>OX336388.2:803633484-804258484 GCA_946902985.2 Meconema thalassinum
CAAAAAAATAATTGTCAAATGTGTTTGGAAAATTTCTGTATATTGTGTAAATAAGAGTGTGGGTCGCCACACGTGAGTGATGCTACTTTGAGCATTTTTGCAGTCAATTTTAACTTCAAAATAAACTGAGATAATTTTACAGGATGTGTTACTCCCAATTAAATCTCCTTCTATCCTTATTGTTGCATTGAGCCAAAAATCAGTAAAGCATTTTTTTAATTTGATGTCGTTTTTGCGACTTGCTTTAACCCATCTGGCGCTCCGGGATATTTTGACTCTCGTGCTGACTGATTATTGGTAAAATGCATATGTGGTCGTGCGGACTCCGGTCTAAACGGGCACAATACTATTTCAGTTTAATTTCCAGGAGGCCATACACGACAGTGTTGCCAAAATAATTTTAAGCCTTCTGATAGGTCCAATTTTTAAATGCATATAACTTCTACACTATCAATTGGATTTCAACCAAATTTTGAATGTAATATGTGTACATAAACAGACATGACTGAGCGTATTCTCAAGAGCCGCCATGGCTGCCAACTGTTAATAATTGCTCTCTCTATTTTCTTCATCCAAATACCAATATGTCTGAAAGTATGCAAGCCGACAGCTTTAAATTATGCACACGTATAGTACCTGACATTTTAGATTAATTTGGAGTAACTTATATACTTCTGTTCTACCAACATGATTCTAAGCCTGCTGATAGGACCAATTTTTAAATGCATGTAACTTCTTTACTATCTGTTGGATTTCAACCAAATTTCGTATGTGCTATGTGTAACATAACAGATATGACTCTCAGTGTTCTTAAGAGCAATCAGGGCCGCCAACTGTTAATAAATGCTGTATATATTTTTTACCCTAATATCAATATATCAGAAAGTATGCAAGTCAACAGCTCTATACTTTGCACACGTATAGCACCTGACATTCTAGATTAATTTGGAGTAATTAATATAAGTCAGTGCTACCAACATGATTCTATGCTTGCTGAAAGGTGCAATTTTAAAATACATGTAACTTATATACCAACAAATGGATGTCATCCAAAATTGACACAACAAGATATCATAATATTCCCGATTATCTCTAACCAGCACCCGCATGGCAGGGTTGCCAACATGCTTTTACGCGTGCTGATAGATCCAAAGTCTAACTGCATGTAACGTCCATTGGACTTCAACCAAATGTTGTATTCTGCACCGGTACCTTAAGAGATGGAACTAAGGGGCTACATTATACCTGGAATATTTCGAACTAATTAGACATTTCGATATTACCAACTTAATTTCGTCATTATTTTAGATAGGTTCATATACTCTAGATTAATCATTGGCATGAAAAGTAGGCTCTTTAGTTCGTCACGGAACTTCTTGTTACTGTACAGTTGGTGTGTGAGGCGGAAGGCTGTTTCGAATTTATTGACTCGTGGTGAGAATTATTTGGGTCGATCCACTCACCAGGTTATTGAAAATTTAATAATAAGAATTATTATTAGTGTGAGACTAATTAAGATAATTAACGTTACCTCAACGCTGCCGGGCTGAGTATTACCCGTATCCATGAGTTCTAAGGAGCTTGTTCGTGACATGCGAACTATATTCTGGTTTACCTTCGCAATTATGTTGGAATAATGGAAACAGTGAGTCACCACAAACATGTCAAGAGAGCTTTGTTACACGGTATCTAGTACAGGATGCGTATCTTCATCGCTCAAAGGAACGAAGAACGATCGAATGCTGGGATTTTTTTACATAAAAATTAATTTGTAGCCTAGTTTCCTGCTGGAGATTTGTTCTACGTAACCAACAAGGTCCTGAATTAAATGAACTCTCAAAAGAATGAATAGAGGAGAGAAAAATGATCTTTATATTGCGTTCCAGTTACTTGATTATCTGATTATACACACATATTCACGACCATAATGAGATTTAGGAATGTTCAAACATTGATTATAAATGATTGTTTCTTATTTATTTGATCCGAGTAGGCTACTTATTGTAATTCGTTATTGTTAGTTCTTTAAAATATTGGCCAACCATAATTATATTTAAACTAATTTTTTGCTTGATTCTCACTGGGATTTTAAAAAAAATCTTAATATGAGCTGCTATTGTTAATAGAGCATTAGCGATTGGACTATGATTGATTTTTCTTTTGTTTTCTGATCTGCAATTGTTTTTTGTTGAGGAATCATGGTCAGAAGCTGTTGACAATGGCTGGTAGATGGGTGAGCTTGAATATTTCGTAGAAATGAAGTGATATGATGCTGTGATGTTTGGCATGGTCCTGACTGTAACATTCCTCGTTTGCATTATTGCTGATTGACGTCCAATCATTATATTTTCTTCCTGTAAATTAAAATTTATTATATTAACGTCACCTCGCTCAACGAGGACTTGTTCAAATTTTCCTTGGCTCATAAAGCCTAATTTGTAAAGGTTTATTTTAAGCTCACGTCTGTGTCCGCAGTGAGACTGTTTTGTTTTAATCTGAAAACGCTGAGGCCACTTAATTTCTTTTTTGGAATTTTGCAATTTATTTGATTTCTATTTCCTATTTTAATTAAAATGTTATTTTTATCACCACTTCCGGTCACGTTTCATTGAGCAGGACTTGAGGAGTGATCTAGTTATCAAACTTATGGGATATCATGTTTGCCCATCCTCGCACCTTTTCAGAGCTTTTAACATCGAGAATTGGGGAGCTTCCGTGACACCACAAACGGACTTCTTCCATCATGTATCAGTTGCTTCAACACACATGTCCACTTTATATCTTAAGGCTAACGGAGCGGTGAGTATGTTTGGGGTAATCGCCTCGTGTCACACATATTGTTTACACCTTCCTGTGTAATCCTCTTGTGCTAACCCATCCGGCCTCCTTATACCTAACCAGGTGGTGGTTTTCAGGTCTGATTCTATGTTTGTGAAGCTAAGTCCTGTGTCATACATGTGCTCGCATACTGCTGAGTGTGTCATGTGTTTTATAGCCTTTCTATGTTCTTTATAACGTGTGTCCGTCCTCCTTCCTGTCTGTCCTACGTAATATGCCTGACATCCTGTTTTTTCATAATGTCAGTAATTGAGGTCCGTATTGACTAACTATATATTAGAAAGAAAATAAAGGGATTTGTGAAATTTTTATTTCAATTAACGTATGTTCTTATAAAGGTAATGTATCTTTGATATTTATGTACAGGCTGAGGAAGAAGGAGTTAACCTTCGAAACATGTACCTGTGAGTAGATTCAATATAAGTATTGAAAAGGCAGAATCCCTTTATTTTCTTTCTAATATCCTGTTTTTTTCTCATGAGAATAAGTATACTCCTGATTTTTAGTATGGATTTTGTTTATTTAAATTGCTATTGTGGGGGTGGAACAGTCCCGACATTTGCGTGGCGTATCCGTGGGAAACAACGGAAAGCCAGTTCTAAGATGGCTGAGGGGAATATCACCTCCTCTTATTACTTTACCCTCACGAGGCTGTTCCAGCACTCGCACCTCATTTAAATTTTTTACCAGCACATTTCTTACCAGCTCCAAGAATTTAACGCGAACTTCAGGGGTGGCAGCCAATAGTGCTGGCCGCTACATATCGATTTGATCATGAATAGATGAATGAAAAACAGGCAAGTTATAGAGGAAGGAATGTGATCAAATGGACCTGAAGTTTTATTTAGCTTGAATAATCCTGAAATCATTTCACTTTGGTAATGAGATCTCCTGGAAGTGATTTCACTTGAATCACTGAATGATGATGTTTCGTTCAACGGCTGAATGAGATTTTGAACGCCTCGCCAGTTGGTATCATTGAATTCAGCGCACATGTTCGCACGCCGTGAAACACATTCACAGTCGCTGTTCAACCACAATGAGTGCTTATTAGTGAATTTAATCTCACCCACTGGAGAGCAATATATTACCACCGCTGCATAATGAAATTATATTCAATGAAATACAAAAGCTTTTCCGTGACTCTCTTGTTTTAGTGTTGCTTTTACACATCCAACAATAATGATCATTTAGGCAACAGTAAATATGTATGAGCACGCGTTGCCCTAAAACTACAGTGGCGACCAGAATGTTTGGATTTGGAAGCATTCTTTTATTTCTCTCTGACACGTTTGGTCTGAATATCGACATTGGCCCTTTTAGCATTATTCATTTATTTACCGTATGGCTACATCATTAATTATAATTACAAATAGCTAACCAACTAATATCCAGGCCACGCATGTGCTTAGATCTCTTCGTCATCACCAGGAGAAGCTGTCAGAGGACATTCCCCAACTCTATGACAAACAGTCTGGTTTCCGGCGCCACAATCAAAACTGAAGAAGGTGCTGTCTTCCACTTGAGCAGAGAATCGGCACATGAGCCAGTATTCGATTAAGCACCGACCAGATCCCACGAGCCAAGTGAAACCCAGCTGGTTTGGACGATCCACATGGCATCTGGAGTCTGCTATAGGTCTGCCATGTATGTCCCCAGCATTCTCGGATGGTAAAACCGTTGTCAATCAACATTTTGGCAGTTTTCAGGGATGGATGGCGGGAACGTAGCCTTCTTTTACTCATGGTTGGGATATCTGCATGAACAAGGAGGTGAGGATTGTCCTACAGATTTTTATTCTCTCGAAACAGAGCACTCTCCCGCTGCAGAGATGGAGGTGATATGTGGTTAAGTTTAGCATTGAACATGAACGCGTCAAGAATAAGATAACACAAGAACTCGCACGGAGCGGATGTCATAATCTTTACTAATCAACATAGCATTGTTGTCCTTCTAGGGCAGTCCAGTCCCTAAAGCAACGTTCAGGGAACACCTACCCCACTGCTCTGAAATCAGTGTTCGTATTGAAGCTGAAGATCCAGAGGTCCTGACGTCGATTATCAACTTTGAGTTTTGGTGACAAGGTTGGAACGAGGTAAGTTAAACTCTGCCTAATGGAGCAAAACGGGGAAGATATGGTTCGATTCCCACCTCAGCTGACCTAGAAGGTATTTCCCGTGGTGTTCCGCTATTTCTACTCCAAGCAAATGTTGGGCTGGTTCCTAAATGAAGGTATTTATATACGATTGAAATGGCGTATTGCGATGGAATATTTACTTTTTAGCCTATTTTCAATTTTGAATAAATAGGCTTATGAGATCACCTTTTGTCCCTGTGTGTGTGCATGTGTGTATGTGTGAGTGTGAGGTGTTTGTGCCCCCTAATAACATCTAAACGGCAAGAGCGATTTCAACGAAACTCGGTAAGTTCATAGCACTATTCCGGACGACCCCGACCGTGCCCTTGAAATTTTGTTACGTCTCACCAATCCAACATGGCAGCTGTGCGAAATATTTCACCACCATTCAATTTATACGAAACTATTACCGATATCACCCTGGATTTTTTTTACGGTGATAAAAGAAACTACTAGAAGTTCACCTATGTGACTTTTGAAAAACTGGTAACTATAAAACCAACATGGCGGCCACGCGAATTTGCGACTTTTAAATAGACGTTTCTCTCGATTTAACCAAGCAAACGCAATGAAACTTGGAACAGTATATGTTTATTCAAATTGTAATGCACCGACATCTAACTTCATTCAATTGTTTACATAACCACAATATGGCGGATGTGCGAAATAATTCACCGGCATTCTATATCTCTGAAACTATTAGCTGTGTCACCCTGAAATTTTGTACGGAAATAATGGGCAATACTGGAAGTTCATCTATAAGACTTTCAAAAACCGGTTAACTACAAAACGAACATGGTGATCAAGCGAATTTGAACATTTTAAATAGACCTTTCTCGCGATTTAATGTTCCAACCGCAATGCAATCTGATACAGGAAATGTTTATAGACATTGTAATGCACTGGTATCCAATTTAGTTCAATTGGGTAACCTCAAGATGGCGGGTTTGCGAATTTTAAAATTAAGTTTTTCATTTCTTGTGTCGTAGTCATGCGATCGAAGTGAAAGTTTGAATAATGAACCTACGCAATATTTTTCCTTTAATGGTACATGACTCTATGGCCTATACATTTAACAATCCAACATGGCGACCATCCGAAATATATAGATGGCTCTGAATATCTTCGAATCTATTATAGCAAACGAACTTATTTTTTTATGTTCATAGGGGCTATGAACTAAAGTTCACCTATAGGACTTTAAATAACCTGGTGATCACGAATCCAACATGGCGGCGACGCGAAATACAAATATTCACATGGACGTTTCTCGAAATTTAACCATCCGAGTGCAGTGAAACTTGTTACAGGAAATCCTTATACGAATGTTAATCCTCTGGCATCTAATTTATTTCAATTGTTTCCATAACCACAAGATGGCAGCTGAGCGAAATTTTAAAATCTCCTTGTTACTTCTTGTGTCCTAATCATGCGATTGAAGTTTGAATGCTACACGTACACAATAATCTTCATGTAACAGTACAAAACTCTAGGACCTAGATATATACAATCCAACATGGCGACCATCCGAAATATTTAGTCGGTTCTCAATATCTACGAATCTATTACAGCAATCAAACTGAAATTTTGTATGTTGATAGAGGCAATTAACATAAGTAGGATATATGAAAATAGACTGTATAGTTCTTCACGGAACTACTTGTCTTTTTCTTTCACAATAATGTTTTAAGACAATGTCTGATTTTCATGGTTGAATATGCTCAAACAATCATTTAAATGGACCAGGGCGCAGCGCGCATATCTAATTATAATGCAAAACGTTAAACTGAATTTACTCAGTACCTAAAAATTGTGCTCTAATTCAACCTCAAGAAGGTCGCAAATTAAAACATTCAATTAGGAATGTCCTTATTTTAATTCTAGTTAACCACAGAAAAAGTTCAAAAGTTTGATTTAAGATTATGGAATTTATTTTAAAGGTCTACACTTTGATACCAAGTTATCCTTTCCTCACCATATCGATCAAATATTTCGATATTTATAAGTAGATATAGGCTACATATGATTTTAGGAATCTGAACACTATTAAAAACTGGTACTTCTTTACTTTTTAAAACGTAGACTTGAATATGGATCAATGTGCGAATGCCAACGATAAAATTGAAATGATACAAGATAAATGTCTTACGTACCTGCACCATTTCTAAATATCCCAGGTATAATTTATTACTGGGACAAGGCAATAAGGCAGGTTAGTAGGCTGTTATTTACTTAAAAAAAATGATGGTTTTCAGTCGGTCAATACGATTGTACCCAATTGTAATGGGTGGTTCCTTGATCCACAAAAATGTTTACATGAGATTAATACATAAATACACTTGGATGACCTGTTTCGGACGTCAAGCGATCATCATCAGATCCATTACACTTGGGCTAATAAATCAATGTCTACAATTATGGGTTATGATATTTACAACAAGATGTTCAGTAAAGAACATATAGCCTACTTTCTCCTAAATGCATGGTTATTGTTATAAGTCTTTGTCCTTTTCAAGGAGTATAATTGAATGTTGGTTGTAGTATCTTGTTGAAATACGTGTTATACGGATATTAAACATGAATATGGGGTGCCCTTTGCTAGTGCTACCTCTGTACCAAATTTCGTTCAATTTGGTTTCACCGTGTTCGAATTGATAGGGGGAGACATAAATTCAGAGTACACACACTCACACACACATAGACTCACACACACACAGACAGACACACAATTTTTCGCCCTGTGTTGATCTCTCAAGTATACTTTAATGTTTTGCAAAAATCGAAAGTAGGCTAATAAATACACTATTTAGTTGAACTAACGCAACCAGTCGAACGTATTTATTAATAGAGTGAGTTCCTATCATGACTCGGCCGGCCAGCGCACCGAGCTTATCAGCCTCCCGTTCACTGATCACTTTCCGTTAACAGCACGCACTTCGCAGTTCTGGTCCGTGCTTAGAATGTGTATTAAGGTAGTGTTGATCTGTCGCTCCAACTCTTCTCGAGTTGTGAAGTGTTACTTTGGGGTATAATTCTCATAATACCTTCACGTGTGTACACGGTAGAGGAAAGGGTATTTATGTACGATAATTATGTGAAAACAGAGTCTTGCAGGGAAGTCGTTAGACGTTTCATAACACACTTTCCAGGTGTGCACCCTCCACATAGAGATACCGTACGGAATCTCGTAAACAAATTGAGAGGAACTGGTTCTTTACTCGATAAGAAGCGAAGTGTTAAAAACGTGTACTTAATGAGGAAAAAGTAAATGAAATCTCTGAAAGATTAGAACATACGCCTACAAAATCCCTAAGTCGACTTGGACAAGAAGCCGGGGTTTCGAAGACCTCAGCATGGCGGGCTACGAAAATGTTGAAACTGAAGCCATGCAAGATTACTGTAGTACACAAACTGCATCCACGTGATCATTATAAGCGGGTACGATTTTGTAATTGGATGTTACGAAACGTTCATGATGAAACAATTGATCCACGCTGAATATTTTTCTCGGACGAAACTTGGTTATGTTTCGACGCAGAATAACAGATATTGGAGTACTTACAGAAAACCCCCATCGCATATACGAAATTCCTTGTCATGACGAACGGATCGGAGTATGGTGCGCAGTGAATGGCTACAGAATTATAGCACCTATATTTTTTCAGGGCACAATTAAGGCACGAAGATACAGCGATAATATACTAAAACCATTTTTGACGAACTGACTGACACTGACTGTCGAAGTGGATATTTTCAGCAAGACTCTGCCACCGTGCATACTGCTGATGACACATTAAACCTAATTGAGGAAATTTTTGAAGACCGTGTTATTAGTGCTGACTTTTGGCTGTCACGGGCCCCAGATTTAACAGTTTGTGACTTTTACTTATGGGAGAACTTAAAGAATAAAGTGTATGCAAGACACCCTCACACGTTGGACGCACTGAAAGAAGATATCCGGAGAGAAATAGCCTCAATTACGGAAGACGAACTTATGCGTGTGAATCGGAGTTTCGTAAGACGATGGCGGAAATGTGTGGATGTAGGAGGAGAACATTTCCAACATCTCCTGTCATAAGAAACGACCTTAGTTTATTAATTCTTCCTTTCTTCATTTTAATTGTTATCTCATGTTATGCACGGATAAAGTGAACCAAGTGCTGTTTTGTTCTTATGATGAGCGTGGAGTGATGAGTCAACGGGCTCGGTGCGCTGGCCGGCCGAGTCATGAGAGGAACTCACTGTGTAAGACTCTCCTTCGTACTACTGGAATAGTATTTAGTTGAAATGTGTTGCAAAATTATTTTATCATTATTATTTTAGCATAAGGAAATTATTAACTCTATACCGTGTGAGTAGTTCTAAAACAATAAATACAAAAAAAAAAAAAAGAAAAAAAAATGAAAATTTGTATTAAGAGTGAAAGACGCTAGCCCGCTGCTACACATATCCAATAGTATTACGTTACAAACTGATTTAGTACAACTCTATAGCCTATTTTGTCTTGGAAAGAACGATTTCATTAGCGTTTTATGCAGTTTATATAAACCATTTGATACTAAGTTTGTATTATTTTCTTGATATCAATCTATGAAATATGGACTAGCGATCAAACAATTGTCTCCATTTTGACGCAACGGGGCGGCACGGCCCAGCACGATACGGCACGGCCAGCCTCAACTATTAGTCACCACTACTGAATATCATTCTATTATAAAATGTTAATATTGTTGGGGTCCTAAAGGCACCTAGCGCCCTTAAGAGAGATATCCATATACGCCTACTACACTCTAGACATCTGTCTACAACTATCTACTACATCTACGCCAGCTACCCCTATCTACGCCATCTGTCCAACAACCTACACATTTCACCCTTCACCCTTCAGAATAACCTAGGCTGGAAGCAACAGCAAAAACAACACACTTCTTACCACACAAGCCAGCAGAGCTAAAACACAGCCCTTGCACAAAGGCTGACCACATCTCATAAACATCAACGCAGGAACTGACTGCCGCAGCTATGAGGAAATGCACAGTCAGCAAACCTAAAACACATAAATGGACTTCCGAAACAGGAGAGGGGTCTGTTGCCTCCAGAATCGCTGCCCGATTGCAGTGCGCTGTCTCCGTGCCGCAGGTGAGTGTGTATTTCTCAGGATCCCACAATTAATCGTTATCCTTCCTCATTACCACACCTTATTACTTTGTACACAATATTTGTTTGAAGCTGTCCCTACTTTCAGGGAAGTATTTGCATTTCACACCAAAACACATAGTACGCCAATACACCTTTATCGATAAGAGCCTGATGGTTGTTATTGTTGTCCTCGCCCTACTTCACAGCCCGCTTCCCCACTCACACCTTAGTCATACCACAAAGTACTGAATCAGCTTTATTTGATTGCACACGCCAGGCGACCGTGTCCCCCAGCGCGCAATGCTCGTAACGCAGTGTCAGCAGCCAAGTCATAGCTTCGCTCGCTCCCACTTTAGTTTGCAGTACATTACCTTCACCCCTATGCAACAGCCCTTGATCGTGGTCCCTCATTCGTAGATCTTTATCCTTTCACCCACTACGCATTCCAACACTCACCCGATAATCCATCACACCCGTTAGTATTCCCCTGATCACACACCACCCTCGACACCTACTCACCCCCAGTTTTAACCCCCTCAACATGGGTAAAACAATATCATACAGGTCACCTCTTTGAGGACAGTTTAAACCACCCTCTGTACGATAAACGGATTTAGTGCGGCAGGGCCTTGTTGAACCGTAAGTCAAGCATATTATTGCATGCATGATTCATACAAGCACTAGTTTGAAACTATTCGGCTGATGATCTTGTAGATTGGGCAAACGACGCTTCTCACATGAAGGTATATTGTTGCAAAATTTGGTAGAGATCGGATGATTAGGTTAGTCGAAATTTGATTTCAGCTTAGAGCATTTGGGTGGCCGCCATTTCTTTTTCGTTACGATGGCGGCGATATACAACATGACACTGAGTTGTTCTTTGCTAGTGCTACAGTACCAAAGGTGGTTCGATTTGGTTTCGTCGTGTTTGAAATGATAGGGGGCATCTGTTTGCACACATATACAGCCGCGATCTTCAAACTAATTGGATGATGACCTACTAGTTTGGGCAAATGACGCTTCGCACAAGAAGGTTTATTGTTGAAAGCTTTGGTAGAGATCAAATGAAGGTTAGTCGTAATTTCATTTAAGCTTTGAACATGTGAGTGGCCGCCATTCCATTTTCGTCAAGATGACGATGATATAAAACATGGCATTGTGAGGTTTGAAGCCATTTTTCAGTGTTGCCTTAGTAAACAAGGGTTTAGTGCTTTTCAGTCGGTCAACACGAATGTACCCAAAAGAGCTGGGTTATGCCCTAATCCTGAAATAAATTACATGAGATTAATAAATACCTTAGGATGACAAGTTTCGATCGTCAAGCGATCATCATCAGATCTATTACACATAGACTATAACATCTATGTTTGAAAATACAGGTGAAAAAAATTACAATATGTACAATTATTTAGTTGCAGTATTGGTACTGCAACTGTCGGTGTATGCTAAAAGCTGTATATCTAATGTTAGGTGAAATGCTAAAAGGTGATAGATATCCGGAGTTTGTAATTTGGAGTGACTATATGGTTGTAAAAATCAACTATGTAATATTATAGGCTACTACTTATCTGGTTGTCGATCGAAACTGGTCATCCTAGTGTATGTATTAATCTCATGTAATGTATTTCAGGATTAGGTTATAACCCAGCTCTTTTGGGTACATTCGTGTTGACCGACTGAAAAGCACTAAACTCTTATAAAACATGACACTGAGGTGTCCTTTGCTTGTTTGGTTCAATTCAATTTCATCATGTTTGAACAGATAGGGGTGGGGGGTTGGGGGGCAGATGTACACGCCCACACACACACAGACAGACTGACAACATTTGGCCCGCGTGGATCTCATAAGTCAACTTTCATTTTTTTTTTTGCAAAAATCAAAAGTAGGCTAAAAATGTTTGAGTTACTTTCTATAAAAAGATATCCCCATCTTATTTTAGAATGCATTTATGATAGGCCTATCAATTAAATGCTGAAGTGGAATACTTGGTCCCCAACCTCGTGACAATAAAGGAGATAATCTATCTCGTGAACTAATAATATGGGCCAATCCAACCAAACATTGTGCTCTAATGTTGTCACAGTACAAACAGTCACCACTCGTGTTAATGTGCCGTAACACAAAGGCACGGATCCTGGGCAAAAGAGGAAATCTGTGTGAGGCGCCTAGAGGCGCCACTTCGTTTGCGGTTCCACTAGCTTTAACGAACCTATCGCGCTCCAGATGGCAAACATTCCATCAGCCTAGGGGCTTCACTTTCAACTCTAATTCCGGCTAAAAGGTGGGGACTGCATACAATACCAACATCATTATTGGCATCCGGCTAAGTGGATTGCATGCGAGACTTTGGTCTGAAGGTTATCAGGTTTGATTCCCTTCAGGGCCGTCATGTTTTCCCTTGCAAGGTTGATTCCCATATCATTTCAAACACATACACATATGATAACCCATACTTGTAGTGTATTGGATCTGATGATGATCGCTTGACGATCGAAGCTGGCCATCCAAGAGTATTTATTTATCTAATGTAATTTTCTTCAGGATTAGGGAACTACGCATTACAATTGGGTACAATCGTTTTTACCAACTGATAAACATTGAATATCGATATCCTTTATACTTTAGAAGTTACAAGAGAAACGGTTAAAGAAGTGCAGTTTTGAGAAATGGAACTTCAAAGTTGTCTGACCCCTTAAACTACCTGTGCAATGTCTAGCTTTTGAAATGATAACTCCTAAACTACAAGAGTAGGGTTATATTTTAAAGCTTAGTTTTTAAAACAGGATTTTTGAACGTGTTAAGATGTAGCAACCCCCTTAAGGGCTTTGCGACATTGCCCCGTGTGTAAAATCTGTCTGATAAACTCTTTAATTAATTGTAATTTGATTTGATATTGGTTGTTTGGTTCTTTAAATTACGGGCTGCGACATGTAGCCCCGTGTACTTTGGGTGTGTGTAGAATCTGTCTGATAACCGGTGTTAATTGTGATGGCAGTATTAGTGTGTGTCATCTGTGATTCAGGTAAGGACAGCAGACGATTAATTTTTTCAAGTAGTTCCTACTTTTGCTACCAAATGCTACCATCCACGACACCTAGCTGCGGACGTGGCTACTAAATGCCATCGCAGTCAGCACCTGGCGGCGAACGTTGGAACTAATATAGCGTTATCAAAGTAACCTAAATATGTTAGCTTCCACAAGCGTAGTTAGTGGAAGGTTCTTTTTCATACCATAAATCTATGACATGGGCCCACCGGCTTTACTTCCCATCGGAAGGAAGGCATACTGAGGGATTTTTAACGCTCTTAAAAAATCCGACGGCTTCGGCCGGGTTTGAACCCGCCATCTTGGGCATAGAAGCTCAGCATGCTACCAACTATGCTCCTGAAGCCGCTGATTTGAAATTGAATGTTCCAAATTTGGAAGTTCCTTCAAAATACTGCTTAGTTGGTCACACTAAATTGTATTGCAATTCAAAAACATCGACCTAGAAGAAGGCTGGCAAGTGTCCTCATCGAGTTGCGTTGCACGTCTCGCGTCGTCGATAATAATTAACCCGACGCGTCGCGACGCCGACCAGCCTCTCAATTTGTCTCTCTGCGGTCGGCCGCTTGTGGCTTCCCTCTCTCAGTCCCACCAACATTACGGTATAATTGATTTGAAGCCACAGTCAACACCATCACGCTCATTACTCGTCCCATTCATTCATCACTGTTGATCTTCTTCATGACGCGGGATTCAAATCCGATAAGCTCCAGTACCCATTAGCACCAGCCTCTGGAGTTATCTTGTGACAATATTACATTAATCTGCCAGTTATTAGAACACCATTAAAGTGTGACCACACCCAGGCACAGCTGACACAATTCAGTCGTAATATGAAGATCGTTAAATAAGTAGTTTTGTCGAGTCATTTAAATAATAATAATAAAAAAGATAGCGCAACGTGAGAATAATAATAAGAATAATGAAAACGCGAAGAACTGCCTTGAAATAATCGTCGGTCATTTGTGATGGACAAACTGAAGATGTATCTCGATGTGTATTGCAATGCTTCAGCAGTCATCGAGACTTAGCATAAATTGCATACATGTGTACTGCATATTGTTTATATTCACATTAATAAACTAAATTATAATTAAATATATTTACTTTATTGACACATATTTCAGGAATTTTCAATATATAAAAGATAAATGTTTTTTAGCACCTACAAATCTGAGCCCTAGTGAAAATAAAAATCCACAGCCTGCTTTCAGTCTCGGACCGGGTCAGGGAATGGAATGAATGAAGCCCCCATATAGCGGCGAGGATATGAACTGTGCCGGCTGCTGAAGCCTGTCGCACTCCCCTGGGGAAATGATTAAATGAATGTCAGATGAAATGAAATGACAGTGGAGAGTGTTGCTGGAATGAAATTTGTGACAGGGAAAACCAGGGTACCCGGAGAAAACCTGTGTGCCTCCGCTTTGTCCAGCACAAATCTCACATGGAGTGACCGGGATTTGAACCACGGACCAAGCGGTGAGAGGCCGGCGGGCTGCCGCCTAAGCCACGGAGGGTCCTGAGCCTTGGTAATAATAATAAATCAAATAACAAAATTATTAGCATGCACTAGAATAAACTAATTACAATGTACACTTAACTTGGTATTGTTCTCCTCACAGCGATGCTCAGTTATAGACTTCCGCACCACTGTGACATCCACCTAAGAGTAAGTTGTGCCCAGGCACAGGAAACAGGCTACAAATCACCCAGTTCGAGAGAGTTTGTTCATACATTAATTTCATTATTAAACCTTTGGTAAATTAACTTATTACACTTGTTCACATGAAGTGAAGTTCAACTCTGCTCATCAATCTCAAGTAAAGTGTGGTGTAGAGAAGCCTTATGATGCTGATAAATTCGTATCTTCTACCCCAATGGCTTCATATTTCATGGCGGTGCAGACGACTTTTATAAACAGCTCCACATTCAAACTGCACTATCGCTTAGAGGGGATCCTTTTCAAAGCGTAGCTACTGACGATCACTTTCAGTCTGACCCGACCGCATTATGCGGAACAGCGCTTTGAGATCTCATTTCAAAGCTAACGGGAGATGAATAAAGGCTTCATGCTACTTAGGTTCTGCTTTAATGGATAGATATATTGAGGAAAGGAGTGCGTCGCATTCCTTTAGTGATCATTTACACCAGAGGTCCACAACCTTTTGTAAGTGGAAGCCAAGTTTATTTTTACATTATAAGTGGAGGGCCGCAAGTTACATATAGGCTCTTGCCAAACCTACCGCTACTGCTATTATCTGAATAACCTAGTTTACCTGCAGACAACAATTCTGTTTCAATACCATTTTTGTGTCCTCTAAATTGTTTAAATCCATTTTGGAAGTTTTTTGGCAAATTGCGTTATCAAGTTCTCAAATGTTATAACATACACGCATTTGCGAGGAAAGGCGACAGAGGAAGGCCATCACGAGGGGTAACATACCTAATCGATTCGAAACTTACCCCCCTTAGAAATAATTCTTAAGGAAGAAGACCAACTAGTGATTAAAACAAGAATATGAAAGCTAGTATGCGTATACTATAGGCCAGAGTGCAGCGCGATAGACGTAGTGGACGGTATACAAGGAGCGTTGGACACTATTGAGGCAAATGAAAGAGTGATATTCGTGGACGAAATGAAGTGCTCAGTGAATAAAACAAATCGCAAATCGGAATTAGTTATAGATTATCTGTTAGGGGAAGGGCTCACATTAGTGAATAACAAAAATACATTCACGTACATATGCCACAATGGAGGAAGTGCCATATACCTGACAAGCAATGAGGCAGCGCTAATCAGGAAACACATTCCTGTAATAACGACGCTCAGGACAATCATGTCCACGGGAACACCAATGAAGACACAAATGACACAAAGGAGGTTGGAACCACAAATACTTCAGGAAAATATTGGTAAGGTTCCATGCATACTCCATGATATTGATGAAGGACAGCTGGAAGACGCCATGGCGGGAATAAAACAATTCATCGAGGAAGGAAACACAGCAATGGAGAGCATCAGAAAAGCTAAAAAATGACAACTATGTACACGAAAAGAAGCTTTCAATTCTTAAGACATTCTTTTCTTGAATGGCGAATGGCTGCGATCAATAAATATTTAAATTACTGATTTACAATCAACTCACTTCTAATTTGGAAAGGTTTGGGGGTATATAAAATAAAATAATAGTATCACAAGGTTGTAAAATTTCTATTTTTACAAAAAACAGAATTAATAACATCAAAGTACTGTATATAAAACATGAAAATTAATATATATGAAAATCAATATATATATATACAGGGTGTCCGCAGCGAGCCCTACTTTGTGCTGTAACTCGTTTGTTTTTCAAGATACATTAATTTTGACACTTGCTTTAGAAAGTACTTGTCAAGCTCTAAAACTTTCGTTTAGTTGGTTTTTGTGTGAAGTTTGCGCCTAACGCGCAAATCAATCTTTTGTGGCACGGTTTTGGCACTGTTTTGCTCAAATCGTTTTTTGACATCATCTATCGAAAGAGCGACATCGAATTAGTAGAATAAGCCACCAAAATATCAGTTTTTGTCCAAATCAAACTCGCAAAATGCGAGTTTGTGTTTAGATTTTCGTCCGCTTATAGCATGCGACGTGCCTCTGCCCGGCCCGAACCGATCAACTCCAACGGGCAGCGGCAACGCAGGGGAAAGAGGGAGGGTAATGGGCGGCACAACTTCTGCCGCCGTGAACCTATCCGGGCGGGCACATGAAGGCTGAATTTGCTACGCTGTGCGGCATTGCTTGGTGTGGTTTGCTGAGCGCGCAACGCCGCTCAGCGTATTTATTTTACTTTTGATTGTTCGAAAATCTAAATTAAAAGTTACCTTGTGACTACCGTTACAAAGCAGATGTTTGGATGTTCCTACAACATTACCGGTACTGGTTTTGTCTCGTTTAAATTACAAAACATCTTACTAATGAAGATGAACTTAAATACACTTACTCTGTAATCAGCCGTCAAAACGCCCAAAACAAATTAAGTTCTAATGTTTATTCATTTAATACCGGTAAAAAACTTGGTTATGGCGTTGGTAAAGGAAACAAGGCATTGTAATTACGCCACAAAGTCTTAATTTTTATTCTTGAAATTCTTTTTTGGCGCTTCTTTTAAAAGAAATTAGTGGTCTGAACAATAAAGCAATGAGCCGTGTGAACACTCGGAAATCAATTTAGATCTAATTTTTGGCAACGGCTAAATTATAGTTGCATGTAGTCACGCTAAAAATGTTTTTTTCTTTCTTGATCTCCAGTATCTTTGAATGATATTTTTTAAGAGCAAACTGGATTCGGGCGTGGGCAAAGAAAAAATACATTCTAACACACCCCAAAAAAAAAAAAAAATTATTATTCTAATCGGTTTTTGACACTTGTTTTTAATGTAAAAAAAATAAAAAAACAACGAATGAACTAAAACAATAACAAACACATTTGCGCCAATAAGAAGGCTTAGGAATACGCGGAGGTAACTTCTTAAAAGTCAGAAGAGGTAGGTGAAGAAATAAAAATGTCACTGAACACACACACAAAAAGAGTGTGATTCTTATCTGCCTTATCGTATCTTTGTCACGTATTTAAAAAAATAGTAACAATAAACAACGAATAAACTAAATCAATAACTAAAAATCACTTATTTATCGAGCAGGTGCTCGAAGATACCACCTCCTTGCTGGTGGCAAAACTCAAGCCGCCGGAACATTCCCGCCGAAGCATTTCGTAACTCTTGACATCAGTCTAGTCTCCTAAACGCACCAACGATCCTGTCGCACATTTCGTCGCGATCGTCGTAGGAGGGTTCATACACTAGATCTTTCACTCTTCCCCACAAAAAATCCATAATGTTAATGTCCATGTTTCGTGCTGGCCATGGTCTGGCCATTGGTCTGCCTCGTTCAATCGTTTTGCCGTCGAATAGGACGTTTGCTACATTTTGGGCAGCAAGTGTTGAGTGGGGAGTTGCGCCGTCGTGCATAAACCACAGGTTTTGCAGAATTTCTTCACCCAGGTCCGCTGTTGCAATTAGAACAGGGAGGTCATTTTCTAGGAACTGAGTGTAACCTTGACCGTTTAAAGTGGAAAAACGTGTGGGCCAATAATACGGTCATCTACCACCCCACCCCAACAATTGATGGACCATCGGTGTTGGTGGTCTACCTCCCTCAACCAATGCGGGTTTTCTGCCGACCAAAAATGAGTTGTGGTGTGGTTCGGTGCCCCTACGTTTCTGAAAAACAATTCGTCAGTCTGGAGTACGCTGAACGGTCTAGCCTGTTCGAGCATCCATTCACAACGTTCGATGCGCGCTAGATAGTCATCTTCCATCAGCATCAGATGTTTGTGTAGGCGGTACGGCTGCAGATTTTCGTCTTTCCATATCTTGTGGACCACACTCTTGGAAACGTTGTACAACCTGGCAATGGTCCTCGTACTGTTTCGCGGATTACGACGGACTTCGTCAGTAATTCTTCCTCTGTAAGGCACGTACACTGGTCGATCATAAGAACGCTGTGGTGGTCGTAAGTTTCCCGTGAGACGCGCCCTCGTCTCGAAATCCCGAATCGTTTGTGACACAGGGTGTCTGCCTTGCCGGTCGGGAAACCGGAGAGAATACTCCCGCGAAGCTTCAGCAGCATTTCCATGACATTGTCCTAGAAAAGAACCGAAATTATTTAACAATAGAAACGCAGGTAAACTTATCAGGTCTAAAGCACAGGACGACTTAAATCAAAGACAAACTACAGGCGAACAGATTGCGTGTCGGATTTTATTTCGTAAGGGGGTTCAATGACGATTACGATTAGAATAATTAGCCGCATCGAGTTTTAAGAACTACGGTATTTACACGTCTAAATCGACTTAATAAGACCTGAATGACAGCCACTATTTGTTTCGCGATGGGGGAAAAAAAAGTAAACACCTGTACTGACGACTGACGCACGTTGTAATGTAGCCTAAACAACAACAATGGCCACGCAGTTGCAAGATAATATTTTCATTTAACTCTTACACCAGTGTTTAACAACAAAGTAGTGAGATAGAAGTAAATCTTACCATGATAAATTTAAAGCTAGTCGAGCCATTTGGCTTAAGGCTGTGCGATCGCCACCGCCGTCAATCGCATGGCAAGAGATGGCAGCACTACTGTATAACCGATAGCAGCCGCTGCATTTGTGTTAGTGACGTGTCACCCTTCAATTATCACCTCCTTCCGCCCCTACTCCCACCGCTTCTCCTCGTCACTCAATGTCTTCTCTCTCTCTCTCTCACTGATAGCGTTGTTTTGCATCTGAAAAACAAACCAGACTTGCTTTCCGAGCCGTATTGCCAATTTGTGGACTACTATTGGATTTTTATTATGGATACTCGAGTTTAGGCCTTAATTACAACCAAACCAACAGACCTATTGAAAAACGAGTTATACCAATATTTTCCTTGTTTAATTCTGCGTTAGACTATATAAGCCAATTATTTTCAAGTTTATTAATTATTTATTTATTTGTGGTTGTATGAAAAATTGTCCGTGTTTTTGACGTCTTTTCTAGGAACCGCTCACTTAAAACTATATACATGGAAAACTACTTGGCTGAGGGTAATAATAATAATAATAATAATAATAATATCGTATGGCCTCGGGTGCCTGGTGCAAGCTTTGTTAATTGACACCCAGAGGGTAGCTTGCATGTCGAATTTCGTCGTTCCTTTGAACGCTATGAAAGTCAAGGAGGTTAGATATCTAATCTCCTTGACACTACAGCGCTTTCAAGTAGAGAATGGAGGAACTTTGTGTTGGCGGAAAATCCCGAGATTAATTTTGCCATTGAACACGGCCTACTGAATTCAAATGGGTTCTTTAACATGCCAACATCGTATGACATGAGTATCGTGATTTTTGTCGCCTTCAAAAATCACTTACCATGGCCAGGGGCGAACCTGCAATCTTGGGGTTGGTAGTCCGACACTATAACCACTCACCCACCGTGCCAAGCTTGCTGAGGGTAATGCAATTTTTATATGTGATAGGCACAAGTATTGGTAGTGCAAATCTCAAGTTTCAATTTTTTTCAACTACCCGATAAAAAGTTCTTATACTTTTTCTGACGTAACGTTTTCTCAGCCCAGGATAAACGTACAGCAGGAAACTTGGTCTCATTTTGAAGCTCTCATTCGTGATTATCGGAAACTACGACCACTGTAAACGTACAGTGTGATGACGAATTTATGAAGAGTAATATTAATGGGAGGTTTTGTGCGTTGTGTGTAGGTATTCTCCCTCCGTCCAGCCCAATAAAAAAGAATATATTATGATATTGGCCTATTATGATTATATTTTGATATAGTATGATATGATTCACGGAGTGAGGTTGTGGTTAGGGTTGTGCAGCTGTGAGCTTTCATTCCGGAAATAGTGGGTTCGAACCCCCCAGTCGGTAGCCCGGGTGATGGTTGTCCCTGGTTTCTCATTTTCACACCAGGCAAATGGGCGCTGTACCTTAATAAAGGCCAAGAGTTTAGTGCTTTTCAGTCGGTCAACACGAATGTACCCAAAAGAGATGGGTTATGCCCTAATCCTGAAATAAATTACACGAGATTAATGGGTACATTCGTGTTGACCGACTGAAAAGCACTAAACTCTTGTTTACTAAGGCAACACTGAAAATATGGCTTCAAACACCACAATGTTAATAAAGGCCAAAGCCGCTTCCTTCCCACTGCTAGTCTTTCCTATCCCATCGTCGCCATAAGACCTACAGTATCTGTGTCGGTGCGACGTAAGGCAAATTGTAATATGTACATTATTTTGATATATATTGAAGATTACAACTCGCATAATAGGCCAGGCGACAGGTAGTTCAATAAGGAAATAATTAGTGGAAAGCTGGAAATTGCTTTAATCGCTTTATTTGGACCCAGATATTACTCTCCCAAGTTTCTTCCTCGAGCGAAGTCGGTGTTGGCCCTTCTGGCCCTAAGAAGGTACCATTTTTCAATTTCTTTGCAAATATCTCCCAAATCTTCAACTTTATCAACAAAATACCTATTATAAAAAATAATCTAGAGTAAATTTCCTACAACAATTTTCCCTACCTTTTGTCTCTAATGTGAACCGTTACGATGCTACGACCATTCAAAGTGGAGCCCTTTTTGATTCATGCGGAAAAGCTATGGAAATGATATGCCATATCAACGTTTCTACATGTTTTAATATTTGTCAGCATTCCAGATGCACAAGCTGTTAACTTGTTACAAGTATAACAGATTTTCAATGTAAACAGCTGTGGCAAAATACCTACCATTAGTATCATTTTGCAATATTGAGTTTTCGACTACAGAACAGCATGTGGATGCACGGTGTGCGCGGATCTCGCGGGATGATGCGGACTTGAAAAAATTTGTTGGATGGTTATCAACTCAAGAGCCCTTTCCTCGTGGACAACACGTTGTTTCGTTAAGCACAGGAGTTGTCGGGGATGGACAAATCACTTGTCATATGGCCTATGAAATTGGAATAGCAGCACAAAAAGGCATAACCGGCAACAATTTTCACGATGTGAAGTTCCTTAGAAAAAATGGCGTGATGCCTCTCCGCGCGGTAAATTCGAAAATAACAAGTAGTTCCGTGAAGAACTATACAGCCTATTTTCATATATCCTGCTCATGTTAATTGCCTCTATCAACATACAAAATTTCAGTTTAATTGCTGTAACAGATTCGTAGATATTGAGAACCGTCTAAATATTTCAGATGGTCGCCAGGTTGGATTTTTATTTTTGTACTATTACATTAAGATTATTGTGGTCGTGTGGTATTCAAACTTCAATCGCATGATTAGAACACAAGAAGTAAAAACGAGATTTTAAAATTACGCACAGCAGCCATCTTGTGATTATAAAAACAATTGAAATAAATTAGATGACAGTGGATCTACATTTGAATAAGTATTTAACGTGAAACGTTTCACGGCACTCGGATAGTTAATTCGCGAGAAACGTCCATTTAAATATTTATACTTCGCGTCGCCGCCATGTTGGATTTGTGCTCACCAGGTTACTCAAAGTCCTATAGGTAAACATATGTTCATAGTCTCTATGAACATAAAAAAAATCTGTTTGTTTGCTGTAAAAGATTCATAGATATTGAGAACCGTCTAAATATTTCGGAAGCTCGCCGTTTAGGATTGTTATATGTATAGGCCATAGAGTTATGTACCATTCAAGGACAATTATTGCCTAGGTTCATTATTCAAACTTTCACTTCAATCGCATGATAACGACACAAGAAATAAAAACATAATTTTAAAATTTCGCACAGCCGCCATCTTGAGGTTATGTAAACAATTGAATTAAATTAGATGGCAGTGCATTACAATCTGCAAAATCATTTACTGTACCACATTTCACTGCGCTCAGAGAGTTAAATCACGAGAAAAGTCTATTAAAATATTTCAAGTTCGCTTGTTCGCCATGTTCGTTTTGTACTTTACAGGTTTATGAAATATACATAGGTAAACTTTTATCAGTACCCTTTATCACCGTACAAGATTGCAGGGTGATATCTGTAATAGTTTCGGAGATATAGAATGTCAGTGAAATATTTCGCACAGCCGCCATTTTGAGGTTATGTTAACAATTGAACTAAATTAGACTCCAGTGCTTTACAATGTGTATAAACAATTGCTGTACCCAGTTTCATTACGTTTGGGTAGTTAAATCGCGAGAATAGTCTATTTAAAAGTCTCAACTTCGCTTGGCCGCCATGTTGGTTTTGTAGTCACCAGGTTTTTGAAAGTCTCATAGGCGAACTTCTAGTAGTGCCCTTTATCACCGTACACAATTTCAGGGCGATATCAGTAATAGTTTCGGAGATATCGAATGCTAGTGAAATATTTCGCACAGCCGCCATGTTGGATTGGTGAGACGTAAAAAAATTTGAAGGGCACGGTCGAGGTCGCCGGGAATAGCGCCATGAACTTACCGAGTTTCATTGAAATCGCTCCAGCCGTTTAGATTTTATTAGGGACACACACACACACACCTCACACACACACACACACGCACACACACACGGACAAAAGGTGATTTAATAAGCCTATTTTTTCAAAATTGAAAATAGGCTAAAAATCCGCAACACGGATATTCCTGTTGATCCTCTTGTGCTTTTCCAATGCATTTGCCTTGCAAAGAAATCCGATGCAGAATTGAAACAATATTTCCTGTTTGAACTAGCTCCGTATCCGGTTGCGATCTTTGATAAAGCGGGAATGGGTAGACGCAAAAGTCTGTGTTCTATAAATTATTCGATCCTGTTACCGATGAGCCCATATTTGAGGAGCTACATCATGTTCTCGACGGAGGATATCTTCTGCACCGTGTAATTTGGCACCAAACCGATACTTTTGTCGACATTAGTTTCAAATATGCGAGTTACGTTAAAAGATACTTTAAAAACAGTGTCATTATTTTCGATGGGTATCCTGACGACCCGAAGCCTCCGTAGCTTAGGCGGCAGCACGCCGGCCTCTCACCACTGGGTCCGTGGTTCAAATCCCGGTCACTCCATGTGAGATCTGTGCTGGACAAAACGGAGGCAGGCAGGTTTTTCTCCGGGTACTCCGGTTTTCCCTGTCAAAAATTTCATTCCAGCAACACTCTCCACTATCATTTCATTTCATCTGTCATTCATTTAATCATTGCCCCAGAGGAGTGCGTCAGGCCTCGGCAGCCGGCACAGTTCATATCCTCGCCGCTAGATGGGGGCTTCATTCATTCCATTCCTGACCCGGTCGGAGACTGGAAGCAGGCTGTGGATTTTTCATCCTGACGACCCAGCAGCTCGCAGTACCAAGTCCGTTGAACGTCTTCGACGATCGCACAAGCATGAAGCTGCTAATGTTATTTTTTTTTATGAGTCCATGACGGCACCTATGCCACAAGCAAACTTTTTGTCTAATGTCACAAACAAACGAAGATTGATCGACTTGTTGCGCGTCAAATTCGAAAGCGAAGGAATCGAAACCAGACAAGCTCCAGAAGATACCGATGTGCTCATCGTTACCACCCCACTCGAGTTATCTCGGCCCGACAATTCAGTCATTATAGTGGCTGAAGATATAGATATCCTGGTCATCTTGGCGGCTTGTGTGCCACCCTCCACGAAAATGTATTTTATGAAACCCGGCCAAGGTTCAACCAAACAACAACTATTTTGCACAACAAGTTTCAATCTCCCAACATGTGTGCAAGAAAACTTCCTCTTTTTGCATGCGTTTAGTGGGTGCGATATAACGTCTTCGTTTCACAGGCAGTGCAAAATGAAATTCGTAACACTGCTGAAGAGTAATGAGGAACTGCAGACAGCTGTTAGGGTTTTCCGAGACGTGAACGCAAACCCAGATGAAATTGACAAAGCGGGCCAGTTGGTTTTGGCTGGGCTTTATGACAACAAAACCACGGGAAATACCCTGAATGAGCTGCGGTTCCAACTGTTTGAAAAATCTCTAAGCAAACATCGATTTAATCTCGCAAGCTTACCTCCCACCGAATCAGCGGCACGTGAGCACTCTTTAAGAACATATCATCAAATCCAAACATGGTATGGAAATGATACAAATCCACTGGATTGGGGCTGGAAAAATTCTCAATGTGGTTTGGCTCCCATACCTACGAGGGATCCGGTGCCACAAACGCTTCTAAACACAGTGTCCAGCAAATGTTCGGAAGGATGTAACGCAGCTTGTGGTTGCAGGAAAACGGGCCTCCGATGCTCCAGAATCTGCATGAATTGTATGGGACGGTCATGTACAAATGCTGCCGAGGAAGATGATATGGATGATTGTGACGGAGACATCGATGTTAATCTTGAGCGCCCTGTGACGTCGGCGAAATGTACCGATACAGACGATGTAAGCGATGACGGAGAAATTGAGGCCACAGCTGTTTACATTGAAAATCTGTTATACTTGTAACAAGTTAACAGCTTGTGCACCTGGAATGCTGACAAATATTTTATAATATGTAGAAACTTTGATATGACATATCATCTCCATAGCTTTTCCGCAAGAATCTAAAAGGGCTCCAATTTGAATGGTCGTAGCATCGTAACAGTTCACATTAGAGACAAAAGGTAGAGAGCATTTTTGTAGAAAATGTACTCTAGATTATTTTTATACTAGGCATTTTGTTGATAAAGTTGATGGTTTGGGAGATATTAGCAAAAAAAAAAGAAAAGGAAAAATGGTACCTTCTTAGGGCCAGAAGGGCCAACGCCGACTTCGCTTGAGGGGAAAAACTTGGGAGAGTAATATCTGGGTCAAAATAAAGCAATTAAAGCAATTTCCAGCTTTCCACTAATTATTTCCTTATTGAGGCTTTTGTTTTTCGACCTGTCGCCTGGCCTATAAAGTTCTATTGATCTTAAACATGATTTATTCTGCGAATATAACTTACAGAATTTTATAAAGTAACTCATGAATAATTTTTAACATTCTGTAAACGAAACACACACATATTTTATTATGAGCAAATATTCTCATGAAAACAAATTTTATTATTTCAGATTTTGAAAAATCATTTACATATCATATTGTTCTATATTGAAACATCTTTTTTTAGTAATAATCTGATACAGGTACGAAGTACACCATTTTATACTGACTGTATAACAATATAAAGTATTGACAGTAAGAAAACAAACAATAAAATTTAACAAAAAAAAAGGACTTAATAATAACAGATTCATTGGAAATTAAATAACAAATAAAATAAATAACAGAGGTTATAAAGATATGTATGTGAGTCGTCCAATTCCAGAACTACCTAAGTCAATTTCAAGAAATTTGTGAGAAAGGGCAAAAAACTGTCTTGAGTTATCCGTGCGCGTTTAAATAGAAACAGTTTGTATAATAGTTACAAAATACGATTAGTTTTCATTTTATGTATGTTTTAAAAATACAGTAAAAGCAGTTTTTACGTAATAATAGAAAATATATTGCACTTAAGCAGTTTTGATACAGGATCTAGGACTTAAGTAGTTTTGGATTAGTTTCATTAAGTCAGTAATTATGGTTTCTATGTGAAAGTGAAATTATTGCTATATTTTAAAGTTCTCTAAGAAACTACCCAGTATACAATAAAAGTAACCTTTCAACCTTAAATTTCCATTCACAATATGCTCACAGCTTTTCAAACTAGGCGAAATAGAGTCCATTGGACTGCACAGCAACGTCATTCCATGGGGTCTTCTTCTTCTTCTTCTTCTTCTACTTCAGATACATTTTGTCGAGCTATGTCTTCGCCACATAGTAGCAAGTCTCGGTAGAAGCCTAGATCCTCTCTGTTGTGCCACTCAGGGCCGAAATGCTTTGACAAAAGCTGTTTCACATCAGTCACTTACATACAGGGTGTATTTGATATGATGGAAGTCCTTTACACTGGTGATAGAAGATGGTATTCTAAGCAAATATCTTCATGAAATTCAGTCGGATTTTAATTAGTGTAGGTGGAATTAAATCACAAAAATCGTCGGTCAATGTCTTGGAAACGGGCTTACACTTCGTTCCCCTCAGCAGTACAGCTGACTTCTCCCCATCGCCCTCCCCTCCATCGCTAAGGAATGTTGACAAGAGTCTGGAGTTGAGTGACCTCCTCGTCTTGTCTGCCAATGGCATTGAAATACACAAACCGAGCCTATGAACAGCTGTTTCACACCTTCATGGGGAGTGGCTACATGACTAGTGATGGTGGATCTGTCTAGGATTTTGCCAGCCTCATGGACTATGCATAGAAAATAGAAATCTTAAAGATTTGGTCTATCTTTGTGTGAAGATAGTGCAACAACTGTAATAAAAATATTAATAATACTATTATTATTATACCAGGCTACTACTGCTGTACTAATAATAGTAATAATAGAATTTTAGACACACTAACTTCTACGGGGCTACCTGACCACGTTGTCGCAGCCCTTAAACTATGGAACCAACCTAAGTTCCTTTATGTTTTTTATTTGGTATGTCGATTTGCCAGACTTTTATTTTTAGCAATCTAACACCAGAGCTACACATGCTGACTCTTCTTCTTATTATTATTATTAGACTATTATTATTATCATCATTATCATGTTCATGGGGTGCTAGTATTGAGGCAGCTTACCATCAACGGCCGATATGCAAGTCGGGGCGTGATGGCGCAGCGGTCCAGCTGTTGGCGTCTCACCAGTCCAGTAGCTCACGATCACGAAATTTACGGTCATGTAAAAACACAAGCTTCCTTACTTCCCACCATCTGCAGCCACATGATGATTTCCCGTGACATCCCACGAGCGCAAAGTTGGAATGCCTACCCCCGCGGTGTAGGCATGCGCATTTAATCGTACACCACGATCGCAGCTAGTCCGGTAATTGAAAGTCCAAACTCAGCACCGACAGTGGCTATCCTGAGTTTGGATTTCCCTGGATTCTTCCACGCGCTTTCCAAGCACATGCCGGGATAGTATGGTAGTCTACTAGGAGTCCCGGAGCACCAACCTCATTCACGACCCTAATAACTACAGCTACACATACTACTACAGTCACCACAGAAACTCAGTTTATCAGACAAATCCAACACTCACCCAACTGCACGGTGCTGATAAACAAATGTCCCAAGCCCCTAAAATGAATTAACAACAGCCATCACAACAAGCTTTCAAGTCTCTTCCATCATCATTGTTACCAAAAATATTTATTTACTGAACGTCCTAAACAACTGGAACCCTACTTAAAAATAAATAACATTCAGTAAAGATATAGTCTCTTATAAAGTGTATACTAATAATAATAATAATAATAATAACAATAACAATAATAATAATAATAATAATAATAGTAATATGTTGTTGGACACACTACTTTTATTTTTGGCGGGGATGTCGAGATTCCGGAATGTTGTGTTCACAGAATTTCATGTAAGTGCCATTACATCCATCGGCATAAGTCTGTCGTATTTCTTCACCTTCATGTATTAGGCCTACATGACTCAGACTAGATCGAACCCTCGACAAGGATAGCACTCTAATACCTGAGCTCAAAGCCTCACTATCATTTAATTATTATTATTGTTTTATACAGTACATATAACACATTGCTGGTACATCACAACATAGCTATACGGGCTTCAGGGAACCAAACTATTGCTACTGAAACAGCCACTTCTAAGCTGGAAAGTCGAAATCGCTACCCATTAATTTCCAGACGATTCGGGTTGTTGAGAGAACTACTGCCTTCTGCATTAGTTTGTCAATTTGAGTATCCAGAACCAGTTCTTTAAGGTCTTGGAGCAAGGAATTTCGGATCACGCCCGTATTTGAGACAATGATAGGTATGGTCTTTACCCGTTCTAAATGCCATTGCCTTTTGATAGGGCCAACCAACTCGCTATATTTGCTTTAATGTTATTATTATTATTATTAAAATAATAAATAACCCCTGGCACTACAGCCCGTGAAGGACCAAGGCCTACCAAGCGACCGCTACCCAGCCATTTGGCCTGCAGATATTGGGGTAACGCGTGATCAGCGCATCGGGTCCCTTCGGCCGTTAATCTTGGTTTTCGTGATCGGGGCACTGCCTCAATGTCAGACAGCTACTCAATTGTCCTCACTAGGCTGAGTGCACCCCGTTTCAGCCCTCACGTCAGTTTCTAAAATCCCTGACGGAGCCGGGAATCAAACCCGGGGCCTCCGGGTGAGAGGCAGGCGCGCTAGCCCAACACCACAAGGCTGGCTATTATTATTATTATTACTATGTACATGTGGTACCATACTAGTATTAAATCTTGAAAGTAGTTTTCCATGGTTTCCCACTTCTACCCCAGACAAAGTCCACGGCCGCCTCCTTCCGAATCCTCACCTGAATTACAAACACCCACATAACTAAAGAAACCACAAAAACACAGGTTATCAGACAAATTCTTCCCACACCCAACCACATGGGGCTAAATGACCAAAATCGCCAAGCCTCTCAAACAAAACATCAAGTGTATTCCTTTCGTCTTAAATGCTAGTTCTGAACAGAATACGGGATGTCGGAATTTTGTCACCCTGTATTTCATTAAAGTGCCGGACGGCAATGACACTTACAAAGTAGGCTACACAATACTACCGGTCATAACGTCCCGAGACATTGCGTGCAATTTCAACAACAACAACAACAGCAACAACAACAATACAAATGTTCTTACAAGATGGGTATCGCTCGCTTTCCTCGTAACAGCTGATACCTCCCCTCAACTAGTAAGGTCAACGCTCCGATTACGTAACAACTTCTCCTCCGTGCATCGCCCCACCTCGCCCCGCCCCGTTTACCCCAGCCTGCTGCCTCACGTTCTGTTTGAAGAATTTCGGAAAAGCCTAAAAACATTGACTTTTTAATGATAAATTTTCAATTTAAAGATAGGTGACAAATTTTTTACCCAGGAAGCTTAAAATTGTCTCTTCTATCACCAGTGTAAAGGACTTCCATTATATCAATTACACCCTGTATATATAAATATATAAAAGTGTACCCGTTCCTACGCCACTTTAACATGTTTTCTTGGCGTTGATTACAGTAGCAGTGTTTAGCTATGGACAAGTTCATTGTTAAACGTAAACGCCTGGAGAGTGAAAGTGAGCAGTCGGCTCCTACTCCCGAACCGTCGAATTCAACATAAAGAAGACAAACGAAAGAAAAGAACATACCAGGACAGTTACGTTGTGTATGGATTTACGTTGAATAAGAACGAGGAAAACCCTATCCCTGTGTGTTTAGTTTGTGGCGAAACACGAGGCCATGGTACCTAGCAAACTGAAGTGGCATCTCACAATTAAGCATCCTAGTGGGTCAGGGAAGAGTGTGATGTATTTTTCACGTGTACTAGAAGGGGAGAAAAAAACCAGCTGTGCGAATGGTAAAGAGAATGACCATAAGTGATACTGCTCTTGAAGCCTCGTTTAAAGTAGCAGAACTGATAGGAAAAAAATCACACACACACCTCATACTCTTGGAGAGGAAATCATAGGTCCTGCATGGAAAATTATAGTTTCAACAATACTTGGTGAAGGAGCAGCTAATCAAATTTCGAAATTTCCTCTTTCCAACAACACAATCAGTCGCAGGATATCTGAAATGTTTGCAATATCAACGAACAAGTCGTGGGGAAAATAAAAACTGATAGAGCATTTGCTTTGCAAGTAGATGAGAGTATCGATAGTGGTGACAAACTGCAACTCCTTGGTTTTACCAGATATATTGATGATAAAGATATTAATGAGCCGTTTCTGTTCTGTAGACCGCTGGAGACTACAACCTCAGGCCATGATATTTTTGTTTCTATTAATTCCTTTCTCAATGTCCAAGATCTTTCATGGAAAGACTGGTTGGTTGGTTCTTAAGTTTAGGGGCTGCGACAACGCGGTCATGTAGCCCCGTGTACTTTGGTGTGTGTAGAATCTGTCTGATAACCGGTGTTAATTGTGATGACTGTATTAGTGCGTGTTATCTGTTTTTAATTCAAGTAAGGACTGCAGTCTTTTGAATTTTTCAAATAGTTCCGACTTTTGCTGCCAAACGCCACCGTCAATGACTACTAGTTCAGAACGTAGCTACCAGACGCCACCGCAGTCGGCTCTTGACGACGAACGTAGGAACCTAAGAACGTTAGTCAAATGTTTAACCTATATATAATTTAGCTTCACACAGGTGTAATTAGTGGAAGGTTCTTTAACATGCCATAAATCTATGACATGGGACCGCCGGATTTACTTCCCCTCCGAAGGAAGGCATACTGAGGGATTTTTAACTCTCTTAAAAAATCCGACGACTTCGGCCGGCATGGAAAGACTGTTGTGGTATATGTACAGATGGTGAACAATCTATGTCTGGGAAATTTGAAGGTTTTTACTGCAAGAGCTCAAGATTTTGCTGCAGTGTTTAACGAAGTTGTGAAAATGGTGAACTACATCAAGTCTCGACCTTTAATGTGCAGGATTTTTAAACAGTTATGTCTCGCAACGGATGCACCTCATACCTCTTTGTTACTTCATACAGAGTAAGGTAGTTGTCGCGGGGTCGTGTATTGAAGCAGTTTCTTGAACTTAGAGAACAGGTGAAAACTCTTTTTAAGGATGAAAATCAAGATACATTTTATGAGCTGTTACTAACTGATTCTTGGTGCTTGGAACTGTCGTATCTGGCAGATATTTTTCATAAACTGAATTAACTGAATGTTTCAATGCAGGGTAGACAGGAAACAATAATTTCCTCAACCAATAAAATGAAAGATTTTAAAAGAAAACTTAGTTCTTGGACGTCTGCAGTTCAGAAAGGAGATCTTTCAAACTTTCTTCATCTGGCAGTAGATAACGATCTGGGTAAGCTGAAAGACCGCATTTGTGATCACTTATCAAGATTGCAAGAAGCAATAGATACATACTTTCCATCTATTTCCACTATGAATGTCAACTGGCTTGTCTCACCATTTGATTTCATAGATAGTGCGAGGAAATAGATTTCACTGGTTGCGAACGAGATGAATTTATTGATCTTTGTGCCGATTCCACACTCAAAGGTAAGTCCACCAAGAGTGAGGCGTCGGTGGCTACTTTTGGGCTTCAGCGGAGAGAGTAGTATCCTAACCTAATGAAGAAAGCAATTAACACACTTTCGCCCCTTCCAAAATCCTATCTATGCGAGCAAGCCTTCTCTGCTCTGGTGACAATAAAATCCAAAGCAAGAAATAGACTGAATAACCTTGAGGATGATTTGCGTGTTTCATTGTCAACTGCAAGGCCCGATATCACGTATCTGTGCTCTAAACATGAATCACAAGTTTCACATTAACGATTTATCGAACAAAATTTTGATGTATTTTTACTCACTGACTGTAGTAAAGTTGACTGTATTATGTTATGGTGTACGTTACTTATTATAAAATATTTCAATAAATTTACATATGAAACATTTTTTTTTTTTATTCAAGGAAGGATGCCCCTAGTGTTTAATGTTATTCCCAAGGGTGCCGTGAACTTCAAAAGGTTGGTAAACTCTGCTCTAGTCTGTGGTCGTGTGGACTGGCATGATGAGTCAGGGCGGGAGGGAGGCGGAAGCTGCGATAGCAAAGGTGTTGAAGGAGAGCGTAAGGCAGGTGCCCGAGCGCGCTCTTGCCCAAGACCTTGTCTTACCGCTGTGTGTGTGCACGCGTGTGTGTATGTGTGTGTGACTGATTCAACCTGCGTTTTGTAGAGTCTGAAAGGTACAATCACCACGGGTATATCGCTGAACCAATTTTCTTTATCGAACTTTTCTACTGCTCAGAATAAGAGCCACATCAAATTAATAAAACTTTGAAGTTAATATAAAAAAAAATTCTCACTATAAATGGTATTCAAATCTGAAGAGGTTAATACAAAATTTGAATTTCGTAATAAGAATTGTTCCTATTGCAGGTACTACTACAGGGGTTGTTGTACATAAATTTCGGTGTCTTCCGATTATTAGTTTCGTCGTGGAGATTGTACCTTTAACGCTCAAAATAGCCACCTTGAAGCCATGTCCTCAGCAAACGAGCCGTCGTTATTTTCTTCAAAACGCATATAATATCTCACAAAGACCTACATTAGAGATTAAGAGTAAAAATAAAAATATAATTTCAATTTTTGACCGCACAGCCTTAAGCAAAGTTGGCCGATACCGGAGTTCATCGCATAACAGTCAAAAGGGCCAATGAAAACGAAGGAGTCAATCAGATACACTGACAAAAAAAACAACGCGTACCAAACAAAGCAATTGACAAGCAAAATTAAAGAAATGAATGACAGGCCCACGAGTCGCTAAATAAAAAAAATAAAAAAAAAAGGAAACAGTAAAATTAGATTAAGTTTCCTTCCGTATACCGGTATTATGAGATGCAGGGAAAATTGCATTATTCGATCCGAGGGTACAAACAAATAAACAGCCAGAGATAATTACTTACCTAGGTGGGTGAGTGGTTAGCGTGTCGGTCTACTAACCCCAAGTTCCGCCCCTTAAAACATCAATAACTAAATAACTAACTAACTAACTAACCAACCCAAGCTTGCAGGTTCACTCCTGGTCGTGGTAAGTGATTTTTGAAAGGCGGCAAAAATACGACATGCATGTCATACGATGTTGGCATGTCAAAGAACCCTTTTGAATTCAGTAGGTCATGTTCATAATGGCAAAATTAATATCGGGAGTTTCCGCCAACACAAAGTTCCTCGTTTCTCTATTAGAAAGCGATATTGTGTTCAAGGAGCTTAGATATCTAACCTCCTTGACTTTCATAGTGCTTCAAGGAACAACGAAATTCGACATGCAAGCTACCCTCTGGGTGTCAAATTACAAAGCTTGCACCCGGCACTCGAGGCCATACGATATTATTATTATTTTTACCTACGATTAAAATGGCATCGAGCACCTCGTCCGGCGTGTACCGCTGCACTGCTTAGAGGAGAACACTTCAAAATGACAACAAAAGTGTGACCGACTCTGCGGTGGTGCAGCCGGCCGGTAGGATCGCTGCGACCCTGCTTCAACCGAGCCGTGGGCCAGTGTCGCGCAGGTGCCCGGACAGGGCGCGAAGGCCCGCTTGGTGTTCTCACGGCTGATTGCTTTATTGTTCAGACCACTAATTTCTTTTAAAAGAAGCGCCAAAAAAGAATTTCAAGAATAAAAATTAAGACTTTGTGGCGTAATTACAATGCCTTGTTTCCTTTACCAACGCCATAACCAAGTTTTTTACCGGTATTAAATGAATAAACATTAGAACTTAATTTGTTTTGGGCGTTTTGACGGCTGATTACAGAGTAAGTGTATTTAAGTTCATCTTCATTAGTAAGATGTTTTGTAATTTAAACGAGACAAAACCAGTACCGGTAATGTTGTAGGAACATCCAAACATCTGCTTTGTAACGGTAGTCACAAGGTAACTTTTAATTTAGATTTTCGAACAATCAAAAGTAAAATAAATACGCCGAGCGGCGTTGCGCGCTCAGCAAACCACACCAAGCAATGCCGCACAGCGTAGCAAATTCAGCCTTCATGTGCCCGCCCGGATAGGTTCACGGCGGCAGAAGTTGTGCCGCCCATTACCCTCCCTCTTTCCCCTGCGTTGCCGCTGCCCGTTGGAGTTGATCGGTTCGGGCCGGGCAGAGGCACGTCGCATGCTATAAGCGGACAAAAATCTAAACACAAACTCGCATTTTGCGAGTTTGATTTGGGTAAAAACTGATATTTTGGTGGCTAATTCTACTAATTCGATGTCGCTCTTTCGATAGGTGATGTCAAAAAACCGATTTGAGCAAAAAAGTGCCAAAACCGTGCCACAAAAGATTGATTTGCGCGTTAGGCGCAAACTTCACACAAAAACCAACTAAACGAAAGTTTTAGAGCTTGATAAGTACTTTCTAAAGCAAGTGTCAAAATTAAAACATCTTGAAAAACAAACGAGTTACAGCACAAAGTAGGGCTTGCTGCGGACACCCTGTATATATATATCAACAAACTGACCATGCTTGGCATTGTTTATTTTGTTTATTTTGTTTACTTTTTAATTTATTTTTAACGAAACATTTTTATAATTTATAATTTTAACTAGGGCCTACAATAATGGAAAAAATCTCATCATTTTTGCAGCAGCAAAAACAGTCAAAACTACAGCTTTATCTTTGTGAACGCGGCAGGTGAATACGCTAGCCCAGTGTGGTATAATTCTGCACATGCTAAACAAGTTGATATCGCCCTAAATGAGTCTTGCAGACTCATTACCGGATGTCTGAAACCTACACCGCGGGATAAGCTCCACTACTTAGCTGGAATTGCCCCTCCAGACATCAGGCGCGAAGTAGCTGCGATAAACATCCCCTACATAATCATCATCCTCCTCCTCCAAGACTGAAGTCCAGGGAAAGTTTCACGAGGACAACAGTTAACATTGGCCAATGGATAAATTCCCTGTTGTCTGTGTGGAAGATGAGATCTGAATACCATTGGATGACTCCATCGGAACATCTAGCTGCTGGTTTCACTGAAGAATGGCCAGTGTGGAAAACTCTGAACAGGCTCAGAACAGGGGTTGCAAGGTCAAAAGACAACTTGAGGAAATGGGATTATTCCACATCATCAACCCTCTGCGAATGCGGGGCTCAACAAACTACGGACCGCCTATACCAGTGCAGATTATGTCCTGCAAGATGCACCATCGGTGATCGGATGTCGGCAAGATCTGAAGCCATAGATATTGCCAAATACTGGGCTAAAGTTGCTTAGACTCTCATATTTGTTTTGTTTTCCTACTTCATTTAACATTTCTTAATGTAATATTACTGTCAATTTAAAATAGTAATTGTGTTATTTTTATTATGTACTAGCAGAAGTACCCGTTCTTCGAACGGTGTTCGTTGTTAACACCAGACATTATCAATTGAGCTACTGTTGCAATGGTTAGCGGTTTGTCATTCCTTCAAGTTTATCAGAACGAAGTTAGTTTACTGGGAATATCATACACACTGTTAATTTAAGGCCCTTAAAATGTAGTTTTCGGAGACCCTTTATAGATTCCCGAATTTTGTGTCTCACATTGAGAAGCGCAACATATGCTTTAGTCGTCCTTCTAGGATAATTTTTATATTTCGCCTATTTTAGCATATATTGAGAAGTTTTTCTCTATATCCACCCTTCTACTGTATGAAAAGTACGGTGAAGAGTTTTAAAAATGATTGGTGTATTGACTCTCATGGATACCATACCTAATTTTACGATGCTCCAAGCATCCGAACACGAGGTATAGGCTTACATAAAGATACACAGAAAGACAGACAGACAATTCTATTGTCTACAAGATATTACCCAGATATCCAAATATGGGTTTATCTACCACACAGTATCAAATAAAATCATCCTTACGATGAACCCGTATGTCGACAAAAAAAAAAGTTAAAATGTGCTCTCAGACTAAATTCACCTAACGTGTACTTCCTGACGTGAAATACAATTGAAAGCCTTGTAGACGAAACGCAATACACGTCACATAAAAACTGACCCTCTACGTTGTGCTAGTTGCCCATACACAGGAAGACCCCTTTCATAAATTATAAAGGCTTGTGGTGCATGAAAATGCAGGTTCTTTAGCCTCAAATTGCCCAAATTCCTAAAAGGCGCAAAATATGCTGGTTCAATTCAGGAATTTTTGAAAATAATGTTGCTGTTTGGAGATATAATAGACCTTCTGTACTATATGTCGAACGTGAAAACTGCATGAAAAAATTCTAGGTTACCCCTTCACCCCCTTAATTGCATTGATGAATTATACGGTCTACGTTAGTTCCGTGATAACCTTATAGCCATTTGCAAACTTTCACAGAAATGTAATAAATGGAGTGGCATTGCTTCTTACAGAAATAGATGGAAAGTTGTATGCCACCCCTTGAGATAATGTTATCATGGTTACCGATTTGCATTCCTTCATTAGTTTGTTAAATTAAATTAAATTAGTTTTCTGGGAATATTTTAGAAACTGTTGGATTTAGAGCCTTATAATGTAGTTTTCGAGGATCCTTTAGGGCCCCCGAGTTTTGTTGCTGGCACCGAGGGGATTTGTCTCGTCGTTGTACGCCATAATATAATACTAATAATAATATAATATAGGGAGAAATTATAACACCTATTTTTATTTTATTTTTAATTCAGCCAATGGCCATGCACTTTTCTTTTCAGGACGGGTCAGGGAAGGGATATTATCAGAGAAAGAAGAATTCACATCACGCATGAGCAAAATGGAAATGGCCTACCATTTAACTAAGGGCATCTATAAGAAAAGGTCCATATCTTTCAACGCAAAACTAAAACATTACTGCAGTGTCATCCGTCCGGAGGTCTTGCATGCTTCTGAATGCCTCACGAAGAACAAAAAAGGCTTGGTCGAGAAACTGGAGGCCAAAGAAAGGAAAATTTTGAGAAAGATATTGGGTTCCATCAAAGACAATGGGGAATACAGAAGACGGCATAACCATGACCTATATACTCATGTGGAGAAGATAAGCAACGTCATCCGGAAGAGAAGGTTACCATTTTTTGGGCATGTGAAACGAATGAGCCCAGCGAGACTGACCAACCGCAACATAACTTACTTTCAGGAGAGGAAAACAAAATGGGCCTGGTGCATTGAACTGGATAAAGATCTGAAAGAAGTGGGGATTACACCAACAGACATTCAGGAGCGCGCCCCACTCAAAGGGAAACTTCAAGCTTGTAAAGGTTTCCAAGAAAAACCGAAGCTGAAAACGGGAAAGATTTGAACCCAGGAACGGAAGGAAGTCCACCGAGAACGAATGTGGGCGTACAGGGCAAACATCAAAGCCAGTAGGAGACGGTTGGAATGACGCGGTCCATAGATGGCCTATACGAAATGAATGAATGAATGAATAATATGGGTATAGGAATATAATTGACCTGCCGTACCACACCCGCAGGTGTAAATCGCGTGAAAATATTCTAGAGTACTCCTTGATCCCCTTAAGCGCATTATACGTATTGATGAATTTTACGGCTTAATTTGGTTCCGTGATAACCTTCTAGCCGTTTGCAAACTTTCACACTAATGTAATTAATGGAATTGCATTGCGTCTTACAGCAATAGATGGACCTCGGAGAATCCGTTGGCATGGTTACTGGCTTGCATTCGTCCATTAGTTTATTAAATTAAATTAGTTTTCTGGGAATATCTCAAAAACCGTTGGTCTTCGGTCCTTGAAATTTGGTTTTCGGGGACCCGAGTTTTGTCTCTCACATTGAGGGGCGGAAGATGAGTTTTGTCTCGTCCTTCTACGCCTATTTCAGCATGTATTTTAAGGGGGTAGGCCCCCCTTTCATGAGAGGTACGTAGAAGAGTTACATCAATGATTAGTGTCGTGCCTCTGATGGATATCTGTACCAAATTTTACGTTGATACGCCCAGCCGTTCTCGAGTTATAAGGGAACAAATTTGTCCACAGACAAACAAACAAACAAACAAACAAACAAACAGATGAAAAAAAAATATTTTCGCATGCATCCATCATATAACAGTCTGAAACGTGTAAACAACTCAAATTTCCGTAGAAATTCAGAGAAAAACACACACATATTCATTTTATATATAGAGATATATACTGCACCGCTCGGTGTTGACCGTGTTTTATTGCACAGATTCTGGTTTTACTCGCTAACCGTTGGAGATATACGAAAAGTGATAAGGACCTTTCGGATAGAAAATTAAATGTTTAAGCTCATGTATACCATCAAAAGTTTGCTATTTCTTAGCGTTCTCTTTTTATTTGAAAAGGAAATATGAAATTTTGAAACCAAAGGGTGTTGTGACGTCACAAATGTCGGTTTTACTCGCTAACTGTTGGAGATACACGAAAAGTGATAAGGACCTTTCGGATAGGAAATTAAATTTCAAAGCTCGTATGTCCCATCAAAAGTTTGCTATTTTCTACCGTTCTCTTTTTATTTGATATGGAAGTATGAAATTTTGAAACCAAAGGGTCTAATGACGTCACTAAAATTGTCGCCATTTTTTAATAGTGTAAAATTTCGAAATCAAAAGTATCCTATATGTAAACCTGGTAAATCAGCTACATCCATGCAAAATTTCATTTAAATCGGACCAGTGGTTCTTGAGTTATTGAGTAACAGACAGACAGACAGACACACACCATCTCATTTTTAGCCTACTTTCGATTTTTGCAAAAAATGAAAGTAGACTTATGAGATCAACACAGGGCGAAAAAAGTGTGTCTGTCTGTGTGTGTGTATGTGTGTGTGTGAGTCTGTGTGTGTGTGTGTGTGTGTGTGTGAGTCTGTGTGTGTGTGTGTGTGTGTCTGTGTGTGTGTGAGTGTGTGTACTCTGAATGTCTGTCCCCCCCTATCAATTCGAACACGGTGAATGCGAATTGAACGAAATTTGGTACAAAGGTAGCACTAGCAAAGGACACCTCAGTGTCATGTTTTATATCGCCGCCATCTTTACTAAAACTGAATGGCGGCCACTCAAACGTTCAAAACGTAAAATCAAATAACGACTAACCAAATCATCCGATCTCTACCAAATTCGGTAACAACATACCTTCGTATAGGATGCGTCTTGTGACCAAACTACAAGGTCGTCCGCCATACCATTTCAGGATGGCGGCCGTGCGAATTATGCAAACTTTATAATCCATATCATGGGACCCATCAGTTCCGATTATCGAGCCGAGAATCGTTTTAACTGTTCTAAAGGAAGAGGCACGTTCGAAATTAAAAGTTTATTTTGTAATACTATAGTGCAGACGTGATTTTAAAAAGCTGAACTGATTCAGTAATAAGACAAGATGGCAGCGGATATCTTGTGCCTGACTTATATTTCACTAATTTGAGTATTGAATGCAATATAGCGTACTGATAAAAAATAAATAAACTTTGTATGAAATGCTTTATATATAAATAATATACTCCAGTGATGAAATCGTTTAGTATAAATCATTATTTGCTAACAAGTTCTATGTAAGTCATTTTAAATAGAACGATATTCGTTGACACAATTAGCTCAGTGGTAGAGCGATAGCCTGTCGCTCAGATGCCTATGGTTCAAACCCGATCAGAGCTAGGTTTTTGCTTGAAATGTTATATGTTTATTGTTTTGTAATGACTCAGATGTTTTAAAATTAAGCGTTATATTGTGCAAATTATGGTGTAAAATATATATTTAATTAAAACATAATTCGCCAGCAGATTTACTCGAGACATCTAGCTGCCAAAAAGGTAACTTCCAGATTTTATTGAAAAGTTTCTTCTTCTGGCCGCTAGAATGCACTCGCTCTGTTAGGATTATATTGTTCGATATTTCACCACTAGATGTCCCGACTAGTCTACGTGGGGATCCATTGATTACTATACCATTATCATTCTATGCGCATCGAATTTGAAGAATGACAAGTTGATACTACGATACATTTTAACTTTTTATTTTAAAGGGTTTGTAACAGCCTATTTTGCGTTACTTGAAAATGTTATTAAGCGTTATATTGTCCACATTATGGTGTAAAATATATATTTAATTAAAACATAATTCGCCAGCAGATTTACTCGAGACATCTAGCTGCCAAAAAGGTAACTTCCAGATTTTATTGAAAAGTTTCTTATTCTGGCCGCTAGAATGCACTCGCTCTGTTAGGATTATATTATCGAAAATATCCACATAGTTTGTATACACACGTCTCTGTAGGGTCATGGAAAGATTTGTTAATTCAATTAGGGTTGTGAAAGCCATGCACAACCAGACGTGTAAAGACATGCCTCAACTCAAAGTTGGATGTTGCCCACGGCAGGTCGTAATAATAATAATAATAATGTTATTGGTTTTACATCCCTTTTAACTACTGCTGCTTTTAGAGACACCGGGGTGCCGGAATTTTGGCCCGAAGGGGATCTTTAACGTGCCAGTAAATGTACTGACACGGCTCCCTCGCATTTGTGCACCCTCAAATGCCAGCTGACTGCGCCAGGATACGAACCTGCAACCTAGGGCCCAGCAAGCGAGAACGTTACCGCTGAGCCACGCCGCCAGTCCGGTCGATTATGTCTCCAGATCCATAACATTCTTGATATACTTCTTATCTTTCTTTCTTTCTTTCTTTCTTTCTTTCTTCAATGATGGTAGCAGTTTTTATCTAGGTCGTGGCGTTTGGTAGAGGTAAATCGTTTCTAAGGTCTTCAACAAAGAATAGTTCTATTATACTCTTTGATAATAACAACGAGTTATAACTATACTCATACATTTAGGAGAAAGTAGGCTATATGTTCTTTACTGAACATCTTGTTATATATTAGTATGATATGTACATATCTATGTATTTTTAGCCTAATTTCGATTTTTGCAAAATATGAAAGTTGACGTATGAGATCTACACAGGGCCAAAAATTGTGTGTCTGTGTGTGTGTGTGTGTGTGAGTGTGGTACTCTGAATGTCTGTCCCCCCCCCCCCCCCCCTATCAATTCGAACACGGTGAAACCCAATTGAACGAAATTTGGTACAGAGGTAGCACTAGCAAAGGGCACCTCAGCGTCATGTTTTATATCGCCGCCATCTTGACGGAAACGTAATGGCGGCCACCCAAATATTCAAAGCTTAATTCATATTACGATTAACCTAATTATCTGATCTGTACCAAATTTAGCAACACCATATCCTCAAGTGGGAAGCGTCTTTTGACCAAATGACAAGGTCATCATCCCAATAGTATGCGGATGGCGGCCATGTATGTGTGCAAATCGATTCGACCTATCTATTCAAACACGGTGAAACCGAATTGAACGAAATTTGGTACAGAGGTAGCACTGACAAAGGGGACCTCAGTGTCATGTTTTTTATTGCCACCATCTTGACGGAAACGTAATGGCGGCCACCCAAATGTTCAAAGCTTAAATCAAATTACGACTAAGCTAATCATCCGATCTCTACTAAATTTTGCAACAATATACCCTAATGTGGGAAACGTATTACTTCCAAACTACAGGGTCATCGGCCAAATAGTTTCAGGATGGTGGATGTATGAATCATGCAAGTATTATAGCTCAACCTTAACTTACGATTCAACAAGGCCTGATCTCAACAATTCAGCTTATCGTACATATGGAGGTTTAAACTGTCCTCAAGGAGGTGACCGGTGGGATATTAGCCCTTTATAATAAAATAATTATAATTATAATAAAACCGTAGAAGTGACTTAACTGGTCCGATTTACGATACAATATCGTTGAGGGTCGTGATGTCCCGTAGACAAAATGGCCGCTATTTGTGCTCGTAAATCCATATATATCCGTAACTGCGTAAGGTTATATCCTTTTAGGAATGTAGTGAACAAAAAAATACATATATAATAGCAAATGGTTTATAGAAGCCCCAAAAAACGGTTAGGAAATCGTTGATTTCGGCACAAAACAAAAAAATGTATATTTGTACTAAAGGGGCTATTTACATATCATTATTGTTCTGTATCCGTGGCGCAGTGGTAGCTATCTATCCTCATAGACCGGCTTGCCGTGGTCCGAATCCCTATAGGTTCGAATATTTTTAATTCGTTTTTTTTGTATTTATTGATTCATAACTACTCACACGTTATAATGTTAAGCATATATTGTGTGTATTTGCAATCAAAAATATTATATAATATGCTGTACTCATAACACCACTAATTTCAACACTCGACTTGAGCGATTAAAATGCTTTGTCCTTTATCCGCGGTAGAGTCTATTGTTGTTGTTGTTGTGATTTTTGTTGTCGATTCTTTAGGGATTTGGGGGCCTCATGGTCTTGTAGCCCCATGTACTTGGGTGTGTGTAGACGTTGTCTGATAACCCGTGTCATTGTGACATCTGTAGGCTTACTAGTGTGTGTACTTTTATACGAGGAAGGATTTGGGTAAGAAGCCGTTGTTGTTGTTGTTGTTTCATTTGAGATGCATGGACATCATGGTCATTTAGCCTCGTGTACATGGGTGGAGTCTTGAATTTGTCTCATAACCTGTGTTATTGAGATGGCTGTATTAGTGTGTGTGTGTATATATAATTCAGGTGAGGATTCAATCAATCAATCAATGTATAATATCCCTATAGCACGATGTATTTCAATAAGCTACTACAACCAACATTTAATTATACTCCTTGAAGAGGACAAAGTGTTATAACTAAACCCTTGCATTAGGAGAAAGTAGGCTATATGTTCTTTACTGAACATCTTGTTTGTATGTTAAATAGTCTGATGCTTTTGACTCGAGTAAATAAATAAATAAAATATATTCACGTTTTCAATAGTAAATAATATTTATCCGCGGGCGCATGAACTGTCTTTGAGGGCCACAAGTCGCCCACGGGTGGCGGATTGTGCACCCCTGATTTACACCAACAATGATATATTAAAGCGATTATTGGACCCGTCTTGACTTACGCACCGAAAAAATATTAATCTTAAACTATGTTTTAATTAAAGCTTTTGGCAGAAAGCCACATTTTATCAAATTTTCCGAAAGCAGGTGTCTTAATGTAATTATATAGACATAATTGTACAGCTCATAGGATTGTTATAGATATTTCAACACAGTAAAATGTTAATTTCATTTACTAAAGTTGGATATTCGAAATGATATATTAAAAAAAAATGATGAAAACTTAGTCACTAGAACAGGGTAAGATCAAGAAAACAGAGACATTATAGTATCTATGCGAATGGATAGAACCCAGCTTGTCAGAAAAGGTAAAGGTAGCGTTCTCGGCTAGAATTAATAAGCTGGAATTGGCCCATAGAATGACTCAGAACATCTATAACGAGAGGCGCCGATCACAAAATCTTAAAATTGAAGCACTACACAGTAGTCGTTCGACCAATATGGAGGGTCTGTCAATGAATAAGAGACCCAATTGGAGAATTCTCAGAAACATCTTAGGACCACTTCTATAGCAGAAGGTGTGGAGTACACAACTCAGAGCTCTACGTACAAATAGAGAGGATTTCTGACTGCCAGGACAGGAAGGGTAGCTTGTTATCGTCATATGGTAAGATTGACCAACCGCCTGTTCACCTTATGGCGACACAGCAAGGTCCGTAATACTTGGCTGACTGAAGCTGAGACTAACAGACCGACACAACGGACAAACTGTGAGCCATATTCTTAAGAAAGTCCGTGGTTTTCACGACAAATATCTGATCGGAGGGAAGAAAAGTAATACACCGGGAAAAGATGCGCCAGTACTCAAAGCCCAACAGTTGTGGTCCCCAGCAGGCCCGCCCAAAAGAAGAAGAAGAAGGAGGATGTCAGCCATTAAGGATGTTCTACCGGGCCGATTTCCTCAATTCTCTTTTTAAATGAGAGGCATTTATGCCCAGATATGTCATCGGGTATATAAAACCTCTCACCTTACTTGATTTATATTAATACAGAATGCTTTCCTGATATGTTCCACTTTTGTCTTCATTCAATCACCCATATCTCAGGCTGCATTAATTGCTGTGCACCGTTGGTTTACGTCTCAGAACACTCAGTAGTCTCTCTTTCGTGCTATTGACCACTCAAATCGGTTGCGACTGAGGAAAGTTCTGAGGTAACATTCAACTCAAACTATGTACCCATGGTTCTGCCAACTGCCACCACGTGATGCTAGCGCTCCGACACAAACCTAAGCAGATGACTGAGGAACAGACACAGCGAGTAATGTCAACGTTACTGGAACATTAACGGACGAACAGATAATCCTGACTTCGTAGGACAAAGTAAAAGAGAAGGTGTGAATAGCACTAGGTTTAAGTATTGGTTTATGTGCAAGTTAAGACGAGTGTAAAAGAAAGATGCTGGGGAGTTGTTAATTATGCGTCTTGGCAGGAAAACCAAACGTGCGCAGCATTTATGTGAAAATACCAAACAACAACTTTTATTTTATTTTATCGTATGGCTTTTAGTGCCGGGAGTGTCCAAGGAAATATTCGGCTCGCCAGTTTGTAGCTGCTTCTAGGCGGGCACCCATGGGGTGAGATACAAGTACCGTCACGTGTGTAGTGTAAACAACAACTAATATCGGCTGAAATGAAGATAACCATTATTATCTTAGTGGAAAACTCTAAACCACAGTACTAACTGAGTTAGGGTACGTATTATTCTTAAATGGATATCTTCTAATCCCAATATCGACGTATGTTGCCGAGCATCTCGGGTTGTCTAGTATTAGTTTATTATTGTTAAGAGAACTTTGAATTAATTCTATCGCAGACGTAAGATAAAAGTAATATGCGGAAACGTTAATCATACACACAAAGTTCAATACAATTCCTAATTGATGAAACTGCCGACATACACCCTTCAAGTTCGGAAAACACTAATATCAGTAAAATTATTGAATTGAATTCCTTAAAAAAGAAGATTTTAAATTTAACTGCCTCAAAAAATTAATTAACCAAGAAGTTTAAATCATTAAAATCTTGAAAAGTAAATGTGTGTATTGGCACTGAATCGTTGGAAAAGTGGACTGACCGAAGAGAACATTGATTTGGTCTGAATGAAGATTTTGGTAAATACATTCCTGAATATAGTGCGCCCGTTGACGCATGTTTGCATTGGTAATTGATCACCAAGATCCATGCTGAAGAGTAACTGAACATACCCTGCAAGAGGAGGGAAGAATATGGAGCAATATTAGTGATAACATCTTGGACACTCCATAAATCATCAAAGAATTAATTAATGTAATTCTGCATATTTAAATTACGGTCTACATCGCAGAAACGCGAAACCGTGAATATGCGCGGCTAACTCATGTCTTGAGTGAACGCCATGCGTGAAGAAGACAGTACCTAGTTGTCATACGTCCAGGCAGGACCGATGTGTGAGTGACGCATCAGTATAAAACACGTTCCGAGTATTGGAAATCTTTGTGGAATGGAGAGATGCATTTATATTAGAGACACGGATAGCCATCAGTGCGAAATATGCAAGAAAAGTTATAGTGGATAATTATTTATACCTAAATAGTGCTATATTTTTGACCAAGGATTAACAAACTGTGAAAGCATGGAATGCAAGCCACGAGGCAGCATGGTCACATGAAGAAGTGTATCATAAACTGTGAATGGTATAAAAACTGTGATACAGGAATTACTTTATGTTTCGCCAAAGTGCAGATATTTTCATTTATTTAATTATTGTAAATAATTTTGTGCAAAGTTTGCGATGAGCGTCGCAAAAGCGACGATAACGCCAGTGGCGGTGTGTAAATTGGCAATTTTATTTTACCGCACTTTAGAGTCAGTGAGTGTTACGACCTCGATGTAATTTTCTTTAACATGTGTGATAATTTAATCAACAACTACATAATGAAACCAATCGACTGTCTACATTTGAAGTATAACAACGACCACGTTATGGAGAGGAATCACTAAACCATGCGTGGGGAATTAATAACGGAAGGTGACCGAAGCAATTACGAGATGATCTAAGACCACTGAGGAGACCGCTATAACACCTCATGGTGGGTCTCGAACTGGTGTCGCTGCAATCTGTAAGTCAGGTCATGTTTAAGTAGCTTCATGTAATGGGTTGAAACGGTAGATTAGTTATAAATGGTTTCATTTAAAGTGCACAACGCAGGCAGTTAACATACGCTCACGTGTGGAAAGTTTTATTTTAGTTATAAATTTATTAACGCCAAGAAGGCAAAGTTGGTTGGTTGGTTGGTTCCTTAGTTTAGGGGCTGCGACAACGCGGTCATGTAGCCCCGTGTACTTTGGGTGAGTGTAGAATCTGTCTGATAACCGGTGTTAATTGTGATGACTGTATTAGTGTGTGTATCTGTTTTTTTTAATTCAAGTAGGGACAGCAACTTTGAATTTTCAAATAGTTCCTACTTTTGCCGCCAAACGCCACCGTCAACGACTACTAGGCCTAGTTCAGAACTAGCTACTAGACGCCACCGCAGTCGGCTCTTGGCAACGAACGTAGCAACCAAAGAGCGTTGTTTACATTCTTAACCTATCCAATTTAGTTTCACACAGGTGTAATTAGTGGAAAGATCTTTAACATGCCATAAATCTATGACATGGGACCGCCGGCTTTACTTCCCCTCCGAAGGAAGGCATACTGAGGGATTTTAACGCTCTTAAAAAATCCGACGGCTTCGGCCGGGTTTGAACCCGCTATCTTGGGCATAGAAGCTCAGCATGCTACCGACTACGCCAAAGGCAAAGTTATAATGTCCATTTCGTATCATTTCAAAATAGTTACAGTCAACTTTTATTTTGTCAAGCTCATGACAAAAGAAACTAGTTCTTGCCAGATGGTAAATCGAGGCCAAGGTCGCATGTGTATGTGCGAGACAGATACACAGCACGTTGAATCTCAGGCAGTGCATTAAATAATCGAGAAGGCTGTGACATTCCTGGCATTGTATTATCTGAATGCAGAATCCGTTATTCACGTATTTGACAAATGAGCATCTGAAAACAAGTTTATTTTATTACGAGAGCCAGTCAGGCAGTGGAAATAAACAGTATTTTGTAACCAGTGATCGTAGGTTTGACTTTATTCAGGGAGGAGGCAATTAGATAAATACACAAACTCACACGCTAGTTTGTATCAGAATCCTTTATGCTAATGAAGAGCATTTTCAGAATGTGTTTTCCACACACTTAATCTTTGTGATCGATATTTGAAAGTGTATAATTCAGGGATCCACACTAATTGTAACTAACGTTATTATAGTATTATCGAAGTAAGTCGTAGAAGGTGGATTAATACTTCCGACGTGTTATTGTGATTATGGTAATTTATGCCGGTGGTAACGAGCTATTGCAGTCGTACCAACCCGATGGAGTAAGGATTGAGGAATCCATAGTCTGAAAGAGAGATACAGGGTGTCTAATAATGAGAGTAATGGTGAGGACACAGGGTGCCTGTTATTATTGTTGAAGTATTCCTAAGTGGAATGTGATGAAATTATTGCGCATTAGTTGAATACACACGATACCTGATTACACTAAACGCAATTAAAAGGCCTTAAACTGAACAACTACACTGTGAGGAATAAATAATTGTGTAACAACCTTAATAATCAAAGACAGGATTTTGTGAAACTAAACAAATCTCATAATTCCCCCTGAGCCTAACGAAATATGAATAAATACTAAAAATAAAATATTTTCACGACCAAAGGTTCGATATTTAGTTATTGTTGATTTATCTTGGATTCACTTTGTTACATTATCACACTATTGGTCATCAACCAATTGATGATGTTACAACTGGAGCACACACATCAGATTGAAAGCAATATGACTCCATTTAATTGTTCAATTACCACCGCATTTGCAGGCTTTCCTATTTCTCTAACTTTCCTTTACACTTTGAAACTATGACCATTTGTTACAAACAGTAACAAATCGTGTAAGCAGGCAGTGCCAATTGCACAACCTTAGGAGTGCTGAATTGTTGTATGAATTTGTGTTGTATTAGATCAATCTTTTTATTTATTCAGCAACGTTGTGCACATATTTTGATTTTTCCTTGTAATAAACGCGTCTCGTTTATTAATTAATGATAGTTAGGACTAGATAAACACGTAAATTTAAAGATAAATGTTGGAGATGGCACCATCCTAGCTTAGGACAAATTTTCCCTTTGCTATTAAATTTGTAAACAAGTAAATGTCTTACTTTGCAGTAAATTCTTTTCATGTTTGATCCTCCCGTAGTCATTTTCGATGTAATTGCTTAGGGCTGATCTTACGTGCCACAATCTTAGCTTGCTCGTTTTCGTTTAAAGTTTGTATTAGGACCATGAGAGTAATTTAGATCTTGATTATGACTTTTCTTATATTTTCTTTCAGGGCAGGATAGTATTGGACTAGCCATTTGCAACTCTCATGCTAGGCTAGGGATCTATTCTTAATAACATTTATTCGTGATTTTAACATAAGACTGACCTCTCTTTCTTGCTTAGTTTTGATATCGATGCATTCCTCTGAGCTGGTTAAGAATCGAATCTCACCAATTCCCGATACCCCCGAGTGCAGACTTTTGTGCAAAACCAGCCTATGAATGTGTCATCCCCTATACTTATGTGTTAACTGGAGGAGGGTCTGGGAAGGGTCATTTGAAACCAGTGGCTTCCCGAAACCTTCGGTCAGAGGGCACAATAGACAGCAAGTTGTGGATTTGCAGGCTACTTTTCATGCAATTTAAAGGAAGAATGATCTGTCAAAAACAATCAAATGCTGTTTTAAGAAATCATCTTTGACAAATGTCAGGTTGTAAAGGCAAGTCAAATTTTCTAAAACCACCTGCTATGCTATTAAGTTCATGATGCCTTTCTCAGCAACGTACCTATGTGACAGTGCCTTTCCATCCATGGTCTACCTAAGAAATAAGTACCACTGTAGGCTAAACATAGAGCTGGACCTTCGCTTGGAAGTCGCACCTGGTCAAATGGACATCGGGAAACTGTGCCATGTTATGCAGGAACATCCGTCCCATTGAGAGGCAATACATTGATTAATAAAAACTGAATGGATGAAAACCATAACGGTATAAGTAACATTTTGTTCATTCAGAGAAAAAGCCATTTAAACATTGTAACACTCATATAAAGCAGGCTATTCGTAGTTATACCACCTATCACTTGAGGGCAGAACAATACCGCAATCACTTGTCCCTCTCTGCTATTCGAAAGATACATCCTTCCTGAGTTACACCTTGCACTTAACTCATTTTTTTAAATGTCCCTTATACCGTTATGATTTTCACCCATTCAATTCTGAACTTTAAAATTGTATTTGAATTGAGAGATAATACAGTGTAGGGGAAGACCGGGCAAAGTGAATAAACTAATTTTATATGAGTGTATCTATGTAACTACGTACGACAATGACATGCAATTTACTGTAGTTGTTCTATGTTATCTTCCCATTTAATTACTGTATAAAACAGAATCAATGGTGAAACTATTCATAATTAGCATTCAGTATTAAGTAATTATGTCAAATTATTCACTTTGCCCCTATAGCCGGGCAAAGTGAATATTCATATGCGGGCAAAGTGAATAATGGGATGCATTGTTTTAGACATGAGAATATTAACACTAAGCAAGTTTACATTTGACAGAAACCCAACATTGCATATAAATGGGATCCACTTTTGTTTTTCAATAGGTTTCATAACGTTCACAGTTCACCTGATATAATTAAAGCAACAGAGTTAATAGGAATTGTCCTACAATCTTCCAGATCTTGCTTCATTGTTTCTTCGCACCAGCTGCCCTGATCACTGCTTCGTTTAAAATTGTAAACCATCTCTAAGCAAATATTACAATATTCTGATTATTATTGATATACTTCAGTACTTATTTCAGGGTATTTAACCCTCAACTGGTGACGTGGTTTCTGACAGATTCTGAGAGAGAGATAATTGTACACACCTAAGGACTCATTCCGAAACGAGACTTGTTTGCAAAACCTTCTCATCTCTGTATAAACATCTGTTCAGCCTCATTTCGTCACCTTCAGTCTTATCGTTCTCTTCTCACGAGGTAGACACATTCTTAAGTGGCTTCGTAGACACCACGTCACCAATTGTGTAACATTTTACCACGTGGGAACGCAAAATCTTTGATAAGTATTTCTAACAAGATAATAAATTATTAGTCACCATAAATATATATATTTCGTATGGCATGAAGATGCATTATACAATTATTTACATTGTACAGTATTTACAGTACAAATATATACAGATTGAGGCCTTCATCTGCAAGTAGCTTCAGTTTTGTTAGAGCTGGATATCTAATTTCTCTAACCATTCTAAAGCTTCATCACTAGCTTGATGAATCTCCTTCATTGGACCATTGAACCTTCGGAGTGGGCAATCCATAGCGATGTGACTGATGGTCTGAGGCACATCTGCACAGTTGCAGAAAGGATTCTCGGCAATTTTCCATTTGTGCTTCCAGAACTGACACCTACCGTGTTGAGTTCTTATACGGTTCAGCGACGTCCAGATTTTCCTGGGAAGGTCTAAACCAGGGGGCTGCTTAACTGGATCCGAGATAAGACCTAATCTGTCTGGATTTGAAGTCAGCCACTCATTGCGCCAAGCTTCATTCACTTGAAACTGCTCTTGGACCAACTTCCTTCCTTGTCTCCAAGAAGGATTCCGGGATTTCAGCCTGAGATCTTTAGGTGAGCAGTCTAGATGAATTGGCAGAAGAGGGTTGTCACAACATTTAAGCCTTTCTCTCTTCAGTGCCATTTGTCTTCGAAGATGAGGAGGCGGGATATTGGAGAGTACTGGTAACCATTCCAAAGGTGTAGATTGGATGGTTCCTGATACAGTCCTCATTGTATCGTTCAGCTGTACGTCTATCTTCTTTGCATGGGCGCTGTTAAGCCATACTGGGCAGCAATATTCTGCTACTGGATACACTAGGGCAAGTGCTGAAATTCTGAGGGTGGATTCTGTTGGACCCCAGCCCGTTCCTGTGAGTTTGTGCAGGATGTTGTTGCGGGTTTTGATCTTAGCAGATGTTTTGCCTAGATGTTCACTGTAAGTCGAGGATCGATCCAAGATGACGCCTAAATATTTAGGATGAGGATTGAATTTCAGTAGATGACCCTGGAATTGAACCCTAGGAATGTAGTTGGCTTGTTTGTTGCTCAGATGAAAGCAGCTGACCTCTGTTTTTGCTATATTTGGTTTTAGTCTCCATAAAGTAATTAGTGAACAAAGTATTCAACAACATTAACCCAAACGGACAAAGTGAATCAATATCCACTTTGACCAGCTTTGCGCCATTATGGAAATCGTGACTGATCGCTTAAAAGTAGTGTAGCAAGAAAGCAAACAAAGTGTGTAAATAAGAGGGTTGGAACAATACTAAAACACAATGTAATCACTTTCAAAATAGTTATACCAATCTATGAATAATATTGTGTTTCTTACCTTGACAAAATTTTAAGAAATGCTACAAAAATCTGCAAACGCTTCTAGTCTCACACTGTCAACCACTATAGTCTTCGTACTACTGATTCTTATATCTCCAGTAGATGGCAGCGCTTCCGGCAGAAGCAACTCGGTGACAACTGTCGTGATTTACCTTAACTTTTACATATTCAATTTGCCCGGGTCCTCCGCTCTGCCCGGTCGTCCCCTACCCCTTTCATTATTGTTAAACCTATTCCAAAGGTTTGATTGAAACTTGAGAGGTTTAACTTTTTAATACATATCCTAACAATACTGACACACATTACAACATGTTAAACTACAACATTATTAAATAATTACTTGGTCACTATTGGCCTATTTGTTCTGTCATTAACTTTCATCCTTAATTTTAAGAAAATATGGTAGGTTACAATAGTAAGCTAGTCATGACTTGGTGGTACAAGATTCTTAAAGCTAGAGAATCCCAGCTATTGCTACACTGTGCACTGCTCACTCACATTGCCCCTGGCCACAGCACATACTATAGACAGTACTGCTATACTGGTCACTCACATTGCACCTGGCCACAGCTCTTACTATAGACCAGCACCGTCCAAGGTCTAACCGCACTGTGCAGTCAGTGTGCGTCTCATAATAATAGGTGTGCATCTCTTAGCGTACGTACTTCCTCTCCACTCCACGTGGTGGGGAAGTGTCCTCGTTCAAGAAACGTGTAGAGGTCAATTAGCAGGCGACGAATATATTTTGCAGGCAACGTAGCAAGAACACCGAACGTATTGTTCAAGAAATATTATTTTGCATTAATCAAATTGCTTGTCATATGGAGAGAGGGCCTAGGTAAGAGCGGCAAAACATTTCCTTCAAACTTATATTCTCGTTAACTCTGGACAGTTTCAGGCACATGGGGCCGATAGCCTAGATGTTAGGCCCCTTAAAACAACAATTATCATCATCATCATCAGTTTCACGCACAAAATGTATAGTCATTCATGTACATGTCTCCCTTCCTATGCAAAAGGGAAAAAGACAACATATTTTCGCTGTGACAAATATCACACAATAACAGCTTTACTGAAAAACGAAATACCTAATGTTTCTACAATGGTAAAAGTACAACTAATTTCACACACCAATTGAAAACTAGTACCGTATATGTTGGCTGATACACATAATGTTCATTGCTGTTCATATTTACAGTGCGTCTTGTCTGTGTGCGTTAACAATCTTGTTACAATTAGGTGCAAATGAACTTGTCACAGACAAGCGTAAACAGCTTCTCAAATTCTCATCTGAAATGCCCGCATGGAACCTCGGTTTGTTACGATTTAATATCGAAAAAAAAATCACATACATAGGTAGAACCGAACATACTCATAAGTTCGGCGGTCTCGTGATGAAGGCGAGGAAATTCACTATGGGGAAAGTTTTTGTAGAGTTTGGTCAAGTTTCTTACAGCAAAGAACTACTGTAGTCCCTTAATCGCGCATCGCACTGTAAATCAATTAATTCCAATTGCAAGTTAGTCGGTGCGCTTTTCGCTGAGATAGAGAATGGCCGTGCAAAACAATGAAACACAGGAATCAAAGCTGAAAGTTCTTCAAATCTGTTTACAATTTGCTCTTTCACGTCTTTGAGAACACATACGTAATATTCAAACTAAGCGCTTTCACAACGAGTGGCATTGCAGGATACGTCCCTCCCATAATGCGCGCACACCCTTGTCTACCGACCAGGCATCACGCCTACCATAACTCTACACTGTACATTCACATGTGTGGCAGCTGTGCGACTTTGCACAGTATGAAGTACTCTGGACGCTGCTGGCCTAGTAGCAGAGGGGTGGTCTACCGACCAGGCGTCACGCCTACCACGACTCTGCTCTGTACATTCACAGGTGTTGCAGCTGTGCGACTTTGCACGCTGCTGCTATGCTGGTCCCTCATATCGCCACAACTCTTGCTATAGATTGCTGCGAATATTGTGGAGTTTTGGACGCCCCTGTGATAAAGTAATAAATAGTTTTCTGTTTGATCATCGCGGTCTCTTGTTGGGAGGATTAGTTCCATCTGCTCCAGCACAAGATAAGCAGATTCTCACAAGTCTGTGGGATAAGGTGAGTTTAATGAGTTTGGAGATTAATATTTGGAAATAAGCCTCCGTCAGTCTGCTTATGACGTCATCATTTTTTATAATTACTTGGAGCTGCCGATGTCGGGAGGTAAAGAGGAAGTGGAGTGTCGGTAGGGATACCTTAGTCATCAGGCCCATGTGCTTACATATGTTTCTGCCGTGACTGTGTGAGATGGGTGCCGAAGAACTTCATATAAGATACCATCCAGGCATTTCCTGTAGGAAGTGAGGAAGAACACTGATACAGAGCAAACTTGGCGTTGTGACTTCAGAATTGATGAAGCTTCTCAACGAACTGCTGTGCACAGGATCTGAGAAGTTAGTCAGAGGGCCGCACCTGTATATTTGTTGAAGTAAAACTCCTCTGATAGCTTTGATTATAGCTTTTTCGGTGGCGTAGTTGGTAGTATGCTGAACTTGTATGCACAAGACCGCGGGGTCAAAACCGGCCAAAGTTGTCGGATTTATCAAGAGGGTTAAAAATCCCTCAGTATGCCTTCCTTTGGATGAGAAGTAAAGCCGGCGGGCCCATGTCATAGATTTATGGCATGAAATAGAACCTTCTACTAACTACAATTGTTTGAAGGTAATATTTGTAGATTAGATTTGAACACGCTATATTACGCAACAGTATAAAGTGGCAACGCTTGTCACAAAGTGCTGGTTGCGATGGCGAGTGTTGATCCCCATATAACTACCACATCTAATTAATGTATTATCTAAAGGCACAGTTTACCTCGCAGTTCCGCCTCAACCCCAGTAACTAACAAATTAACTAACTAACTTGCAGACCGACTGAAAAATAACAAACGCCTCCAGTCCGTGGAGGATGAACTCTGTGAACTGATCTTCGTCCCTTTAACTAAACGGACACATACATGTATAAACTGCAGGTATTAGCTCAATATAAAGACAGAGACAGCCTATACTTGTCCGCAATACATTAATGTTCTTTATTGTACATAATATGTTATGCATGAGGTATTGAAGCACATTGGACATAAAGGGGATGTACCAGAGGGGGATTGTCGAATCCAGCGGGGCAGAGCCATATACTACAAGGGGCGAGTGGGCTGTCCTGTTCTTCCAGAATATTGGTCACTGTGAAAGGAGTCAGTCTACGTCAAAATTATGATACGAAAGGCACAATTAGAGGAGAGAGTGGAGAGAGAGGAAAAAGGAGAGAGAGTTGAGAGAGATGAGAGAGAGGAGAGAGAAGAGAAAGAAGAGATAAGATACAGGAAAGAGGAGAGGAGACAGGAGAGAGAATTTGAATTTGAATTTATTCATAGAGAACAGCCACTAAGGCCAAAAAGCCCCTTTATGCAGCGTATACAATGTTCTGGTTTGAAGTTTTGTAATAAGAAACTACACCTATCTTAACAACTAATAACACAAAATATAAAATACACTTATAACTAAACAAGCCAATCAGCAAACATTTTATACAGTATGAATAATACAAATTAGAATAAAATAATTAATTAAATAAATAACCTGCCTAATATATTATTAAATCTATTGAAAAAAATATAGAACGTTAAACAAGGGCTACAATTGTTATGTGAGTTATAATATGATCTATGATTAAAACAAGTACATGAGTGACATTATTACTCGAACTACTAGCAATTCCACGGCAGTTGTATCTTGGATATTACAAATATTATAAAAACCTGTGTGGCACGAGGATAGACAAGAAGATATAGGAGAGGAGAAGAGATGAGCACGGAGAGAGGAGAGAGCGAGGAGAAAGGTGAGAGAGAGGAGAGAGAAGGTAAAGTGAGAGAAGAGACAGGAGAATGGACAGAAGACTGGACACAGGAGAGAGGAGAGAGGTAAAAGAGAGAGCGGAAACGAGAGAGAGAGAGGAGAAAGGTAAAAGAGAGAGGAGACAGGGGAGAGTAGAGAGAAGAAGAGAGAGGAGATAGCTAGTAGAGAGATGAGAGAGAGGAGAGAAGAGAGAGAGGAGAAGAAAGAGAGAAGAGACAGGAGTGAGGAGAGGAGACAGGGAGAGGAGAGAGGAGAAGAGATAGGAGAGGAGAAGCGAAGAAATAAGAAAGAAGAGAAGAGATGAGAGAGGGAATAGGAGAGAGTGGAGGAGAGCGAGAATAGAGAGGGGATAGGAGAGAGTAGAGGGGATAGGATAGGAAAACTGGTGAGACAGAAGAGGAGAGAGAAAGCAGTTTTCCAATCGACCGCCATGAAGCCACTTTCCCTTATATTTTCAAACATGGTTTGTAGTCTATCAGTCAATAAATAGTTCGTTCCGATCTTGAGCATTTTGTGATTACACCGTCTTCTTTATTGTTTTAGAAATATAATATGCACTTTTGTATTTCATCATGTGTACGGGGTACTGAGTCCTGGTTTGGGGCAGTCATATGGGATTGGAGATTCTCTGCTGGTGTTTTACAGTTGTGGAGTACCTTGAAGAACTGCTTCATAATATCACAGTTGGCCTTGATGTTGTTCCTCTTAAAGTCATTATCGATTTCCTCGAATATTTTAAGGTGGTGCACGATTATTATTGTTATTATGAAAATCAAAATAATGGAATGAACTGGAAGAATACAGAAACCGCCATTTACATCAAATTGGCAGGCGACAAGCTGGAGGAAGCAGGAGACTCCTGAAACTTGGGAATCAATATAAACAGCGATCGACGAAGCAGAGAGCATATAAAATGTAGATCAGCACAATTTAGGAAAGAATTTCTACAAGAAGACAATCTTCTGGCATTAAATATAGATTCAAGTATTAGAAAGTCATTTTTTAAAAGTCTTTATCTTGTGCGTGGCGTGAAACATGGACTGTTGGTGCAGAAGAAAATAGGAGAATAGGAACATTTAAAATGTGTGGTTAGAGGAGAATGAAGTGTAACAAATGATAGCGTGAGAGATGTTTCTGGCAAGTGGTATGAAAATAAGAGATAGGTTGGTAGGGCGTAACAAGGGCAGCCACAAATAGCAAACTTAGTTATAAGAAAGTTAGGGTCAAGGACAAGAGATGTAGAAATAGGCCAGGGTTAGAATACGTTAAGCAAATTGCCTCAGATGCAGGCTGTTGTAGTCATGTAGCTCAGGGCAGAAGGTGACGGAGGACTGCATCAAACCAGTGTAAGATTGATGGCTCAAACAAAAAGGCACACGCTACTACGAGGCCTGGTTTTGTCAAGTTCCGATGGACTGTATAAAAATAACAGATTGACTTACCAAACTGATTTTACTGCTAAATGTTTGCTTGTTTTATTCTTATGTCTCAACATATTTGCTAAAACGATTGAAACATTTGTCGTATCGTTACACCAGCTTTCCAATGCCCTCGGCAAAATATTCTGACGCCAGTGAGGTGGGTACATCTGGAGAGTCTCCTGAAGTGTTTCCTTTTTGGCGAGGCGTTGCCGCCCAACCATACCTTCAATTCTCGGAAAAGGTGAAAAATGATTCACGACCGCCTGTGTCAACGTAACGATATACTTTTTCAAAGAATTTAAGTGTTAAGTTTAGAACCATGTGTCGTTTAGTCCAAACCAGCACTGAATGATTTTCACCTATTTCGAGAATTGAAGGTATGGTTGGGCGGCAACGCCTCGTCAAAAAGGAAACACTTCAGGAGACTCCCCAGATGTACCGACCTCACTGGTGGCAGAATATAAGGTGCGTTCAAAAAGTAACGAGCCGGAGGCATAATTACAGAAACCAGTACCTGTGTGTTAGAAGTATTGGCCCTGGCTGTTGAGGCACTTGTCCCACTGAGACACGAGGCGGTGATTGGCTGTCTCATAAAATTCCCTGGGCTGCGATGTGAACCAGTTCCGCACGCTCAGCTGGACGTCGGCGTCCGAGGTGAATCGTTGGCCCCGCAGAGCCCTTTTCAGGGGACCAAACATGGCGTAATCACAGAGAGAGAGGTCTGGACTCTATGGAGGGTAGCCGAGAACCTCCCATTTGAATTTCTGCAGCAGTGCCGCGACTGTGTTGGCCGTATGAGGTCGTGCATTGTCGTGGAGCGACCACGGCGTCTTTGGCGTTCACTGATACTCGGCAGTCCTGGGTAATGAGTGCATCAACCAGCTGGACGACGTCATCGGTAATGCAGGGGGGTGCCCCAGACCGGGCATCATTGGCTAACGACACCCGTCCTTCCCTGAAGCGCTTGTGCCACACCTTGACCCTTGCAAGGGACATGCAGTGTTCGCCGTACACTTGTGACATTCGGCGATGAATGTCCGTTCCCCCTACTCCTTCCGCTGTCAGAAACCGAACAACACCTCTTTGCTCTTCGTTTGACAACTCCATGTCACTGTTTGCAATGCGACTGGCAGCGATTGACGATTGACGCATGCTGCTGCTCGCTTTTTATCGTCAAGTGACGTGCACGCGTGTCCTCTAGCGACGGGCTGTGACCTTCCACGCTGTTGTCGGAACCACACCTCGTTACACACGCCACGATTAGCCGATGTAGTCACCAGTTTGCGCATTCCAGCCACTATGTCGTTACTTTTGAAAGCACCTTATATTTTGCCGAGGGCATTGGAAAGCTGGTGTTACCATACGACAAATGTTTCAATCGTTTTAGCGATTATGTTGAGACATTAGAATAAATCAAGCAAACATTTAGTAGAAAAATCAGTTTGGTGTCAATCTGTTATGTTTATAGAGTCCATCGGAACCTGAAGAGAGAAAACAGGCCTCGTATTACTGATGTGTGTGAGGGAAGGGATTCAGACCCGCGCCCACACTCTACAGATTAGCTCATTCCTTTTGGCGAATTTTAAGGAAACAGTGAATAGGGCCGCTGGCAACACCGCATGTGTGATAATGTTTCACACCCTCAAAGCAAGCAAGTCATCTAATTAACAAACATTCGCTTTGTGCATTATGAACACTGGAGTTAATTAGTGTAACCATCGCCTTCAGACAGACAGACATCAATGCTGCTCCAAAAGTGAAACAGTAATGGTAAATCTCTGTCACACAGTAGCTCGAACAGCCAGGGCTGTGTTGTGGGTTTATTGGCATGTATGTGTGTCATTGCTTGTATCTGTAATTGAGATGGGGATGCGTTAGGAGGCAGTCGTACCAACACAGCATTTGGCTGGAGTATAAATGGGGAACCACTGATATTCTGACTGATGAGAGAAGTGAACTCCGGCTGGGCTGGGAATCGAACCCGGTCCTCCATGGTGATAGTCACTACGCCACAACAACATGACAAGAGCTACTGCAGAGGATACATTCATCAGAAGAAACAGGGCATGATGATGCAGTGGTCAAGCAGCTTGCCTGTCACCAAGGCGGACCGGGTTGGATTGCCGGTCATGTCTTGCGACACCTTTTCAAGGTTCACATGAAACGTAGTTCCTGAGAGATTCACTGATGATACAGGTGTAGGTTGGTTGTTTGATTCCTTAGTTTATGGGCTACGACAACGCGGCCATGTAGCCCCGTGTACTTTGCATGTGTGTAGAATCAGTCTGATAACCGGTGTTAATTGTGATGGCCGCATTAGTGTGTGTTATCTGCGATTCAGGTAGAAGGAATGCCGACGATTATTTTTTTCAAGTAGTTCCTACTTTTGCTACCAAATGCTACCGTCGACGACACCTAGCTTCGGACGTGGCTACTAAATACCATCGTAGTCCGCACCTGGAGGCGAACGTTGGAACTAATGTAGCGTTATCAAACTGACCTACGAATTTTATCTTCCACAAGTGTAGTTGGTGGAAGGTTCTTTTTCATGCCATAAATCTATGACATGGGACGATACAGGTGGACTTGAACAATCTTCACACTCCAGTGTAGCTGCAGACCCCTCCACCAACCGTCCAGAGAAGACCTGCGTAGGAGGTTTTTTTTTGTTTGAGTCTTCAGCCTTATGACTGGTTTGATGCAGCCCTTCATGGCTCCCTGTCCTGAGCTAATCGTTTCATATCTACATAGCTATCACACCCTACATCCGAGACAATCTGTTTAACATATTCTAACCTTGTTCTACCCCTACAGTTCTTGTCTTCAACTCTTCCTTCCATAACTATGCTTGCTATTCCTGGGTGTCTTGGTATGTGTCCTACCAACCTATCTCTTCTGTTCATTAGCAGTCGCCAGAAACATCTCTCCTCTCCCACTAGTCTTAATACCTCTTCGTTTGTAATCCTATCTACCCATCTGATCTTCATCACTCTCCTGTAACACCACATTTCAAATGCTTCTATTGTCCTCTCTTCTGCTGCACCAACAGTTCAAGTTTCACTTCCATAGAGCACCACGCTCCAGACATAGACTTTCAAAAATTGACTTCCTCATATTTAAATCTATATTCGATGTCAACAAATTTATTTTCTGTAGAAATGCCGTCCATCACTGGTTATTTTGCTTCCTAAGTAACAGAAGTCTCCTACTTCAGATTTTCACCTGCCAATTTTACGTCAATAGGGTTTGTTTAGGAACAAGTACTGAAACTGCGACAGGCCTCGCCTTGCCGTTGTAGTGAGTCCCGTTATTTCCACTGGTCGTGAGGGGTGTGCTTGCTACCTGCCTCACCCCACTCCCCAAGTACCGTACATTCTTTCGCCAGTGCCACTATTGTGCTCAAACAAGTCACCACGGGGTGAAAGTGCTGCAGACCTGCTGCCATGCAACCTCGGAAGACTATATCGAACGAGTGACAGTGTATTAATGTATCAACATGTATTGTATATAACTGTGTAATATAATATAATTAGTTAAATGTTCCACAGAAGTCCAGTGATTTGAAATCCCAGCACTATAAATTACAGTCCACCAGAGTATATTCTTCACATTATTATAAAACTTCCTTCATGGTCCTACCGGCCGGATTTCTGTGGAACAACGGACGTGTGTTATGAGCTCGTGTATCATTTCATATCGATGCCTCGCGTTGTACATTGTTAAGGTAGCCTCAAAGCGAAGTATGAGCGGGAATCGTGTGTTTCTCCTTGAATGCAAGCTACTTCGATGATTCGTATAAACTACAGCAGTGGCGCAGATTGAACCTCGAGACATTATATATGGAAGGAATTCAACTTTAAGCAGCTTCGGTAAGTACATGCTCAGTTCTGGTTACCTGTATTCCTGTATGCTATTCCCATTATGGATCCTAAATTGAAAGCACTTCTCGTAAAGACTAGGGGCCTCGCAAAAGCAAATATTACTCGTTTGCATAACTTCGTCAAGAGCTTCCAACCAGGGTCAAGTATTAACGCAATAAGGGCAAGGTTAGACGATCTACCAAAATTAAGGCAGAAGTATGAAGACGCGCAGGTGAGATTAGAATTAGAAGACGAATCCGAGGACCACAGTGAAGATAGGAATATTTTTGAGACTATGTATTATGATCTCGTTGATAAAATGACCACGTTGATTGAAGATAGCGTAGAGTTACGTTCAAAACAGAACAATCCTTCGAGTACTAAAAGTGATGGTCAGTCTAGTTCCGGCAAGAGAGAGCTGACACTTCCTACAATTAAATTACCTTCCGTCGGGGGACAGGTCACTGAATTCCGTCATTTTTGTGACACATTTACTAGCCTGGTAATAAACAATCAAGCAATTGACGATATACAACGATACCACTATTTGTTATCTTCATTAACGGGTGAAGCACATGGCCAGACTAAGAACCTTCCCAAAACAGGTCCTAATTTTAAAATTGCTTGGCAAACTGTCTGTCTGAGATACAATAATCCGAGATTAATTGCCACAGCACACATCAACAACTTGCTGAACCTTCCACGTGTACACAATGAATCACCCACAGAGTTACGAGCACTTCTAAATCAGGTATCAAGTAACTTAAATGCACTTGAAGCACTCGAACTTGAAATCCCTCTTCACGAAATCCTTCTAGCGCAATCAATTCTTGAAAGGACTGATGACGTCAGCAGAAAACAGTGGGAGCTGACGTCATCAAATTCACAATTCCCAAGACTGGAAGTGCTAAGTAAATTTTTAGAGGACAGATGTCAAGCCCTAGAATTAATCAATGGTAACCGAATTCCTACCCCAGTTGGCAATCCTACCACTCAAAACATCACTCGAAAGAAGCTCACGAACCAAGTCAGACAAGTGTATGTTTTAAGTAACAATAATTGTTTATTTTGTACTGGCCTCTTTATAAATGCCAAGACTTTTCCAGTGTTAGTGTTGCACAACGAACAGAATTTGCCAAACAGCATAAATTGTGTACCTATTGTTTGAGACATGGTTACATTGTTGGTGATTGTTCTTCAGGTTCTTGCTATTCTTGTGGTTTGAAGCCTCACACACTACTTCACCGCAATCGAGGAACTGGTCGTTCTCCTAGCCCAAGGCCGCCTGATAACACGCATGATAGGCAACTGGCAAGACCCAACAACTCTAATGTTACGCAACAACGTGCCGGTACAGCTTCTTATTGCTCAGTGAAAATTAAACCGCATACTCATATATTGCTCTCGACTGCATTAGTAAAAGTGCGTGATGGGGAGGGCCGACTTCAGACTTGCCGAGTCCTGCTAGACTCGGGTAGTCAAGCACACTTCATCACGACTGCCTGCACACAACGACTGAACTTAAAGAAGGTACGGAATAGAATTCCAATCCAGGGTATAAGTAGTATCGACGCAGAGTCGCGTCATAGTGCAAACATAGAAGTGCATTCCATTACTAGCAACTATCAAGTAGTTATTAATTGTGCTGTATTGTCACGAATTTCAGATGAATTGCCAGGATCATACATTAACTATCAAGACTGGCAAATTCCCGAAGAACTGACCTTAGCTGACCCCAGCTTCAACCAACCAGGTCAGATTGATATGTTAATCGGGCCAGATATATTTTTTGATCTTCTTAGGCCTGAAAGACGCACGAGGAGCGGACCCTATCCAGTTCTTCAAAACACGGAATTCGGTTGGATTGTAGCGGGACAGTTCCAAATGGATAAGGCGTGCGGTCCGGGTTCACCACCTGTACAGTCATTCTTCACTATGAATGACCATTCACTCGACCAGCAACTTCAACGATTCTGGGAATTAGAAGCGATCACTCAACCAATCAGATCGAATGATGAAATGGAGTGTGAAAAGCATTTTGTTGACACAGTCAGACGGGATGCAGAAGGTAGATTCACGGTACGACTCCCACTCTGTGGAAAACCATCAGAACTTGGAAACTCACTAACAATGGCTACGTCATGGTTTCACAATCTCGAAAGACGCCTTGAAAGAAACCCTCAGTTGAAGGGGGATTACGTCAGCTTTTTAGAAGAGTACGAGACTCTAGGGCATATGGAGCCTATAACCACGGCGTCTGATAAGGAGGAACAGAGCTACTTCATGCCCCATCATCCAGTGTTCAAGGAGTCGGGTTCAACTACAAAAAACAGGGTTGTATTCGATGCCTCCGCCAGTACTACCACCGGACGGTCACTCAATGACATCCTCAGGGTTGGGCCGACAATCCAGCAAGATATCTGGTCCATTATCACCAGATTTCGCACCAAATATGATTTACGGCAGACATTCGACAGATGTACCGGCAGATAAGGGTTGATAGTCATGACCGCAGACTTCAGAGAATCGTGTGGCGATCATCCCCAGAAGATCCTGTAAAACATTACCAGCTGAACACCGTCACCTACGGCACAGCATCAGCACCCTTCCTCGCCACTAGATGCCTCCAACAGCTCGCTATGGAAGAATCAGACAGCTTTCCTGAAGCAGCGAAGATTTTACAGAGAGGCTTCTACATTGATGACTGTATGTCTGGAAGTGCGACCGTCGAGGACGCGTTAGACACTCAAAATGAACTCATCAACCTTCTACAAACTGGAGGGTTCCAGCTACGAAAATGGTGTTCGAATCATCCCCGACTACTTGAAGCAGTTCCTTCGAAGTGGCGAGAAACCCAGCTCCCACTTCAACTAGATAATGGGGAAAACATTAAGACATTAGGCTTGCTTTGGCATCCTGCTAGTGATCAACTGCAAATCGTAAACGGCAACATACAACTACGCAACCCAGTATCAAAACGGAAGGTACTATCAACCATAGCTTCAATCTACGACCCACTTGGGCTAGTGAGTCCAATCATCATCTCCTGCAAGTTCTTCTTACAGCAACTGTGGCAGCTACGTCTAGGGTGGGATGAAATTTTACCACCAGAGCTACTTCATCGTTGGCAGAAGATGTGCGGCGAACTTCCACTTCTCAACCAAATTCGGATCGACAGACTTGTATTGGCAAAGGGAACTCCGTTGAACATACAACTGCATGGTTTTTCGGATGCATGTGAGAAGGGATATGGTTGTTGCATTTATCTTAGATCTGAAACTCAAGATGGAGACTGCGTTACGAAACTGTTGAGTGCTAAATCCAGAGTTGCACCATTGAAGCGGGTTTCTCTACCCCGTCTAGAGTTGAGTGGAGCCCTACTTTTATCTCGGCTGATTAAGAAGGTCAACTCAATCCTAAACCTGAATGTCTCTAGCGTTCATCTCTGGACAGATTCGTTAATAGTTCTTGCATGGATTGCAGCGTCTCCCAACCGCTGGAAGACGTTCATTGACAATCGAGTTGCGGAAATTCAGCAAAACACGTCGATTAGGGACTTGAAACACGTTGCCTCAGCTGATAACCCTGCTGACATGATTTCTCGGGGGGTCACTCCAGAAACTCTCATTTCCAACGCCATGTGGTGGAACGGACCGTCGTGGCTTATGAAGCATTCGGCATCCTGGCCTACATCAGCCCCTTTCCTAATACCTCAGGACGTCCCAGAACAGAAATTAAAAATCCTCTCGGCACGCCGGAAGGCGGAGGTAGATTTCACCGGGCAAACTAGGGGATAGGCTATAATAGGCAAAATATGCAGGTTTTCGTAGGAGGATCAGACCTCATGTATTGCGAGAAAGTATTTTACAATTGGAGGTTAGTTAACATTTTTTCGTCTTTCTATGCATACTTATTTTACTGTCTTATGGGGATGGTAACCTTCTTGTCATTTGGGGTTCATTTTTATACTTGTGATCACACTGTCCTTATGCAAGGTTTGGAACTAATGTGTAACTATCTAACAGTCTGTTACTTCTGTAATTGTTTCTTGACATGTGAAATTAGTTTCCGGGAGGGCGCCAATTCATAGATAGAATACTACGAATGAATATAATCTTAATACAGACACAAGAACTCATTCATCTCAAGGTGTGGTATGTCTCCGACACCAACCAAGACACTTCAGTAAACAAGGCAGCTTAATTATATACTGCAACATAACAATAAATCATTGGAATGCTACTTACTATTTTGTGGTCTTAAGGGATGTATAATTAAATTGTATCAATAATGCCGTCACAACAAGATACAATTTCCAGTTTCATACCACCATTCAAATACTCATTTTATTCTGGTTTCCCTTCTTAGAACAATGTATTTTAGAAACTATCGTCATATAACCCTTACGATGCAGTAAAGAAGACAGAATGATTCAATCTATAACTTCCTTAACGTTTATCTTTCATAATAATGTATTTCATCAATAGCTTTCTTTTATCAGCGCTAATAACCTATATCACTTTTTTTTATCCCTGTTCAACTCACATTGTCTAAACTCATTTCTGCTATCATCCGAGTTGACACTCTCGTTTCTCTAGTTCAAGTTTCCTCCACTCAAGCGCACCAACGTCACCTCCAAAGAACACTAATCATTTTTATATAAACGAATCACGGCCTATGTGATCTCAGTAAACGTTACAATTTATTTATTTTTTCCCACCATTCAAATACTCATTTTATTCTGGTTTCCCTTCTTAGAACAATGTATTTTAGAAACTATCGTCATATAACCATTACGATGCTGTAAAGAAGACAGAATGATTCAATCTATAACTTCCTTAACGTTTATCTTTCATAATAATGTATTTCATCAATAGCTTTCTTTTATCAGCGCTAATAACCTATATCACTTTTTTTTATCCGTGTTCAACTCACATTGTCTAAACTCATCTCTGCTATCGTCAGAGTTGACACTCTCGTTTCTCTAGTTCAAGTTTCCTCCACTCAAGCGCACCAACGTCACCTCCAAAGAACACTAATAATTTTTATATAAACGAATCACGGCCTATGTGATCTCAGTAAACGTTACACTTCTTCACGCAAAATTTTATCTCCCGCAGAGATGTTGGTTAGTTCCTCAGTTTAGGGGCTGCGACAAGGTGGTCATGTAACCCCGTGTACATTGGGTGTGTGTAGAATCTGTCCGATAAACGGTGTTATTTGTGATGACTGTATTAGTCTGTAATTCAGGTAAGGTCTGCAGACGGTCAATTTGAAGTAGTAGTACCTAATTTTGCACCAAATACTAACGTCAACGACACCTAGCTGTGAACTTGGCTGCTAGATGCCACCACAACCAGCAACTTGCAACGAACGTTGTAACTTCCCCTCCGAAGGAAAGCATGCTGACGGATTTTTAGCGCTCTTAGAAAATCCGGCGACTTTGGCCGGCTTTGAACCAGCGACCTTAGGCATAGAAGTTCAGCATGCTACCAGTTAGCCGCTTCCCTCATAGTCAGGTGGAACAAGAAGTTCCGTGACGAACTAAAGAGCCTACTTTTCTTAAAATTAAGATTCATGCCATAGATTAATCTACAGTATATGAACCTATCTAGAATAATAACGAAATTAAGTGGGTAATATCGAAATGTCTTAATTAGTTCGAAATAAGGTATACTAGGCATAATGTAGCCTAATAGAGCAATACAGTTGGCAGCTCTGGTGACTGAATATATTCTTACTTCCATCTCCCAAGGTACAGAATACAAAATGGGGTTGAAGTTCAAAGGACGTTACATGGATTTAGACATTGGATCTATTAGTACACGTAAAAGCATGTTGGCAACAATGTCATGCGAGTGCTGGTCAGAAATAATCTGAAATATTATATCTTTTTGTGCCAATTTTGGATGAAATCCATTTGTTGGTATAGAAGTTACATGTATTTAAAAATTGGTCTTATCAGCAGGCTTAGAATCATGTTGGTAGAACTGACGTATATAAGTTACTCCAAATTAATGTAAAATGTCAGGTAATTTACGTGTGCATAGTTTAAAGCTGTCGGCTTGCATACTTTCTGATATAATTGGATACAAAATAGAGAGCAATTATTAACAGTTGGCAGCCCTGGTGGCTCTTAAGAATACACTCAGTCATATCTGTTTATGTACACATATTACATACAAAATTTGGTTGAAATCCAATTGATAGTGTAGAAGTTATATGCATTTAAAATTGGACTTATCAGAAGGCTTAAAAATATTTTGGCAACGCTGTCATGTAAGGCCACCTGGAAATTAAACTGAAATAGTATTATCTACATGTGTGCCAATTTTAGAATAGTTCCCATGTATACCTTCCAAGATATCCAACATGGAGCTCAAATTTCTAGTGCGTTTTTTATCAGTTGGTAGCACTGGCATATTTTTTCAAATATGGGCCTGAGATATTCCGGTATACAACTTTACTCATACTAAATTTGGTTTCGATTGCTGCAGCTGATTAGGAGTTGATAGGAGGGGGGGGGACACACACACACAGCCAGACAGAGAGAAGGACTGACAGACAGACAGACAGAAGGACAGACACATTTTCCCGGATCGATCTCATAAGTCTACTTTTTCCTCATTTTTGAAAAGTGTGAAAAGTAGGCTAAAAATGAATGTGGTCTCGTCAATGGCGTTGTCTTGGCAACCTCTGATAGATCATCCCTTATCAATTTAAAAGCGTTGTTATGGTAACCTCTGATGGCACTTGGCATTTTTTAAAATTCCGAAATCATTTTTCTCATCTCTTGGCGTAATGGTGGGTCATATCAAAAATTATTTCAGACAAAAGTTTTAGGTAATTATTAGGGGAATATTTTCCATTTCGTACGGTTTTGATATTGTGCCTATTAAGAAAGATATGATTAATGTTTCCCGAAAAACAAACTTTTTTTCACCCCTTTGGTCAATGGTTGGTGCTATCAAAAAACTTATTTGACATAAATTTTTGGCACTTATCCGACACATATTATGAACTTTGAATGGATTCGATATTTCACGTATTAAGAGAGTTATAGCGAAATTTCACTTTTTCGAAAAAAGCCCCCCATTTTCACCCCCTTCGACCGATTTTGCCCATTAATGAACTCGACCGAGATTTTATAGGGATACTGTGACCGTTTAGTTGATGTCAACAACCACGATGACTCAACTAACGACACATAAATCGAATAAAAAGTACCGTGAGGATCAGGTGACCTTCCAAAAAGGCTAAAGCGGCACGAGAGTCCGTAGTCCACAGGGATCGTGGTACATGGTGACGATGGTCATAGACCGCCTAAGGAAAGGTTCACCTTAAAACTAGACTGAGAAAATAAACATCCAGACTCATGTAAAACACCGTGAAAATTTATTAAAATTCACAAGCCCCTAGCCTAGTTTGGAGGGTTATTATCGGCTAGTCCGCAAATTAATAAATAAACTAAGATAAAGAACAGGTCCCCTACCTGGGAAGTTACTGAAAACCCTCGCGAAAGATCTAACTCACAATAATAAAGCAACAACAGCAACACTAGGAAAATGGTACGACGCAAGTCCCTAGTTCAAGTTACAAGATCAAGCTAATATCTGAATTTACATTTAACAGGGTAGCAAAACAAATCTAGGTTAGGATGGTACCATTTCGACATTTAAGTTTAACATTAATTCAACTAGCTAAGTCCTATCAATTAACAAAATTTACGGCAATGACGTCCGTAAAAGGAAACAATTACATCCAAAAGCTAAGTGTACAGCCATGAAAAACAAACAATTTAATTATGCTTAATAACTATGTGCTAACAGCACACAATAAAGCAACATGTAGGGTTTAATACACTTGACATCATAAATTAGTAACGAAATAGACACAGTAGTTTTATTAAAAATTCCTGCCTACACCTTGGTTTACTCTTTGTAAACCATAGTCATCTAATGTGTATAGTTACGGTGACGAATGCGCAGTTGAGACCACGTCTGACATCGCATGGCCTGAGCTCCACAAGCTACGAACTCTAGGTTCGCACATGCTTCAGGTCGCTACAAAAATGTCAACTGTCCTAGTCATTTCCTCACAAGGAAATTATCTTCAACTGCACGGCTATGTCAACAGTTCCAGAATGCAAAGAACAAAGTTAGATAGAAAGAATCGTTAGTTAGGCTTGTTTTACAACAATTATGCATTTTATTATTAGAATGTCGGTTTATAGGTTTATCGTAGGTTTATGGCGAATAACATTGACAATAGCCTGGGCACGGAGTGTCTCCAACTGAGATCATTCTCCACCAAAAAGCCTCGACTCAACAGTCGGAATATAATCAACGAGTATAACAACTCGGACACACAATAACACGGGTTACCAGCGGCGCTAAGCTCGCGTTCAATAACTCTGGGATAGGCCTGTACAACAGTTACCTTCCAGTAACATCTGGTCAACGGGATCATCCCCGGACAAAGCATACAATAACATCCTGCTATAACAGGGTAGACTTCACCATCCTATAGAAAACCTTACATAACTGTACCTGTCATACGACAATACACGCAACAGAGCGTTAAACTAACAAAAACCGATCCATAAAACAAGTGATCAAATACAAGAGTGGAAACTGATTTCCATAAGCAAAATAGCAATGAAAGGAAAAGCGAATACAAATTGTACTCTGTCCTCGTCTATAGTAGTTTTGTCTCACAATGAAGCAGGCGTGCTCTAGGTCACTGGGTTACATAACCAGTTTATTCAAGGCCGGCGATGTAATCAATACAAAACCTGCACTTGGCCGGTTCATAAAAAACTTTACCATAAGTTACGGATCTCTACAGAGTCCGTGTATCAAACGCACGCTATAAATCTGAGTATAGTAATACACTTCCGTCTTTCTACCAAAGACGTCTAAATGAAAGTAAACTTACAATAACTGAAGCTCTTTGCTTTAAAAATGCAACTCAGTAGTTGCTAGAACATCAAATAAAAACGTGTCTCACACGACACAAGAAAAATATGATAAATGTGGCACAGATTCACACACTAGATCTGCTTAATGATACGTTGGGAACCGCGTTCGATGCTAGGCAACGAAACATTCCTTCTAGTTGTTAGGTTCAAACATGACCAAGAATAGCTTCTGAGCTTATTCAAAATGAAATATAATGCATTTACAAACTGGTAGTTACTGTCGACTACCTAAATGATACGACCGTTCTAACGACAGTCAGGGGTGTAACAAAGGATGGCTGCGAAGAATGCAGTCAATTAATAACCAAGGCATCTGATTGCCATAACTACAGTCAGCAAAGACTTGAAAATTACCCCAAGTAGGGTTGAACAAAATAGCCTCAAAATGACTACGATCAGGTTCAGCAAAAAGGTAGGCATTGACGTTCCACGACGTTCACCAAGCTGCACCAGGGCTGACCAAAATGTCTGACCCCAAGGGTGTCTCACTCTAAACTGAAATAAATGACATCTAACTAATCTAGTTACATCCCTACCTAGAAAAATGGCTGACACTGAGTGTGGTTGATTCACAAACTACATTAAAACTACTATACCACCAGAAACTAGAACAAAGAAGGGGTGTGACAAAAACTCACGAAATGGAGGAGCTCTCACTCAGCTCTCTATTCCACAACAAGGGTTGTACATAAACCTCTCTGGCTCTCTGGATCGGTATCCTCCTCATCAGGATTCCCATCTGGACTCCCCCAAAGACCAGGGTTCGATTTGTCCCTGTCGACATCTTCGTGGATATGCCTGGAAATGGCATTTTGGCTCCTTCCCTCTCGTTCATCGTTCTGGAAGTTCCACCATCATGCTGGTTCCTGTAGAAACGTCACCCCCCCCCATACTGGGATGGTATTAGCCCATGGTGACTGCTTCAACCATGGTGAATAAAAGTCCAATCACGTGGGTAGCGAAATAAGTTGCGTGATTATTCATCCTCTCACTTCCAAAATTATAATATCCGTCGTGACTATTATAGGCTTCAATTATAAAATACGACACAGCCTTAATCTTGCAGATGTGGATTAGCATGTGAGCTAACACTATTTTATAATGCTGCACGTGCTAGTGACGCTACTTTTGTATCACGCAGCATCCGTGAATTATACGACGTTTCAAAGATGAAATTTCCACTTTGGCAATTTAAATATCTCATACAATTATAATCACACTTATTCAGGATAATTGTAACACTATTACCTGTATATTTCCACTAGGCATCTGCCCTCCACATACGCGTGGGTAATATGTGATGTCACAGCAATGTTGTGCAATACACTATACTTGCCAATAATTATTTCCCAAGCTTCTTATTTAATTCACTGGACTTCATCGACAGTGAATATTAGTATTTGCTTGCTCGATGGCACCTTATAATCACTTTTAACGCTAAACAGCGGATATTCTTCTACGTCTCGTAGGACAAATGTAATTCCACGCCTACACAAGGCGGATTCTCAAGACGCAGTGCTCCGGTACTGGGTGTCTCTAGAAAGTAGGTCGTCAAAACGAAAACGTTGAGCGACTACTTACGTTCCTTTTTGCGTATCTGCAAGGGTATTACCTTACCTAAAGTAAAAATAAACATTCTCCAAAATGTTTTAATAATGCAGCATGACGAAATGGAATATTCTGAGTCTCGTAGGAAAGATAAAATAATGAATAAGACCTCAGATAATAATTAGCAGTTTACACCAAAGTCAAAAGTGCGATTCACCGCTACTTCAAAGTATCGCGTGATCTCTCAGCTTCACGTGGCTTCCTGGGTGTGTTCAAAAGTACAACATCCCATCATAAATGCTTTGTCATAAAAAAAATATCACATGAACCATAGCTCAGCGGGTTCAATACATATTATGTAAAAAATTCAAAGTGATTGGTACAAAATTACGGCAGTTATCGTGTCCACAAGAAACTGATATATATATATATATATAGATAGATACATATATACATACATTATATATAAACTTTTGAACTGACGGTGGTTTTGGGGTCTGGGGGATGTGAAACGCGAAGATATGTCGAAATTTTCCGGAAGTCGAAACATGGTACCCATTGCAATAGTTAGCTTTCTAATGAAATCTACCTAAAACCTGTTGTTAGCCTGATAGCAGCTCAACCTCAAGATGATTTCATGAAGCGATTCTCCAAGTTAACGCGTCTCACGAGAGTAACGGCATATTGTATCAGATTTGCCGCAAATGCCAGATGTCCTCGCAATCAAAGAAAAACGGGTGAATTGGAGTTCGAAGAACTGCGTGTTGCATTACATGCATGCATCAAAATAGCTCAAGCTTCAGAATATGGTCCAGAAATTAACGATCTTCGGATGACGAGGGCCATTAGTAAAGGAAGCAAGTTAATACCTCTGAATCCTTTCCTCTGAGACCAAAAACTCCTTCGAGTAGGCGGTCGACTACAACAATCTGATCTTCCGTTTAACCAGAAACATCAGATAATTTTACCGCCAAGGCATCACCTAACTAAACTGATCATTGAAAATGAACATCTACGCCTGCTTCATGCTGGATGTCAACTACTACTGTCGTCGTTACGTGAGCAGTACTGGATACCTAATGGCAAGAGTACGATTCGTCAAATTTTTGTATTAACTGCCACAAACTTAAGGCAAAAAACGCTGAACAACTAATGGGTCAACTGCCGAATTACAGAGTAACTCCAGTCAATCCATTTATCCACTGCGGAATCGACTACACGGGACCATTCTACATAAAGGCAGTCTTTCGGAAAACCAGATCCAAAATCAAGTGTTATGTAGCACTCTTCGTATGCCTTTCTACTAGGGCAGTGCATCTAGAGATTTTAAGCAGTATGACTACCCAGGCCTTCATTGCTTCTCTAAGGCGTTTCATATCCCGTAGAGGCAGACCAGCCCATGTGTTTTCTGATAACGGCAGAAATTTTGTTGGAGCCAATAGGGAACTGGAGGAGATAAGAAGATTGTTCAACGAGGGACAGCATCCACGTGTTCTATCAACCTTTGCAAGCAGTGAAGGAATTCAGTGGCATTTTATTCCTCCTCAAGCTCCGCACTTTGGAGGAATATGGGAGGCAGGTGTCAAATCTTTTAAACACCATCCTCGGCGAGTGATGGGCACCGCATACCATACCTTCGAGGAATTGTCCACACTCACAACCCAGATCGAAGGATGTCTCAATTCGAGGCCTCTAGTCCCGGGATCCGATGATCCCGACGACCTAGTTGTCCTTACCCCTAGTCACTTTCTCATTGGCCGACCAATCACTGCACTACCCCAACCAGATCTGAGTAATGTGCGTGTAAGCTTGCTTTCCAGATGGCAGCAAATCCAAAGACAGTTCCAAGGATTCTGGAAGGCGTGGTCAACCGACTACTTGTCCCATCTACAACAGAGAGGAAAATGGAAGAAGGAAGGGCGCAACGTCCAGGCAGGCACGCTGGTGATCGTGAAAGAAGACAAACGTCCCCCACTGTGCTGGAAGCTTGCAGTGGTTGATCAGGTCCACCCTGGAGCTGATGGACTCGTACGTGTTGCCACTATACGTACCTCGTCTGGTACATTCAAGAGACCCATTACAAAACTTTGCCCACTTCCCATGCCAGACAGAGGCATTTGTGAAGGTGGTGTTTTGACTAACTATGTTCAGTGCTTTGTGTTCTTATGTTTGTTAGTGTTATATTTCAGGTGACTGTTTGTTGAAAAAAGTGTTAAACTCTTTTTTGGCGGGCGGCATGTTTAGGAACAAGTACTGAAACTGCGACAGGCCTCGCCTTGCCGTTGTAGTGAGTCCCGTTATTTCCACTGGTCATGAGGGGTGTGCTTGCTACCTGCCTCACCCCACTCCCCAAGTACCGTACATTCTTTCGCCAGTGCCACTATTGTGCTCAAACAAGTCACCACGGGGTGAAAGTGCTGCATACCTGCTGCCATGCAACCTCGGAAGACTATATCGAACGAGTGACAGTGTATTAATGTATCAACATGTATTGTATATAACTGTGTAATATAATATAATTAGTTAAATGTTCCACAGAAGTCCAGTGATTTGAAATCCCAGCACTATAAATTACAGTCCACCAGAGTATATTCTTCACATTATTATCAAACTTTCTTCAGGGTTTGCTTTTTTTTTCGGCTGCACCGCTGCAAGCACTACTTCAAATTTAAAATCTGTACCTCAGTTACTTTATGGACACACTGTATAAGCAACAAGTAGTTCCGCGAAGAACTGAATGGCCTATTTTCATATGTCCTACTTATATTAATTGTCTATATCAACATACACATTTTCAGTTTGATTGCTGTAATAGATTAGTCAGAAGCCTCCGTGGCTTAGGCGGCAGCACGCCGGCCTCTCACCGCTGGGTCCATGGTTCAAATCCCGGTCACTCCATGTGAGATCTGTGCTGCACAAAACGGAGGCAGACAGGTTTTTCTCCGGGTACTACGGTTTTCCCTGTCAAACTTTCATTCCAGCAACACTCTCCACTATCATTTCATTTCATCTGTCATTCATTTAATCATTGCCCCAGAGGAGTGCGTCAGGCCTCGGCAGCCGGCACAGTTCATATCCTCGCCGCTAGATGGTGGCTTCATTCATTCCATTCCTGACCCGGTCGGAGACTGGAAGCAGGCTGTGGATTTTCATTTTCAATAGATTCGTAGATATTGAGAACCGTCTAAATATTTCGGATGGTCGCCATGTTGGACTTTAATATACAGTATGTAGTTCATTGAGTTATGTACTGTTAGATGAGAATTATTTTGTACGTTCATCATTCAAACGTTGATTTTGATTGCAGGATTAGAACACAAGAAATGAAAACTTAATTTTAAAATTTTGCACACCCGCCATCTTGAGGTTATGTAAACAATTGAACTAAATTAGATGTCAGTGCATTGCAATTTGTATAGTCATTTGCTGTACCAAGTTTCACTGCGTTCGGATGGTTAAATCGCGACAAAATCTATTTAAATGTTTCAACTTCGCTTGGCCGCCATTTTCGTTTTGTAGTTAAGAGGTTTTTGAAAGTCATATAGGTGAACGTTTAGTGGCTTCTTTTATCAGCGTACAAAATTTCAGGGTGATGTAATTAATAGTTTCGGAGATATAGAATGCCAGTGAATATTTCGTACAGCCGTAATGTTGGATTCGTGAGACGTAATAAAATTTGAAGGGTTTGGTCGGAGTCGGAAAAAATAGTACTATGTCTTTACTTTGTTTCATTGAAATCGCTCAAGCCGTTTAGAAGTTATTAGGGGACACACACACACACGGACACAAACATACACACACACACGGCAAAAGGTAATCTCATAAGCCTATTTTTTCATAAATGAAGATAGGCTGATAATTGTTAGAACTACCTACTTGATACCAGATTGGCAACCCTGGAAATAACGCGAAGAGTTGCTGGATCTAGCCATCGACCGCTAAGTGATCTCTGGTCCAATGAAAGCCGGACGCTGGGTCTCTTTAATTTAGTCACCCCTTGAAATCGCTGGCCGAGCCTCTAACCCTTGTTTATATTGTCGCAGATGCACAGCAGTTTCCCCTTTGTCGCACTCTCCCCTGTTTGAGTTTTAACGAGATCGAATGCAATTGTTTCGAGAGTAGCGCTATTCTTTTTTCCCCTTTTACAATCTTGCTGAAAAACATATCGGTGTAATTATCTCAGCAACATTCTGTCTGATTCACATTCATTATATGAAAAAGGGAATCGATGAAACGTAATTTCCGACTAGCTATCGTATCTGCGTAGAAAATAATTTAATCTCTTCATGGCAGTGAGCGTGTCATCGATGATCTATGCAAAGAGAGGGCTGTTCGCCCTTCTATTCATACCTGGTGTAACATGCCCACCCCACCACTGCTTGGCTGGCAGGGGTGGAGCTTTCCACGAGACCCATAATTCTGTAGACTATTGTCAATTGTTGGCTCTCGTAATGAAGAACTCAATATTGATGAAGAACTTTCTTGTTTCTGCAGGCGGGTCAAATAATTCAGAGCTCAATTTAAAAATGGATTTCCTAAGTGACTTGCTCAAATCCCAAAACACAACAATCCCATTTCATCAGATGTATATACACCTCGTATTATTAGCCTACTGTTCTCATTTTGCAAACATGAGGAAAAATTATAAGACTTATGAGATCGATCCGGGAAAATGTGTGTCTGTCTGTCTGTCCTTCTGTATGTCAGTCTGTGTGTGTGTGTTCCGCCCTATCAACTCCTAAACGGTTGCAGCTATCGATACCAATCTGGTAAGAGTAAATATCTATACATCAATAGCTCACGGCCATATTTGAAATTGACGTCAGTAGTACCAACTGCTAAAATACCGCAATTGAAATTTGAGCTCTATGTTGGATATCTCAGAAGTTATGCATGCGAACTATTCCAAAATTGGCACACATATAGATATTAGCATTCCAAATTAATTTTCAGAAATCCATACATGCCAGTGTTGCCAACATGATTCTAAGCTTGTCGTTGGGTCGAATTTCTAAATGCAAGTAACTTCTGCACTATCGATTGAATTTCTACCAAATTTCGTATGTACTATGAGTACTACAGCAGATATGAGTGTGCGTATTCTGAAGAGCCACTAGAGCTGCCAACTGTCAATAAGTGATCTCTCTATGTTTTAACCCTTATATAAATATATTAGAAAGTATGCAAGCCAACAGCTCTAAAGTTTGCACACGTATAGTAGCTGACTTTTTATCTTAGTTTGGTGTAACGTATATACATCAGTGCTGCCAACACGATTCTAGGCCTGCTGATAGGTCCAGTGTTTAATTGCATATAATGTTTGTACTAAAAATGGATTTCAACCGAATTTCGTATGTGCTTTGTGTACCATAACAGTTATGACTATGGGTATTCGTAAGAACCCTCAGGGTTGCCAAATGTTAATAAACACTCTCTCTATTTGTTTAATCCTAATATCAATATTGTTATGATTTTAATTGATCATAACAACGTGTACCTAATGGGGGTGAGTTTTTAAAATTAACTTGGAGGCGTAAACTAATGTAAGAGATTCGAGCTCTCTCTGTGTCTATCAATTTCAGTACGTGTTGGGGGTAGAAAAATCCCTGAGGGTTAATTACTAAAATAAGAGGGTTTCCCAAATAAGGGTGGGGACTGGCGAGCAATGATGAAGACAGACCAGAGCCGGCCGGACAGCAAACTGATTACACAGCGACATTGAGGGACCTTGAGGAAGGACAAACCAGACTTTCGGTGCAATAACAACAAGCGGCTGGCTGCTATTCCTGATTCAGCAGAATCTAATTGTTTGCTAGCGATCGAGGAACTGTGGCAGGCGCTTCATTAAATAATGCAGGTAGGCAATTGTAAAGAAATGTAGAAGTTTAATGGCGTGGCTTTAAAGTGATAAGACAGGTTTCACTAATAATGTTTTAGTGAGCAGCAATTTATAAGTAACTAGCAGAAGTACCCGTTCTTCGAACGGTGTTCGTTGTTAACACCAGACATTATCAATTGAGCTTCTGTTGCAATGGTTAGCGGTTTGTCATTCCTTCAAGTTTATCAGAACGAAGTTAGTTTACTGGGAATATCACACACACTGTTAATTTAAGGCCCTTAAAATGTAGTTTTCGGAGACCCTTTATAGATTCCCGAATTTTGTGTCTCACATTGAGAAGCGCAACATATGCTTTGGTCGTCCTTCTAGGATAATTTTTATATTTCGCCTATTTTAGCATATATTGAGAAGTTTTTCTCTATATCCACCCTTCTACTGTATGAAAAGTACGGTGAAGAGTTTTATAAATGATTGGTGTATTGACTCTGATACCTAATTTTACGATGCACCAAGCATCCGAACACGAGGTATAGGCGTACATAAAGATACACAGACAGACAGACAGACAGACAATTCTATTGCCTACAACATATTACCCAGATATCCAAATATGGGTATATCTACCACACAGTATCAAATAAAATCATCCTTACGCTGAACCCGTATGTCGACAAAAAAAAAGTTAAAATGTGCTCTCAGACTAAATTCACCTAACGTGTACTTCCTGACGTGAAATACAATTCAAAGCTTTTTAGACGAAACGCAATACACGTCACATAAAAACTGACCATCTACGTTGTGCTAGGTGCCCATACACAGGAAGACCCCTTTCATAAATTATAAAGGCTTGTGGTGCATGAACATTCAGGTTCTTTAGCCTCAAATTGCCCAAATTCCTAAAAGCCGCAAAAAATGCTGGTTCAATTCAGGAATTCTTGAAAATAATGTTGCTGTTTGGAGATATACTAGACCTTCTGTACTATATGTCGAACGTGAAAATTGCATGAAAAAATTCTAGGTTACCCCTTCATCCCCTTAATTGCATTGATGAGTTATACGGTCTACGTTAGTTCCGTGATAACCTTATAGCCATTTGCAAACTTTCACAGAAACGTAATAAACGGAGTGACACTGCTTCTTACAGAAATAGATGGAAAGTTGTATGCCACCCCTTGAGATAATGTTCTCATGGTTACCGATTTGCATTCCTTCATTAGTTTGTTAAATTAAATTAAATTAGTTTTCTGGGAATATTTCAGAAACTGTTGGATTTAGAGCCTTATAATGTAGTTTTCGAGGACCCTTTAGGGCCCCCGAGTTTTGTTGCTGGCACCGAGGGGCTTTGTCTCGTCGTTGTACGACATAATATAATACTCATAATAATAAAATATAGGGATACATTATAACACCTATTTTTTTAAATTATTTTTAATTCAGCCAATGGCCATGTACTTTTCTTTTCAGGACGGGTCAGGGAAGGGATATTATCAGAGAAAGAAGCATTCACACCATGCATGAGCAAAATGGAAATGGCCTACCATTTAACTAAGGACATCTATAAGAAAAGGTCTATATCCTTCAACGCAAAACTAAAACATTACTGCAGTGTCATCCGTCTGGAGGTCTCGCATGCCTCTGAATGCCCACGATGAACAAAAAAGGCTTGGTCGAGAAACTGGAGGCCAAAGACAGGAAAATTTTGAGAAAGATATTGGGTTCCATCAAAGACAATGGGTAATACAGAAGACGGCATAACCATGAACTATATACTCATGTGGAGAAGATAAGCAACGTCATCCGGAAGAGAAGGTTACCATTTTTTGGGCATGTGAAACGAATGAGCCCAGCGAGACTGACCAACCGCAACATAACTTACTTTCAGGAGAGGAAAACAAAATGGGCCTGGTTCATTGAACTGGATACAGATCTGAACGAAGTGGGGATTACACCAACAGACATTCAGGAGCGCGCCCCACTCAAAGGGAAACTTCAAGCTTGTAAAGGTTTTCAAGAAAAACCGAAGCTGAAAACGGGAAAGATTTGAACCCAGGAACGGAAGGAAGTCCACCGACAACGAATGCGGGCGTACAGGGCAAACATCAAAGCCAGTAGGAGACGGTTGGAATGACGCGGTCCATAGATGGCCTATACGAAATGAATGAATGAATGAATGAATGAATAATAAGGGGATAGGAATCTAGTAGACCTGCCGTACCACACCCGCAGGTGTAAATCGCGTGAAAAAATTCTAGAGTACCTCTTGATCCCCTTAAGAGCATTATACGTATTGATTAATTTTACGGCTTAATTTGGTTCCGTGATAACCTTCTAGCCGTTTGCAAACATTCACACTAATGTAATTAATGGAATTGCATTGCGTCTTACAGCAATAGATGGACCTCTGAGAATCCGTTGGCATGGTTACTGGCTTGCATTCGTTCATTAGTTTATTAAATTAAATTAGTTTTCTGGGAATATCTCAAAAATGGTTGGTCTTCGGTCCTTAAAATGTGGTTTTCGGGGACCCGAGTTTTGTCTCTCACATTGAGGGGCTGAAAATGAGTTTTGTCTCGTCCTTCTACGCCTATTTCAGCATGTATTTTAAGGGGGTAGGCCCCCTTTTATGAGAGGTACGGAGAAGAGTTATATCAATGATTAGTGTCGTGCCTCTGATGGAAATCAGTACCAAATTTTACGTTGATACACCCAGCCGTTCTCGAGTTATAACTGAACAAATTCGTCCACAGACAAACAAACAAACAAAAAAGACAGACAGACAAAAAAAATATTTTCGCGCGCATCCATCATAAAACAGTCTGAAACGTGTAAACAACTCAAATTTCCGTAGAAATTCAGAGAAAAATACACAAATTATCATTTTTATATATAGAGAGATATACTGCACCGCTCGGTGTTGACCGTGTTTTATTGCACAGATTTTGGTTTTACTCGCTAACCGTTGGAGATATACGAAAAGTGATAAGGACCTTTCGGATAGAAAATTAAATGTTAAAGCTCATGTATACCATCAAAAGTTTGCTGTTTCTTAGCGTTCTCTTTTTATTTGAAAAGGAAATATGAAATTTTGAAACCAAAGGGTGTAGTGACGTGACAAATGTCGGTTTTACTCGCTAACTGTTGGAGATACACGAAAAGTGATAAGGACCTTTCGGATAGGAAATTAAATTTTAAAGCTCGCATGTGCCATCAAAAGTTTGCTATTTCCTACCGTTCTCTTTTTATTTGATATGGAAATATGAAATTTTGAAACAAATGGGTCTAATGACGTCACTAAAATGGTCGCCATTTTTTAATAGTGCAAAATTTCGAAATCAAAAGTATCCTATATGTAAACCTGGTACATCAGCTACATCCATGCAAAATTTCATTTAAATCGTACCAGTGGTTCTTGAGTTATTGAGTAACACACAGACAGACACACACCATCTCATTTTTAGCCTATTTTCAATTTTGAAAAAATAGGCTTATGAGATCACCTTTTGTCCGTGTGTGTGTGCGTGTGTGTGTGTGTGTGTGAGGTGTGTGTGTGTGTGTCCCTAATAAAATCTAAACGGCTGGAGCGATTTCAATGAAACTCGGTAAGTTCATAGCACTATTCCCGGCGACCTCGACAGTGCCCTTCAAATTTTGTTACGTCTCACCAATCCAACATGGCGGCTGTGCGAAATATTTCACTAGCATTCAATATCTCCGAAACTATTACCGATATCGCCCTGAAATTGTGTACGGTGATAAAGAGCACTACTAGAAGGTCACCTATGAGACTTTCAAAAACCTGGTGACTACAAAACCAACATGGTGGTCAAGCGAAATTGAGACTTTTAAATAGACATTTCTCGCGATTTAACTATCCAAACGAAATGAAACTTGGTACAGCAAATGTTTATACACATTGTAATGCACTGAAATCTAATTTAGTTCAATTGTTTACATAACCTCAAAATGGCGGCTGTGCGAAATATTTCACTGACATTCTTTATCTCCGAAACTATTACAGATATCATCATGCAATTTTGTACGGTGATAAAGGGTACTGATACAAGTTTACCTATGTATATTTCATAAACCTGTAAAGTACAAAACGAACATGGTGACCAAACGAATTTGAAATATTATAATAGACTTTTTTTGTGATTTAACTCTCTGAGCGCAGTGAAATGTGGTACAGTAAATGATTTTGCAGATTGTAATGCACTGCCATCTAATTTAATTCAATTGTTTACATAACCTCAAGTTGGAGGCTGGGCGAAATTTTAAAATTAAATTTTTATTCTTGTGTCGTAATCATGCGATCGAAGTGAAAGATTGAATAATGAAGCTAGGCAATAATTGTCCTTGAATGGTACATAACTCTATGGCCTATACATATAACAATCCTAAATGGCGAGCTTCCGAAATATTTAGACGGTTCACAATATCTATGAATCTTTTACAGCAACCAAACTGTTTTTTTAATGTTCATAGAGACTATGAACATATGTTCACCTATAGGACTTTCAGTAACCTGGTGAGCACAAATCCAACATGGCAGCGACGCGAAGTATAAATATTTAAATGGACGTTTCTCGTGAATAAACTATCCGAGTGCCGTGAAACGTTGCACGTTAAATGCTTACACAAATGTTGATCCACTGGCATGTAATTTATTTCAATTGTTTGCATAATCACAAGATGGCTGGTGTGCGTACTTTTAAAATCTCGTTTTTACTTCTTGTGTTCTAACCATGCGATTGAAGTTTGAATACCACACGTACACAATAATCTTAATGTAATAGTACAAAAATAAAAATCCACCTTGGCGACCATATGAAATATTTAGACGGTTCTCAATATCTACGAATCTGTTACAGCAATTAAACTGAAATTTTGTATGTTGATAGAGACAATTAACATGAGCAGGATATATGAAAATAGGCCGTATAGTTCTTCACGGAACTACTTGTTATATATTAGTATGATGTTGAAGTGGTTACTGAGTGTTAGGGTGAGATTGGTGAAAGGGAAGAGCTTTAGGATTTATCCTGAGCACTCACCCTAACCTGATCAGCAGTTCGGTGTCTGACGTCTTCGATGAGCACCCCCTAGGGGTAAGGATTTATTTATTCCTGATGGCTTTGCTGATTCAGCGATTTGGCAAATACCCGCTCTAGTTAGTAAGTGTAGCTTGTTGTTTTGCCGATGTGCTAATAATGATGAAACAGTTGGTACATGTTGGTGGGTAACTTGTCAGATTGTTATAAGAGTTTTGAAATGTGTTGGTTGTAGTTGTTGCCTCTTTAGATGGCTTAGGGTAGAGACAGGGGCTGAAGTGTCTTGAGTATGGGGCAGATAGGGGTATCTGTGTTTATAGATGTAGATGGATGCCCCAGGGCACAACAATATATGCAAGCCATCAGCTCTAAACTTTGCAGTACCGGACATTCCTAATATTCCTCATTGCTGCCAACATAATTCTAAGCTTTCTGATAGTTTCATTCTTTTATTATATGTAACTTCTATACTAACAAATGGATTTTATCCAAAATTAGCACTATAATATATCGTAATATTTCAGATTAATTCTGAGCATCACATACATGACATTGTTCCCAACATGATTTTACGCGCACTGAAAAATCCAATATTTAACAGCATGGTTGTAACGTCCATACTATCCATTATACATCAACCAAATTGTGTATGTGCATTCTATACCTTAAGAGATGGGACTAGGAATATATTCAGAGTCACCAGGGCTGCCAACTGTAGTAATTTACTCTATTATGCCACACTACTGTATTTCAGGTGTATTTCAAACTGCAGTACTTAGAAATGTTAGTATTACCAACTTGATTTCGTCATTATTCTAGATGGATATATGTAGATTGGCATGAATCTTTAATGTTAAGAAAAGTAGGCTCTTTAGTTCGTCACAGAAACACTTGTTGCTGTTAGTTAGTTATTTGCGATATCGTGGTCATATAGCTCAGTGTGCATGGCCATGTAGGGCATCTGTCTGATAACCTGTGTCATTCAACCGTTCGTTTGCTGTGCCTGGATCTCAACTCCTGCCGATATTAGTAATACTAAAACATTAAAGAAAAGTAAGGCCGCTGCCGAGATTACCTGTTGAATGCTGCTGATTGACCCGTGGGAATGGCGATGGATGGAAGGACGTATGACTGAGCTCGGAAAATATATAGCAAATTATAGAAAGTTTTGTAACATTGTGATTATTATTATTGAAAGAATTATTATTTTTGATGTGTAACATCTTTCCACTCGGTTGCTGGATATTTCTGTGGGAGTGATTTTGAAAAATGTCACGGAAGTGGATCGGACGGAAAAGTGTAAGACGAACCGCCAGCTGAATCTCATTCCTCCTGGCTGCTTTAGCTGCTAAAGCAGCCAGGAGGAATGAGATTCAGCTGGCAGTGGTAAGAGAAAACAATGAGCTCGCGGTGTCGGAGATGGGTACCATGACGCACTGTTGGCCATGTGGAATGTATGTCACATGCGGATTACTTCAGGGTTTGGAGGCGCCATTACAGATATTTCTACAATAAATTATCTTCAAGTTGTCGTTGTTTGGTGTAAAAATATTCATTATATCATATTTGCTGAAAACAATTATGATTTATTAAGAGTTTTCAATCTCTGGATAAAAGTGATAGGCATCCACTCCCCGAGTACGGAAACTTTGCTCAACACTTTCATACTGAACGGTAAACGCTCATGCGAACACTAGTGTCAACTGATTGGAACACAAACCACATGTTGAAAGTCTTCGTATCAGTATTTAAATGATGATATGCTTTAATATGAAATATTGTAACTAGTCGTCAAAGCAGGTATTATGTTTCTGCACAAGGGCTATTCAGATATTAACCCACATTGCGGTAATGCAGTGATCAATGTAATATATATCGATGTTTTCAAACGGGAACTGGGCAAGCCTCTCATTGACCACTACTGGAATTCCCTTTACTGTCAAGTAGGCGTATTCATAACTAATATAAAACTCAATTCTACGCAGGAACATTATGTAAAGCAAAATATTATTAGTGCATAAAAATACTTCCATATTATTACCGGCACGTGAAAATAAGTAACTGTCTTGTACTCTAAATTCCTATGGTTTAATTGGCTGCGTGGATGGCATCTTGGTCTGCGAATCATGATGTCTGAGGTTCGATCCACAGTCCCGGCAATTATTTTTGCTACTGGATTATCGATTTAAACGATACTGGCATCTATTAACAGAATCTTGCGATTTATCTAAATTTAATTACAATAGTTTGCACTAAACAGGAGTTGGGAAATTTGATTGTATTTAACATTATTATTTTCTAGTAGTCTATAGATAGGCTAGAGACTATGGTTTCATTCCTCCTCTTAATTTACAATATAATATGTGATGTTTGTTCAAACAAGTGTGACAGTAGCATATCTCCAATTTAATCTATACATTCATCCTAGTACCAGTATGAAAATGGAGCGTGAATTAACATTTTAAGAATGCTCAAGCTGTGTAGTATACGAATAGGATAACATGTTAGATGACTTCACATACATTTGTTCTCAATTTCATTGTAGGATAACATGTTACACATGATATGCGACTACTGTAAGGCTCGTATCTTTTTAATTCACTGTGCCCAACTAAAGAGCGCTCTTGAATTTATTAGCACTTTCTTTTCTTCCCTTCCCAATATCTCTTCATCCTTTCGCTGATCCCTTTCACGCTGTTCTGTCCATGCTTTATTTAGTCGGGTGGGCTTCACAGAAAATTTGTGTTTGTGAAATAAAGTACAGAATTTTGTTCTGTCTTGAATGGTTTGTTCATGACGGCCAATTTCATTTATGTCTTCACTGGGAAAATATTTACTGAAGGATTCTCTTATAACTTACAGTATGCATTGTTTGAACGATTACTTTTTGATACTGTTGCAACTTGAAGAGCATCGAAAGATCGACTTCGCAACATATAACTGGAGGGGCAGATGACCTCGTAGTTCTGCCTCTTAAAACAACAATAACTAACTAACATATAAGTGGCCATGACTGAAACCTTGATGAGGCAAATAGAGATCTACACGTTCCAGAGTTTCCTCTTGAAATTTATTGATTGTGATAAGGTACGCCAAGCGAGTAGGAAATTGGAAAATTGAAGTGTTTTATCGTAAGATGTTAAATTAAGTCGAAGGATTATAGCTCTCTGCCCATTAAGCGATTTGCCTCCACATATACTTACTCTAAAAGTTTGAGCCATAGAGCCACAACAATATACCCCCCTTTTCAATTCTCATAAACAAAGATCTCCGTACGACGCGGTGAGATCTGCCATTTCTCTGGTGGAATAGAGCCATTATGCGCCAGCGCGGGAGCGACAAATATTACATTTTTCTTTAATAATTTAAAAATATACCCAACATGTATTTTCCTTTTAAAGACACTCTGCAAATCTACATACCAAGAGTTCTTATTAGAATGCATTACGATGTGAATCGGTTAAGACGTTAAATCAATCTCGCGGTAACAAAAATCAACTTAGTGTTTTAAATATACAGATAATTTGTTATTCATATTATTGTTATTGTTATAATAATAATAATAATAATTATTATTATTATTATTATTATTATTATTTGACATAATTAATTTACTCTGCATTTAGTTTTAAGGTGTTAATTGTATTTCAAAAATGTTCTCATAATAAATGGTAGAACATTACGTGGTTAAGTGTGAGAAAGCTCTGACTTCACCACAACTAAATAAATAAAATGAGCTATACGAGTACACAGCCAGACTCACCGATATGATTATAAAACGCAGACTATTTATAACAGGCACTTACAGAGAATGAACAACAACAGACTTACAAAGGAGATCTTTGAAGTAGTTAACAGCTCAAGCAGAAAAACTAATTGGTCTTATGAAATAGAGGAAGACTTTAGGCAGGTGAGGATCGACAGGTAAATGGTAGGAGACAGAGGAGAATTCAGAAACAAGGAACGACAAAATGCGACATGCAAGCTGCCGTCTGGGTGTTAAATAACAAAGCTTGCACTCGGCACCCGAGTCCATACGATATTATTATTATTATTACCGACTAACCACTACAGTCGACATCAGACACATTCTACTCTTCTACTTAATGTAATACACATTGTACCATCTCGTCTACATTACACATTACGCTTCCGTGCTTCAGTTGAGCAACATTCTGTTTCGCTGGACCTTGATGAGTAAACACAAGCTCAGTGTGTCCGCAGGCGAGACGGACAACCGCAAATAGGGGAACTCTCGAACCCAGCCCCACACGGTGTGATCACTCCATTTCCTACAAATTACCCAAAATATAAGGAGTGAATTTTCGTACATACTTCTTCTGCGCTTCTGCAGCCGGATATGTGTTTCTGTACAATTGTTTATCAATAACCTTATTTATCAGTCTTTATTGCACGGAACTGATGAGGGAAAATGCCTTCTTATTCGGCAACAATGAGTAGAAACTAATTGAATTCTACTGACGTCATACAGACCGTAGGAGTGAGGATCGATTACCACGGTGAGAGCGTTAAAACATCCTCAGTAAGTAAAGCGGGCGGACCCATGTCATAGATTTATGTTATGTTAAAGACCCAGCCACTAACTAAACTTGTGTGAAGCTAAATTTGTTGGTCAGGTTCGATTAATGCTCTGAACTTCCAACGTTCGTCACCAGGCGCTGGTTTCGATGGCATCTGGTAGTAGAAAAGTTCACAGCTAGGTGACGTGGATGGTAGCATCTGGTAGCGAAAGTAGGAACTAGAAATTATCGTCTGTAGTCCTTACTTGAATTAAAAACAGGTAACACACACTAATACAGCCATCACAATTAACACCGGTTATCAGACAGATTCTACACACACCCAAAGTACAGGGGCTACATGATCGCATTGTCGCAGCCTCTAAACTAAGGCAGCAACCAACCAACAATGGTGAGACATGTATCCTATATGCTTAGGGTTTAACTGCTCATTACTTTGCTACACTTGTGTTTATATACTCATTTGTTAATAAACATAGATTTATGGCATATAAAAGATCCTTCCACAGACTCAACTTGTGTGGGGCTAAATTTCTAGGTTAGATTTCGTTGGAACGCTCTATCAAAGTTCCAACATTCACCACTAGGTTTCATTGACATCTGGTAACGAAAGTTGTAACTACTTGACATTGAACGGAACGTGTAGCTCACCCTCTAGGTGTCCGCTGGAAGCAGCTACAGACTCTGGCGAGCCGAACTTGTCCTCGGAAACTCCCGGCACTAAAAGCCATACGATAAATAAATAAATAAATAAATAAATAAATTGTTACGTAAACATTCTCGACCAATTGTAACCATTATACAGCTTTGGGGCGGGGCTGTCAGGTGGAGTGGAATTTTAAATGACAACGTTTCGAGACAACTGCAGGTCCTATTATCAAGGGTTGTAATGAAAGAAAGAATGAAGGAGTGAGTAAAGGATGGCTTGTAACTTCGATAGATAAATGGTATAAGAGAGGAAGCCAAGTCGAACTAAATAGTTACTCCATGACCTCCTGAGACCAAGAAGATGTTGGTAATGAAATTATACAGGGCAGCCATGATTTACTCAAGGGATAACCAGCACCTCTATTGAAGTTGTGTGGTTGTTTACTTATTTGTGAAATGGTCCTCCATACTGTTGACAGAAGTCTCATCAAAAACAATTCCATGGTCATTCTGTATGGCTTGTTCAGCAACCACAGGCTTCTCTGGTTGGCGGGTCACAGCCCGTCGCTAAAGGGCACGCGTGCACGTCACGTGACGATACAAAGCGATCAGCAGCATGCATCAATCGTCCAACGCTGCCAGTCGCATTGCAAACAGTGCACATGGAGGCGTCAACCGAAGTGCAAAGAGGTGTTGTTCAGTTTGTGACAGTGGAAGGAGTAGGGGCAACGGACATTCATCGCCGAATGTCACAAGTGTACGTAAATGCCTACGATGTTCCTTGAACCTTGTTGTGATTGTCCTAACTGTCTGACCATTATATACGTAACCACTGGAACATGGAATCTTACACCGTTTGTCTATTAATCATTCCGTCATCTTACTTACTTTCTTTCTTTTTTGCTTTCTTTCTTTCTTTTTTTATTGACAAACCTTCATAAAGAGAGCAGGAGTTGTCCCGAAACGTCAGCAATTAAATTGCCATTCAACCTAATAGTCCCAAAGCTGTACAATGGGTTTAATTTAAGGTGCGTTCAAAAAGTGACGAGTCGGAGGCTGGAATGCGCAAACCGGTGACGACATCGGCTAATCGTGGCGTGTGTAACGAGGTGTGATTCCGACCAGAGCGTGGAAGGTCACAGCCCGTCGCTAAAGGGCACGCGCGCACGTCACGTGACGATACAAAGCGATCAGCAGCATGCATCAATCGTCCAACGCTGCCAGTCGCATTGCAAACAGTGCACATGGAGGCGTCAACCGAAGTGCAAAGAGGTGTTGTTCAGTTTGTGACAGTGGAAGGAGTAGGGGGAACGGACATTCATCGCCGAATGTCAAAAGTGTACGGCGAACATTGCATGTCCCTTGCAAGGGTCAAGGCGTGGCACAAGCACTTCAGGGAAGGACGGGTGTCGTTAGCTGATGATGCCCAGTCTGGGGCACCCCTCTGCATTACCATTGACAACGTTCAGCTGGTTGATGCACTCATTACCCAGGACCGCCGAGTGACAGTGAACGCCATAGCCACCGTGGTCGCCCCACGACACTGCATGACCTCATACGGCCAACCCAGTCGCGGCACTCCTACAGAAATTCAAATAGGAGGTTCTCGGCCACCCTCCATACAGTCCAGACCTCTCTCCATGTGATTACGCCATGTTTGGTCCCCTGAAAAGGGCTCTGCGGGGCTTACGATTCACCTCGGATGCCGACGTCCAGCTGTACGTGCGGAACTGTTTCATATCGCAGCCCAGGGATTTTTTTGATACAGGCATTCACCACCTCGTGTCACAGTAGGACAAGTGCCTCAACAGCCAGGGCCAATACTTCTATCATACATGTACTGGTTTCTCTAATTATGCCTTCGGATCGTTACTTTTTGAACGCATCTTATAGTATAGTTGTTACTGTTCTATTTGTAACTGGACGTTTGGTACCTCTTGTTAACTGTTTGCCATGTTCAAACTTACTGTGTAATAATATTTGTTAAGCTTTCTACCTTGACAGCCCTGTAAGTCGAGGAAGCATGTAATATGAAGTCAAATAATAATAACATCGTAAATACGCCTAATTACATAGAGAAAGTGGGAGTAGTATAAATCGCGATACATTAATATACAACATTTTCCTAGACACGAAATGGTGTCATCCACGACGTGATGGAAGGCACTAAAAGTTTAAGCGATTTATAGTCTACGTGTTAAAGGCTGTGTTAATAAGGCTTTACAAACCACAACCAGCCCCCCAATACCCACACAGTTGCCTAACCTATAAGGGACCGATGGTTTCGTCCAGACAGACTCAGTAACTTTGTCTCACCATGGCTTTAGAAATGTACAGAGCTGCTTTTCAGTTACATTTAACAACTAAAAGTAATTTATGAACATTCTTAACTCACCACCAAACCAAGCACATGAACACATGTGACTACATCGGCATGTAACAGCGCACTGATTGAAATCTCAAACAGCTCACAAATATGGCGGCAGTTCAAGCCTAAACATCAATGTCCGCACGTGTCTGTGACGCATTGGCTACACTAATTGTGACCTGATGTACCGAACACAGTAGTTGAACCCAAAAAAGTAGCAACGAAATTTATACGCAAAATCTAAAATTACCAAATGCTCTCAGAAAGAGAACATGGACACTTGGTCCGAATGAATCTGGAAAGATTGACGAACATTAACTTGGCCATTTACACCAAATTTCTAAAGCGCAAATTAGTTGGTTCATCAATCTGAAGAAGGTTTTAATAGAAATGAACATTGCCAAAGAAGAAATTCTAGACACTCTTACATTCGGAAATGAGATTTCAAAGTTCAGGGGGTTATCAGGTGCAAAAGCAAACACTCACCTGTGTCGACAGATGGAAGAAGGGGAGAACACAGGGGAGGGGTAAAGAAATATTGGAATACCCTAAAATCAAGAAAGGAAACAAAGTCACGAGAGAGAAATAATAATAATAATAACTAGCATACCCGTCGCGGCTTCGCCCGTGAATATTCTAGTTGTAAAGAGTACACTTAGCAAAATCTCAATCATGAATGCTATGACTGATTTATCCTTGGTATGAATTATCCGACTTGATCAATTCAGCTACTGGTGCAGTGGTTAGAGGTTTGTCATTCCTTCATAGGTATATTAGAGCGAAGTTAGTTTTCTGGGAATATCAAAGACACTGTTAATTTAAGGGCCTTTAAATGTGGTTTTCGGAGACCCTTTATAGTCGGGTGAAAAAGACCTTTCGTGTCACACTCACACGTGAAAATTGCGTGAAAAATTCTAGAGTGCCCCTTGACCCCCTTAAGCGCATTATACTGTAGGTATTGATGAATTTTACAGCTTAATTTGGTTCAGTGATAACCTTATAACAGTGTGGAAACTTTCACAGTAATGTAATAATTGGAATTGCATTGCGTCTTACAGAAATAGATTCTGTTACCATGGTTACCGTGTTGCATTCTTTCATTAATTCATTGTAAATATACAAGTTTTAAGCTATTTATTTAATTGTGAGGCATTTAAAGATTAAGTGAGTGCATTTCGCCTACGCATTGGATTTTGCTGAACCTGTAGGTACCCCATATGTGTAGGTTGGTGTTAATGGGACCTTATTTTCGCTACAAAACTCAGACGGGACCTTAGCAGAATAATATAGGGAGGGATAATGTTCACAGAAAACGCCGCAAACCCCAACTATGGAACCTTGAAAACAAAGCACGTTTGAAACATCCTCAAATACAGCGACATTGGTATTTTGAGCTGAAAATGGTTCCTTGCAACAAAGGATCAAGGATGGCCGTGGACATATCATCTGGAGCGGCTGCGCGAACATGCCACTGTGGGATGTTTCTATGGTAACTGACCTTCCTGAGTAAACCCGTTAACCTGTGCACAGATTATTGTCATTCATTCGATAAATCGTTAGGATCCTGAGATCACAATGTAATTGATTAAGGCAAGTGAAGTGTATTTTTTTGTCCGAAATTTGATGTTTTTCAGTCTGTCAACACAATTGTACCCAATTGTAATGGGTGGTTCCCTAATCTTGAAAAAAGTACATTAAATTAATATATACACTAGGATGACCAATTTCGATCGTCAAGCGATCATCATCAGATCCATTACCCTTGGGCGACTAAATCTCCGTTTATGATATTTACAATACATACACTTATTTTTATTTATTATAGTAATTAAAGTATCACAAATAGTCAAGATACGTGATTTGTTTCTGTTGAGGTGCTGGCAGTGGTGATTGTTATTAAATGGTCATATAAGTTACAGTGGATTCTGCACTTAGCTGATGTGCGATGCGTGGTCCATTTCAGCGCCGTTGCCACCTCCCGCTGGCTACTCGGAACATCTTTATTTCCTTTAAATAAGTGAACCTTAATTTGTTTCTTATCCACAGCGCTTTGGCTTGTTTTGTTGAATGACCGCCACTCGTGTTTTAGGTATGGATTTTATTGGTACGTATTTTGGGGTTAGGTTCAGTTCTATGCATGGTCTTCCTAAATGTATGAGTTCAAGCCTGAGTGATTTGAATCTCTTGGCTTCGCGATTTGCCGTGAACATTATCGATTACTAAGCCAACACTGAAAACTGGTTTTCAATGCTTATCTAATGTATGACTTGTTCAATATTAAATTGCACCACCCCAGTCTAGAAACACATTCCAATCTTTGTGCGATGTACTCTGTTTTTTTTCTAAATCGTACAAGGGGTGAGTTATTGTACTAAAGGACAATTATTATTTCACAGTATATATTGTCATTCACTCACTCGCGAGCGAGTATGAATTAGTCTCCCCACAGATGTTTCCTCAGATGACTGATCAGTGAGCTACACACTCTACTGCAGTGATGACACAGGTAAATCACCATTCCGCCTCAAGAGCTCATGCTGTTTTCTCCTCGTGAGCAGTTCTGCTGCAGTGCTACGCCTCTGCTCTTCCAAAACAGCAATCGCTTCATGAACAGTGCTTCTCCATGTTGGACGATCCATCGTGTGCATTTCCCAGTTACCATCATTGATGTTTCATTTGGATTTGAGGCAATGTGTATATTTCTTTCTCTGACCTCCATAGCGCCGAATGCTCTCACGAAGTTCAGAGTATACTACTTGTTTTGGAATGCGATGATTTGGCATTATGTAACAATTATTACAGTAACACAGTGATCCCGATTCCTTCATCCAACTTAACACTGGACTAGCCTTTAACATTGCCGAATCTTAGACGCTAACACCATCAGGAGTGACCCGGGTTTAGCTCTCAGCCACTGAGTAAGAAAGGTGCTTGTCCAATCAGAGCCACGAGACTGTTGGTGCAATAACTCACTAATAATTATCATTCCAATTAAATATTTTAATATACATTTATTCCTATCGTCTGTGTTTGGCATATTTGGAGAGCCGGCAAATGGCACAAAAAATAGAGTTTTAATCAAATATTAAATGTTATAATTCACCGAGGTATTTGGACAGAAAAAGAGAGAAAATCACTCATTACTCACAAAAACACAGCATTCAATCAAAATAGGGTGCATAATATTAAAAATTAACCAATTAATTAATATCTGATTACTTTTCCATAACTCATTTATATAATATCTGATTTATTATTAGATTGATATCGTTAATGTCTGGCGTGAGTACACAGATCATTTAACATTGTACACATCCCGGCAAATGATTGCAATGAATCACATTTTATGTCATCATCATCGTATGAGGTACATGCAATTCCCAAAGTCAACCATCCTTGAAATGATTTTTTGTGGATTTCCATGTTTAATTCCAAGAAAATGCTGGGATGGTGTTCAGAAGTTAAACATAATCTTCATTTGAGAACTTATTTCCTAAGTGTGGCCTTGACTGGAGGTCAGAACTTTTACAATTGTTAGTCAATTAGCTCCTAATTCCTGCCACTCATTCACTGTCTTAATGCCAAGTCAAGTGTTCGGGCAGTAACGTCCCCTAGCGCGCGAAGAGCGAACAATTGCCCATGGGACGGTGACAGGCACTGGTGCTCTTAAATGGTGCTCCTTTTAGCCTGTAATTGGTAATTGATGATCGTTAAATAAATTTTTTCTCCTCGTATGTATTGAGGGGAGAAATGTTTTTGTTTTTAAGTAACTGTTGATTTGAGTAGTGAAATTAATAGTTGACTTTTTAAGTGGTTGAATTTTGAAGTATTTTAAAACTTGAAATGACCTTTGTACGTCAGATTTACAGCGGCACCAGTTGGTTTGTTCGATCGCTCGTTGGCCTAAGGCAGCAGCTTCAGATGGTAATAATAATAATAATGAAAGTGGTAGTTGAAATATGGTTTGAAGAGTAATTTATTTATTATTTATTTATCGTATGGCTTTTAGTGCCGGGAGTGTCCGAAGACATGTTCGGCTCGCCTGAGTATGTAGCTGCTTCCAGCGGACACCCTAAAGGGTGAGCTACAAGTTCCCTTCAATTTCAAGTAGTTCCAACTTTCGTTACCAGATATCAATGATACTTAGTGGTGAACGTTGGAACTTTGATAGAGTGTTCTGACGAAATCTAACCTAACAATTTTACTTTACACAAGTTTAGTCTGTGAAAGGATCTTTTATATGCCATAAATCTATGACATGGGACCGCCGGCTTCACTTCCCCTCCGAAGGAAGGCATAGTGAAGGATTTTTAACGCTCTTAAAAAATCCGACGACTTCGGCCGGGTTTGAACCCGCTATCTTGGGAACAGCAGTTCAGCATGCTACCGACTACGCCACCGAAGCAGCTGAAGAGTAATTAAATAGTTAAATGAAGTGAGAAATGTCCCTAGTAGGCTGATTTTGGTTTGTATGAAAATTTAAAGACCTGGAATAGGTTGTAGGTTTTGAAATTAATAATAATAATAGCCTCAGACGTGTATTTTTGAAGGTTTAAGTATTGTAGGTAAGGAAGTGTGGTAATTGGTTGCATTTGAACGTGTTGGCTGGGCGGGCTGTTTTGCTGGTCTGTGATTGGTTGTTGGTTTTGGCCTGTTTAATGTATTTCTGAGTAATAATTTTGCGGTTTTTTGTTGTTAATTTAGTGTAATTTGTAAGTGTAGGTATGCTGTAGAGTAGTTTTGGTTCGGATATTTTGTGATTTGGGAGAAAATGTTAGTCGGACGTTGTACGGAGGCCTATGATTGGCTGTAAGAGTTCTCTGGTTATGGACTGATTTTACATGTGAATGATTCAAATTTGTGCTTTTAATTGAAGTTGAAATTGAGTATTTAGGCACGTTCTGAGTTAATAATTATGTTTCTTGATCGTGGAACTGGTAAAGGGGGGTATCTGTTAGTTATGGGCGTGCACGCCGGTCCGCAGCGCCCCGTACCGGATGACCAGGCTGGCGCCTAATCCCCAGGCAGGAAAGCCACGAGGCCGTGAGTCCTGTGTTCGACTAAGGTAAAACTCTGGTGGATCGGATCGAACTCTCAACCCACGGGGCGCCATCCCGAGTGGGTCGGCCATGGCCGGTCCCCCAGGCCAGCCGTCAGTTGTAGCCAGCATAACCAGCGCGGACCGCTGCGAGACGTGCACAAAGAGAGACATCATCCACGGAATGCCACGCCATATCGCTCCCTCCACCTGCCTGGACCCGTCTGGCGATTGTTGCTGACGTTTGCGTTGAGACGCTAACCGTCATTTGTCCTATGGAGCATACAACGTGATTCATCGGAAAAGGCCACCTGTCACCATTCACTGCACGTCCATTGGCATACAAACTGCAGCCTTCGTCGCTGATGAGCAGCAGTTAGCATGAACCATGCGCTGACTGCTGAAGGCCGTACGCAGCAGCGTTCACTGAACGGTCGTTGAGGAGAGACGGTTGGTTCGTCTGGGCGGTCAGTTGCACGTCAGTTCACCCCTGAATTCTATGGCCCGTGATGCACCTCAGTTGCCTCGGCGCCGGATTTGAATACCGCCATTTTGTCATGGACGGTACACTTTAAAAACGGCGGTACGCGAACAGTTTGCAAACGTAGCCGTTTTGGAAATGCCTTCACCCTTGGCTCGAAAGCCAATTATCATGCTCTTTGGACGTCGGATAAATCGCTCCGTGTTTGCACTGCGACAGCGACTGCATTGTTTTTTTTAAATACATTTATTTATTGTCGCTTTAACTCAGTAAGTCATATCGCGACATTCAGAATTTTACATACTACACTATCTATATTAATTACATAGAGATACATTTTTGAAAAAAATATATAAAATAACAATATATCTTGATCAGATAAAGATTAGATTTTGCTGAATAGATTCGTTTGCCTAAAAAAATTTGATAATGTTTTTACACTGAGTATTCTCATTCAAGATGTCACTTACACTATAGTTTTGATTGATTTTGCACAAAAGTCTTTATTGATCGTATAGGTGACATTCGAGTATAATGTGGTCAACAGTTTTTCTTTTTTGACAGGTGTCACATACTGGTGGAGGTTTCTTAGAGAAGAGATGTACATGAGTCTGTTTGCTGTGGCCTATACGTATTCTAGTAATGAGCACTTGTTCTCGACGCTGAAGGAATGAAACATCAAATTTATCTGTAGATCCTCGTCTGACATCATGAAGCCTTGTGGGTTGTGTGCGTGTCCATTCGGTTAACCATTCTTTACGGATCTTTGTAGTAAGAAAAGAGGCAACATCTGAGTGGGGAGTTAGAACGTTTGGATCGTGTAGATGTAGACCAGTTGCTTCTTTAGCTGCTATTTCAGCTTGTTCATTGCCAGTAGTGGAGTGGTGGTGCTTCTAGGCCACTCCAGAACCCTCTTTGCCCCACTACTAAGCCTCAGCCATGTTAAATATCTCTCGAACGCATGGTCCGATTTTGACAAATGAGGTCTCATTGGACTCGAGCTGACGTTCTCTTTCCTATGGACCACTTGTTATATTGTATCGCTTAGGGTTCGATCATTTTATTGCTATTTAAGGCCCTGTCTCATTCCCCGTCAAGTCATTTGTCAAGACACCATGGCGTTAGCAGAGAGTCAATTGGAAAAGCATATTATTAGAGCAAAAAATACTATTCGTCAAAAGTTTCGTTAATTGAAACAATCACGTGCAAATCATGCTTTGTTTATTCAGCAACATTTAGCACCTCCACTAAAAGCCATGTTGAAACCCTCTTTCAAGCCATCTTAATCGCTACCCACCGTTTCACAAGCCACGCAGACGCTGCACGAGGACCCTGAGGAAGAAGAAGAGGAACAAGAAGATTTGACTAGTGTTAGCGAGGTTGAGGATGAGGAGGAACAAGTGTTTACGCCTCAAAAAAAGGCCGCACCCCTTGCAGAGTTTTTGAGAAAAAAGAAATCCTTGGCCAGGGTCGAAACACCTGCCCTTCCAGGGCGTCTCCGTTTTCACAACTCTTGGCCACCCCTCAACATAAAGCACAACTGAAAACCATTTTAATAAAATATTATGGACCAACATTGGAACCCTATTTCACCGATCTATTTATTGGAAACACTGATACCACGTATGGTGTTCGCTATGAGGATGATAGTTTTAAAATTGGCGATTCATCCATTAAATTTGCTCGTACTAAAGCTGTCGTTAAAAATATCAACTATAAATTAACGCCAGGACTGTTAAAGCTGCTCTTTTCTCGGACCCCCTCATCCCATGATTACACGTCAGAGGACCTTAACAAATATAAATCCATTTTATTGGATACCCATGCCCACAAAAGACAGTATGATCCCACGCAACAAGTGAATGCCAATATATCTCAAAAATATAAAACCATCATTGCAAAAATGTTTCCCACTAGTCAAAGTACTCGTCGTAAAGCATCCGCTTCGGGAGTGACATTTAAACCATTAAAACCCCTTGTGGATGTTACCTACTGGCACAATCTCAATAAGCTCGTCCAGCGGCTACAGTTGTTGCATGCCTCACGTCAAGCTGGCCATACCGGTCACGATTGGGAAATTCAAGAAATTGAACAAGAACTTCGAAATGCCAAAATTATTGTTTAAGCCCTCACCCATTAAAATGGGTATTGCTCAAGAGTTGCATCGCCCAGCTAGGCGTCACTTTCCGCGACTCAAGGTGATTTCACGAGGTGTGGATGAACTTTGGCAGGCTGACTTGATTGAAATGATACCCTATGCTAGCGTTAACGACGGTGTACGCTATATGTTGACCGTCATTGATGTCTATTCCAAAATGGCCTTTGTTGAACCTGTGCGTCGCAAGTCTGGTCCACCAGTTACCAAGGCCTTTCAACATATTATTCAACACTCCAAACGTCAACCTCAGCTGCTACAAACCGACCAGGGGAAAGAATTTTTCAACAAGGATTTCTCTAGGTTTCTCCAATCTAAGGATATTCACCATTACACCACGTACAGCAATCTCAAAGCCAGTGTGGTCGAGCGGTTCAACCGAACATTGAAAACCCATATGTGGAAAGCGTTTACAGCTCAGGGCAGTTATCGCTGGTTGGACATGTTACCTGAGCTAGTATCACGTTACAATGACACCAAACATAGAACGATTGGAACCAAGCCACGCCTCGTGACTAAAAATATTCAGCGATTGGATAAACAGTTTAACCCCATAAAAACAGCCGATCCTAAACGTCACCGACTGAAAATTGGGGATTTTGTTCGTGTGAGCAAATTTAAGTCTGCCTTCAATAAGGGCTACACACCACCGTGGGGGCCTGAACTATTTCGAATTCGTCGAGTCAACTTGGACACTCCAGTCACCTATTTACTCGAGGACCTCAACCGTCAACCCATAAAAGGTAGATTTTATCTCCATGAACTTCAGAAAACAGCATTTCCTCAGCATTATATTGTGGAAAAAGTGTTGAAACAAAAAGGAAATAAACTCTATGTCAAATGGTTAGGGTTTAACTCTACGTTTAATTCTTGGATCAATAAATTACATGTTGTGTGAACCTGTGTACTTCTTATTCACACATGTTGTACACCACCTATAGCTCAGTGTGTACAGTCCTCAGCTCCACATATTTCTTTCTCTTTCCACCTGTGTTCTCTCATACATTACCCCTACCCCTCTCCCCCCCCCCTTCACCTCCCACCACTGCTGTTCGCAGCTCTTGCCTATCTATTGGTTGTGACATCATTCCGACAAGTTGCATCATACTTTTTACTGATTCAGCGATTCCCACGCTTTGAACATTCTGTTATCAGGCACGTGGACAGCTAACGTCCAAGGTGAACACCTGTGGAAGATCAAATTTCACGTCAACTTGCATTTTGTTAAGTACAAAGCAAACAGGATGTAACTTGTTAACAGTTATCGTGCACGTGGACAGCTAACACCCAAGGGTTTAACTCTACGTTTAATTCTTGGATCAATAAATTACATGTTGTGTGAACCTGTGTACTTCTTATTCACACATGTTGTACACCACCTATAGCTCAGTGTGTACAGTAGATCAAATTTCACATGAACTTGCATTTTGTCACGTACGAAGCAAGACAGGATGTAACTTGTTTAGCCTACATGTGGTTTCACATGTGTTCACATGCATTTCGCTCTTCCCTGCCACCCCAATGGTCAGATTATTTCACCTTCAAGCGTCACCTGTTGTCAAGTCAGATCAGCGCCTTCCAATAAGCTCAAATGACATTCACCTCCTGCTCCTCGGCAAGTTTGTTTTCTGTACTCGCTTCAACCAACGTAGAACCAATTTCTCATCACCGTTTACACGTTAAAGGTAAAATATCAGAAAACGCACCCTCGCTCTGTCCTACACCGACCCGCCGAAATAGCGATTGTTCTATTAAGCATGGTCCTTGTGGTTAGCGACAAGTTCGTTGAAACACACACACCCAGCCGTATCGTCTCTCTCAACCACCACGCTTCATGGACATTATAAACAGGTAAAGAAAAAGAAAAAGTTTTTTCAACATGTATGGCGTTAGGCCCTTTGTGAATTATTTTTAGGAAAAAATATCTACCACATTTAAAAGGGGGCGTTAGTCCGAGTCCTAGGACACTTCGTACACGTCTCTAGCGTTATTGGTCCGTGAGATATCAGTAAAAATCACAAAAACACGTGTTTACCCCAAAATCGAGTTTCTAAATTTTTTAAAAATTATAACGAGTGGTCCATAGCAGAGAGGACGTCACCCCGAGTCCTTGGACCCGTCGTACATGCCTCTAGCATGATTGGTTCGCGAGATATTAAAAGCGGATGACCTTTTAGTTTTGGTCTTTTAATTAAATAAAGAGGCTATAGGAAAGTAGGGGGCGTCACTACGAGTGCTAGGACACCCTGTATGTTCTAATCCCATGTTTGGTTAGCGAGATATCAGGTTCGGGGCCGATACGAGGAGGGTTCAAAAAGAAGTGGTGCAGTTTTGTCACTACCACACTACTACAGGTTTTCATTCTAGAGACTTGAAATTTATTTTGGGGGTAGAGGGGGTAGGGATCATTGATTTACATGAAACAAACGTTTTTGTAAACTTCCTAGTTTCCAAAATATAGGATTTTCAAAATTCGAATGTTTTCAAAAAATATATAAAATATATAAAAGTTTTATTACAAAATATAAAGGTCATAAAGACCATTCGTTTGAGCCATGGCACAACGTTCTACCATGTTTGGTTTTCAAACTATCACCAACTTTCGAAAACAAAAACTTTCAAAAAAAAAAAATTCAAAAATATAACAAGTGGTCCATAGGAAAGAGAACGTCAGCTCGAGTCCAATGAGACCTCATTTGTCAAAATCGGACCATGCGTTCGAGAGATATTTAACATGGTTGAGGCTTAGAAGTGGGGCAAAGAGGGTTCTGGAGTGGCCTAGAAGCACCACCACTCCACTACTATTGCCCTTTATTCCTTTATGTGAGGGAATCCATATTATGGTAACTTGCTGTCCATTATTTTTCACAGTATTGTAGGTCTGCAATATGTCTTGAACTAATGTGTTTGGGGATGATGTATTTTGAATAAGTTTTACTGTTGATAAAGAGTTACAGAGGATTAAAGAAAAATCCTTTTCGGGCGAACTCTTTATGTATTCCACAGCTTTTAAGATGGCATACAGTTCACATGTGAATATGGAGCATGTAGCTGGTAGAGCATACATTATCGTGTGATCAGGATAGACATCAGCACAGCCACTACCGTATTCAGTCTTTGAGCCATCAGTATATATAGGAGTGTGTCGGGACAAACTTGCGCACTTCTCAGATAGCATTCTTTCAAATACGGTACTGTCGGTTGTTTCTTTATTGAATTCACTTAAATCTAATATTATAGGTGGTGGTTCTTCTTTCCATGGAGGGAATGTGGACTCTCTTTTAGTTCTTGGTGCAATCGGAGGAACTGTCGAATTAATTTCATGTAAGTATTGTGAGAGCCTAATGTGGAAGGGTATATGTCTCTTTTGTAGCAGGGGATAGGGTTTAGGCGAATTGCGTGGAAAAATCTAAGCATGTGCTCTGGAGTGCGGAGAAGCTGCTATCTTTACTGCGTAGTTGATAGTCAGTTGTTTTCTGCGAGTCCTGATCTGGGGTTCATTAGCTTCCATTAATAAACTGGAAATCGGGCTAGTTTTGAATGCTCACAAGACAATCCTGAGAGATGTGATTTGGATCGGGTCAAGGATTTTCAGTGAGGATGCTGTGGCTGAGTTATATATGATAGAACCATAATCCAAATTGGTGCGAATTATGGATTTGTAGGTGCACATTAATACATGAAGATCTGCTCCCCAGTTACTAGCCGCCAATGCTTTGAGCACATTAACACGATGTAGGCAATCTTTTTTCACTCCTTTTAGATGGGAGTTCCATGTTAATTTTCTGTCAAATGTCATTCCTAGTATTCTTATTTCAGTTACTACTTCAATTTTATTCCCCTTGTGCATTGTTTTCCGCTTCCATTCGACACGCATTATATCCCCTCCACTGCTAGAGATGTCACCTGTCATTTAGCGGGGTTATTACTGGACAGTGTATAAACCATCACACAACGTTTTGAGAAATGCGGCTAATTATGTTTTCAATTATTTATTTTATAATACGCTAAGTTCATCCAACAAAAAACTCAAGCTCCTAAATCAGACGGAGATAGAAGGTGCGTTTTGTGCCAAAATCTTCCAAATTGTCTCAATAGTACAGGAAGAATCTTGCAATTCTTGAAGAGCCAACGGAAATATATTTGTTTATAAAGTGCGGAAACAAGACGATAGTCCTTGGCAGAACTGCTTCTCCTCCAGCCCGCATAACACTACGGCCAGGCGGGTGGTCTGTACACAAGGGGCGCACACAAGCAGCAGCAGTGACAAACAGCACTCTGATTTCATAAGTATTGACAATTTGTTTAAAAAGTGCGTAAATTAGACAAATAAACATATTTATAAAAGCTCGCATAACAGTTAAGCCGGGCGGGTAGTTACTGAACAAGCGACATCTCTCGCACAGGTCCCCCTTTATTATACTGTATTTTACCATGCCACACTAAACAAGAAGTTCCGTGACGAACTAAATAGCCTACTTTTCTTAAAATTTTAAGATTCATGCCAATCTATATAGACTTATCTAGAATAATGACGAAATTAAGTTGGTAATATCGAAATTTCTAATTAGTTCGAAATATACCTGGTATAATGTAGCCTAATAGATCACTAGAGTTGGCAGCCCTGGTGATTGAATATATAGTTAGTTCCATCTCTTAAGGTACAGAATAAAACATTTGGTTGTAGTCCAATGGATAGCATGGACGTTACTTGCAGTTAGACATTGGATCTATCAGTGCGCCTAAAATCATGTTGGCAACAATGTCATGGATGTGTTGGTCAGAAATAATCTGAAATATTATGGTCTCTTGTTGTGCCAATTTGGGATGAAGTTAGTATAGAAGTTACATGTATTTTTAAAATGAACCTATCAGAAGGCTTAGAGTCATGTTGGCAGCACTGGCGTATATTAGTTTCACAAAATTAATCTAGAATGTCAAGTACTTATACGTGTGCAAATTTTAAAGCTGTTTACATAATTTCTGATATATTAATATTAGGGTAAAATAGAGACAGCATTTATTAAAAGTTGGCAGCCCTGGGGGTTTTTAAGAATACGCTCTGTCATATCTGTTTATGTACACATAGTAGATACGAAATTTGGTTGAAATCCAATTGATAGTGTAGAAGTTATAAGCATTTAAAAATTGGACTTATCAGCGGGCTTAGAATCATTTTGGCAACACTGCCGTGCATGGCGTCCTGGATATTAAACTGAAATATTATTATCTATATGTGGGCCAATTTTGGAATAGCTCCCATGCATATCTTCCATGATATCCAACATGGAGCTCAAATTTCAAGTACGGTTTTTCAGCAGTTGGTAGCACTGACATCTTTTTCAAATATGGGCTTGAGATATGCAGGCATAGATCTTTACTCATACCAAATTTGGTTCTGATTGCTGCTGCCGTTTAGGAGTTGATAGGGGGGGGGGGGCACACACACAGACAGGCAAACAGACAGACAGAAGGATAGACAGACAGACATTTTCCCGGATCGATCTCATAAGTCTACTTTTTCCTCATGTTTGCAAAATGTGAAAAGTAGTGTAAAATAGGGTAAAAATCCATTGAGAAAAATTGGCAAATTGTCCCTGAGCCTCTCCCAGAATATGAGAAAGCTTCCAGAACAAAATAAAAGTGACAACGGGTACCAAGTATGCGAAGCATCAAATTCTAAAACACTGTAACATAAGTACATATAACATACACATTGAAATGGTAATAGCATATCTGTCCTCAGTAACAATCAGCTATAGAGGCAAGAATCCTGCCGCAGTCAATTGGCATTTGAGGGTGCGGAAATGGGAGGGAGCCATGCCAGTTAAAGATCCCCTTCGGGGCAAAATTCCTACAACCCGGCAACTATTAAAGCCTCAGTGGTAGAAAGGGACGTAAAACCAATAACGTTGTAGTTGCTTCACACAGAGAATGTGTGTCCTATTAACTGTTCTTGTAGCACAGTCCGTGAATGGTATTATTGCCACTTACGAGTGGGTGAGGATTTTACTCATTTCGGTTTGAATTTGAAATACTTAAACAGATGGTATATTCGCTTTAACGGCCGGAGAATAAAACTCAGCAATTCTTCCGGGTTTGTGCCGTGTGTTGTGTGCGGTTTCGCCTAGGACACCAAGCTGGCTCCTCAGCGAGCCCTTGGTGTCCCCGGCCGGACCACACAGATAGGGCACAAACCTCCACTGACTGCTGAGATTTGAAATACTTAACTCAACATCTCCAAGAAATGTGGAAACATTTTGTTTCTTCCAGCGATGTCGAAGGTATCAGCTTCTCTGGTGTCATGGTTTAAGTTTGTAGGTTCCCATGGATTGGGGTTAAGTTAGGAACTGGATACCGAGCACCATGCACGCATTTTCTTGGATTGAGTAGTGGAAAATGTGGAGAACACGCACGGTCGGGATGGATGATTTCCACATCTGGTTTCGAACATGTAATGTCCTATTTTGGCAGCTCTTCACTGCAGTTGCGTAGCGCGTCATAACAGGCTCGTCTATGTGGCTCCGTGATAGTTATCTCATACCCTAAAAATAGCTGAATGAAATTAACCTTGATATGAGTGTGCTGTTTTTTTACTTGGCGTAGTCGGTAGCATGCTGAACTGCTGTGCCCAAGATCGCGGGATCAAACCCGGCCAAAGCCGTCGGATTTTTGATGAGCGTTAAACATCTCTCAGTATGCGTTCCTGCGGAGGGGAAGTAAAGCCGGCGGTCCCATATATGGCATACGAAAAATGCTTCCACTAAATAAACTTATGTGAAGCTAAATTTCTAGGTTTGATTTCGTTGAAATTCTCTACCAAAGTTCCAACGTTCACCAATAGGTGTCAGTGACATCTGGTAGCGAAAGTTGGAACTACTTGAAATGGAACGGAACTTGTAGCTCACCCCATGGGTGTCCGCATTGAAGCAGCTCCAGCCTCTGGCGACCGGAATATGTCCTCGGACACTCCTGGCACTAAAAGACACACGCTAAGTAAATAGTTGTTAATTGATTTCAGTGGCTTTGGACATCTTGGTGTGTTAACCTATGCTTCTGTGCTGACTGCAATACCCTCGTGTGTGTGAGTACAACTGTGATAGTTACCATGCTATTGAAATAAGGCACTATGCGAGCATTTTCCTGGAGGGAATGTGGAAATCTCTGAGAAGAATAACTCTCAGAATGTCCGACGTCAGTTGCGTAATTCAAACATTCGATCTCCTGACTTCAGTCCTTAGTGCGTGACTTCAGAAGCACGGCTACGCTGCGGGGTATTTGAAGGATACTGTTCTTGTTGATCCATTTGGGACTTATTGGTCATCAGTGCCGTGAACTGATAACCCGTGTTTATGTGATGACTGTAGAGATGTGTGTAGCTGAATTAAGGACAGGGATGGCGTAGGTGCCGCAGGACTATCCTAGCATTAGCCAAGGAATCCACTATTAGCGCCGGGATTTAAACCTCCAAACTTGAGACTCAGTCCCCAACGGTACAGGCTGAGGGAAGCAGTTGCTGAAGTGCAATTGGCCGGAGTACTTGGAACGCACACCTAGAGGGGTGCTGATCAAGCCTCGCTATTATATTCACACAGGTACAACTTCATCGTCGCCATGTGTCACCGACATCGGCTCAAATATTCTACTCCGTAGGGGTCCGAGTTTGCAAGTTATCACTGTAGTATCATTGTGATGTCACCCCATTACAGCGCTGAGCCCAAGACGTCTTCCTCATTAATTAATAAGCTGTAGAGTCGGGCGTCCAGGGAGTAGGTGTCTGTCTTGAGGACAGTGGTGATAGCTGCAGCCCCCAGGGATTGTGCTCACATCTTCTTGAAACCAACAGTACACCTCACATCTCCATTCCATTCCACAACTAAGGCTCTGGGAGGACAGCACTATGACATATATCTATGTTTCTGTGATGACTAAATAAAACTACGAAACGCAGATATCTGAAATATTCAACATACAAGAAATGGAGTCGAAATAAGAAAACGTTATGTTTCTTCGCCAGTTATGAGTATAAAGTATGCAGGAAACATGATTTTCATTGCCTACAGACAGCTGACATTACGTTGTCATGACAACATTAAACACATGTTGACGCTTTCATCTACAACACAGTAAGTCATGAACTTCCACTTCCATTTTTAGCCTATTTTCAATTTTGAAAAAAATAGGCTTATGAAATCACCTTTTGACCGTATGTGTGTGCGTGTGTGTGTCCCTACTAACTTCTAAACGGATGGAGAAATTTCAATGAAACTCGGTAAGTTCATAGCACTATTCCGGACGACCCCGACCGTGCTCTTTAAATTTTGTTACGTCTCACCAATCCAAAATGGCGGCTGTGCGAAATATTTCACCAGAATTCAATATCTCCGAAACTATTCCCGATATCACCCAGGAATGTTTTACGGTGATAAAGGGAACTACTAGAAGTTCACCTATGTGACTTTTGAAAAACTGGTAACTACAAAACCAACATGGCGGCCACGCGAATTTGCGACTTTTTAAATAGACGTTTCTCGCGATTTAACCAACCAAACAAAATACAACTTGGTACAGTATATGTTTATACACATTGTAATGCACCGATATCTAACTTGGTTCAATCGTTTATATAACCACAAGATGGCGGATGTGCGAAATATTTCACTGGCAGTCTATATCTCTGAAACCCTTAGCGGTATCATCCTGAAATTTTGTACGGAGATAAAGGGCACTACTGGAAGTTCATCCATAAGACTTTCAAAAACCGGTCAACTACAAGAAGAACATGGCGGCTAAGCGAATTTGAAAATTTTATATAGACCTTTCTCGCGATTTAATGTTCCAAACGCAATGAAATCTGGTACAGGAAATGTTTATAAACATTGTAATACACTGGTATCTAATTTAGTTTAATTGTTTACATAACCTCAAGATGGCGGCTTTGCGAATTTTAAAATTATGTTTTTATTTCTTCTGTCGTAATCATGCTATCTATGTGAAAGTTTGAATAATGAACCTACGCAATAATTTTCTTTAATGGTACATGACTCTATGGCCTATACATTTAACAATCCAACATGGCGACCATCCGAAATATTTAGACGGCTCTGAATATCTACGCATCTATTATAGCAATCAAACTGAATTTTTTATGTTCATAGGGGCTATGAACTTAAGTTCACCTATATTACTTTAAATAACCTGGTGATCACAAATCCAACATGGCGGCGACGCGAATTATAAATACTCACATGGACGTTTCTCCCAATTTAACCATCCGAGTGCAGTGAAACTTGGTACAGTAAATCCTTATACGAATGTTAATCCACTGGCATCTACTTTATTTCAATTGTTTCCATACCCACAAGATGGCAGGTGTGCAAAATTTTAAAATCTCCTTGTTACTTCTTGTGTCCTAATAATGCGATTGAAGTTTGAATGCTACACGTACACAATACTCTTCATGTAACAGTACATAACTCTAGGACCTGCATATATAAAATCCAACATGGCGACCATCCAAAATATTTAGTCGGTTCTCAATATCTACGAATCTATTACAGCAATCAAAATGAAATTTTGTATATTGATAGAAGCAATTAACATGAGTAGGATATATGAAAATAGGCTGTATAGTTCTTCACGGAACTACTTGTTTTCTTTCCTTTCCTCCTCCATCTTCGTTGTCTTCTTCCCGCTCCAATTCTGTTATTCTGATTACAAAGTATCTTATTCATTTATTTATTCGTCCATTTATTTATTTTTGTATTTATTTTCCTAATAAACATGTTTTAGCGATTGAAAATGAACACAGAGTGGTTTGTGGTGTTTAGTTGTTAAACAAATAAGCTTTTCCTCAGCACCGCCATCTCTGTGGCCGGACAGTGCTCTGGTCTGGGAGTATACAGGACAATCCTCACCGCCCTGTTCATGCAGATATCCCAACCATCAGTAAAAGAAGGCTTCGCTCTCGTCATCCATCCCTGGAAACTGCCAAGATGTTGGTTGACAACGGTCTTGCCATCCGAGAATACTGGAGACATACGGTCCATGGCAGACCAATGCTACGACGGAACAGCTCCAGATGCCGTGTGTATCGTCCAAACCACCTGGGTTTTACTAGCCTCATAGGACCTAGTCGGTAACAACCAACACTGGCTCATGTGGAAGAGAGGACCTTCTCCGTGTTATGATTGTGGCACCGAAAAACAGACTGTACACCATAGCTTATATTTCAGGAGTGACCTCTGAGAGCTTTTCCTGGAAGATCTATAGACTACACTCGTGGCGCTCCTAGTAGCTGGATGTCCTTGGTTATCGGGTGTCTCCGTCTCATTTTTGGTCTGCCTATAGGTCTTCGTCCGTCTGGCTTTTACTCACACACTTCTCACAGCCTAGATCCCTCTTCTCCTCTATACACGTGACCAGCCCATCTCAGCCTTCTGGTCTTAGCTTCCGCAACAGCATCGTTTTTTCTTATGTGTAACATCTTTCCACTCGTTAGCTGGACATTTTTGTGGGAGTGATTTTGGAAAAGGGACGGAAGTGGATGGGACGGAAACAATGAGCGCGCGTGGTGGCGTGGATCGGTACAACGACGTACTGTAGGCCATGTGGCTATGGCGAATGTATATCGCATTCAATTTAGTTCAAGGTTTGGAGACCCCATTTAAGATATTCCTACAATAAATCATCTTCAAGTTGTCGTTCTTTGGTGTGAAAATATTCATTTTATCATATTTGCTGAAAACAGTTACGATTTATTAAATCTTCAGACTTTTACTGTATTCTTATTTAATGTAAGCACTCGATGTACTGTCGGCCATGTGGCTGTGTGGAATCTATATCGCATCAACAAACACTCCAAACAACGTAGGAATTCAGTATATTAACGCCGACTACTAACAATAATTGAAACTTCGTTGGTCTAAATATATCACTGGGAGAATCACATTTAATATACCTTCCACACACCTAATTTTTAATCGCGTCTATACTTGGCAGTGCGCTGATCGGCAAAACGAGGCCATTTTTCAATAACGTCGCTAGCATGGGTTCACTAACTGGCCGGTATAGAGCGCAGCTCGCATCAAGCAGGCAGTGGATTGCTTCCGCCACGGAAACTAACAATAATTATGATTCATTACGGTCAGGATTTGGCAATGGAGTTTTACAAGTAGTTATTTCAATGACCAACAGAGTTCACTGTCAACAAGGGATTTGCACTCCCGGGACACACATAGTAGGATAACATGTCACATGTTACACATCATATGCGACTACTGTAAGGCTCGTATCATTTTTTTTTGTACAACTCCTTTAGTTCCTTGTTTTTTCTTCTTCGCCACTCACCTGCTTCACCTGCTCAGTTTATAAGCTAACTGTAATTATAATTTGTAATAAGCGATATAACCATATGCTAACTAATGATCTCTATATTGAAAGGAAATATTGCCACCAAATATAGTGTAGCCTTCTGTATACAGAGTCCGCTCGTATTTGATTCCATTGTTAACAACTTCACTAATTCACATCCTCCAAATAACTCTCCCATTCTTTCTTCCCACCAATGATAATGCAGCCAGGTTTGTATTTTGAAACGAGTTGGGATTCGATTGTGATGGTCAGAACAGTCATTATTAGTTCTATCACACCTGGCGTGCTCATAGGGAAGCAGTAAAGATAACATTGGAGACTGAATTTTACGATTTCCATCCTCGGCTGGCTGGGGCGCACTTCTCGCTAAACTGAAAATCGATGTTATGAGTTTCAGATATCAGAAAGGGAGTAAAAAAGTTGTATGTGTATGATTTATAATATTCGATTTTCCATTGAGATTAACGTAGGTATTTATTTTATGTGTTATAAATTGTGTGAGCTAACATGCAAACAGAACAGAACTGCAAGTCAAACAAGAGAGAGAGAAGCGGTATTGACCAGGCAGCTGATCTTATCACACACAGCACTGTGCGGCACATAAATCATATCAGCCCCGAGACGAATTGTAGCGCCCCTCGTCTTAAGAGCCATTTCCAGTGTGGACACGTTCACCTCAAGTACTGTGTTCACTCGAGCTTCACAGACCCCCATGGTTGGGGTGGGGAGCTGTAGTGACCATCCTGAATGTGGCTTATGCCCAGGTTAATGCACACGTTACTTTTTCCACTTTACAACACTACTTACTTTGTGTGAGGCTTTATGTCCTTTTCGGGTACATGTTTCGGACCTTTAAAATGGTCCTTCTTCAGCCCTGGTTCAGAAAAATCGTAGTCCAATGTTTTCACAATGTTTGGTGAACGTCATTAAAATACTCTGAAAACCTATTAAAATAAATAAAATTTGTGGAGATGAAACAGAGTCTGAAAGATGGATGGTAAGAAGATTTAACAGTTCGTGTGGGCAACTGGTCATAAAAGATATTCATTGTTTCTTTCGCCCACAAGAGGGCACGCAGTACAGACCTCACCTCGCTCAAAACAACATTTTGGAGCACTAAAATTAAATAGGGAAACATGGAACAACACACCTAAAATCATCATAACGTTGTATCCTTATATTTAAAACACTAAGGTGATTTTTGTTACCGGGAGATTGAGAGTTCGGCTGAACCGATTGACTTCGTAGAGCACTCTGACGAAAGCTCTTGGCCTGTAGATTTGCAGAGTGTCTTTGAAATAAACATATATGTTACAGAATATTTTTAAATTAATAAACAAAATTGCAGAATTCCTGCCACTCAGGCATGCGCACAATCGCCTGGGCTCATGATAGAGAAATGGGGGTTAGACGTCCACCGCGTTTTAATTTCATAGTTACTTATAAGAATTATAAAGGAGGGGAACATTGTTTATGATATTTCTACGATATATATACTGGAATAGAATTATAAAAGACGGGAACCATTGAAGAACCTAAACTGACTCATAGTCTCAAGCTCCAGGACGCTGCCCTCAGTGTTGGTAGAGGTGGGATCCCTCGCTTAGTCCGTGGGAAAAGCCAACCCTGGAGGGTAAATCGATAACACAAACGTATCTTAACGAAAGTTTTCAGTCATGACCAGTTATATGTTCTCTGTAATCATACAAAGAATGCATTTTAGAAAGTCCTTCAGTAAATATTTTCCCAATGACCGTCATGTTTTGACAGGTTTTAACTAGTTATATTTTAAAACACTTTTAAAACTTCTTAACATCCCTCTTTCAGTGTCAGTTCCATCTCCACAAATTTTATGTATTTTAATTACCAAAATTGGTGCAAACATTGGACTAAGATTTTGCTAAACCAGGGCTGAAGAAGGACCATTTAAAGGTCCGAAACATGTACCCGAAGAGGACGTAAAGCCTCAAACAAAGTAAGATATGTTGTAAAGTGGAAAAAGAATTGTGAAAATTGTTAATATTCAACACAGAAAATAATCATTAAAAAAAGATATTCACGTTACTTTTGTCATTTGGAGGGGCAATTGAACTTAGGGAAACGACCGATGACTCGAACACAACTGCAGTTATCTCACTGGAGGACCTATAGAAGTGCATTACACCAATGGAGAAATATTTTAGGTGTACGCTCAATAATAATAATAATAATAATAATAATAATAATAATAATAATAATAATAATAATATCGTATGGCATCGGATGCCGGGTGCAAGCTATCTTAATAGACGCCCAGAGGGCAGCTCGCATGACGTATTTAATGCTCATTGGAGCGCTATGAGAGTCAAGGAGGCTAGATATCTAAGCTCCTTGACACTGTAGCGCTTTCTAGTAGAGAAAGGAGGAACTTTTTGTGTTGGCGGAAAATCCCGAGATTAATTTTGCCACTATGAACACGGCCAACTGAATTCAAATGGGTTCTTTAACATGCCAGCAACGTATGACATGAGTATCGTGATTTTTGTCGCCTTTCAACAATCACTTGCCATGGCCAGGAGCGAACCTGCAAGGTTAGGGTTGGTAGTCCGACACGATAACCACTCACCCACCGCGGCAAGCGTACGCTCAATGATTGGTGGCTTATAACTATTCAGATGTGCCCCGTGTACTCGTATCTCCTTCTGGATTAATTGTCTTATCAATAAATTGCATGTGGAATTAATAATGTATATTTTCCCCACGAACTGCCTTTTTGGCAGGTTTCTTTGGGTTCGTCTTGTTGCATAGTGGCTAGCATATTGTCTGCCACCGCGGAGGCCAGGGTTCAATACCCGGCTATGCCAAAACATTTAATTCTGGTCTGCGGGCTGGGTCCACTTAGCCTACTGAGGTAAAACGGAGAAACGGAAGGTTCCATCCCTACCTTGGCCAATCATGAAGTGGATTTCCGTGGTTTCTCACTTCTACTTCGGCCTGGCAACTGCCAGGATGGTACTTATATAAAAGCCACGGGCGCTTCCTACCCAAATGCTGACTCAATTACAAATACACACAATAGTACAGACATCACAGTGACACAGGTTAATAGACAAATTCTACCCACACAAAAGTACACGACCACAATGTCGCACCCTAAGGAATGAACAACAGCTATCTCACAGAGCGATCCAGATCTGTTAAGATTTTACAATCTAAATCATTGTTATATTCTTTTGTCTTTTCGACTGAGATCCAGTTGCTGTTGTTCAAGAACGATTTCTGAAAACGAAGACCAAATACCTTAAATATTTCACAGGCATATTTATAGGCGTAAAGTAGGAAATTCCAATTTATTTTAAGGCACGTGAATCTGGCTTTATAATTAAAGAAGATCTTCTACTTCCATTCATCTAATTAAATTAGTCTTCAGGTCCCGAAACAAATCTTCTGGCCTGATGTACTCGACTGGCTAAACAACGAACGTGAGAAGGGAAGCGCCTGTGAAGTGAATTATATATGCAACCCGGTGAGCTGGAGTGTAGAAGGAGATGCTTGCCCAATCTCCAGCACGGCGCTCACTGCTTGCTTATTATCCGAGTAGTGGCTCGCTGGTTGTTGGTCACCGTGAGGTAGCCTACACCTGGTGTAATATGTGAGCAACCAGAATAAGTTGTAGTAACAAAGATAAACGTACCTTATTTTTAGCCTCCTTTTCGCATTTTGCGAAAATGAGGGAAAAGTAGACTTATGAGATCGATCCGGGCAAATGTGTGTCTGTCTGTCTGTCCTACTGTCTGTCGTCTGGCTGTGTGTGTCTGTGTGCCCCCCCCCCCACCCCTATCAACTCCTAAACGGCTGCAGCAATCGAAACCAAATTTGGTATGAGTAAAGATCAATACCTGAATATCTCACGCCCATATTTGGAAATGATGTCAGTGCTACCAACTGCTGAAAAACCGTAATTAAAATTTGAGCTCTATGTTGGATATCATGGAAGGTATGCATGGGAGATATACCAAAATTTGCACACATATAGATAATAATATTTTAGTTTAATTTTCAGTGGGCCATACATGGCAGTGATGCGAAAATTATGCAAAGCCTGCTGATAAGTCCAACATTTAAATGCATATAATTTCTACACTATCAATTGGATTTCAATCAAATTTCGTATGTGCTATGTGTATCATAACAGATATGACTATGCGTATTCTAAAGAGCAACCAGGGCAGCCAACTGTTAATAAATTCTGCCTATATTATTTTACCCGAATATCAATATATCAGAAGGTATGCACGCCAACAGCTGTAAACATCGCACACGTTTAGTACCTGACATTCCACATCAATTTGAGGTAAGTAATATACGTCAGTGCCGCCAACATAATTCTAAGCCTGCCGATAGGTCCAATTTTAACATACATGTAACTCCTATACTTACAAATGGATTTCTTCCAAAATTGGCACAACAAGAGATCATAATATTTCAGATTAATAACATAAACATGACATTGTTGCCAACATGATTTTACGCGCACTGATTGATCCAATGTCTAACTGCATGTAACGTCCATGCTATCCATTGGACTTCAACCAAATTTTGTATGTGCATTCTGTACCCTAAGAGACGGAACTAAGGATAACTTATATTCAGTCACCAGGGCTGCCAACTGTAGTGCTCTATTAGGCTACATTATACCAGGCATATTTCGAACTAATTAGAAATTTCTATATTACCAACTTAATTTCGTTATTATTCTAGATAGGTCCATATATATTGATCGTTGGCATGAATCTTAAATCTTAGGAAAAGTAGGCTCTTTAGTTCGTCACGGAACTTCTTGTTATCATTTTTACATCGTTACGGACGACTGTGAAGCAAGATAGAACTTATTCAGCTGATATTTTCTTCTCCCTGAATATCTTCGTCTGGGCACGGAGAATCTTCCTCTGTTCTTCCGTCAATGATTTCTTGGTCCTGGTGGTCATATTCTCAGTAATATGATGGTTGATCATTAATATTCTGAACTGGAGTCAATCTTGTAAAATTTCCTCTGTAATGCTTTTTGTTATGTGTTTTATCATTTTAAATGATCTTGTCGGCTTCGTCGTTACGCTGGGGTCTGGCATTACGTTTCGGTGACGGGACGAAATGTACCCAGATACACTGATGTGTGTGACGTCATAGTACTGCTTGATGCATGTGTTCCCCGACAATCTCTACTTCGTTAGTATAAGACAAAAATACCTGATTCTTGGATGTCACGGGTAATCTCGAGAACCACTGGATGGATTTTGATGCGGTTTTCACCATTCTGTAAAGGATATCTCGAGGAAATATTCTGTAGAAAATAATTTATGTATGATCAGAGGAAGCCAAGCAGTAACGATTTCAGTGAAAAAGTCGAAAACAAATTTTGGGTCCGTGCGCTTCTTTAGCTTACGTTGGGCAAACAGTTAAAAGTATCAATATACTATGAGCGTAAGAATTGGTCAGCATGAAAAGTTCTACAAAGAAGTCCGCGAGAGCATATCTCTATCTTCAATATATCGCCCACTATAAGTGTTTTTAGACTGGATGAAAGGGGCACGTCCCCGCGCGCTCTGGTGAGCGTGAAGGCATCCCGCGTGCTTGACTTTGCTTTGCCCTTGGTTTGCACTTGCCGTTCGTGAGTAATTTGAAACAAGATAAGCAAGATAAGTATTATGCAGATAATTTTCTACCATGTCAAGGGTCTAAGCTTCGAGCGAAGTGAGAAGCCTCCAGCCTCTCTAGCATATTTCAACATTTGTAGCATTTAAATTGATACAAAGTCTAGTCTTTCAGATTGACTGTCACTTTTTTCTCATTCATTAAACAAGTAACTCGTTCTTGACTTTCCTTGAGACAGCAAGGTTGAGAATCTTATTGGAGAGCCTGTCATTGTTTGTGCTGAGAATACGGCCGCATAACTTCAATGGCCCTTTCCTGAAGGAGCCAGTGATCTATTAGAAATGCTATAATAATAATAATAATAATAATAATAATAATAATAATAATAATAATAATAATAATAATAATAATAATAATAATAATAATAATAATAATAATAATAATATCGCAAGGCATTCAGTGCTAGGTGCAAGCTTTGTTACTTGACAGGGGGGGGGGGGCGTGGTGGCTCAGCGGTCTAGCTGTATGCCTCTCACCAAGGTGGTCCGGGTTCGATTCCCGGTCATTGCATGTGAGATTTTCGAAATGAAATGCCATGTCCTGTGGTTCGGATTCCACGTAAAAAGGAGGTCCCGTGGCTCATGATCTCGAGATTAACGGTCACGTTAAACTACAAACTTCCTTCCTTTTCCTTGTTACTTGACGCTCAGATGCCAGCTTGCATGTCGAATTTGGTTGTTCCTTGGAGCACTATGAAAGTCAAGGAGGTTAGATATCTAAGCTCCTTGACACTATAGCACTTTCTAGTAGAGAAAGGTGAAACTTTATGTAGGCGGAAATCCCGAGATTATTTTTGCCATTATGAACACGGCCTACTGAATTCAAATGGGTTCTTTAACATGTCAACAACGTATGACATGCGTGTCGTGATTTTTGTTGCCTTTCAAAAAGCACTTACCACGACCAGGAGCGAACCTGCAAGCTCGGGGTTGGCAGTCTGACACGATAATCACTCACCCACCGTGGCAAGCAACCAAATGCTGAAAAAGCTCTTCAGACTTCCGTTTCATCTGTATTTCTTCTGAGCAGACTGGACCAAGAATTATGCTCAATATTTTACCTTCGTGTTTATCTTCGTCTTTATTGAAACATTGGCCTCCAATAATCAAATTATTATTATTATTATTGTTATTATTATTATCACCGTATTATTATTATTATTATTATTATTATTAGTTGCAATTGAATATCGTATAGTTGTTGGTTAAAAAAAAAAAACAACCAACAACTATACGATATTCAATTGCAACTAAGTAACTTCTAGCACGCATCCCAATGGGACAGTTTTACCGAGCACCTACATGACACCATCAAAATAAAAGCAACGAGTAAGCACGAAACGTTAGAATATAAACTAAGAAAACTAGGAGAAACACAGAACAATCAATCTAATGAACAACACACGAATAACAATGAATTCAATTTCCACAGCAGGGTAAACAACAGAACGAACGTAACCCTTTCTCAAGATGAAATGAATATGTTAGACAAAGCATTGAAATTCAACTGCATAGACGCATACACGAACCATAATATAAAACAGTTAATCACAGATATCGAGATAGCCAGTTACAAGCTCTCAGCAGAATACAGGGAATTAACCAAAAATCGTGCCACCAACGAAGCCAAAAAGATCCTCAAACGAGAGGGCGAAAGCAATTACACTCAAAACAACAAACAACAAAAAGAAAAAAAGTCACTGAAACAAAAAATAAAAGAACACGACTTAATCATCACAAAAGCAGATAAGGGAAATACCACAGCAATTTTGAACAAAACAGAATACATTGAATAAACAGTCGAATTCTTAAACAACAACGAAATCAAGTAATTAGCAAAAGACCCCACGAACAAATTCCAACAACAAAAATTGCATTAAAAGAAACAGAATACCTATAGACCAAAGCTGAAAAATCAAAACTAATAAACATTAACCCGAAAATACCGTCATTGAGGGGACAACCAAAAATTCACAAAAAGGAGTGCCCAATGAGACCATTAGTCAATTGTAGGAATGCTCCTAATTACAAAATCCGCAAAGAGTTACTAAAAACTTAAAACACCGCCTTTCCAACGACAAAAACAATTCTGTAAAGAACACAACGGAATTAGCAACAGCATTGAACACCCTACAAATGAAGCGTAGCTTGAGGCTTGTATCTTTCGATGCAACTAACATGTACACCAACATTCCTATTATTGATGCAATCAACACCATCGAAAACAACTTAAAATCCAACAATTCGGCAAAAGAAACTGAAGAGATTGTGAGATTACTGAGGGTCGTCCTCAGTCAAAACGTGTTTCAATTCGACAATAAAATGTACACGCAAACAGAAGGCCTAGCGATGGGATCACCACTAAGCGGACTAATCGCTGACATCATCATTAATGCACTAGAAAATGAGTTCCTAGAAAGGACTTCAACAAAGGGTATAGTAATATGGAAAAGATACGTAGATGATGTAATCTGCATCTACGAGTGTACACAACATCTCACCCAAGTCTCATCGCTATCGGACGAATGGTATATGAACGCATATGGGAGTTTATAGAAACGCTTCGCGCGTCGTCGCTCATTTGTTGAATCTACACGTGCGCTACCTATTGTAAAATGGATTTACTAAGCCAGAAATCTTCCTTGGAGTGTACTCAACATCTGACCTAAGCTTCAACGTAATCGAATGAATGATATGTGAACGCATATGGGACTTAATTGAAACAGTCCGCGCGTCGTCGCTCATTTGTTGAATCTACACGTGTGTTACCTGTTGTAAAATTGATTTACTAAGCCGGAAACCTTCCTTGGAGTGTATTCAACACATCAACCAAGTTTCATCGTAATCGGATGAATGGTATGTGAACGCATAGGAGACATACACACATACCCACCCACACACAAAATATCTCGTACATTGATTTATATATATATATATATATATATATATATATATATATATTATTTATTTGGCTAAGAATGTCAACACTTGTAAAGTAGAAAGTTTTTGATTTGAAAATGTTATCAACACTACATTGTAAACGGTCGTTTCTATTCACAGTTCCAATTTAACGGACGATATTTTATATGTACAGTTAGTGAGCTACGCTGATTTTCCTCTACAGCGTCCGTTAAATGTGTGAATAATATGATACATAATTCGTGTAATATTTCTTCCAGAATAATCCCCCGCCTGATGTAATTCAGCTCACTCCTGGTGATTACACTTGATTACATAGGCAAAAGTGAAAACTGGCTGCTAGTACTCCAATATCAGTCCTGCAGAGTGGGCTACTTATTACAAGGTATCTACGCTAACTAAATAAGTACAGTTAATAAATTAAAACAGTTAAGGCGACACTCCTGAGATAAACACATCTTTTTAACTAATGCATGGATTTTCACGAAACTTTGTGGGATTGTCACCCAAACAAAAGTAGAGATATCACAAACATTTGTTTCATATACAGTTAATAGTTTTTACAAATTATTTTATTTTATTTTTTATTTTTGGAAATTTTTAATTCCATTTTTTCATAAATTTCAAATGACATGTTAATGGAAATTTGGAATTAAGTAGATAATACTTCTTTAAAAACACTACGTATCGATTTTTCTGTAAATAATTTATATAAAGAGATATTATAGTACTAAATTTGTGTATTTTTTTTGTACAAAAATTTTGGACTTTTAAATCCCTACTACTGGGAAGAATTCTGCAATCAAGAATTCCATACGGAGGTTTCCTAATATAGCTGTGATACATATACCATACAAATTTTCTTACATTTGGCAGAATATTATGGCAGAACAAGATGTTCAGTAAAGAACATATAGCCTACTTTCTCCTAAATGCATGGGTATTGTTATAACTCTTTGTCCTTTTCAAGGAGTATAATTGAATGTTGGTTGTAGTAGCTTGTTGAAATACAACGTGCTATAGGGATATTAAACATGAATATGAGGTGCCCTTTGCTAGTGCTATCTCTGTAAAAAAATTCATTCAATTCGGTTTCACCGTATTTGAATTGATCCGGGGAATGGATTTGCACACATACATGGCCGCTATTTGCAAACTATTGGGCTGATGACCTTGTAGTCAGTCATAAGATGCTTTCCACAAAAAGGCATGTTGTTGCAAAATCCGGTAGAGATCAAATTATTAGGATGGTCGAAATTTGATTTAAGCTTTTAACATTTGGGTGGCCGTCATTCCGTTTCCGTCAAGATGGCGGCGATATAAAACATGACACTGAGGTGCCCTTTGCTAGTGCTACCTCTGTACCAAATTTCATTCCATTCGGTTTCACCGAGTTCGAATTAATAGGGGTAATCGATTTTGACACAAAGATGGCCGCCATCCGCAAACTATTAGGCTGATGACCTATTAGTATGGTCAAAGGATGCTGCCCCCATAAAGGTATGTTGTTGCAAAATTTGGTAGAGATCGGATGATTAGGTTAGTCGTAATTTGATTTACGCTTTGAACATTTGGGTGGCCGCCATTACGTTTCCGTCAAGATGGCGGTGATATAAAACATGACACTGAGGTGGCCTTTCCTAGTGCTACCTCTGTACCAAATTTCGTTCCATTCGGTTTCACCGTGTTCCAATTATTAGGGGGAATCGATTTTCACACAAAGATAGCCGCCATCCGCAAAATATTAGGCTAATGACCTATTAGTTTGGTCAAAGGATGCTCCCTCCATAATGGTATGTTGATGCAAAATTTGGTAGAGATCGGATGATTAGGTTAATCGTAATTTGATTTAAGCTTTGAATATTTGTGTGGCCGCCATTACGTTTCCGTCAAGATGGCGGTGATATAAAACATGACACTGAGGTGCCCTTTGCTAGTGCTACCTCTGTACCAAATTTCATTCCATTCGGTTTCACCGAGTTCGAATTAATAGGGGTAATCGATTTTGACACAAAGATGACCGCCATACACAAACGATTAGGCTAATGACCTATTAGATTTGTCAAATGGTGCTTCCTCCATAAAGGTATGCCGTTGCAAAATTTGGTAGAGATCGGATGATTAGGTTAGTCGTAATTTGATTTAAGCTTTGAACATTTGTGTGACCGCCATTACGTTTCCGTCAAGATGGCGGTGATATAAAACATGACACTGAGGTGCCCTTTGCTAGTGCTACCACTGTACCAAATTTCATTCCATTCGATTTCACCGTGTTCGAATTAATAGGGGTAATCGATTTTGACACAAAGATGGCCGCCATCCGCAAACTATTAGGCTGATGACCTATTAGTATGGTCAAAGGATGCTGCCCCCATAAAGGTATGTTGTTGCAAAATTTGGTAGAGATCGGATGATTAGGTTAGTCGTAATTTGATTTAAGCTTTGAACATTTGGGTGGCCGCCATTACGTTTCCGTCAAGATGGCGGCGATATAAAACATGACACTGAGGTGTCCTTTGCTAGTGCTACCTTTGTACCAAATTTCGTTCAATTTGCGCTCACCGTGTTCGAATTGATAGGGGGGGACAGACATTCAGAGTACACACACTCACACACACACACACACACACACAGACTCACACACAGACTCACACACATACACACACTCAGACAGGCACACTTTTTTTTTGCCCTGTAGTGATCTCATAAGTCTACTTTCATTTTTTGCAAAAATCGAAAGTAGGCTAAAAATGGGATTTAAATGTCAAATTTCAATTGGCGGGAAAATTAAAGCAAAGTGCAAGTGACGTTATCTCCCTACCTAAAGCATGGATTTTCACGAAACTTTCTGGGAATGTAACCCAAACAAAAGTAGAGATATCACAATTATTTGCTTCATATACAATTAATAGTTTTTCCAAAATATTGTTGTTTTTTTTTTTGAAATTTTAATTCCATTTTTTTCATAGATTTAAAATTATATGTTAATGAAAATTTGGAATTAGATAGAAAATACTTGTTTAAAAACCCTACGTATCGATTTTTCTGTAAATAATTTTTATAATGAGATATTATAGTACTGTTGTTGTTTGAGTCTTCAGTCTTTTGACTGGTTTGATGCAGCTCTCCATGCCTCCCTGTCCTGAGCTAATCGTTTCATCTCTACATAGCTCCGACACCCTACATCCGAGGCAATCTGTTTAACATATTCTAACCTTGGTCTACCCGTACAGTTTTTGTCCTCGACCCTTCCTTCCATAACTAAGCTTGCTATTCCTGGGTGTCTTAGTATGTGTCCTACCAACCTATCTCTTCTCTTCATTAGCGGTCGCCAGAAACATCTCTCCTCTCCCACTCGTCTTAATACCTCTTTGTTTGTAACCCTATCTACCCATCTGATCTTCATCATTCTCCTGTAACACCACATTTCAAATGCTTCAATTCTCCTCTTTACTGCTGCATCAATAGTCCAAGTTTCACTTCCATAGAGCGCCACGCTCCAGACAAAGGCTTTCAAAAATGACTTCCTAATACCTAAATCTATATTCGATGTCAGCAGATTCCCTTTTTGTAGAAATGCTTTCTTTGCCTGAGCCAACCTACTTTTAATATCCTCTTTGCTTCGTCCATCACTGGTTATTCTGCTTCCTAAGTAACAGAAGTCTCCTACTTCCTTCAGCTTTCCACCTGCCAATTTGATCTCCATAGAGGTTTCTGATTTATTTCGGCTGCATTCCAGTATTTTTGTTTTACATTTATTTATTTTCATCATGAATTCTTTCCGTAAGACGGAGTCCATACCATTCAAAAACTCATTCAAATATTCAGGCTTGTCGGCCAAGATGACGATGTCATCAGCAAATCTCAGAGTTGAAATTATTTCTCCTTGAATCTTCACTCCCACTTTAAATTTTTCTCTAATTTCCTTCATTGCTTGTTCAATGTAAAGATTGAAAAGTATGGGTGATAAGTTGCAGCCTTGCTTAACACCTTTCTGAATACCAGCTTCTCTCTCATGTCCTTCAACTCGAATGACTGCTGTCTGGTTTCTGTACAGATTGTATATCACCCTCCTATCCCTGTACTTTATTCCAATCGATTTCAAAATGTCAAACAATTTAGTCCAATCAACGTTATCAAAAGCCTTTTCTAAGTCTACAAAAGCCATGAACGTTCTCTTATCTTTCCTTATTCTACCCTCCAAAATCAGCCTAAGACTTAGTACAGCTTCCCTTGTTCCTACATTTCTCCTGAAACCAAACTGGTCTTCACCCAACTCCGTTTCTATCTGGCTTTCAATCCTCTTGTAAATTATTCTAGACAGGATCTTTGAAGCATGAGTAATCAAGCTGATTGTACGGTAATCTTCACATCTGTCAGCTCCCACTTTCTTTGGTATAGGGATGATTACATTCTTCTTGAAATCAGGGGGTACCTCACCTGTCTCATAAATCCTACACACCAAGTGAAATAACCTGATCAGACCTTCATCTCCTATGCAGCGTAGCAACTCAATCGGTAATTATAGTACTAAATTTGTGTAATTTTTTTGTTGAAAAATTTTGGACTTTTAAATCCCTACTACTGGGAAGAATTCTGCAATCAAGAATTCCATACGCAGGTTTCCTAATATAGCTGCGATACATATTCCATACAAATTTTGTTACATTTGGCAGAATATTATGGGAGAAAAATGGGATTTAAATGTAAAATTTCAATTGGCGGGAAAATTAAAGCAAAGTTCAAGTGACGTTATCTTCCTACCTAATGCATGGATTTTCACTAAACTTTGTGGGAATGTCACCCAAACAAACGTAGAGATATCACAAACATTTGTTTCATATACAATTAATAGTTTTTCCAAATTTTTATTTTATTTTTAATTCCATATTTTTTCATAGATTTCAAATTACATGTTAATGGAAGTTTGGAATTAGGTAGATAATACTTCTTTAAAAAACACTACATATCGATTTTTCTGTAAGTAATTTATGTAATGACATATTATATTACTAAATTTGTGTAATTTTTTGTTCAAAAATTTTGGACTTTTAAATCCCTACTACTGGGAAGAATTCTGCAATCAAGAATTCCATTCGCAGGTTTCCTAATATAGCTGTGATACATATACCATACAAATGTTGTTACATTTGGCAGAATATTATGGGATAAAAGTGGGATTTAAATGTAAAATTACAATTGGCGGGAAAATTAGAGGAAAGTTCATGTGACGTGATCTTCTTGATCCATTACCTAGAAGTCACCAGAACCGTATGTTTTTCCATCCTTTTGTTTCTTAGCAGCTTTTGTACGAATATTGGTAATTCTGGAAGCTTGTCTAGTATCTTGATGCACAACTACAAGAGGTTACTTGCGCACGAACTTCACCAAAGTAAACAGACTGGCTACCCCCACAGAACTCACAAGAAAGAAGAAACATACAAGAATAAGAAAACTTCTAGTTGTCGGCATTATTGTAGTGACATCAGGAATACCAATATAAGCATACAATGTTGCTCAATGACAGTAGAGTCAAGTACTGAAATATTAGTCCTTTGCAGGCTTTATACATTCATTCAGAAACATGGTAGATCTTACAGCCCGATTCTGTAGAAATATATGCGGGAGGGGGGGGTGTCGGCCCATCCCCGGGATGCGTAATTGCAAAGAACAGGGATAGTTTATTGATTTGATTGAATGAAAACATGACAATGACATCATAAATAATCTAACAAGCACTTCAGCAGATGCCACGCCAATTTCTGCTGTGTGCAGACTGACAAACAAAGCATTATTAAGGTGATAAATTGTTTGAATTCAACGGAATAACTTTGTGACAATAAAAAAGAAACCCAATCCTTTCAATTTCAGTCATAAAAAAAATTCACCAAAATGAACCAAATATCGACTTTTATACAAAAATTTTGAAACACAAACAACATAAAATATCCCCCCAAAAAATATAAAGCAAACATAACATTTAACACAAAATACAAAACATAAAACGGAAAGATCACAAAACATACAACGCAAAAATCAAAACACTAAACAAAAAACATTTAAGAAACAAAAACACAATGAACACGAAACATCAAAAATCACACTAAACAATAAACAATAATCACAAAAAGCAAAAAACATAGACTAAGTTATAGCCTATCAAAAAAAAAAGAATGTAAAAGCAAAATACACAATAAACACCAAACACCATAAAACAAAAAACAAAAACAAAAAACTAAAGGCTATAAACTAAAATATAATATTCAAAATTCAAAATTCAAAATTCAACATTAAATTTTAAAATTTAATATTCAAAATAAAAATCAAAAGTTTTCGAATTACAAATTAAAAATTACAAATTAAAAATTACTAATTAAAAATTACAAATTAAAAATTACTAATTAAAAATTAAAAATTACTAATTAAAAATTAAAAATTAAGATTGAAGATTGAAGATTGCAGTTTGCAGATTGCAGATTGCAGATTGAAGATTGAAGACTGAAGACTGAAGATTAAAGATTAAAGATTGAAGATTGAAGATTGAAGATTCAAAATTCAAAATTCAAAATTAAAAATTAAATATTAGAAGATAAACGAATAAAAATCACAAAACAAAATAAATTAATAAATAAATAAATTACAACTGATTGTTTCTTTCTCAATTGAACTCAATGTTTCGTCATGTTACACAACGAGTATAGTAATGGATTGACAGCCAACGCCAGCGCAATGGAAACAGGCGATTATTTACGCATGCCCCAGATCAACTTATTTCCATCTAAAAAGAGTAAACCAGTGTTTGACGGTTCACAAACTGTCATGCATGGGATGAGCACTGCACTACTGGACACGATCAGCTAGATCAATTAAATTAAATGAAACGGAAGTTTGACGGGCGTCATGTTGTGTGGTCTGGACATGTACAGCACTGGCATAGTAGGGCACATCTTACATCACAGCACAACACCGGAGTACTCAGCGTTAATACGAGGGAAGATGAAACTACATTATTATACAAGCATTTATCCATAGCTCAGTAATTGTGTGGCCGACTCGTGATTCCAATATTGAGATCATTGATATAATAAGAACTCCGTCTTTATGAAAGAATGTGAAACAAAATAGAGTTGAGTCTGCTAAACCAAACCCCGATAATCCAAAAGTCCCTTTAATCCGAACTAGAATTTGAATTTTCGCACATCATTCGACATGTTTCAAGGTGTTCTTGAAACACGTTCCTCATTGTCTACGCCAGGATCGTGCTGCATTACCGCCACGATTTCACGTCATCTGCAATCCACTCCCTGGCGTAATTGTCGGTTGCTTGCTCAACTCCAGAATTTGTTGAACGAGTCCAAAGAGAGAGTTCTTTGATTGACATGGCTCCCCTGGACTTGTAAGTTAATGCCTGAATCTAGCAGGCAAGGAAAAGCATTTTTACATAAGAGAAATTTGAAAGCCTTTGTCTGGACGGTGGCGCTCGATGGAAGTGAAACTCGCCACAGATAATAGGAAAATAGAAGCATTCGAAGTATGGTGTTACAGGAGAATGATGAAGATGGGCAGATAGAGTGACAAATGACGAGTGGGAGAGGAGGGGCTGCTAATGGAGAAAAGAGATAGGTTGGTAGGACACATACTAAGACACCCAGGAATAGCATACTTAGTTGTGGAAGGAAGGGTCGAGGACAAGAACTATAGGGGTAGATTGCTTCGGATGTAGGGTGTGGTAACTTTGAGATGAAACGATTAGCTCAGCGCAGGGAGGCGTGGAAACTGCAACCAGTCAAAAGACAAACGACTTAAAAGGAAGTTTGATTGATTGTTGTGGACTTAAGGGTGGAACATTGAGGTGATCTGTCCCTAACAACACAGCAGTATAATAATTTAGGCCAGTGATGCAGTCTGCACGCGCTACTTGTGTACAAGTGATATTGGGAATTGTGAACGGAGATTTTAATAATGATGGGCGCATCAAGAATGGTTCGTTTCAACGGCACAGCTACGCTTAATAGGAGCTCATGTCACCATGGAGACTGAGGCTACATCCTACCTGCGCGACTGTACACACGACACACCAGTCGTACCTTGAAAGGCACATTTATGAGTTGACCGACTGAAAAGCAACTGCAATATAAGGGAATCAGATATTCAGATTTGGAAATATTTCTGCCATCAGCACGTTTTTTGAATTTAATTATTTGAATAATGTCGTGTGTCAAATGGTTTGAATCGCAGCCAATGGCCAAAGCAGGGAATTGTTTTACTGAACGCCCGAGGACTCACATAAAGTTCAATTTCAAGTAGTTGTAACTCTGGCTGCCAGCTGCTACCGTCACTAACTCTAGCGGCGAACATTGGAACTTGATAGAGTGTTTATAGCGAAATATAACCTACAAATTTGGCTACACACTATTAAGTTCTTTCTCATGCCATAAATCTATGACAGTTGAAATGTTTTATAAAACATCAAACATAAAGCGTGCAACTATTTCGACATCCTTGCATCTTGAATATGCCTAACATTTTGACACTGGATTAGTATTTCAATAAAGCCTCCGTGGCTGAGGCGGCAGCACGCCGGCCTCTCACCACTGGGTCCGTGGTTCTAATCCCGGTCACTCCATGTGAGATCTGTGCTGGACAGAACGGAGGCAGACAGGTTTTTCTCCGGGTACTCCGGTTTTCCCTGACAAAATTTCATTCCAGCAACACTCTCCACTATCATATCATATCATCTGTCATTCATACCGACAGTAGTGGCTACGCGCGCTAAAGCGCAGCGTTAGGTCGTGGGGCCAAGCTCTCTGCTGACTCGGTAGACGCGTGGGTTCGAGCCCCACCGTCGGCCGTCCTTGAAATGGTTTTCCGTGGTTTCCCATTTTCAACACCAGGCAAATGCTGGGACGGTACCTACTGACAGGCCACGGCCGCTTCCTTCCACATCCTTGCCCAGTTTCATTCGCCTTCATCAATTCCATCTCTCATCCCGACGCGCAGGTCGCCCACGGGCGTCACTTAGAAAGACCTGCACTCGGCCTCTCAGGAGGCCACACGAAAAAAAAAAAAAAAAAAAAAAAAAAAAAAAAAACTGTCATTCATTTAATCATTGCCCCAGAGGAGTGCGTCAGGCCTCGGCAGCCGGCACAGTTCAAATCCTCGCCGCTAGATGGGGGCTTCATTCATTCCATTCCTGACCCGGTCGGGGACTGGAAGCAGGCTGTGGATTTTCATTCATTAGTATTTCAATAGGCCAATTAGTTCCACGGGTAATTACGATGATTTTAATGAGTGACACGATCCATATTTGACAATGGACGCGTAGGCGGATGAACGTCCCACCTTCCGATTATTATGTTGATTTTTCTTTTTCTCGTATGGCCTCCTGAGGGGCAGGTCTTTCCAGTCGATGCCTGTGCGCGTCGGAATGAGAGATGGAATGGATGAAGATGAATGAAACTGGGCAAGGATGTGAAAGGAAGTGGCCGTGGCCTGTCAGATGGTACCGCCCCAGCATTTGCCAGGTGTTGAAAATGGGGCTCGAACCCACGCGTCTACCGAGTCAGCAGAGAGCTTGGCCCCATGATCTAACGCTGCCACAACTGTTGGTTATAAAGTTGGTACTGAAATAGAACGTGGAAATGTATTGGCCATGATAGCAATGTTCAATATTAAAATGTAATATTTTTAGTATAAAATGATGTGTGATAGATTAGTGTTACTTATTCGGTTGTGTAATCTGGTGGGAATACAGCGGTCCCTCTGTCCCGGCGTGACTAACAGCCCGTGTATCTTTTAACGTTAATGTCTAGCTACTAATATGTCCATATGAAGCTCAGTCTACAGTTGATAAACTTCTTCTCTGAGACTAACACAAAGCAAGGTAATATATATGGTTTTGTCCACCTCGTTGCGTAGTGGCTAGTTATATATTTATCTATTTATCGTATGGCTTTTAGTGCCGGGAGTGTCCGAAGACATGTTTGGCTCGCCTGACTATGTAGCTGCTTCAAGCGGATAACCCTAGGGTAAGCTACAAGTTCCGTTCAATTTCAAGTAGTTCGAACTTTCGCCACCAGATATCAATGATACCTAGTGGTGAACGTTGGAACTTTGAAAGAGCGTTCCTACGAAATCTGACCTAACAATTTAGATTTACACAAGTTTAGTCTGTGGAAGGATCTTTTACATGCCACGTCCACCTCCTTCCCAATCCTCTCTAATACACATACAGTCATCACAATGACATATATTATACGTCAAATAAGCTTGCCACAGTAGGTGAGTGGTTATCGTGTCGGACTACCAACCCCAAGCTTGCAGGTTCGCTCCTGGTCATGGTAAGACTTTTTTGAAAGGCGACAAAAATCACGACACGCATGTCATACGATGTTGGCATGTTAAAGAACCCATACCTATTCAGAAGGCCGTCTTCACAGTGGCAAAATTAATCTCCACATTTTCCGCCAACACAAAGTTCCTCTTTTCTCTACTAGAAAGCACTATAGTGTCAAGTATCTTAGATATCTGACCTCCTTGACTTTCGCAGCGCTCGAAGGAAAAACAAAATTCGACATGCAAGACGTCCTCTGGACGTCAAATAAGGAAGTTTGCACCAAGCACCCTAGCTATACGATAGTATTATGTGCCCATTCAACAATGAAATATGTAAATCACAGTTTGCCAGCAATGCTCAATCGGGAGTATCGGGGTTCATGGTTTGTTCTCCCACTCTGTGACTTACACACTTTGGATTAAGTAGAGGATACACTCCCAAAAAATAAACAAAAATCAATTCCTACTATTTAAAACATTTAATTATCCAAATATATGGCGCTACAAAAATTAAACAAATAAAATACTGACACTTCACTTCACACTTGTCCAAAGTTGAACAAGGAATACATATTAAACAATTATAAGATCATAATATCTGGTTTTCCACAAACCAACAAACTTCTACTAAGTTTCACTTCCATATAGTGTCACTTCAAATTCTTTAAAATCAAGAGCTCCAAACGGCTCGGTAATGTTTACCTACACTGTGTTATCAATTTAATACACATCCATTACTATTTATATGAGTATATCTTTTAATCATAAATATCAAAATTACCAAAGTATTTTTAATCATCACTTAATTCTGGGCTTTCACAATGCTCATATGTTACCATCCCTCTCTCTCAAGTCAACTACTCACTACTGTGATTGGGAAAAATTTGCGTACTCCCGAGCTATAGAAGACTACTGAACAAGTCAAAATTAAGATCCCTCCCGGAATCTAATGTCTTCAATAGAACTCGTGAACTGCATCATATAATCATTAAGTTAGGGATTTATCATTATTTGTCTTAAAAGACCATTATATTATAAGAAAGCAACGATCTGAACTCTGCAAGCGATAATCATTTATATAAAGGACCTCGGTTCCAAGACCGGGTCGTTAAAACAATCTCTAAACACTTCTGTGTATTATAACTCAAACAGACCGTTCCCCGACCTACCGCAATACATCGAGGGTGAGGTTCTAGCCTTGACTACTTAGCGTCATTTATTGCAGGGAGACAGAGAGTCCCCAGTCTCGCTGCTACAAGAGACTGGCTACCATCAGCTTTCCATACAGCTGTTTTCAAATGCAATTCTGTGAATGACAAGGCTTCGAATACAGATTCTTACAACAACATATTTAGGCTCAACAAACCTATTCTCTTGGCTTCGGTATATAGAAATTATGAAGTGTTCTCATTGGCGGGTAAGAAAAATTCAATAATACAACCAATATTTTGGGGCTTCAACACGGACGACTCTGAGTTCGATCCTTTAAAATGCCTCGGGAGCAATATCCCAAATCGGAGGACTTATACATTTGCGACTTAGGGAAGGCCTTGCCTTATACCAGCGCTCATAGTACAACATATAGCACCCTTTTTTACCATACAACATACAATGCCTCGTGATCACTGTGACAACTTTTGAGGACTTATCCCAGTTCAATTACCGCGACCAACTGTCCCTCATAATTAGTTTTACCGAGCATTTAAACGCATTCCTAGCGTGACAAATTACTTCAATGCGCTACATGGCGCTTATACTTTAATTAGCCAAATTGCCTTCAAAGAATTAATAAATTCAAAATCAACGTTTGATCTATATCTCAAATATATATTACTCTTCTCCCTTGACAATAATCATTTTACCATAAAGAACATGTATACATAACATGCATTAATTCATTTAAAGGAGCTCGGAAGCTACTACTTTTCATATAAAATTCATCATAATATTCATTCATTTATATACTTTAATTTTTATTATTATTACGCTTGCTTTCTCATATTTATATCATTTATCAATTACTCTGATATTTTACTGAATACATTCCCCAAGGGATTCATTTACATTTCACATATTTATTATCTTTATCTCAAATTCATCGTTCAGATCGCGCTATTTTCTTTTACCTGTTATTCAACATCCCTATTTTCTCTCTCATGAGGATTATACGCAAATCATCCCAAACACATATCATAACGAAATAGTTACTCACATGAATGTACGGTCAGCGACCGAATCCTCCAGCGATGGAACATTTTTGCCCACTCATTGCCTTTTAAGCCATTTCCATGGATACACTTACACTCAATGACACTTTTTTAACAACACATAAACTATTTACCTTAATCACTTGAAATATAATGAATACCATTTTGTATTCGTTTCACTTAACACAATATAAATTCACAAAAAATATTACACTCAAAAATTGTCACTATATTTACATAACATAACAATTTTATCATTTGGGCGTTAATTCTTCGCCTTACACACGTGATTTCTTTTCTTTCCCGTTTCCAAGGGTGGCACTTATAGAACTTCGGCTTCCTAATCTGACGAGATGATGGAAAGTCTCGATTGAACTACACCTCACTGGAACGGATGATCTTCAAATCCGGGGTTTGACTATCGGCTTCTATACTTTAACTGCACGATGTCGCTTCTTACTAGACGCTAACTTGCTCGTCTAGATAAAAGTATGTCCTTAATGTATTACTATTACGGCTGCTCGAATAGTTTATCGGTGACCCAGCAATTTCCTTGCATTAATTGCTATTACTCTAATTCGTAGCTTATTGGAGTACTCCCCGATGTTTACTGTTCATTTGTCTACTTAGACAAAGCCTGGAACTACAATTCCTAATTCTTATCGTCCTGCGCTCTAGTCCCTATCTTTCCGGAACACTATGCGTTATTTATTTCGTTCTACCCTGATCGGGTTCCTTAACATCGATCGAACTGTTTATTTCACATCCTTGGGTACTTCGAAACCTTATGATGCTTTGTGTCTTTAACTTTGACTATACTGGTTAACTTTGACGATACTTGTTTCTGCGTGCAGCGTCTACGCGCTCACTAAATTAACTTGTTATACTTTGCGACACAGTATTACGCTCTCGGGCGTCTTTTATAACTGAATATACTTTGATGCAGTTCTCCTGTACTAGGAGTTTACTTGTAGCTTATCTTGTAGTCGATGCTTCATCGTGCAGCGCCCCTGCGCTCACGGAACTGGATTGTTGTGATACAGCGACGCCCCTCGGGCTGTCGGAAGACTGCATGCATCTCCTGGCTCTGCCAGGGTTTTTATACAAATCGGCGGCAAAAAAATAAAATCCGCGTCTTCTCCAGCACTAACTTTTGAAGTAATTGTCGTATAATTTTGAAAAATATATCTTTGGAAAGCTCTTGTTCTAAACGTAAGCTGGTTTCTTTGATCATGAAAATCGATCGCACAATTCCAAGATATTAAATAATTTTGCTCTTCAGATACGTGGGTGTTGCGGTTTATTTTTCCATCCCTACCAACTCTGGTCTCGGGGAATTTCTAACGACGTCATGCTGCGTCTGTACTTCTTTCCTGTGCAAATATTATAAACTTTTTCCCCACACAAAAATCTCTCTTCCAAAATGATCAACCATGATGTGTTTCTTTCATTAATTAAATGCTCGCAAATGGCTTAATTCTAATTATTTCTCTTCTTGCGCAATTGCGAGGTTGTCATTTTATTGCTGCGTAAGGTCTATTTCCGAAACCTCTTCTCTCTTACACGCAGTGGAAAGTTTTTATCGTTCTATTAATAATCATGAGTCGGCTCCTTATCAATGCGTCATGCATGATATCATGTCCGCCTGACTAGTGGTCACCTATTCTTGCGCCACGTTATAACAGCCCTCTTAGTAAAATCTTACCAAGTCATTCTAAAGGCTGTATTTTTTTCTCTCTTCTTTTGCCAATAAATTATGGATTCGAATCTTGAACCAATAGCCTATGGGTTCAATTATTAGTCTATTATCAGTAAAATTCCACACTCTCACACACTCAAGTACACGGGGCTACATTGCCAAGATGACGCAAAACCTTGCTAGCAGCAGCGGTCTATCGCAGATCCTCACATTGTGATCTCAAGTAAGGACAGTCCCCGCCCCAACGTGTGCAATTACCTGACAACAACCACACATCCCAAGCTTACTTGTCAAATGTTTGTGCCTATAGGTAGTCTGAACTGTTCAACGAAGTTCCATTTACAAAGGGAAAATAAAGCGTGAGCATTGATAAACTCTCCATACAAAATTACGTTTTCGTCTCTTATAAATCTGCGGTTAAGAAGCTACTTATCCTGGATGGAGCGTATCATGGCAAAATACTCCCTCATTTTCAGTTTGTCTATGTGTTCGATATGGTCAAAACTACTGGCGTGATAGGAAAAACATTAATATGAAGCAAAGTCGTGATTAAGAAGTAGTCTCAAATTTGTTTTTCGTTCGAGCGTCCTTCAGAGTAGGATGATTACGCAATTGATATCTGTCTGAAGTAGACGTTCTTCAAAAATCGATTATTTGAAGCAGAAAATCGATTCATTGCTACAAACAACGTTAAGTCGATTAATCTGTGTGTTTTATTTAGCGTATGGCTTTTAGTGCCGGGAGTGTCCCAGGACATGTTCGGCTCGCCAGTTTTGTAGCTGCTTCGAGGTGGACACCCAATGGGTGAGCTACAAGTACCGTCGCGTGTGGAGTGTTGTCTGGGGAGGAAAGTTTGAATGTAAGGACGAGGAGTTGGAAGGTAGCGGCTGTGGCCTATAGTTAGGGACCAACCCCAGCATTTGCGTGGGAGGAAGATGGGAAACCACAGAATACCATCTTCATGGTTGCCGGCGGGGGAATTCGAACCTCCTCGCCTGCCGGATGTGAGCGAGTGCCTGCAGTCTTGCCGTAACGACCACGGTTAACTCACCCGGTTGTCTGTTGGTTGATTAGTTGTTTTATTGTTTTATTGATTATTGGATGTATTTCGACTGCGCGCTCAAAACAGGCATTTATATATATTGTATCATATATTATTAAATAATGTACCCTTTTTGTGAAAGCTGGGCTAAAACAAAGTAAATTTAAAGTAAAATTGAGCAATTCTTCTAGATTTGTGCCATGTCTTGTGTGGGGTTTCGCCTAGGACACCAAGCTGGCTCATCAGTGAGGTCTTGGTGTCCCCACCAGAACCGCCAACTGAGTAGCGAAATGCGCGCTACCTCCCTTTCCATGAAGCGCACTTCACTGCGAGAACTAAAAGCTCAAACAGTAGATTATGGCTTCAGGTTATGGCTGCTTAAATTTTTAGTTTTCTCAGTGAAGAGAGGCAGGTGCGCTTCATAAAAAGGGAGGTAGCGCGCAGTTGGCTACTCCCTTGGGGGTCCGGACGGGGACACCAAGAGTCCGCTGATGAGCCAGCTTGGTGTCCTAGGTGAAACCTCACACAAGACACGGCACAATCCTAGAAAAATTGCCGAGTTTTAACTCTCGTTTTATTTTTTTGAAAGCCTTCCCAATTTATTGCTGTTTGTCCTTCCACTGTCACTGACTCGTATTGTTAACATAAACAGTGAGGGACACTTTGTATTTTTAGGCGAAAACTAACTTTTATAGCAATCCGTCATAAGCGTCACTCAACTTAAGCGATGACCTCCCATTTGAACTCCTGTTCTTATCTCGCGTCTATTAATGAACTAATTGATCCTTCGGTTAGTCGATTAATCGAATGAAGTTAATATTATTCGATTAATCGATTAGTATAGCTTAACCTAACATCAGATCTTATTACTTCTAGTCCAAACATGGCACGTGCTAGGTGACTCATTCCTTCCGCTGTTCCCACGATATCTCCGAGACGTAGATAGCTCCTCAGATAATTCACAGATGCTGGAGGAACAATGTCAGGCACCCAAACCAGGATTCCCTCTCTCCCACCAACATCCACAGAGTAGTGCATATGAAATGGCTAGAGGAGTAGCAAGGTTTCACTGATGATACAACAATGAAATGGGGATTACTTACATCTACGTGGATGCCGGGCAGCGGGAAGACGCGTGTCGGTGGGGACTCCTTGGGCACGTAGCGATAGAACTCCTGGTCCCCGCGGTACCACTTGATGGAGTAGAGGGCAGCACCTTCCAGGTCGTAATCACACGCGAGCTTCACCGTAGTACCCGCCCGAACTGCCTCAGGGGCCCACAGGCGCAGGCCACGCAACCCGCAACTAAAACCTGTAAAGACAAGAAGTATCTGCTTAGCAACATGCGTCTTGTTTACAATGCAAGCATAGGTTGCACAGTTCTAAATCATGCTACACCAACTATTGCACAAGGTATAACAGATACACACACCTCAGTGAGTTATACTGCCTATGGTAATGTGCAGACTAAACCACTGGTGTGCCGGCAACTTCACTGCTTTCATTGTGCAGCGGGACGATCGAGTCTAAAGGCAGCCTAAGCTTGGAGCGAGTGAATATGCACTACTCCTTTCCAGGCAGCCCAACTTGACCAGTACAGTATGTATCCATTATAACCTCTCAAGTGTTCAATGTTCAATGCTGGGTGTGGATTATAAATCAGGGAGTGCAGCTTGCGCTGTGGGGGAAGTACTTGTGACCTCACCTCAGTGCAGAGGCAGTGGTGGGGAGACGAGAGAAATAGACAGCAATGCTGGACTATCAAGGGGATATCGTGAACGTGAATCACCCGACCTCGCTCAAACTTGGAACAGCAGACCACATGAATAACATATGGAATGGTATTTTCCCCCAAATTACTTGGTCAAATCTTCACAGAGGGCGACATTTTGTGAACGTAATTTCACGTTTGAGTCTTTGAGCAGTTTTGAGGGATGACCTTGGCGATGTATCACATCCTCCCCGCCAATCGCAATGCTACAGGCGCGTGTCTAAATGCGTACTGTTTAACCTCCTCTATAAATGACTCAAGTATTGTAATAGCATCACATGATATTGCCTATGTGATCTGGTCAACTGTGAGTGGGATCAAGTGATGGTTACTTGTTAAGTGTCTCCTTTCCCCCCAGAGCAGTCACACTTTGCACTCTGTCCCTGGTCTAGGAACCAATAGCAAACTTTCGTCCAGATCAGTGGTTCTGAACCCGTAGAAGCCTGCGGACCACTCAGCGTGAAATTGAATCATGTACGGACCACCCCCTACCCAATACACATATCAGTTGTAACCCTTCCTCAATAACACTTATTTTAAAGATATTTCAATTCAAAACCTGATAGTCATCGCCGCGAATACATTCGGAAGATTCTCGCTCAGCGCACATCATTTTCAAAATCCCCATTTATTGGCCACTTTTTAATACGTGTTGGTGGACCCTTCTCTCCCGCGTACCACAGCCGAGGCACTCGCGGACCACCTATGGTCCGCGGATCACCGGTTAATCCCCTGGTCTAGATGTTTAACAGCTAAATTGTTGCCATGATCAACAACACAAATATCTATATATTACTAAAATGACCTAAATACATTGAGTGACTGTTCCTGAAAATTGTATGTAAGAACATTGAAAGTGGATGGTATCCGTTTTGCTGTAACAAATCATATTTAATAGCATCCCTTGCTACATTTAAATGCCCTGTTCACAGAATCAGAATGATGTGTTCCTAAGAATATTAATAACCTAATGACTTTTAACGTTGCACCCATGGAAAGGAAAATACCCGAACTACCATTATAAGAATCATGCACGTGTCCAAAACGTGAGAGATCACTATTAAGATATGCCAACATTAACTATTAAGAACGGAAACACCTGCTTCCTCTGGTCCACATTTGGTGCATAATATTTACCGAAGAACTCAAACGCTTCATCGAGCACTCTTCTGATTTTCAAACTATTTACACCGTTAAAGTTTTCTCTAGAGCACTGGATAGTCCCATGCTGATATGAGAACGCCACAGTTTGGAAAATTGTAGACCCATTCCTGATAGTGCGAAACGTAATGTTGCAGTGGAATATGTGCTCGTCTTTCACCGGGGCTCGAATCTCAATGATTGGGAGTTGGAATTGTCACCTAGGTTACCCTGCCAAACCCAAAATGCGACAGATAGCACTACGCCATGGGGCGGACTCTGTAAGCAAGTGGGACCGAACCCCGCCGTCAGCCGTTCTTCAAATGCATTTCCGTGGTTTCCTATTTTCAACTCCAGGTAAATGCTGAGAGCGTACATTCTAATAGGCCACGGCCGCTTCATTTCAACGCCTTGCCCCGTTTCCTTCACCTTCATCTTTAGTCAGTACATCTATCACTTACACCTCTCATTAGGTTCGCGTTAGGAGGGATAAGAAAAACACCCACTACAAGATGTACAAGAAATACTCCTCTTTCTATCATAGTATAGTTATTGTAGTTTGCAGGGACTGAACTACTAGCTCATCTGCCTCTTTCTTCCTTATGTAGGAATATTATTTTACATGATGTACCTCATCATCATCATCATCATCATCATCATTTCCCCTTATCCAGCTCCTGCCGGGTCGGGGTATTTATGGCACTTCTCCACTTTCCTCTTTCCTTCCACCATTCTTCTTCCACGATCTTGTCCCAGTCCAGATTTCTTTTTCTTACGCTGTTCTTCACTGAATCAATCCACCTTGTTCTAGGTCTTCCTCTTGCTCTCTTACCCTTGCACTTCGCCTCCAGCATCTGTCTTGGTATTCTATTTTCCTCCATCCTCTTTACATGTCCAAACCACCTTAGTTTATTCTTCTCAATTCTCTCATTTAGTTTTCCCATCCCAACCTCCTTCCTAACATCTTCATTCCTCACTCTGTCTTTCCTTGTCTTTCCTATCATACTTCTTAGGAATTTCATTTCACTGGCTTGGATTCTACTCTGTTGCCTGCTTGTCAGGGTCCAAGTTTCAGCTGCATAAGTTATATGGGTATATAGTACACTTTATACATTACCTCCTTGCTTTTCCTTGGTACTTCCTTATCCCAAACAAGTTTTCTTACACTTTGATAGAATGCATTGCTCTGCTGTACCCTCCTGCCAATCTCCATGTCCAACCTACCAGTTTGCATCAATTCACTTCCTAGGTATTTGAACGTGTCCACAATTTCCAAACTCTGACTTCCAATTTTCACAGTGCCCTTTCCTTGTCTTTCCCCTCTTGTCATCACCATGGTCTTGCTTTTCTCTATACTGATTTTCAGGCCGTACTTCTGAATATTTTCGTTCAGTGCATCTAGTTGTTTTTGCACTTCTTCGGTGTTCCTTCCCCAGACCACAATATCATCTGCAAATAACAGTAACTTCATTTCTTTATGTCCATAAGCTTCCTTTGTTTCCTTTACAATTTCATCCATCACCATTATGAACAAGAGAGGTGACAGCACAATCCCCTGTCTTAGTCCAGTCTTGTTCCTAAACCAATCTGTATTTCCAACTGGGGTCAGTACCCTGCTAACACAGTTGTTGTACATTGCTTGCACCATTTCCAACATTTCTCTTCCCAGTCTCTTCTTAACCATGGTTTCCCATACCTTCTCTCTGGGGACACTATCATATGCCTTTTCTAGATCTATGAAAGTCATGATCAAATCCTCTCCATATTCCCAGTTCTTTCCCATCACCTGCCTCAAGCTAAAGATTGGGTCCACGGTGGATCTTCCACTCCTGAAGCCATACTGTTCCTCTTGCAACTCTTCTTCCACCTTTCTTCTCATTCTTCTTTCTAATATCCTTTACAGTATTTTTACTATCTGTGATATGAGGGTGATCCCTCTATAGTTATCACACACCTTCTTTTCCCCCTTCTTAAACACTGGTATTATTAGCCCTTTCTCCCAGTCTTCTGGTACACATTTCCGTTTCCACACACACTTTAGCAGTCGATACAACCATTGCATACCAACAGGTCCAGCAGCCTTTATCATTTCTACACTGATTTCATCCACCCCTGTTGCTTTTCCCATCTTCATTTTCTGTACTGCTAATTCCACCTCCAGCATTGTTATATCATCTTCTGTTATAGAGTCGTCAGGTTGTGTCACTTCCATCTCACCAGTACAATTGCTCACATTCAATAGCTTATCGAAATCCTCCTTCCATCGTCCCTTTATCTCTTCTGGGTGTGTTAACAACTCTCCATCTTCCTTTTTCACTAGCTTAGTAGTAACTCTTTCTTTCCTCTTACTTCTTAGAAGCCCATACAGCATCCTTTTACTGCCACTTACATCTTCCATTCTTCGTGTAAATTCTTCCCAACTTTTCTTCTTTTCTTCTCCTACCACTTTCTTACACCTCCGTTTGCTGTCGTGATACTTCCTTTTCCTTTCTTCTGTTTGATCTCGGTTCCATTCTTTCCATGCAGACTTCTTTTCTTTCACTGCTTTCCTCACTTCCTCATTCCACCACGGTGTCTCCTTCTCTTTCACTCTTGTTGACGTCCTACCACAAGCACTCTCTGCTGCACCAACAAATGCCTTTTTAAAGTGGGACCATTCCTCTTCTACACACATCAAAAAAAAGTTTTGCATCACCTCGGTTCCAAGAGTTCCGGAACCGTTAAATACAAAGGGAATAGAGATCAACACAAACAACATTTCAGCTCGTTTTATTGCTCATGAGACCCACACATTGCATGTTGTACCATCATACAGCTAGACTTTCAGCATTTGTGGTCCAGATTGCAGTACACACCACTACCTCTAATACCCAGTAGCACGTCCTCTTGCATTGATGCATGCCTGTATTCGCCGTGGCATACTATCCACAAGTTCATCAAGACACTGTTGGTCCAAATTGTCCCACTCCTCAACGACAATTCGGCGTAAATCTCTCAGAGTGGTTGGTGGGTCAAGACGTCCATAAACAGCCCTTTTCAACATATCCCAGGCATGTTCGATAGGGTTCATGTCTGGCGAACATGCTGGCCACTGTAGTCGAGCGATGTCGTTATCTTGAAGGAACGCATTCACAAGATGTGCACGATGAGGTCGAGAATTGTCGTCCATGAAGACAAATGCCTCTCCAATATTCTGCCGATATGGTTGCACTATGGGTCGGAGGATGTCATTCAGGTATCGTAAAGCCGTTTCGGAGCCTTCCATGACCACCAGTGGCGTACGTCGGCCCCACATAATGCCACCCCAAAACATCAGGGAACCACCACCTTGCTGCACTCGCTGGACAGTGTGTCTAAGACGTTCAGCCTGACCAGGGTGCCTCCAAACACGTCTCCGACGATTGTCTGGTTGAAGGCATATGCGACACTCATCGGTGAAGAGAACGTGATGCCAATTCCGTGGGGTCCATTCAGCATGTTGTTGGGCCCATCTGTACCGCGCTGCATGGTGTCGGGGTTGCAAAGCTGGACCTCGCCATGGACGTCGGGAGTGAAGTTGCGCATCATGCAGCCTATTGCGCACAGTTTGAGTTGAAACACGACGTCCTGTGGCTGAACGAAACGCATTATTCAACATGGTGGCATTGCTGTCAGGGTTCCTCCGAGCGGCAATCCGTAAGTAGCGGTCATCCACTACAGTAGTAGCCCTTGGGCGGCCTGAGCGAGGCCTGTCATCGACAGTTCCTGTATCTCTGTACCTCCTCCATGTCCGAACAACATCGCTTTGGTTCACTCTGAGACGCCTGGAAACTTCCCTTGTTGAGAGCCCTTCTTGACACAAAGTAACAATGCGGACGCGATCGAACTGCGGTATTGACCTTCTAGGCATGGTAGAACTACAGACAACATGAGCAGCGTACCTTCGTCCTGGTGGAATGACTGGAACTGATCGGCTGTCGTACCCCCTCCGTCTAATAGGCCCTGCTCATGCATGGTTGTTTACATCTTTGAGCAGTTTTAGTGACATCTATGAACAGTCAAAGGGACTGTATCTTGGATACAATATACACAGTCAACGTCTATATGCCGGAGATCTGGGAACCGAGGTGATGCAAAACTTTTTTTGATGTGTGTATGTTTTCCACTTCAGTAACTGGGATTTGTTGCTTCAATCTCTCCTGAAAATCTTCCTGTACAGTTTTGTCTTTCAATTTCCATACTTTTATTTTACTTTCTCTGATCTCCTTTAGGTTTTCCAATTTTTCCCATTTAAATTTTGCCACCACAGCTCTATGGTCCCCATCAAATGCTTCTCCTGGTAAAGCTGTCACATCTATCAGCTTTCTGCGAATAGTCCTTTCCACCAGAAAGTAGTCAATTACTGATTTTGTTCTTCTATCGCCCCAACCATATCTTGTAATTCTTCTGCTGTTTTTCTTCCGAAACCATGAATTACCCACTATCAGTCCATTCCTTTCACAAAAGTTTACAAGTTCCTCTTCTTCCCGGTTCTTTTTCCCATATCTATATGGTCCAATGACTTATTCCTTTCCTTGTCTCTCGTTTCCGACTTGTGCATTCATATCTCCCATGATCACCACTTCTACATCTGAAATTACTCTTTCTACATCCTCTAGGAATACTTCAATATCTTCTTCTCTGTTTCCAGTCTGTGGTGCATACACTTGTATGAAGTCCATCACGTCATTTTTCATCTTCATTCTAATTTTCATTATTCTGTCACTCACACACTCAACCCCTTCAACATACTCCTCCAGTTGTTTCGAGGTTATCAGTCCCACGCCATTTTTTGCCTCTTGGCCACCACTCCAGTATAATGTATATCCTTTCCTCAATTTCTTCCTTCCTTTACCTTTCCATTTCACTTCACTCAGCCCCATCAATCCAACATTCTCCCTCTCCATGAAGTCTACCACCTCCTCCACCTTGCCTGTCAGGGTCATGACATTCATGATTCCCACTTTCATTTCGGTTACTGGTCGCCCATTTCTCACAGTTCCCCCAGTACCAAAAGAACTGCGCGTCGCCTGCAGGGCACGCCCTAACCTTCTCCGAATCATTTGAAGTGCCATTTCCATTTTAGGCTATTATTACGATGGGGTCGCCACTCCCAAAGGCATTTTATGAAGCTACTGCCAGCTATTATACAGGTTGCCCCTAACGTGGGAAACAGACGCCCTTGCAGCCGCCCCTAACCTGGGAAACAGACGCTGCTGATTGATGCTGTACTCATACTATTCCCTGAGTACTGGGTTGCCTCTTCCGCAATCTCCACCGTTCCGAAGACCATCTTCCCCGCTGCAGATTCCGTTGAGGTCTTCACACGTAAGCCTGTGCATGGGGCCTATGTTATACCCCATAGGACTGGGTCCTCACCATAACTTAGCCGGTACTGTAGTTCCATGGTATATTACAGTACCGTTGCCCACCCCCGCGACGTGGACGCGCCTGGCAAGAATTATCCATGTAGCCAATTCTAATTGCTTCATGGACCGGGTTAAGGAGCTGTCTAAATCCAGCCTCCAAGGCACATGATGTACCTATGTTACATTAATTATGGCCAAAATATTTCAATGCTTGATTGCTCTTTGACTGATCCCAAGTCTTTTGCTTTGCTGTTAAAACCATAGATGCCTTTCACTCATTAACAAACTTCCCTGGAGTGAGCCAGAAATCGCTGCAAAAAATCAAAGTTCTAGTCATTCAGGCGAGCAAGTCATAGACTACACCTTCCGTGAACACTGTTCCTATCTTCGTGCACTTGTCATTAATCTTCGTTGTTTTCCCCACTTTTCCAAACGTAAAGGACACACTAAACGTTTCTTACGAGATGCTGATATGGTGACACGCGGTAGAGTGTTGATTGTTCACTGGAAACTCTACCATATCCGGTGGATTAGATAAGCAGTATGCTATTTCTACCATTACGAGCGCTAGTATGAGTCAATGAAACTCTACCATTTCCGGTGGATTAGATTAGCAGTATGCTTATTCTACCACTGCGAACGCTAGTGCGAGTCAATGTAGTGTTTCACTTAAGCCCGTATAACTACTTCCGGTGATAAAATTTCTCAAAAATTCAAAAGTTACCAGAGGATATTGAAACAAGGATTTATGAAAATACCTTAACTTGTTTAGGATTGGAATCAAAATGAAAACGAGTAAAGAAACAAGCTATTTTAGGCCGTGTTTCCGAAACTGCATTTAGTCCAGAAATGATTTTCAAAATTTTGTGTATTAGTTTAATAGAGCTTTGTAACACTCACAATTTGAAACCTTTCAGGGCTCTTTAGCTTTCAACGTTTGGGACAATTGAGGAACTTCTGCTGGGAAACATTTCAACATAAGCTTACAATTCGTACTGAAATGAATGTTAATGTTTTGTGCGTATGGGATTTATCAAACACAATAAGAAGATGGAAACTGGGAAGCAACCCAAATTGATCCAAGTGTGATGTTATTCAAGGAGAGAAACACCGCTACCTTGAGTCACGCGTTTCAGAACTCCGGCAGCGGATGAAAGTGGAAATGGGGAACTTATATTAGGTGTAATGTGTTACTTGTATAATTATTTTTATGATCATACCATAACGGAAATATGAGATACTAAGTTGGCAGCGCTGCGTCTGGTAAAGCCGGCACTGCACTGGAGTGATATTGTAATGTGTGCTAATTCACATCAGCCTGACTGCAAATGACGCGATACAATTAGCCAGTGTCAGAATTACCGGATAAATCATCAATCTCTCCTGATACCACTAATCGTAAAACATTGTCATTGAGAGCTTTGTGTGGGCGGAAGTCCAGATCATCAGCCCATTATACTTGGGTTTGAGTAAAAATTGTCTAAAAACCGGCTTTATTGTGGAGACTGTAGTAGTGATTGTAGCCAGTATTGGGAAGGTGTTAGGCGTGTCGCAGCCCTTAAACTCAGGAACCAATCAACCAAACGTTTCCAAACGTAAAGAACACACTAATTCTATTAAGGTGCCAGCATGGTGACACGCGGTAGACTGACGATTGTTCACCGGGAACTAAACCATATCCGGTCGATTAGATTAGCAGCTTAGGGGCAGATGACCTCGTAGTTACGCTCCTAAAACAGCAATAACTAACTATATTAGCACTGCGAGAACTAGGGTGAGTCAATGAAGAGTTTCACTTAAACCATTATAACTAGGCCTATTTTCGGTGTGAAAATTTTTCAAAAAAAATATTAAAAGATACAGTCAGTCTGAGAGACTAGACTTTATATGGTTTCAAATGACGCATGCTACAAATGCTTCACATGTTAGAAAGGCTCAGGAGGGTTTATCGCTTCGCTCGAAGCCCCATGACTCTTTCAACAGACTCCGTTTCCCATTAACTTAGGCTTCCCGTGCACTCTGCTGCATGGCGTCACGCACTCGCCGTCTCCGTATCGCATAACGCCAGACCTCAGGAGTAATCTCAGACACAACAGACTCCATTACCCTTTAAATATAGCTTCCCACGCGGGGGCTGCATGACGTCACGCACTCGCCGTCCCCGTTCGCATAACGCCAGACCCCAGGAGTAAACTCAAGACTCAACAGACTACATTACACTTTAACTTAGGCTTCTCGCGCGGGGGCTGCATGACGTCACGCACTCGCCGTTTCCGTTCGCATAACGCCAGACCCCAGGAGTAAACTCAGACTCGGTGCATATGCACTGAACAACATGATGACGTCATAAACGCCGTAACCGTGACGCATAACGGTAGACCTAAGCATAACGATGAAGTCGACAATTTCATTTGAAATGGTAAAACTCGCCTGCGGGTATTGAACCAAAGAACATATTAAAAATAAAATATGTATATAAGTTAATTTGGCTAGGATTTGAATCAAAATGGAAAACGACGAAAGAAGCAAGCGATTTTAGGCTGTGTTTGCGGAACAGAATTTTGGCCGGGAGATGCTTGCAACCTAAAAAATCGGGAAAATATTTATTTTTGATGTGTAACATCTTTCCATTCGGTTGCTTGATATGTTTGTGGGAGTGAATTTGAAAAATGGGACGCAAGTGGATCAGACGGCTTTAGCAGCCAGGAGGGATGCGATCCAGCTAGCAATGGTAAGAGGAAACAATGAGCGCGCAGTGTTGGAGATTGGTACCATGACGCACTTCCGGCCATGTGGAATGTATATCACATATGGATTACTTCAATGTTTCGAGGCGCCATTAAGAATATTCCTACAGTAAATCATCTTCAAGTTGTCGTTCATTGGTGTAAAAATATTCATTATATCATATTGTGAAGCCTACGGAGAAACTGTGTCTTGAGCGAGTGTGTTTTCCAGGGCAGCAGAGGTTAGTGTGGTGAATTGCGAAAGCACCGGGGGCTCTTTCTCTAGCCAGCGGACAGCGAAGCAGATTGTAGTGGTGAGTGACCGGCTATCGTAAATAACTGTAGCGTGCGTATTCAAGGAAGTGTTGCAGATAGTTCTGTCGAGGCCACTGGACTCATTAGGAGGAATTAACTTCTGTGGCTCATTGACAAGTGAAAGGCAAGTGTTCCCTACAAGAGGAAACTAGAGTGAGATACTAATTGCTTGTATTTGCTATTTGTGTGGTGTACCTTTCTGGCCCGCAATAAAGCTAATACGTATATTTAAAGGAACAATTTGTGTTGTGTTTTCTACCCACCGTAATCCAGTTAACGGAAGTGCCACTAGGGGGTGGCACGTAACAATATTTGCTGAAAACAATTATGATTTATTAAGAGTCTCACAATTATGATTTATTAAGAGTCTCTTTTCTAATCTCTTAACGGTAAACGCTCATGCGAACTCTGGTGTCAACTGATTGAAACGCAAACCACAGGTTGAAAATCTTCGTATGAGTATTTGAATGATGATATGCTTTAACAATGAAACATTGTAACTAGTCGGCAAAGCCTGTATTATGTTTCTGCACAATGGCTATTCAGACATTAACCCACATTGCGGTAATGCAGTGAACAATATAATATATATATCGATTTTTTATACGGAAACTCAGCTAGCCTTTCATAGGCATTCCCTTTACTGTCAAGTAGGCGTATTCATAACTAAGTTAAAACTCAATTCCACGCAGGAACATTATCGAAAAAATGCAAAATATTAATGGAGCATAAAAAATACTTCAATATTATTACCGGCACGTGAACTGTCTTGTACTCTAAATATCAGTGGTTGTAATAGCTGTGTGGCTAGCCCCTTGGTATACGAATCATGAGGTCTCTGGTTGGAACCACAGTCACGGCAAAAGTTTTTGCTACCAGATTATCGATTTAAACGATATCTATCATAATATTATGCGCCATTTTAACCGAATCTACATGAATTTATGATTTATCTAATTTTAATTACAATAGTTTGCACCAACCAGGAGTTGGGAAATTTAATTGTATTTAACATTATTTCTAGTAGTCCATAGATAGGCCAAAGACTATGGTTTCATTCCACCTCTTAATTTACAATGTAATATGTTATGTATATTCAAACAAGTGTGACAGTAGCATATCTCCAATTCAATCTATACATTCATCATAGTACCAGTATGAAAACAGAGCGTAGATTAACAGTTTAAGAATGTCCAAGCTGTGTAGTATACAAGTAGGATAACATGTTACACATCATATGCGTCTACTGTAAGGCCGTATCTTTTTTAAATGTATTATACCTGAAATATGTAACAAAAAAGTAAAAATATTTAATTATAATTTAGTTTATTAACGTGAATATAAACAATTCGCAGTACTCACGAATGCAATTTATGCTATACCTCAATGACTGCTGAAGAATTACAATGCACAACAAGATACATCTTCAGGTTGTCCATCACAAATGACCGACGATTATCGCGAAAAACTTATTCTGAAGGCGCGAAAATGCTGCAATATGCTTATTGCCCTTGACGTGTTCTGTAACTTGAGATCGCTGTTCAGCCTTGATTGCTTTCCCACATGGTTGGCAGAACAGAGCGCCCCTATCAGAAGTAAAATTATCATTAAACTCTGCAACAGACGATAACTTGTAGTTGTTTTTACTTTAGGCATCGTAGAACTGCCTTACACTTCACAGTACCAGAAATGAACTGCATGTGAGTGACACTGGTTCCAGGTAGCTGGGGGAGGGGGAGGTCTAGCACGTGGTTCAATATGGCTATAGACAGGGGAATCCTCGGCTTCCTCAGTGAGTGGCACGGGGCGACAAGTAAAGAATAACACAGTTGCAAGCTGACATACGCTCCGCATGAAGATTAGATAGCTCACATGTTCTTCCCCGTTGAAGTAAGACAGAACAAAAATGCAACAATAAACTCAAAGATCTAGCATACCGATTTTAAAAAAAAAAATGTGCAAATAAGTGAAAAGCAGGAATGTATGTATTTATAGAACGAACACTTAAAATATGTATTTACATTTAAAACAAGAAGTTCCGTGACGAACTAAAGAGCCTACTTTTCTTAAAATTAAGATTCATGCCAATGCTTAATCTACAGTATATGATACTATCCAGAATAACAACATTAATTTGGTATTATCGAAATGTCTAATTAGTTCGAAATATACGTGGTATAATGTAGCCTAATAGAGCACTACAGTTGGCAGCCCTGGTAACTGAATATATTCTTAGTTCCACCTCTTAAGGTACAGAATACAAAATTTGGTTGAAGCCCAATGGACGTTACATGCAGTCAGACATTGGATCTATCAGCACGCGTAAAAGCATGTTGGCAACAATGTCATGCGTGTGCTGGTCAGAAATAGCCTAATCTGAAATATTATATCTTGTTGTGCCAATTTTAGATGAAATCCATTTGTTAGTATAGAAGTTACATGTATACATAATTTTAAAATTGGACCTATCAGCAGGCATAGAATCATATTGGCAGCACTGACTTATATTAATTACTCCAAATTAATCTAGAATGTCAGGTGCTATACGTGTGCAAAGTATTTCTTTGGGTATAAAAAATTAGAGAGAGCAATTATGAACAGTTGGTAGCCCAGGTGACTCTTAAGAATGCGCTCAGTCATATCTAATTATGTACAAATATTACAGTACATAAAAAATTTGGTTGAAATCCAATTGATAGTTTAGAAGTTATATGCATTAAAAAATTGGACTTATCATAAGGCTTAAAATAATGTTGGCAACACTGTCATGTATGGCCTCCTGGAAATTAAACTGAAATTGTATTATCTACATGTGTGCCAATTTTGGAATATCTCCCATGCATACCTTCCAAGATATCAAACATGGAGCTCAAATTTCGTGTGCGTTTTTTCAGCAGTTGGTAGCACTGACATCATTTTAAAATATGGGCTTGAGATATTCCGGTATACATCTTTACTCATACTAAATTTGTTTTCGATTGCTGCAGCCGTTTAGGAGTTGATAGGGGGACACACACACACAGCCAGACGGACAGAAGGACAGACAGACAGGCATTTGCCCGGATCGTTCTCATAAGTCTACTTTTTCCTCGTTTTTGCAAAATGTGAAAAGTAGGCTAAAAATATTTCCCTACACATCTGAGCCCTTCTGATATCACTATTCCAACAAATATAATTATGTTGTATTGAAATACTGATTTGCATAGTCCTAGTCCTACAACCTATGTGGTTGGGAAGGCGGGACCTTGTATACTGTAAACAGAATACCAATATACTGTAGAGAGGGGATCCTATGTTGATATCCAATAAATACAGCACGCATGCACGCACACGAGGAATGCGAGGAAATTGTTTCCGACATTTACAATAGGATGTGTTTCTCTGCTCTCATGATCGTGTGGATTATCCCGAGTGAAACAGTAGCATGTTGGAGGGTGAGATCACATATAGTAGTTATTGGCACACATACAGATGGAAAGCTTTCAAGTGCTCTTGAGTGTGTACATAGATCTAATTCAGACCATCTCTGACTCACCATCGTGCGTCCATATTCAATAAATCATTCATTAGGACCGCATCACGCATCTGTACAAGTTGTATATCACTGAGAATTCTCATTGGCCTAGATCAGTACTCAAGAGACACCTTAAGGACACCACGTACTCTTGCATGATGAAAAAAACGATTTTTTTAGCCTATTTTCAATTTTGAAAAAATAGGCTTATGAGATCACCTTTTGTCCGTGTGTGTGTGCGCGTGTGTGTGTGTGTGTGTGAGAGGTGAGTGTGTGCCCCCCCCTAATAAAATCTAAACGGCTGGAGCGATTTCAATGAAACTCGGTAAGTTCATAGCACTACACCCGGCGAACTCGACCGTGCCCTTCAAATTTTGTTACGTCTCACCAATCCAACATGGCGGCTGTGCGAAATATTTCACTAGCATTCAATATCTCCGAAACTATTACCGATATCGCCCTGAAATCTTGTACGGTGATAAAGGGCACTACTAGAAGTTCACCTATGAGACTTTCAAAAACCTGGTGACTACAAAACCAACATGGCGGCCAAGCGAAGTTGTGAATTTTAAATAGACTTTTCTCGCGATTTAACTATCCAAACGTAATGAAACTTGGTACAGCACATGTTTATACACATTGTAATGCACTGGAGTCTAATTTAGTTCAATTGTTTACATAACCTCAAAATGGCGGCTGTGCGAAATATTTCACTGACATTCTATATTTCCGAAACTATTACAGATATCATCATGCAATTTTGTACGTTGATAAAGAGTACTGATACAAGTTTACCTATGTATATTTCATAAACCTGTAAAGTACAAAATGAACATGGCGACCAAGCGAATTTGAAATATTTTAATAGACTTTTCTCGTGATTTAACTCTCTGAGCGCAGTGAAATATGGTACAGTAAATGATTTTGCAGATTGTAATGCACTGCCATCTAATTTAATTCAATTGTTTACATAACCTCAAGATGGCGGCTGTGCGAAATTTTAAAATTAAGTTTTTATTCTTGTGTCGTAATCATGCGATCGAAATGAAAGTTTGAATAATGAAGCTAGGCAATAATTGTCCTCGAATGGTACATAACTCTATGGCCTATACATATAACAATCATAAATGGCGAGCTACTGAAATATTTAGACGGTTCTCAATATCTATGAATCTTTTAGAGCAACCAAACTGATTTTTTTTATGTTCATAGAGACTATGAACATATGTTCACCTATAGTACTTTCAATAACCTGGTGAGCACAAATCCAACATGGCGGGGACGCGAAGTATAAATATTTAAATGGACGTTTCTCGCGAATTAACTATCCGAGTGGCGTGAAACGTTGCACGTTAAATGCGTATACAAATGTTGATCCACTGGCATGTAATTTATTTCAATTGTTTGCATAATCACAAGATGGCTGGTGTGCGTAGTTTTAAAATCTCGTTTTTACTTCTTGTGTTCTAATCATGCGATTGAAGTTTGAATACCACACGTAGACAATAATCTTAATGTAATAGTACAAAAATAAAAATCCATCCAGGCGACCATATGAAATATTTAGACGGTTCTCAATATCTACGAATCTGTAACAGCAATTAAACTGAATATTTTTATGTTGATAGAGACAATTAACATGAGCAGGATTTATGAAAATAGGCTGTATAGTTCTTCACGGAACTACTTGTTGATTTTGGCGCCATAACATTCTTCATTCTTTTCTGAATCCAAATATATATAGTTTGTTGGGGTTTTGATGTCTACAACTACCTTAAATTCGTTTTTTCAAATTAGCGTCCCATGCTCTGAATAATACACTTTTAACTTTGCCAGCTGCTTTCAGTTAATACTCATTTTTCATGTTTAGATACCAATAACTAACAAACCATTTAACATAGAGGGCTATTTTTTTACATGAACTTGCCTAATAGAGTACTTGAATGTTAACCTATTTCCACTTCCAAAACATAGTAGGAATGGATTGGGAAGAGAAAAATTGATACATATTTTTGAATAAATTTAAAAAGAGAGTTCGTTTTTTTTTCTTGCATTCTGTCCCAATAATAATGAAAAAAGTGGTTACTCATATGCCATGATCCATTCCAAGTATGTGAACAAAATTTGAGAATATTTGATTGAAAAACAACTGAGAAATGTGTACCTGAAGCAACTTATACAACATTTTTTTGAAAATGTATCTGTCCAAATTTGTATTCATTGCACACATCCTATAAAAGCAAAGTAGCACTACATGGTCAAAAACAGCTCAGAATATACCGCTTCTTATATGTGACAAGAATCATAGCTGTACCTTTACCATAAACCCAGAAAATACTTAGTAAAGTGATGCCACAAAAATAGGCTTTTTCATCGTGTAAGAGTAGGTGGTGACCTTAATGGCGGGCTATATGTGACAAGGTTGCGTTATCGTGGCTAGTACTGTACATCATGGATAGTTTTAGTGTAAATAAAATTTCCAACCTACAGAGGTCTTAGAGACCACGCGTAAATGTCTCTAACCTAGAGAAGTCTGTGAGACTTCGTAAATGTTTCTAACCCATAGAGGTCTGTGAGACCTCATATAAGTGTTTCCAACCTACGGAGGTCTCTGACACCTCGTGTAAATTTTTCTAACCAAACGAGGTTTCAGAGGCCGAATTCGTGTAAATGTTTCTAACGCATACAGGTCTGTGAGACTTCGTGTAAATGTTTCTAAAGCATAGAGGTCTTCGAGACCTCGTATAAATGTTTCTAGCGCATAGATGTCTGTGGGACCTCGTGTAAATGTTTCTAACGTATAGATGTCTGTGAAACCTCGTATAAATTTTTCTAGCGCATAGATGTCTGTGGGACCTCGTGTAAATGTTTCTAACGTATAGATGTCTGTGAAACCTCGTGTAAATGTTTCTAAAGCATAGAGGTCTTTGAGACCTCGTGTAAATGTTTCTAATGCATAGAGGTGTGTGAGACCTCGTGGAAATGTTTCTAACGCATAGAGGTGTGTGAGATATCGTCTAAATGTTTCTAAGCTATAGCTGTTGCGAAGCTAAATTTCTAGGTTATATTTCGTTGAAACGTTCTATTAAAGTTCCAACGTTCACCACTAGGTGTCAGTGACATCTGGTAGTGAAAGTTGGAACCACTTGAAATTGAACGTAACTTGTAGCTCACCCCATGGGTGTCCCTATGAAGCATCTACAGCTTCAGATGAGCCGAGCATGTCCTCGTATACTCCCGGCACTAAAAGCCAAACAAAAATAAATAAATAAATAAATAATACCTATACCGGCCTGTGAGACCTCGTGTAAATGTTTCTAACGCATAGAGGTCTGTGAGACCTCGTGTAAATGTTTCTAACGCATAGAGGTCTGTGAGACCTCGTGTAAATGTTTCTAACGTATAGAGGTCTGTGAGACCTCGTGTAAATGTTTCTAACGCATAGAGGTCTGTGAGACCTCGTGTAAATGTTTCTAACGCATAGAGATCTGTGAGACCTCGTGTAAATGTTTCTAACATATGGAGGTCTGTGAGACCTCATGTAAATGCTTCTAACCGAGCCCGTTCACTCGTGCAAAAGTTCCAAGCCCATACATTGGTGGTTTTGCTCTACGCTCTAGTGTTGCAGCAATATGAAGGGCTATTAGTGACCACTGGCGCAGGGACAGAGCTTCCCCTATTGTTTCGGCCCTTAATCCTATTAATATTGCAGTAATAAGCTCCGATAAATACGCCGATCATGCCTCACAGCACTGGCAATAGGATTTTAATACACCCGAAATTGGCGCCGAGATGAAAGGATAATAAGACTGTGTTAGTGGAGCTAAGCATTAATATTAGATCAAGGCCAAGTTGGCTCCGTAATTGCTTGGTCGTTTTAAAACAATTCAGTTGAGACTGCAAAGTAGATTAAGGTCCGGGTGACCCCGCTAATGGCGTCCAATCCTCGGGGACAGAGTGGCCCCGGACTACCGCATGCAGCTCCTAAATGAGATATTCCTCGGTAGGAAGAATTACAGACCTGGAGTAGCTTTTAAGTATAACAGAAGCATTTGGTCTATGAAGAACGTCACGAGTTTCCTGACCCAAAAGCTCTGGGTTCTATTCCAGGCTCTGTCAGAAAATTATTTTTGAATGCTGGTTGAAACGGGATCTACTAAGCTGTTTGATGAGAACTAATAAGATATGTCGGCAATCCCAGAAGTGGTTTTCAGTGAATTTTCGCTTCTATTCCGGTCAAATACCAGGATGCTGTCAAATCACTGCCACGGATGCTAAATTCCACTACCTTTGTCCAAAATAAAAGTTATAAATGCCTACATAAATAAATAAAACTATAAATAAAATACAAAGCCACGATTAAAAAGCGTAAAACATAACACAATACGTTCACATCAAAGCCGAAAAAACAAAACTAATAAACATGAACCCAAAACAACCGTCAAGAGCTCCACCAAAAATATATCTGGAAGAATGCCCAATAAGACCAATTGTTAAGGATAGGAAACTATAAAATCAGTAGGGAACTTCTTAGAATATTAAAACACCGCATGAGTAACAATAAAACAACTCGATAAAACACAACAGTGTAAGTAAGTTCACTGGATACGATACAAATGAAACCTAGCTGAAGCCTCGTATCGTTCAACATAGCGGACATGTACACCAATATATCAACCAATGAAGCCATGAATATAATATAGAATGAAAGCTAACAATTAACTTGTTCAAAGAGACGAAGAGATCACGAAACTACTAAGAGTCGATCTTAACCTAAACGTGTTTCAATTGGACAAAAAGTAATATATCAATGGGGTCACCACTAAGCGGGCTATTTACCAACATACAAGCGATGCAAACATACTACAAGCAATCAATAATCTACACCACTCAACTAGATTCACCAAGGAACCCGATAGCGAGTGGAAAATAAATACCTCGATATAACCATCGAACGTAGAGATAACGAATTCTCATATTCAATCTTCCGCAAGCATACACAAACATCGCTCGCAATTGACAATTTCTCGAACCATACTAGCACACACAAGTTAGTGGTATACAGGGCATTTAGTATACCAGTGTGAAATGAAAACTACAATAAAGAAAGAATAATCAAGCAAATAGCCAAAGAAAATAATTTCACATCGAACAAATTAGATCAAATTGTAGCCAGATAGAGGGATAAAACAATTCAAAACCCGGGGAACAATGAGATCAGTTTCACGTGGTTCAATTTCGTGAACGCAAACACATACATAATCACCAATTTATTCAAGAAACAAAACATCAAACTAGCCTTCACAACAGACCACACAAGCGGCAAGCATCTGCACACAGCAATTAAACAAGACCCGTACGCAAAATTACAGGTATACTCTATACCATGTCAAAACACAGGATGTTAAGCAAATTATATAGGCCAAACCGGCAGAAGAATTGATGAACAATACAAGGAACACAGACATTCAATGAATGATGGGATACATTTTATTATTGTATGTGATCATATGAACGAAACGGAACACAAATTCACTAACATAGACACAGACATAAAAATCATAGTCATGAATCGAAAGTGAAGACCGTCGGCATAAGGAGATACATTTAGCAAAAAATTACACTAACAACCAAACGAACTCGCATTTATGGAGAATTCGTCTCTCTTCACACTACTAAAAAATTCCCAGCAAAAAGAGATGAGAATCAACTTAACGGTTTAGCCAGGCAAGATAAAGGGGGAACGTGATGGGAAATATTTTATTGGACATCTTCCATAAAACGAGGCCGATATCACGGCAGTGTTAAAGAATTCGCGTCGTTCCCAATATCCGTTCGCTCTTAAAGAGGAGTGTTTAGTTTATGCGTGGTCTTTAATATTTGAAAAGTCCAGAATTCTTTAACATACACTTTGTATCTAGACCTGGTTATCACAGAAATATCTTACAAGCGAGACGAACAGAGGAATGCGATATCAGATAACAGAAAGGTAAGATAACGAGAGGCTAATTGTGACGAAAGCAGAACCACATCGCCCAAACAACCAGCAAAGTACTTTAATCCATATTAATGATATTTAGTTGGTTAGTCATTTAGTTATTGAGGTTTTAAGGGGCATAATTACGAGGTCATCTGCCCCTAATATTCAAGTTAGAACACCAACCTGACCATTTACTAACCATTACAAGTTACCACACTAAACAATTAAACATGAAAGTCAATGAACACTCTAATTGTCTAGACAAAATCTGGCAAGTTACACAAGTTAACAATAATCTTCCAATAATACTGTTATTGGTTTTACGTCCCTTTTAACTACTGCGGCTTTTAGAGACTTTGCGCCAGCATACGATCCAATAAACTTCTGAAACTAAAATGGAGTCTACAGTCGAGTCCCGCTATTCCGAACTAATTTAGACCGAACCCCGTTCAATTTAGCGGAAATTTAAAAATAGGGAATTGTCATTAATAATATCAACGTATTGTCGTAAATTAAGTGTGGAGACATCTGCTAGTGTCAGCTCTACACAGGATTGATCAGCCCGTGAACAGGTTCAGTGAAAGTCGGAAGGGAAGCACAGTGACCTTCGACTACTCATAGGGCAGGCAATCTACTGTGTTGTGAAAATTGACCCTACCTATCCCTCTTGTCCCGCATTCCATACACACGACTCACTGCACTGCGTTCTGTATAGTCCTATCTATCAGGTGAGTGTTTAATGAACTGTATTCTCTAATAGCATTTATATAAGTTCCTTGTACCGTATAGCAATACATGTACGAAATGAAGATGATGATGATATTGTTGTTTTAAGGGGCCTAACATCTGGGTTATCGGCCCCTAATGGTTTGGGTGATGTGAAAATGTAAATGAAATTAAACTAAATCAAAAACTAACTACATAATTACAAACTGGAAGAGGAAATGGAAAACAAAAAATAAGAATCAGGAAAACAATAGACAGGAGGAAAGGAAATGGCCTCAACCCTTCAAGAATGAGAATTAAGAGACTTGGAACAAGAAACGGTAGAGGGGAAAGCGAAAGTGGAGAGGGACCACCCCAAAGGCAATGGAAGAAGGAGACAAACCGGACCCAGCTCAGGAATCCCTCGGGGTCGCCAGCTCCCGAACTCACCAGATGTGAGCCCTTGAGTCTGTAGCACAATACACGGTGCACCAGATGTGGTGGAGCAACACACACCCTGCTTCCTTGAGGGCCTTGAGCAGAAGTCAGGGGATACTGTGAGCCCCTGAGGGTGTAGCACTATCCAGGGTGCACAAGAAGTGGTGGGGCTACACACACCCTGCCTCCTTGAGGGCCTTGAGCAGAAGGCAGGAGATACTGTGAGCCCCTGAGGGTGTAGCACTATTCAGGGTGCACCAGAAGTGGTGGGGCTACATACACCCTGTCTCCTTGAGAGCCTTGAGCAGAAGGCAGGAGATACTGTGATCCCCTGAGGGTGTAGCACTATCCAGGGTGCACCAGAAGTGGTGGGGCTACATACACCCTGTCTCCTTGAGAGCCTTGTGCAGAAGGCAGGAGATACTGTGAGCCCCTGAGGGTGTAGCACTATCCAGGGTGCACCAGAAGTGGTGGGGCTACATACACTCTGCCTCCTTGAGGGCCTTGTGCAGAAGGCAGGAGATACTGTGAGCCCCTGAGGGTGTAGCACTATCCAGGGTGCACAAGAAGTGGTGGGGCTACACACACCCTGCCTCCTTGAGGGCCTTGAGCAGAAGGCAGGAGATACTGAGAGCCCCTGAGGGTGTAGCACTATTCAGGGTGCACCAGAAGGGGTTGGGCTACATACACCCTGCCATCTTGAGGGCCTTGTGCAGAAGGCGGGAGATACTGTGAGCCCCTGTGGGTGTAGCACTATCCAGGGTGCACCAGAAGTGGTGGGGCTACATACACCCTGTCTCCTTGAGAGTCTTGAGCAGAAGGCAGGAGATACTGTGATCCCCTGAGGGTGTAGCACTATCCAGGGTGCACCAGAAGTGGTGGGGCTCCATACACCATGCCTCCTTGAGGGCCTTGTGCAGAAGGCAGGAGATACTGTGAGCCCCTGAGGGTGTAGCACTATCCAGGTTGCATCAGAAGTGGTGGGGCTACATACACTCTGCCTCCTTGAGGGCCTTGTGCAGAAGGCGGGAGATACTGTGAGCCCCTGTGGGTGTAGCACTATCCAGGGTGCACCAGAAGTGGTGGGGCTACATACACCCTGTCTCCTTGAGAGCCTTGAGCAGAAGGCAGGAGATACTGTGAGCTCCTGAGGGTGTAGCACTATCCAGGGTGCACCAGAAGTGGTGGGGCTACACACACCCTGCCTCCTTGAGGGCCTTGAGCAGAACTCAGGAGATACTGTCAGCCCTTGAGGGTGTAGCACTATCCAGGGTGCACCAGAAGTGGTGGGGCTACATACACCCTGTCTCCTTGAGAGCCTTGAGCAGAAGGCAGGAGATAGTGTGATCCCCTGAGGGTGTAGCACTATCCAGGGTGCACCAGAAGTGGTGGGGCTACATACACCCTGCCTCCTTGAGGACCTTGTGCAGAAGGCAGGACATACTGTGAGCCCCTGAGGGTGTAGCACTATCCAGGGTGCACAAGAAGTGGTGGGGCTACACACACCCTGCCTCCTTGAGGGCCTTGAGCAGAAGGCAGGAGATACTGTGAGCCCCTGAGGGTGTAGCACTATCCAGGGTGCACCAGAAGTGGTGGGGCTACACACACCCTGCCTCCTTGAGGGCCTTGAGCAGAAGTCAGGAGATAACATGGAAAGAAAAAGAAGGCTTATCCCTAGAAGAGATGAGAGATCAGGAATGTTAAGACAAGGGCCAATTAAGGTGGGAAAGTGAAAGACTCCCTAGGCCTCAGATACCCTAATACCGTCGGGGTTGGAAAAGAACAAGAGTTGACCAAGGGTGGTCGAGAGGAAAGATATCAGAGAGGAGCCCGGCACAAGTAAGTGGAGGCAATGCCGGACTCAGCCGGGGTCCCGTGGTCGCCTACTAACGTCCCACACGTAGTGAGCCCCTGAGGAGGGGGGAGGGGTCCACGAAAAAAACTAACGTCTTCTTGATTTCTCCTGTTTTTATGTAACAAAGAAAAAGTAAAACAGAACAATCGGTAATTTTCTGAACTCTGTTCGGAATGGGCAGATTTTCGGAATAGCGGGACTGGACTGAATATTATAGACATGTTAAGCCCCATGATCATAGAGATGGGATTAATGGCCTGAGTGTAGGAGATCCGATGATGATCGCTTGACGATCGTCATCCAAGTATATTAATTACTCTGATGTAATTTCTCACGTGTAGAGACTTACAATCTGGGTACAGTCGACTTCACCCACTGAAACAATTTTATTTTATTTTATTTTATTTTATTATGAACAGGGAAGCATCTCGATTGTTTTGTCATTTATCGTGGTATCACTGGTTCCTCTCTTCCCCTCCATGGAAGTACCTGGATTGTTTTGTGTGAGTTGGTATCACTGAGTGCTATTTGTTCTTGACAACGATAGCAGCTTGATTGTTTCGAATGTGGTGGTAACACTGGGTGTTATTTGCTCTTGACCACGGAAACACCTTGATTGCTTCGAATGTGGTGGTGACACTGGGTGTTATTTGTTCTTGACCCCGGAAGCACCTTGAATGTTTCGAATGTGGAGGTAACACTGGGTGTTATTTGTTCTTTACCACGGAAGTTCGTCGATTGTTTCGAATGTTGTGCTAACACCGGGTGTTATTTGTTCTTGACCACGGAAGCACATTGATTGCTTCGAATGTGGTGGTGACACTGGGTGTTATTTGTTCTTGACCACGGAAGCACCTTGATTGCTTCGAATGTGGTGGTGACACTGGGTGTTATTTGTTCTTGACCCCGAAAGCACCTTGATTGCTTCGAATGTGGTGGTAACACTGGGTGATATTTGTTCTTGACCACGGAAGCACCTTGATTGCTTCGAATGTGGTGGTGACACTGGGTGTTATTTGTTCTGGACCCCGGAAGCACCTTGATTGCTTCGAATGTGGTGGTAACACTGGGTGTTATTTGTTCTTGACCACGGAAGCTCGTCGATTGTTTCGAATGTGGTGGTAACACTGAGTGTTATTTGCTCTTGACCACGGAAGTTCATCGATTGTTTCGAAGGTGGTGGTAACAATGGGTGTTATTTGTTTTTGACCACGGAAGATCGTCAATTGTTTCGAATTTGGTGGTGTCACTGGGTGTTATTTGTTCTTGACAACGAAAGCTCGTCGATTGTTTCGAATTTGGTGGTAACATTGGGTGTTATTTGCTCTTGAACACGGAAATTCGTCGATTGTTTCGAAGGTGGTAGTAACACTAGTTGTTATTTGCTCTTCACCACGGAAGCTCGTCGATTGTTTCGAATGTGGTGGTAACACTGAGTGTTATTTGTTCTTGACCACGGAAGATCGTCGATTGTTTCGAATGTGGTGGTGACACTGGGTGTTATTTGTTCTTAACCAAGGAAACACCTCGATTGTTTTGAATGTGGTGGTAACACTGGGTGTTATTTTTTCTTGACCACGGAAGCACCTTGATTGCTTCGGATGTGGTGGTAACACTGGATGTTATTTGTTCTTGACCAAGGATGCACGTTGCTTGTTTTGAATGTGGTGTTAACACTGGGTGTTATTTGTTCATGACCACGGAAACACCTCGATTGTTTCGAATGTGGTGGTAACACTGGGTGTTATTTGTTCTTGACCACAGAGGCTCGTCGATTGTTTCGAATGTGGTGGTAACACTGAGTGTTATTTGCTCTTGACCACGGAAGTTCATCGATTGTTTCGAAGGTGGTGGTAACAATGGGGGTTATTTGTTTTTGACCAAGAAAGATCGTCAATTGTTTCGACTTTGGTGATAACACTGGGTGTTATTTGTTCTTGACAACGAAAGCTCGTCGATTGTTTCGAATTTGGTGGTAACACAGGGTGTTATTTGCTCTTGAACACGGAAGTTCGTCGATTGTTCCGAAGGTGGTGGTAACACTAGTTGTTATTTGCTCTTCACCACGGAAGCTCGTCGATTGTTTCGAATGTGGTGGTAACACTGAGTGTTATTTGTTCTTGACCACGGAAGATCGTCGATTGTTTCGAATGTGGTGGTGACACTGGGTGTTATTTGTTCTTAACCAAGGAACCACCTCGATTGTTTTGAATGTGGTGGTAACACTGGGTGTTATTTTTTCTTGACCACGGGAGCACCTTGATTGTTTCGAATGTGGTGGTAACACTGGGTGTTATTTGTTCTTGACCACGGAAGCACCTTGATTGCTTCGGATGTGGTGGTAACACTGTGCCCGTTTAGACCGGAGTCCGCACGACCACATATGCATTTTACCAATAATCAGTCAGCACGAGAGTCAAAATATCCCGGGGCGCCAGATGGGTTAAAGCAAATCGCAAAAACGACATCAAATGAAAAAAATGCTTTACTGATTTTTGGCTCAATGCAACAATAAGGATAGAAGGAGATTCAACTGGGCATAACACATCATGTAAAATTATCTCATTTTATTTTGAATTTAAAATTGACTGCAAAAATGCTCAAATCAGCATCATTCACGTGTGGCGACCCACATCCTATTTACACAATGTACAGAAACACATTGGACAGTTATATTTGGAAACACAAGTCTGATTATCAGTCCTGTAGACTGTGTTCCAAAATTAATTATGATTAAATCCAGTTCAAATTTAATTGTCTCTACTGGAAATATCGTAGTTCACTGTTTGAATTTTTACATAATATTAACACTCGTAGAATAAATGTTCATAGAATTTTTAACTTTCACTTATTTTTCCAGTTTCAAAAAAATATTGTCAAAAAATATTATTATTTCTGAATCAACACAAATTATGTACACATATTAATAACATCTGAAAAGTATTTGACCTTGAGCATAGCATCGAAGAACTGTGCGAAGCACAACAAAATTAATTGTTCTTCTGACGTTAAACATTTCGAGAAGTGACTCGATTATGAACTTCAAGTTCCTAACAAAATATATGATTTCTGAATCATCAACTTGATCAATAAATTGTTGAACCATTCAACTATTTGATTTTCCACTTGGAATCATCATTAAGAAAAATATTTATATTCATGGCCATTTTAGTAATTTTCACAACTTGCAATTCTTCGACAGAATGTGGAAATAAGAATTGTAGCTTCAGAATAAATTCATTTAGTTCATGGCACTAGGATTGAAAACATCCTTCAAATTATTCGTGGTTAAAGAATTATTTTTTAATTGGCAGTGGCCCATTCTATTATTTGTGTAAGAACACAATATTCCAACAACAACGGCAAAGGTCTTCCTCTGAAGAAGAATAAACTACTATCATGACAAATCCGGGTTCTAGCAAAATCAAAGTCTTAATGGAATCCGTAAACAAGGTTGAAATAAGAACTGATGGTTTTTAAGAAATAACCTTCGGGTCATTCATACGACGAAATGTGTAGTTCCAATACTCCTATAAACCTGAGCCATCGAACCTGCTATTTGATTGATGCTCGAAAAAACCTCCTCATTCCTGCGACTTAAACATGCGCACCTGGGAATGGCATTTCAACTACTCCACACATAAATTTTCTTCCCAAAATTTATACAATAAATCAAGCCTCTGCTTGTTATCAACACTGGAAACCGGGTGAGTTAGCCGTGGTGGTTACGGCATGACTAATGGCAGTCGCTCACATCCGGGAGGCGAGGAGGTTCGAATCCCCCCGCCGGCAACCTTGAAGATGGTTTTCTGTGGTTTCCCATCTTCTTTCCAGGCAAATGCCGGGGTTGGTCCCTCACTATAGGCCACAGCCGCTACCTTCCAACTCCTTGCCCTTCCCTTCCAACTTTGCTCCCCAACGGTACTTGTAGCTCACCCATTGGGTGTCCGTCTCGAAGCAGCTACAAAACTGGCGAGCCGAACATGTCCTCGGACACTCCCGGCACTAAAAGCCATACGCAAAAAAAAAAAAAAAAAAAACACTGGAAGATTAATAAACTTACAAGTTTATTTTATTTTACCATTCAGTTCAACCCGTGAAGTTACCATACTTATGAAAATCTTTATTTCACTTTCGATTGTGTATTTACGTCATGATTTTATATAAATACAAAAATATCCTATTTGATACAAATATCATTTGCTTCCCATTTCATGCCTCTCCGTCTTATCTGAAAAATATACTTTGCTCATTGCAAATATTAACTGTTCAACCAGAACTGAAATGTTGGTTGAATGCGGGCTTGCGCTAACCACTCTCCTTCGGAAAATCTCCTGTTCCAAACTAGAAATGATTAAACTACTTCATAAGCTCTCTCTCAATACATATGATTATTAGAAAATATAATATCCAAGAATTATTTAGAAAAGTTATGAAAATCATTATTATTATTATTAGTGGATTATTATTATTATTATTTGTTATATTATTTTAAATATATTTAATTATTATCTCATTATGTGAGAATCCACATGTTCGAACCTTCGAATATGGAAAAAAATATCCATTCCTCAACAAAAATAATTATTAACTTTTACAGTTACATCGACGGTTTTCCGTGACTTCCCAAAAATATGAAATATTCAAATAAATGCTCGATATGCTCGGTCATTGATCCTAAACTGTTCTGAGTGCTGAAAATACTCAGAATGACTCTAATATGTCTTGCGTAAATCATTGCAAGATTTAAATACGAAGAAAAATAAGTGTGTTGGTCATCTGCAGAAAAAAAAATAGTTTGTTCCAATTAGCTAGGCATAATATAAAGTCAAAATGTGGCTTACATTTCTTGATGGTCTTGAAGCGTAGTGAACCTGGTTTGTACCAGATTTATCCATAAACATGCCCTATCGGACAAGCACGTATAATCCTTGTATCGGCCGCCATTATATACCCACAATCCGTCTAACAAGACATAGTGGTAATATCTCTTGACGTTTGAAGTAACTGTTGATCCATTTTAATATTGGCTTCTGTTAAAGCCATAACAGTTTGCTTAAATGGGGTCAGATCTAAGTGATCTATTCTCAGATATGTCAGTTGTAACATAACTCACGGTAATCTTCTCAGTACAAGAAAACACTGACAGTCTAAACCAATCAACGGCTGTTCTGAAGATCGTTCCCTGGGCATGGCTTCACACCATCTACCATGCGCGAAGCAACATGTAGTTTCCCTGCGTTGGCTAATGAACAACACCGTGATAGACTGGCCTTCAATATACTGAAAGATCGGTGTGGTTATCAAGTTACAAATATGAAAACTGACTGAATTGGACTAAAATATCCAAGTATTAGGTTATTACTGGACTGTGACAAAGTACCATTCTAGACAAAGTCTAGCATATGTCCATGTAGAAATAAAAATATTTCACCAGTAACTGTAGAAAAATATCAATCACCTTAGTGATTCTCCCTGCCGGAAACTTACTAAGTTCCACTCGTAGCGCAGCACTTTTGTGACTATCACAATTTGAAATATCTTCTGCGTAGATCCGGCAACCATGTGCCTTGGCTCAGCGTAGCGGCACCTTGCTAGGCAAGTGCTTGATTCGAAGTGAGCTGAAGATGCCTGAGCCGGCCGGCTTTTATTCAAAACGGTCAGGGTCACGCCGCATCAGCTGAAATCTGGAAATTCTCATATCTCTGGTATCCCTGGTCCGATTTACTTGATACTAAGTGCATTCTCTTTCATTTGGCCGTGCCAGTAATCCGATCCAAGTCTCAAGTCTCTACTCCATGGTTAACTATTTAATCAATAAATAGTCTCGACCTCTGCGATTACTCGCTACGTCACTTGACATGCTCTTAGCGGTATATTCTTTCCAATTGATTCTAGAAGCAATGTGGTGCGATATTCAAATATCTCAACTTTCAAAAGCGGCTGTAGCCTTTCCCTTGATATCTAGGTGTCTGAATCTTGGAATACCCATTCCTAGAGTTGGGCACATCCACCCCACACCTAGCAAAAAATAAAAATTGAAAAAAATTTATTTTTCCTATCTACACGTTAAATCATCTGGTTCTTGAATAATAAATCTTCAAATTCGATGCATTATAAGTTCCCACGATGTTACCAGTTCGTGTATTGGCGATCTCGTAGCTTCCATTGTTTTTTACATCCTCAATACGATAGGGTCCAGCGTAGAGGCTTGCAAACTTCGAGTACACTCGATTTTGCACGTCAGAGGGTGTAGGTCTTTTCACTAAAACAAGAGTTCCTACGCGCAAGGGTCTGCGAAAACGCTTTCCTCTCACTCTGCGCTCTCTTTTCTCAGCTTGGCTCCTCAACTTGTCTAAAGCTAGAATTTCCCTCATCTGACGACTTGGTTCAATCTCAGGTGGAATAGAGATGATTGGATCACATAATCTTGTTGGTTTAATTCCATGATGAAGCAACATGGGAATCTGTCCAGTACTCTCATGAATCGTAGAGTTGATGGATTCGGATGCTAAAGAGAGAACATCCATCCATTTCCAATGCTCATTTGGACAATAGATGCGGCAAAATTTTGCTATTTCAGCCATCACGCGTTCTGCTGGATTGCTCTCAGGATGTCTGATAGAACAAAACAATTGTCTAATCCCAAGATTATTCATGACGGTTCTAAATTCTAAAGATGTAAATTGAGGTCCACGATCTGTTAAAAGGAATTCCGGTTTGCCTGCTTCTGGAATTACGTTGTTTCTAATTCTCTTCGCACAATATTTTGCGTTTGCCTTCTGAATTGGATGTAACATAGTGTACTTGCTGAAAACATCCATGGTCACCAGAATATATCGGTTACCTCTTTTAGACTTTGGGAGAGGACCATATAGATCAGTCGCGAAGATTTCACAAGGCTTAGAAGGAATAATAGGCCTTGGTAATTCTCTCAATAATCTAGAATTATGTTTACTCCTCTGGCATAAGTCGCATTCTCGAATAGTGTTTCTGACAGTTTGTCGCATTCGCTCCCACGAAAATATCTCTTGAATCATGTTGACCGTCTTATCTACTCCAGCATGACCTGCGATTCGATGTGCCATCCAGATAATGGGTTTTTGCATTCGTGGAGGTACCACTACTCTCAGCTTCGTATGGTCAGGATCTGCAAACTTGTAGATTAAACCATCTAACATCATAAAATCTCTTTAAATTCTTTCAGTTTCCACAAAATCATCATCATTTGGATCCATGTCTCCCTGTAGAAAACGAAAAATGTTTATCAAACGTCGGACTCTCCTCTGGGATAAATGCAACAATCTTAACCTTCTCAAGGTATCCTCATCCTCCTGCGTCAGGTTAACTTGAAAAACCTTAGGTGTAGACTCCACTGCTCTACTCAATAAATCGGCTCCAACGTTCAACTTTCCAGGAGTGTGTTCAATAACTAGGTTGAATTGTTGAATAAAAAGTGACCATCTAGTTATCCTATCACTGGCAAAGTTTGTTCTCAAGATAAACTCCAATGCGTGGTGATCAGTCCTCACAATTACTGAATGTCCAATTAACATTTTCTTCCACGACTCCAACGCGAAGATTACAGCAAGTGCTTCTATCTCAGTGGTGTAATAATTCCTTTCTGATGGACGAAGTTTCCTGCTTATGAACGCCAGGTAACGTCTCTTGTGGTCGTCATCTTCTTGAAGAAGAATAGCTCCAATCCCTACGGTGGATGCATCAGATTCTATGATGAAATTCTTGATAAAGTCAGGATACTCCAATTTCACGCTGTTTACCAATAACCTCTTGGCATCTTGAAATGATTGTTCACAATCTTCATTCCATTTCCATTTGTTTCCTTTCTTTAATAATTCCTGCAATGGCGCTACCGTCTTGGTGAAGTTTGGACAATGCCCTGCAAAGAATTGGCATGTTCCGAGAAAACCGCGGACATTCTTCACTCTAGTAGGTCTAGGGAAATTTGCAATCACCTGTATCTTCGTCTCATTGGGACGGTATCCTTCTCCATCCAAAATGTGACCCAAAAATGTTATTTCCTTCCGAAAGAACTGACATTTTCGAAGGTTTACTTTAAAGTTCGCTTTTCTCAAATCTGCGAATAACATCTGAAGATGTAACAAATGTTCCTCCTTAGTCTCAGATGCAATTAGAATATCATCTATGTAACGAATTGCTATCTCCTTTACTTCAGGACTCAAGTTTTGTTCCAGTGCTCTGATCAAAACAGATCCAGATGTTTTGACTCGAAATGGTAGACGGCGGAATACATATGTCTGCTGGTCAAACATAAATCCTGTAAACTTTTTGGAATCTTCACTAAGCCTAATGTGATGGTTGGACGAAGTGAGATCAATGTTAGAGAACCAGACCTTGCCTTGGAATTTCCTTAACAGTTCCCTAATGATTGGTGGTCTGTCATACTCTGGCAGCAATCTTGAATTCAAATTTCGCGCGTCTAAACATAGTCTCAGATTTCCATCTTGCTTAGACACTACTGCTAATGGATTGACATAAGATGTAGTGTACTTTTCAATCACATTGTTGCTTTCCATCTCCTTGATAAGCACTTTTACGCTTTCTCGATGCTTTTCCGCAACCGGATACAATTTAGCATGGAAAGGTGCATCATCATTTACACGAATACAATATTCAAAATCTTTAATTTCACCAGGTTTAATATCAAAAATATCGTGATACTCTTCCAAAATTTTCCCTAGTTCTGGGGACTCTTTCTCAGTGTAGACTTCTCTTCCTTCAGCTTCATGAAAAATCAGAGACCATTGAGCATCTCCCTCGATGTCTTCCTCTTCTTTTCCCTCGAAGTTAATCTCTTCGGTATTCTTGAATCTGATCGTCTCTGTCTTCATGTCTATCACTGCTTGATATTTCTGAATGAAATCCGCTCCCAATATCATGTCAAAAGCCATGTCCTTCATTACTACAAACACATGTCGGAAATCATGTCCTCCAATAGTAATACATAAGTATAATTGTGTTTTACACAGAGATATTTTGTTGGGTATTATTCCTTGGATCTTAATTCCTGATACTGGAATCTCCTCTAAATTCTCTTTGAGCTTCCACAGAATATAAAGCTTCTCACTCACAAGACAAAGCATAGCCCCAGTATCAATCAAAGTATCGACAGGCATACCGAATACTTCGCATGATATGATTGGCATTCTAATTCTTGTACCCATTTCTTTCCGTTCATCATTCTGTTGGATTAAGTCATCATCCTCTGCTTGCCATTTAATAATTCTGGAAGTGAAAGTGTTTAAAATTCTATCTTCTACTGTGAATTCGAAGGTTTTTTTTTCGTTTCCATTCCCCCGGGATTGTTGTGTTCCCGATGGACCTGGCTCATTGGGCCTCTGCTCCAAAAACTGCAAGTTATCTTGGTGTCTTGCTTCCAAGTTCTTCCTCGTCTCCTTGTTGAACTCTTCATTGGACTGACGAGTATTCACATTCCCTCTGTTATTGTAGTTGTTTCTACCATAGTACCTTCTTTCCTGGTACCTTCCTTGATTATCCCTGGGCCTTCTCCATCGAGTATTATATCGATTTCCACCATCCGGTCTTGCATAAGGCTTGTAACTGTATCTGTTACTGTACTGATTCCATCCTCTTTTATTGGGATCTTCCCTCGGCGTTTTCTCTTCTCGCCCCTCTCGAATCTCTCGAGGTGTTTGGGAATAACTGTCGGCCATAACAGCGTACACAGCGTTGTTAATCTTTCCTCCCTTCTGATGGAAGAATTGAGCGTTTGTATGATCCAGCTTCTGCAATACCTCGTCAAATTGCTCCATATTATAGATGTCAGCAGCGATCAAAGTCCTTTGGACGTCTGCTGGAAACTGACGTATTAATGCAGTAATTAATTCGTTATCTGGCATCGGCAGATCTAAATGTTGCAGTTTAGAAAGCTGTCCAGAAAAGTACGTAGAGTATCGGGTAGGTTGTGACGTCGAGAATCTCTTTGAGTATAATTCTGCTCTGACTTGCTGTTGGGTTTCCGGGGACCAAAACTTTTTTAATAACCCACGGGAAAACTCCTCAAAATTGGTTAGAGTGGATCTAAAAGCTCTAAACCAAAGAAGTGCAGGACCTTCCAAAAACTTCCCAATCACTCGGATCTGTCTTTCCTTAGGGATCTTGGAATCTTTCAGGTAATCACCTGCTTCTCTCAAAAATTCTACGGGTGTCACAGAATCTCGCCCTGAAAATTTAGAAGGCGTATCCTCTACATTCTTGAATACGGTTATGGGGTTGGATTGAAATACTGTCCTGACCTCATCCTGTCTTTGACTATCAGTTTCTCTAGCTGCTCCTAGATTTATCTGTATCTGTTCTTTTCCCCTTACACTTGGCATTTTCAACAGATGGTCAGACTGTTTCTCGTCCTTGATTTGGGTTTTCATAGCCTCAAGTTTCTTATGGTTTTCTTCTGCCATTTTTTTAATTGCTTCGGTTTCCCTACAATTCTCCTTGACATCAGTGGATATCTGGTTCATAACAGCCTCGTGACTTTTCAATGACCCTGTCATATCTGATATGTCCTTCTGAGTTGCTTGGATATCTTTGGAAATTACTTGAATATGGGATGACAAAGATTCCCTAATTTCCTTGATTCCCTCTTGGTTCTCCAGCTTGAGTGTGTCTTTAATTTCATTGACAATTGTGGTTTTAATTTCAGTTTGTAATTCATTAATCACACCTTCTCTTATTTCTCCCAATTACAAGTTCTTTGAATTGTTCTGTCAACCGTTGAACAACTAGAATTCCCATCTCATTACTCTCTTTCTTCACTCTGACTTCTAGGTTGATCATGTCTTCACCAACTTTCCTAAGACCATGTTCTATCCTATCAGCTAAGCTTTGAGATCTTAGATCGGCATCGCGAAATTTATCGTCCATTAAACTTGCGTTAGTAGCTAATGAAGTTTCGAGCTCATGTGTTTTTTCGCATAATTTAGTCATTTTACTCTCAAGTGACATTTTCAAAATTTCGGAATTCTCTTTAAATTTATTTTCCATTGAATTAAATTTACTATTTAAATTTTCTTTCAAATTACCTTTTAAAGAATCAGAATTTTCTTTAAGTTTTTCATCTAAACATTCTTTAAGTTTGTTTTCTAAAGAATCAGAATTTTCTTTAAGTTTATTTTCTAAAGAATCAGAATTTTCTTTAAGTTTATCATTTAAACTTTCTTTAAGTTTATCAGAATTTTCTTTAAGTTTCTTTTCCAAAGCCTCTGTATTTTCTTTCATAATGGCTGCTACACACAGTCCAGCTTCTTTGGAACGCTCTTCCAAACTCTTCATCATCCTCATCATCTCTTCCATAATTTTCAATTATTATTCAAAACTTAGGGGTATACAATATTGGCAAACACAAGCTTATAACTAGAACAAGAAATATGAATAGCTAATTGGAACACTCTAATAAAATGAGATTTGTCCTAATGTCGACGTGATGGAAAAACAAAATTCTCTACTTTTACGAATTACATTTACCACAATATCACAGGAAAAATATGCAAGTTCTCAAATATCCTCCACCTGGATTCTAATAATGCGTATGTCCAGTCATCGAACGTTTACTACTGAATTTACTTGACGCCCTAATGGTTAAGCCATTATCAAAAATAATCAAACCCATTCTAATTATTAACCAAGTTAAATTTTTAATTTTCCCCACTAATTGGGTTTCCTACTAATTTATTCATCCAAACCAGACATCTCTCAACTCCCAAAATATTTATAAAAAAAAATAGCACAATTTAAATCGGCATGCGATTGACCATGTCTAACTCGAGTCCCACGTTCGAAGCCATTTCTCTCTCTACCTTATTTTATGTGCCCGTTTAGACCGGAGTCAGCACGACCACATATGCATTTTACCAATAATCAGTCAGCACGAGAGTCAAAATATCCCGGGGCGCCAGATGGGTTAAAGCAAATCGCAAAAACGACATCAAATGAAAAAAATGCTTTACTGATTTTTGGCTCAATGCAACAATAAGGATAGAAGGAGATTCAACTGGGCATAACACATCATGTAAAATTATCTCATTTTATTTTGAATTTAAAATTGACTGCAAAAATGCTCAAAGCAGCATCATTCACGTGTGGCGACCCACATCCTATTTACACAATGTACAGAAACACATTGGACAGTTATATTTGGAAACACAAGTTTGATTATCAGTCCTGTAGACTGTGTTCCAAAATTATTTATGATTAAATCCAGTTCAAATTTAATTGTCTCTACTGGAAATATCGTAGTTCACTGTTTGAATTTTTACATAATATTAACACTCGTAGAATAAATGTTCATAGAATTTTTAACTTTCACTTATTTTTCCAGTTTCAAAAAAATATTGTCAAAAAATATTATTATTTCTGAATCAACACAAATTATGTACACATATTAATAACATCTGAAAAGTATTTGACCTTGAGCATAGCATCGAAGAACTGTGCGAAGCACAACAAAATTAATTGTTCTTCTGACGTTAAACAGTTCGAGAAGTGACTCGATTATGAACTTCAAGTTCCTAACAAAATATATGATTTCTGAATCATCAACTTGATCAATAAATTGTTGAACCATTCAACTATTTGATTTTTCACTTGGAATCATCATTAAGAAAAATATTTATATTCATGGCCATTTTAGTAATTTTCACAACTTGCAATTCTTCGACAGAATGTGGAAATAAGAATTGTAGCTTCAGAATAAATTCATTTAGTTCATGGCACTAGGATTGAAAACATCCTTCAAATTATTCGTGGTTAAAGAATTATTTTTTAATTGGCAGTGGCCCATTCTATTATTTGTGTAAGAACACAATATTCCAACAACAACGGCAAAGGTCTTCCTCTGAAGAAGAATAAACTACTATCATGACAAATCCGGGTTCTAGCAAAATCAAAGTCTTAATGGAATCCGTAAACAAGGTTGAAATAAGAACTGATGGTTTTTAAGAAATAACCTTCGGGTCATTCATACGACGAAATGTGTAGTTCCAATACTCCTATAAACCTGAGCCATCGAACCTGCTATTTGATTGATGCTCGAAAAAACCTCCTCATTCCTGCGACTTAAACATGCGCACCTGGGAATGGCATTTCAACTACTCCACACATAAATTTTCTTCCCAAAATATATACAATAAATCAAGCCTCTGCTTGTTATCAACACTGGAAGATTAATAAACTTACAAGTTTATTTTATTTTACCATTCAGTTCAACCCGTGAAGTTACCATACTTATGCAAATCTTTATTTCATTTTCGAATGTGTATTTACGTCATGATTTTATATAAATACAAAAATATCCTATTTGATACAAATATCATTTGCTTCCCGTTTCATGCCTCTCCGTCTTATCTGAAAAATATACTTTGCTCATTGCAAATATTAACTGTTCAACCAGAACTGAAATGTTGGTTGAATGCGGGCTTGCGCTAACCACTCTCCTTCGGAAAATCTCCTGTTCCAAACTAGAAATGATTAAACTACTTCATAAGCTCTCTCTCAATACATATGATTATTAGAAAATATAATATCCAAGAATTATTTAGAAAAGTTATGAAAATCATTATTATTATTATTAGTGGATTATTATTATTATTATTTGTTATATTATTTTAAATATATTTAATTATTATCTCATTATGTGAGAATCCACATGTTCGAACCTTCGAATATGGAAAAAAAATATCCATTCCTCAACAAAAATAATTATTAACTTTTACAGTTACATCGACGGTTTTCCGTGACTTCCCAAAAATATGAAATATTCAAATAAATGCTCGATATGATCGGTCATCGATCCTAAACTGTTCTGAGTGCTGAAAATACTCAGAATGACTCTAATATGTCTTGCGTAAATCATTGCAAGATTTAAATACGAAGAAAAATAAGTGTGTTGGTCATCTGCAGAAAAAAAAATAGTTTGTTCCAATTAGCTAGGCATAATATAAAGTCAAAATGTGGCTTACATTTCTTGATGGTCTTGAAGCGTAGTGAACCTGGTTTGTACCAGATTTATCCATAAACATGCCCTATCGGACAAGCACGTATAATCCTTGTATCGGCCGCCATTATATACCCACAATCCGTCTAACAAGACATAGTGGTAATATCTCTTGACGTTTGAAGTAACTGTTGATCCATTTTAATATTGGCTTCTGTTAAAGCCATAACAGTTTGCTTAAGTGGGGTCAGATCTAAGTGATCTATTCTCAGATATGTCAGTTGTAACATAACTCACGGTAATCTTCTCAGTTCAAGAAAACACTGACAGTCTAAACCAATCAACGGCTGTTCTGAAGATCGTTCCCTGGGCATGGCTTCACACCATCTACCATGCGCGAAGCAACATGTAGTTTCCCTGCGTCGGCTAATGAACAACACCGTGATAGACTGGCCTTCAATATACTGAAAGATCGGAGTGGTTATCAAGTTACAAATATGAAAACTGACTGAATTGGACTAAAATATCCAAGTATTAGGTTATTACTGGACTGTGACAAAGTACCATTCTAGACAAAGTCTAGCATATGTCCATGTAGAAATAAAAATATTTCACCAGTGTCTGTAGAAAAATATCAATCACCTTAGTGATTCTCCCTGCCGGAAACTTACTAAGTTCCACTCGTAGCGCAGCACTTTTGTGACTATCACAATTTGAAATATCTTCTGCGTAGATCCGGCAATCATGTGCCTTGGCTCAGCGTAGCGGCACCTTGCTAGGCAAGTGCTTGATTCGAAGTGAGCTGAAGATGCCTGAGCCGGCCGGCTTTTATTCAAAACGGTCAGGGTCACGCCGCATCAGCTGAAATCTGGAAATCCTCATATCTCTGGTATGCCTGGTCCGATTTACTTGATACTAAGTGCATTCTCTTTCATTTGGCCGTGCCAGTAATCTGATCCAAGTCTCAAGTCTCTACTCCATGGCTAACTATTTAATCAATAAATAGTCTCGACCTCTGCGATTACTCGCTACGTCACTTGACATGCTCTTAGCGGTATATTCTTTCCAACTGCTTCTAGAAGCAATGTAGCGCGATATTCAAATATCTCAACTTTCAAGAGCGGCTGTAGCCTTTCCCTTGATATCTAGGTGTCTGAATCTTGGAATACCCATTCCTAGAGTTGGGCACAACACTGGATGTTATTTGTTCTTGACCAAGGATGCACGTTGATTGTTTTGAATTTGGTGGTAACACTGGGTGTTATTTGTTCATGACCACGGAAACACCTCGATTGTTTCGAATGTGGTGGTAACACTGGGTGTTATTTGTTCTTGACCACGGAAGCTCGTCGATTGTTTCGAATGTGGTGGTAACACTGGGTGTTATTTGTTCTTGACCATGGAAGCACCATGATTGCTTCGAATGTGGTGGTGACACTGGGTGTTATTTGTTCTTGACCACGGAAGCACCTTGATTGTTTCGAATGTGGTGGTAACACTGGGTGTTATTTGTTCTTGACCACGGAAGTTCGTCGATTGTTTCGAATGTGGTGGTAACGCTGGGTGTTATTTGTTCTTGACCACGGAAGCACCTTGATTGTTTCGAATGTGGTGGTAACACTGGATGTTATTTGTTCTTGACCACGGAAACACCCCGATTGTTTCGAATGTGGTGGTAACACTGGGTGTTATTTGTTCTTGACCACGGAAACACCTTGATTGTTTTGAATGTGGTGGTAACACTGGGTGTTATTTGTTCTTGACCACGGAAGCACGTTGATTGTTTTGAATGTGGTGGTAACACTGGGTGTTATTTGTTCGTCACTACGGAGGCACCTCGATTGTTTTGAATGTGGTGGTAACACTGGGTGTTATTTTTTCTTGACCACGGAAGCACGTTGATTGTTTTGAATGTGGTGGTAACACTGGGTGTTATTTGTTCGTCACTACGGTAGCTCGTCGATTGTTTCGAATGTGGTGGTAACACTGGGTGTTATTTATTCTTCACTACGGAGACACCTCGATTGTTTCAAATGTGGTGGATCAACCGTGTTTTATTGGCTCTTCACAGCGGTACCGCCTCGATTGTTTTGAATGTGGTGGTATCACTGAATCTCATCTCATTTGTACTCGTTCTGTTTACGCATGGGAAGAGGAATTTGAATACAGCGGCGTTATTTCCTGTGACATCTTTTGTCACCGTCTCTTTTGAAAGCCGAGAAGTCCTTTCTTAAGCAAAGAAATGTAGAATCCCTTCAGAGACCAAAAGAGCAAAAGATGTTGTTATGACTGAGTGCTTCTTGCTGGCTAAATATTATTCTGTTTTAACTTTCACCAACACGAGAGAAAATACTAACGTCAAATGGCAAGGGAATTCATTATTTTACGGAATTAACTAGGGGGTGTTGCCTGACTTAGTGGATTGGTGTAAACGTTACAGTGTTGCCATATTAGCAATTAATATTGTAGCTCTCAGTCGGTCTACACACAATTACTGGAATTTGTGAAAAATAATCTGATATAAACTTAATGATCGACGATGTCGATATAGAGGCAGATGATCTCGAAGTCCGCCCCTTAAAACAACAATAACTAACTAATTAGACCAACTAAGGATGTCGATATATAAATATTATAGGCCTATGTCAGAAAACTGTTTCATAATGGGAGTCAATAAAGTACTGCTTTTCATTATAACACACTTTTTCCAACCAATCAGAGCTCAATATTTTCAATCATTGACAAATTAGGTAAGGATAGCTTCTCACGTGCACTCAAAATTTAACATGTCGGACGTGAATTACATGATATGAAAGTCGACAAAGTAGCCTATATTAAACAAACTGGGCAATATTGCAAAAGAAATAACACTGTACCTTAATATCCACAACTCCGATTTCTACACATTCGTAAGATTTCGCCGACAATTTCAGTGAATGCTGTTGTTGACAAAAACACACCAGAACGTCATGGAGGAAGCAGGCGTATGGCATTAGTTCCACGGAAATTATAATCCAGCTCTCTGTTCAGTAAACGAATTTATTATGCGAAACGTCTCCGCCAGATTTCATAACTGCTCTATTTGGGATTCAATTGATTTTCCTTCCGTTGACATTCTATACGCATCAAATTTGAAGAATAACTAGTTGATAATACGATACATTTGAATTTTAAAGCGTTTGTAACAGCCTATTTTGTGTTATTTGAGCAAAAAACAAAATGATCCAACATAGTACCTGTGCGCTATCTGTTGGTGCAACTTCAAGATAAACAATGTTTCAAAGCTTTGGAATTCGTTATTGGGTAGAGAGCAAATGCTGAGCCCACACAATTCCCAAGGAGAAGAAGTCAACCAACAGAATCTCGACAGATATTTATGAATATTTTTGTTAGAACATATAATAAAGTTATAATTATCGTCGAATATAAACAGTCGTATGCAACTCGCCTATAATGTTAATTAAGACACTCGTATGGAAATTGCAAAGCTCGCTTCGCTCGTTTTATAAACATACTTGTGTCTTAATTATAGGCTCGTTGCATAATGTACTAACATGTGACTGAGTTACATAATATGAAAGCTTTTCAACATTAAAATAAATAGTCCCTTTCCGGTGCTGAAAGCCTTCATATTATCAGTGATAATCACCCCACTTACTGAGATTACTAACAGGTTTTCTTGTATTATGTGTTTGGAGGACAGACACTGTCTGAGGGTGTCGCTTTCGATTTGGTTAAGCTCTTTGTCTTGCTTTTTTGGATCTGATAATGTTGATGATGACAATGATAATTGTTTTCTTTAGGGGCTTAACATCTAGGTTATCGGCCCCTAATGGTCTGGGTGATAGCGAAAATATCAATGAAGTGGAAACCAGAACGAAAATAAAATGAAAAGGAGAATACTTACAAAAAGGAACTCAGATTGAAACTACTCACATAATGGAGAGCGATAATACTTACAAAAGGGAATTTAGAACGAAAATACTCATAAAAGGAATAGATTGAAAAATACGAACAAAATGTTGGTTGAGTTCAAAATACGTACAAAATGCAATGTACAGTCGAAATACAAAATGCAAGTGAAATTCAAAATACACACAAAATGCAAAAGAGATTGAAAATACGTACTAAATGCAATTGAGGTTGAAAATACTTACAAAATGTAATTGAAATTGAAAATACTCAATGCAATTTTGATTGAAAAAGGCGTATTTCAGATTCCAAATAATCAAAAATTGCAATTGATATTCAAAATACTTACAAAATGCAATTGAAATTGAAAATTCTTACAAAATGTGTGGTAGATTCAAACTACTCAATTGGTTGGGCAATACTTACAAAATGCAATTTAGATTGAAAATACTTACAAAATGTAATTTAGATTCAAAATACCCACAAAATGCAATTGAGAATCAAAATACTTGCAAAATGCGCAGCCTACAAAATGCAATTTAGATTGAAAGTACTTGCAAAAAGCGGTTTAGGTTGAAAATACAAAATGCAATTGAAATTCAAAATACGCACAAAAGTCGCAGCCCCTATATTGAAAGACTTACTAAAAAGCAATTTAGATTGTCAATCGTTACAAAATGCAATTGAGGTTGAAAACACTCACAAAATGCAATTTAGGTCGAAAAGACTTCCGAAATGAAACGGAGATTGAAAACACCTAAAAAATGGATTGTAGATGCAAAAAAAATCGCTAAATGGAATTTAGATACACGGGGAGCCAATGAAAGGAAATATAATGAAAAGAAAACAAGAGATCTGACCCCTCTAAGAAGGAGGGAGCAGGAAAGATAAGACAAGGGCCAATTAAGGCGGGAAAGTGAAAGACTCCCTAGGCCTCGGATACCCTAATACCGTCGGGGTTGGAAAAGAACAAGTGTTGACCAAGGGATGTCGACAGGAAAGAAGACGGAGAGGAGTTCGGCACAAGTAAGTGGAAGCAATCTCGGACTCAGCTGGGGTCCCGTGGTCGCCAACCCACGTCCCACTAGATGTGAGGCCCAGGGGGAGATCTGATGATGCTCGCTTGACGAGCGAAACATGTCATCACCTAGTCTTCTTCTCCAATGGTCCATAACAATCTTAATCACAAGTAATTTATTTCATGTTATTTTCCTCATTGTACGTTGACCGACTGTAAGCTTCAATATAATCATCACTGCGCACTTGTCAGATATTGTCTTTGTGTTGGTCCTTTAAATTGCGCTCTTGGTGACCTCCGCGTCTTGACGGGGATTTATTTATTTATTTCTCGTGTCGAAAACATACATGTGTACAGTTGTTATACCTATACAGGTACATGTGAGGTAAAACTGTCTAATTATTTAACTAGTGCCCAATACTGAGAGCAACATCCAAGGCGCTCGGAGTGGCTAACAGGAGATCTTTCTCTGCACAAGATGAAGGGCACACAGGCCAATGAAGCATGTGTCTTGTCCACATTCGCAAGACGTATCACATGTACTGAGGCCCCATCTCCTCAGATTGTCTCGGGATCTTCCAACTCCTGATCGTAACCTGTTTAGGGATTTCCACACCAACCAGCTTCCGTTGTGTCCGGGTGGTAGTTCTTCAGCTACTGGCATCCAACCTCAGGGGTGAGGGGTTGATTTCTTCCATATATCCGGCCATGCCTTCTCCGGTGAGACGGTAAGCATCTCAGATGTCCTCAGGAAGCTCTATCGGGACCTCAGCAGTTGCTGAGGAGGATCATATCCATGCAGTGGGTGGGCGCTGTTCTCTTCCACTCTCAGCCTCTCCCTGTTGGCAGCCAGGTAATAGAGCTTATCTGTTGGGGTAGGCTTTAAGCAACCTGTTATCAACCTGCAGATTTCATTCAGAGCTATATCTACATGATTGGCATGAGATGACCTGTACCAAACTGGGGAAGCAGATTCAGCAGTAGAAAAGCACAATGCCATTGCAGAAGTGCGAATAGTCTCTGGATGTAAGATAAAGGCATCCCACCAACAACCAGTTATCGAGGCAGGGGAATTAATTTTAGAGAAAATTCCACAATGCAGCAGAGAATAGAAGCCGGAGCTCATCGAACCAAACGCAAATGGTTCTCTTATGCCAATCAGTACTCAACTAAAACATATGTACAGGGTCTGTCATATAAAATAAGAGCGCCAAGCGGCGGCTTTGTTAACCACTGCTGCGGTCACCTTGGCCGAACTTTTGGCGCGCCAAGACCCCCTGCTTTAAGCGTGTGTACAATCCTATATGATGCAGCGGCCTTGCTAGCGTGTGTACAATGCTGAAATATTACTTTAGTTAGTTAGCTTTGTTGATGAATCCGAAACCCCTACTTGTGCTAATTTTGTGAGTGATTTATTCGGAGACCGTTCAAACTTCTCGCCTATGTCATCTAGCTCATCCTCTGTTAAAACTGTTCGTGTGCGGGCATGTTTTTTATTGAGCACCGAGCCAGTAGGGTCAAACTTATTTGCAATTACGTGAATCTGCGCTAGTGAAGGTGTCACTTCATCAGGAAATTGCTGAACAAATGCATCACGTACCCGCCGAGCCGACTCGTACTTAAAATAAGTTTTACATTAAAAAATACGAAGTTGCAATGATAACTGTCTCACCATGTTAAGCACTTGAGGTTTAGACTGGCGACTGAGCAACTGCACGCATATTGCAAGGTCAAGTTCGGTAATGTCAATCTGTTATTTTTATACAGTCCATCTGAACTTGGAAAAAAAAAACAGCCATCGTATGTACTATGCGCGCGCTTTCAATACTATTGGGGTTTCGGTTTCATCAACAATAATTAACTAACTAAAGTAAGATTTCAGCTTTGTACACACGCTAGCAAGGCCGCTGCATCATATAGGATTGTACACACACTTAAGGCAGGGGGCCTTGGCGCGCCACAAGCTCGGCCAAGGTGACCGCAGCAGCAGTTAACAAAGCCGCCGCTTGGCGCTCTTATTTTATATGAAAGACCCTGTATTCGTGTATCAAAGGTAGGCTACATGTTTCAACCCAGCAATGAGGTCCTTTTCACCCAACATAAAAAATAATTATATTATTGTAATATCCATGTCTACTAACAAATGTTGGTTAAGTAGGAAAATCAATATTAAATATTGTAATTAAATGTGAAAAACGTATTGAAATTGATATCCTTACAAAACGATTAAATTTGAAATACAATACCGGACTTTCCAGGAAAATTCCAAAATCAAAACAAGATGTTCTTTAAAGAACATATAGCCTACTTTCTTCTAAATGCATGGGTATTGTTATAACTCTTTATCCTTCTCCAGGAGTATAATTGAATGTTGGTTGTAGTAGCTTGTTGAAATACAACGTGTTATGCGGATATTAAACATGAATATGCTAGTGCTACGTCAGTACCAAATTACATTCAATTCGGTTTCAACGTGTTTGAATTCATATGGTGAATCGATTTGCACACATACATGGCCGCTAACTGCAAACTAGTGGGCTGATGACCTTGTAGTAGGCTACAGTCAAAAGGTGCTTCCCACAAAAAGGTATGTTGTTGCAAAATTTGGTAGAGATCTAATAATTAGTTTGGTCGTAATTTGATTTAAGATTTTAACATTTGGGTGGCCGCCATACCGTTTCCGTCAAGATGGTGGCGATATAAAACATAACCCTGAGGTGCCTTTTGCTAGTTTTGCTATAGCAACCTCTGTACCAAAATTCATTCAATTCCGTTTCACAGTGTTTGAATAGATAGGGGGAATCGATTTCCCCCCATACATGGCCGCCATCCGCAAATTATTGGGCTGATCACATTGTAGTTTAGTCATGAGATTCTTCATACATAAAATGCAAAAATTAGTAGAGATCAGATGATTTTGTTGGTCGTAATTTGATTTAAGCTTTTAACATTTGCGTGGCCGCCATTACGTTTTTGTCAAGATGGCGGCGATATAAAACATGACACTGAGGTGCCCTTTGCTAGTGCTACCTCTGTACCAAATATCGTTCAATTTGGTTTTACCGTGTTCGAATTAATAGGGGGGGGGGGGGGGCAGACATTCAGAGAACACACACTCACACACAGACTCACACACACACACACACACAGACTCACACACACACAGACAGACACACAATTTTTCGCCCTGTGTTGATCTCATAAGTCTAGTTTCATTTTTTGCAAAAATCGAAAGAAGGCTAACCAGGTAATGGAGATTATGAAATATAGCTTACCATCCAAATACGTTGCAAAAGCTGTAAGAGGAAACTGCTGTTGCAATGTGTGACGTGTGAGGTGCCAACCTTTAGATGCATTTTATAGTTGGATTTGTCTTAGGTCTATTACCTACAAACTAATTGGGCAACAAAAGTTCCTTGTTTGGAATGATCGACTACGTGACAAGCCAATGCTGGAAGAAGAAACCGATTAATGTAGGATCTTTATTGTCGGTGTTTGAGCATATCGCGAGGTATGGTGTGTATATCTGTACAGGTGCCAACCTTCAGACGTGTTGTACAGTTGCTTTAATCGTTGATATCATGTCTACAAAGTAATGGACATGACCAGCAAGCGTTTCATATATGGTTTTGTTATATGTTATAAGTTTCTAGTTATTCCTTTGAAATGTTGTCATGAAATGTTAAGTTGCTTACAGATGTCTATCTTCCGTATCATACATTTATATCTATACCTGCAAATGTGAGTGTAATTGTTTTTTAGAATTTATACGTAATTAGTAGCGTGATTTTAGCTTGAATCGTGGCATATATCTCCTAATGTGGCGAATGCCTTTGCACATTCACTTAGCCTCGAAGTCGGGCGGCCTCTGATAACCTGCACTGTTGTGGATTCATTAGTGAAACTACACTTAGAATAATTTCATTTCAATTGATGAGGGTGGAAGTGGAAATGGAAGGGATGAGAGTCACAGTAATGATGCTGATGTCAACTGACATTCAAGCGATTGCCAAGTACGCGATCCAGCAGTGGAGAGTGAAGCTAATCGTTTGGCTGCGATTGCGAATTGATTGAATTTGCGATTTTATTTACCGAGTAACCTCTCAGGGGCTCATGGCGGGAGGAGGTGAAATACTTGAGCTTTGTTCGTTTCACCGTTCCAGAGATATATATGACTTATATGCATCACTAAAATTCTGTTATTGTTGTTGTTTAATTCAATTTAGGGACTTAGTGAAGGACATTTTAGTCATCAGCCCCGTATAGTTGAGTAAGCTATGTGTTTTCTTCTGCAGTTTCTTTGAGCAATGAAATGGTAATAGAAAAATATTTTTAAGCCATGAATAAGATCTGAGGGTGCGACCGCTAGGAAACAGATGATTTGGTTTTAAACGCACGGAATTATGGGTTGTTTTATAGTGCAAAAACATAAGATGTTTCTTTTAGGGGCTGCGATATTGTGGTCATTAGCCCCATGTATCTTGTGTGATAACCTGTGTTATTGCAGGACTAGTTTGTGCATTTGTAAATTGGTGATTGCATTGGGAAGGGTGCGGCGGTGGCCTTACCTGTATTTGTCTGTAGTAGAAGTGGATAAACCACGCAACACTTGCAGGATGACGGACTGATGTGCGAACAGAACCCTCCCCTACTCAGTTTGGATAACAAGACTGAGTGTACCTCGTTTCAACAATTACACCATTATTACTTTCTTTGGCCAAACATACAATCGAAGCCGTACCTCGGGGACGATAGGCAAGTTCTGCCAGGTGGACTAAAGAATGATATAGTTCTCCGTCATGGGAAACTTAAATTGTTCACAGCTGCTGAATAAACAACAGTGCACATCCTATAATACTGTCTATAACGAGGTTGAGCGTCCAAGGTCGACGTATATCAGCCCAGTCCATAGCCTGTTGAATATTGCTGACTCGTGGCCAATGCAGAAACAACATTCTCGGCCGAAATACCCCCGAGTTCTACTTCTCTCATCAATCTGCTGCTCAATTTTTGTCCCCATGTGACTGAGTGCGCCTACGTCAGATCCTTCTGTACAATGATAATACTTGCTCTAGTTATTTTGTCTATGCATTTTCAATAAAACCACATGCTAACTTAAAATGTCTCTCGATTTAACTAATGATGCTCGCAAGCGTTTATTTCCCGGCACACTTGAGTGCAGCTAATGGTGGGCGTAATTAATTACATTCCAAGAGAATTTTAACTAAGTCCCAAATAAAATATTGTGTTGTTCTGGGCTGTGTTCTACTCTCGGCTAAGTTATTGATAATACCTCCTTGGGATTTGTGCAATTGTGGTCATCAAATCCAATTGGTCGAACTAACATTGTACAAATAATTGCACCGGCCGGAAATGAAATAGTGACTGTCAACAGTATGGCCAAGGAGAACGACAGTCGTTTCAATGTCCAACTTAACCCGTTCAATTCCTGGGCACACAATTATTGTGTGAGTGCGAATTTTGCGAGGGCTGTTTTTTTTTTCAAGTTCCGATGCACTGTATAAAAAGATACGGTCAGTCTGAGAGACTAGACTTTATATCATTTCAAATGACAAATGCTACAAATGTTAGAAAGGCGAGAAGCCTCTTTCAACAGACTCCATTACCCATTAACGTAGGCTTCCCACGCGTGGAACGGAGAGCGGGAGGTGCACTCTGGTGCATGACATCACGCACTCGCCGTCTCCGTATCGCATAACGCCAGACCCCAGGAGTAAACTCAGACTGAACAGACTCCATTTCCCTTTAACTTAGGCTTCCCGCGTTTGGGACGGAGAGCGGGAGGTGCAATCTGCTGCATGACGTCACGCACTCGCCGTCTCCGTATCGCATTACGCCAGACCCCAGGAGTAAACTCAGACTCGGTGCATATGCACTGAACAACATGATGACGTCATACACGCCGTAACCGTAACGCATAACGGTAGACCAAAGCATAACGATGAAGTCGACAAGATCATTTGAAATGATAAAATAACAGATTGACAAACCAAACTGATTTTACTGCTAAATATTTGCTTGTCTTATTCTTATGTCTCAACATAATCGCCAAAACAATTGAAACATTTGTCGTATCGTTACACCGGCTTTCCAATGCCCTCGTCAAAATATTCTGCCGCCAGTGAGTTGGGTACGTCTGGAGAGTCTCCTGAAGTGTTTCCTTTTTGGCGAGGCGTTGCCTTCAATTCTCGGAAAAGGTAAAATTCATTCACGATCGCACTGTGCCAACGTTACGATAGACTATTCAAAGAATTCAAGTGTGAAGTTTAGAACCATCTGCCGTTTGGTCCAAACCAGCACTGAATGATGTTCAGCGTTTTAGAGAATTGAGGGTATGTTAGGGCGGCAACGACTAACGAAAAAGGAAAAACTTCAGGAGACTCTCCAGACGTTTCCACTTCAGTACGGCAGAATTTTTTACCGAGGGCATGTTAAAGAACCCATTTGAATTCAGTAGGTCGTGTTTATAATGGCAAAATTAATCTCGGGATTTTCCGCCAACACACAGTTCCTCCTTACCCGAGGCCATATAATATTATTATTATTATCTTAACAAAATGATCCTCGGCCGCCTCCTTCCTAATCAAATCCACAATGGACGCTTTACACAATAGTACATTGAAATGATAAAGGTTATCCGACACACACACATACTTGATCAGCTCGTAATAAGAGCGGATATTCCTGACGCCACAATTAGGATCCTTTGTTGGCTAGAATGGGCATCACGCAGCCTTGAGAATTGAGCGTATTTTGAATTCCTACTTCAGCCAACCTAGAAACAGATTTCCGTGCTTTCCCTCTTCTACTTCAGGTTGGTTCTAAATTAAATTCTATGGCGGCTTCCATCCTATTTATAACTTTCAATGATGTGTGGCTGATTACCGCTATGTCCGGATCCCTAAGTACAACACCGCTATTTCCAGGTCCGTAAGTAAAACAACAGCTTTCATCCCAGGACATGGGGCTGATTACCGCTATGTCCAGGTCCACCACAAATCGAAGAACATGAGGCTGATTACCACGACAACCCTAAAAGGACAACACAAGAGACAGAAGCAGAGACGGATAGCTTCCAAGCGGTTTCCTTGTCTGCAGACACAGCGTTAAATCATTCGTTAAGCGGGAATAAAAAGCTCAACTTCCCTGTTGGTTAGTGACTGGCGTCTTACGACCCACTAATAGTTCCGTCAACGACGGATTAAAATCTGCACGCTTGAACTTGAATAAAACATGATGAATTTTTTTTTTTTTTAAATTACTGAGCATTGGAATTAGTAGAACGCTGTTGAAACATTCATAGCATTCACTTTAATTGTGTTAGTCTTAAGAGAAGAAAAACGCCCGCATTAATAATATAGCAGCTCAGCTGATGACTGCGGTGAATTTATTTAAAAACGTGAATAGTGATAGGAGTTACATATATTCAGTGTGTTCCAGGACGCTCTTGTTCCTGGGACACCGCGGTCATGAACTCCCTGTACATATGTGTATAACTGTGTGTATGTGTGGAAGCTAACTGATACTGCGTTATTCTAGGGAGTCCAATAGTCTGATTCTTATTTGCACCCGATTGTAGAGTTGGGAGGGTACTACTACTACTAATAGTAATGACTAGCATTACCCGTCGCGACTTCGCCCGCGAATTTTCTAGTTGTAAAGAGTACACTTAACAAAATCTCAACCATGAATGCTATGACTGATTTATCCTTGGTATGAATAATCAGACTTTATCAATTCAGCTACTGGTGCAGTGGTTAGGGGTTTGTCATTCCTTCATAGGTATATCAGAGCGAAGTTAGTTTTCTGGGAATATCACAGACACTGTTAATTTAAGGGCCATTAAATGTGGTTTTCGGAGACCCTTTATAGTCGGGTGAAAAAGACCTTTCGTACCACACTCACACGTCAAAGTTGCGTGAAAAAATTCTAGAGTGCCCCTTGACCCCCTTAAGCGCATTATGCTGTATGTATTGATGAATTTTACAGCTTAATTTGGTTCAGTGATAACCTTATAACCGTCTGGAAACGTTCACAGTAATGTAATAATTGGAATTGCATTGCGTCTTACAGAAATAGATGGACCTGTGAGATTCTGTTACCATGGTTACCGTGTTGCATTCTTTCATTATTTCATTGTAAATATACATGTTTTAAGGTACTTATTTAATTGTGAGGCATTTAAAGAGTAAGTGAGTGCGTTTCGCTTACGCATTGGGTTATGCTGAACTTGTAGGTACCCCATATGTGTAGGTTGGTGTTAATGGAACCTTATTTTCGGTACAAAACTGGAATGGGACCTTAGCAGAATAATATAGGGAGGGATAATAATCTTATGCTGGTATAAGAAGTTCACAGGCATCCTTGCTTGCCACGGTGGGTGAGGGCTTATCAGGTAGGACTTCAAATCTCAAGCTTGCAGGCCCGCTCCTGGCCATGGGATGTGATCTTTGAAAGGCGATAAAACTCACTACATGCATGTCATACGTTGTTAGCATGTTTAAGTACCATTTGAATTCAGTAGATCGTGTTCATAATGACAAAATTAATCTCGGGATTTTCCGCCAACACGAAAAGTTCCTCCTTTCTTTATTAGAAAGCGCTACAGTGCCAAGGAGATTATCTATCTAACCTCCTTAATTTTCATAGCGTTGCAGGGAACAACAATATTCGACATGCAAGCTGCCCTCTGAGCGTCAAATAACAAAGCTTACACCCGGCATCCGAGGTCATACGATATTATTATTATAGGCGCCCATGAAGCAATAGCCAGTCTTCACGTAAATTTTACGTTTTCCTGAGGAAGCTCCAGAATTTCTGTTCATGGAAGATACCTTCTTGGTGGCAAAAGGACGGGAATCAAGAGATCCGTCGAATTACAGGTCCATCACTTGCCTGTCGGTGCTATACAAGCTATTTATGGCTATAAGCGAGTATATGGGCATTGCGAGGTGAATTGGATACTCGCCGGAGAGCAGAAAGGATGCCGACGGAAAACGCAAGGCTGCAAGGATCAAGTTACATTAGATTCAGTTGTTGTGAATTTGGCCATGAAGGGACAAATAATCTTGTGTATGGCCTACATTGATTACAAGAAAGCCTAGGACTGCAACACTCATTCATATTTGATCGAAATATTGAAGAGCTCAGTGCGATCCCTTCATTGTCCAAAGTCTACAGTCTACCATGCCTAGATGGAATGTGAAACTTCATCTAAAAGACCGATGCCAAGTCATTGCGTCCCGTGCAATTCGAAATAACTGTGGAATGTTTCATGGAGATTCATTCAGTCCTCTGTGGTTCTGTCTGTGCTTAAATCCGCTCAGTGGGCAGTTAGTAGAGAGATGAGGGGATTTCTATATACAAAAGGAAGTTGTGAACCCCTGGAGGCACTCAATGCAATATCTCGCGAACCAATTATCGGATATGGACATGTGAGGTGTCATATGATTCAAGAGGACACCCCTTTTCCTAAGGACTACTCGTTATATTTTAATAATTCTATTGAAAAACAATTACCGGTACTGTATTTGGAAAGTGAACGTGCGTATGTTACTGCTGCAAAAACTGTGGTTTGGGCATCAAATTCAATTTGTAATTATATCGGTTTGTACTAGCAAGAGCTGACATATGTGTACAATCAGCTTGATCAGTCACGCTTTTAATATCCTGACTAGAATAATTTACAGGTAGAAACCGAGCATTTTGAGTAACAATTTGCTTTCAGGAGAATCTAGGGAACAAGGGAAGCTGCACGATGTCCTAGGATCAGCTTAGAAGGTAGAATAAGGAAAGATAATTTCATGCTATTTGTAGACTTAGAATAGGCTTTTGTTAGCGTTGATTGGAGTAAGTTGCTGGGCATTATGAAAGTGTAATGTGAATAAAGTGCAGGGATAGGAGGGTGCTCTAAAATCTGTACAGAAACCAGACAGCAGTCATTCGATCGGAAGGATATGAGAGAGAAGCTGGTGTTGAGAAAGGTGTAAGGCAAGGCTTCTACAGTATATTGTACATTGAACAAGCAATGAAGAAAATTAGAGAAGAATTTAAATTAGGAGTCAAGATTCTCGGAGAAATAATTTCAGCTCTGAAATTTGCTGATGACATCGTCATCTTGGCCGACACGCCAGAGGATTTGAATGAGTTTTAAAATGATAAAAATCAATAAACATAAAACAAAATAATGGAAACCCCTACTGAGTCATATTGGCAGGAGACAAGATAAAGAAGCGTGGCGCTCTATGGAAGTGAAACTTGGACTATTGGTGCAGCAGAAGAGGAGAATAGAAGCGTTTGAAATGTGTTGTTACAGGAGAATGATGAAGATCAGTTAGGTAGATAGGGTTACAGACGAAGAGGTGTTAAGACGAGTGGGAGAGGAGAGATGTTTCTGGCGACTGCTAATGAAGAGAAGAGATACGTTGGTAGGACACATACTAAGACACCCAGGAATAGCAAGCTTAGTTATGGAAGGAAGGGTCGAGGATGAGACCTGTAGGGGATAGAATATGTTAGAATATGTTAAACAGATTGCCTCCGATGTAGAGTGTGGTAGCTATGTAGTGATGAAACAATTCATCTCAAATTATTAAAGCCGCCTTGTCAAACACTAGACAGTAGTTTAATATTAAATTATCACGAACATGTTTCGTTATATCAATGATACCTTCGTCAGCGTGATAATATCTTAGAAACTACGGTATCTTTACAAAAACAAAAAGAAAATTGATATCCTTACAAAAAATTATTAATTTAAATAAATGGAGGAAAATAAATATAATTTAAGGTTAACATCAGACAACACGGATAATGATTACTGTATACGCATTTTATAAAACGATTAGCTCAGGACAGGGAGCCATGCAGACCTGCATCAAACTAGTCAAAAGACTGAAGACTCAAACGACGACGACAAAAATAACAACGTTGTTATCTGAGGGTAAGAACTGGGTACACTGGGCCTGATGAACACCTGTTATAAGATGTGGGTTCGATTCTCGCCTAGAAGTGGGTTCTCATGGCTTTCCACTTCTACAAGGAGAATATCGGGATTATTCAGCGGCTTCGGAGCCGTAGTCGGTAGCATACTGAGCTTTGTGCCCAAGATCGCGGGTTCAGACCCGGACGATGTCGTCGGATTTTTTAAGAGCGTTAAAAATCCGTCTGTATGCCATCCTTCTCACGGGAAGTAAAATCGGCGGTTCCATGTCATAAATTTATGGCATGTAAAAGAACTTTCCACTAATTACACTTGTGTGAAGTTGGATTATAGGTTAGATTTGACTAACGCTCATAGGTTCAACGTCGTTGCCAGGATCCGACTGCGATGCCACCTAGTAACCAACTTCAGAACTAGTTGATCGTTGACTGTGACGTTTGGTAGCAATAGTTGTAACTACTTGAAATCACCGGCTCTGGTCCTTACCTGAATTACAGACTAATACAGCCATCAAAATCAACACTGGTTATCAGACAGATTCTACACACCCCCAAAGTACACGAGGATACATGACCTCGTTGTCGCAGCACCTAAACTGAGGAACCAAATAACGGGATGATTCCTAAGTTACGGCCACGGCCAGCCCCTTCCAACTAGGCCCGATCGCAAATACACACATGATGCCACAGGTTATCCGTACACACTCACAGGCAAGGAGTTAAATAGCAAATGAAGCAACAACAAATTGACGCGATACATAGTGCATTTATACGAGTTTTTGTTTTACTTGCACGAGGGAAACAATCTGAGAATTGTTCGTCCATGTAATATTTTCTCATATGAACTGCGCTTGGCAAGTCTGAAGGATTGTCTTTCTTCTTTCATGGAATCATCATAAAGCACTTTCATAGAGGCAGTGTGGTACAAAGCTTTATATTCACAGTGCTCCATATCGCTTTGAAACGCTTCTCATCTCCAGTGCAACGCAGAGCGGACACTTGACTGCTACAGGCTGCTATTTTCCTGGTAAATCATGGAACGCAGGAACATATTGACTGATGAAGGCTAATAATAACCCAAACATGTACCATTACTAGGAGTTAAAGTGGAGTGAAAGTAAGATAAATGTGTTTTGAAAAGTGGACGTTATCTTTGGAATTTGGTGAATCAAAATATTAAGTCACAATTGAATCGGTCATTGTTAGAAAGCACCAAGTCAATTCTTGTCGAAATTGAAATTGCCATGGATACGTATAATATGAAAGTCGACGTATCTAGCTATGTTAAAAGGAACAAAGTTTGCCCTTTCAATATGCTGTATCACTACTAGCTGAATTTAGCATTCAGTGTTAAAGAGAACTTTTTGCTTCTATTTGCCCACTACTGCATTGCTAGCATTGAAAATATAGTAATATGCTATACTGGGGTCTATAAATCTGTATATTTGTCATAAAAGTGAACTAATTACTTTTTAAAGATCTGATTCATTCTTAAAGGGAACTAAGTATAAATTTATTTTTCTATTTTCTCCCTTTTTAAATCCATTCAAATAGACATCTTGAGAACAGTATTATTGCGGGCAATGATACTTACACCTGACAGCAACTATGCTTTACAAAAGTGAGAGAAACAGATTTTGTCAATTATCTCAATTCTTACAAAAATGACTTAGTGCCTTCTCACAATGACCGATTCAATGTTTTAAACACCTAGTATAATACCTGCACGATTGTGGGGGTTGTTAATTCAGTTTAGGTCTTAGGGATATGTTGGCTATCAGCTCCGCGTACTAACATGACGTGTTTCTGTTGTTCCTCTGTGTTGAGATAGTTACCCTGGGACTTGAAGTCACTCAGGACTTGCGGCAGCAGGAAGGTTGTTATGGTCGCTTAACCTAGCTCATCCTTATCGATTCCCCCGCTCAGATCAATCTATGTGGCTGTGCACTTACTCAGCGAGGCTCTGACTTTAGAGAAGAGTAGCCTTTGTCCGGGGTGGAGAGGCCAGCGCCCAATAAGTGTAATCCCAAATTCGCTCGCCATCAGACAAGAGGATGTGCGGAGTATACACGCTACAAAGCGAAAAGACCTCTACACCTAAGATGTAGTGAACAGGTTTCAATTCCCGTGGGCATAAAACAATGAAATCTTTATATCCTTCGAGTTTTCAGTTTACTGTTGTCAGTTAATGGGCGAGTAGTGCACTTTAGCTGGGTTGCGAGTTAAAAGCTAATTTCACCTAGATGATCCTTTTTAGCGAGTCAGTTGGACATACTGTAAGCTGTATAAAGCGAAGGACTGTGATTTAGTTAGCGTTCTACTGAAAATAACCATGGTGAACAGTCTGTTAGAGAGAGTGTGCTCTGATGCACTCCTGTCATAGATTTCGATCATACGAGATGAGTGATCATAGAGGAGATGATTCCGATACTTTTCTACATGATGTTCCAGTGAAGTTATTCAAGTGATAATGCCTTTCTAGGCACGGTGATGAGTCATCCACATTATGTCCCATTGCACCTAACAGTGTATCTTGCAGTATATGGGTTAATATATATAAAACCTCTCCTCTCTCTCTCTCTCTCTGGATACGCCACTGTCGAGGAGTAAATAATAATAATAATAATAATTATAATAATAAATTTGCACCCAAAGTGCTAGAGGTAAGAGAAGGAAATTTAAATATCTGGGACATTGGATGGATTCCAACACTTAGGAGAAAGAAGACTTTGAATCACGGATAAGGAAAATATTAACGACATATACACTAACGAGAAATACCCGCAAGAAGACATCAATCCCTCCCTATATTATTCTGCTAAGGTCCCATTCCAGTTTTGTACCGAAAATAAGGTCCCATTAACACCAACCTACACATATGGGGTACCTACAGGTTCAGCATAACCCAATGCGTAAGCGAAACGCACTCACATACTCTTCAAATGCCTCACAATTAAATAAATACCTTAAAACATGTATATTTACAATGAAATAATGAAAGAATGTAACACGGTAACCATGGTAACAGAATCTCACAGGTCCATCTATTTCTGTAAGACGCAATGCAATTCCAATTATTACATTACTGTGAAAGTTTCCAGACGGTTATAAGGTTATCACTGAACCAAATTAAGCTGTAAAATTCATCAATACATACAGTATAATGCGCTTAAGGGGGTCAAGGGGCACTCTAGAATTTTTTCACGCAATTTTCACGAGTTAGTGTGGTACGAAAGGTCTTTTTCACCTGACTATAAAGGGTCTCCGAAAACCACATTTAAAGGCCCTTAAATTAACAGTGTCTGTGATATTCCCAGAAAACTAACTTCGCTCTGATATAACTTACCTATGAAGGAATGACAAACCCCTAACCACTGCACCAGTAGCTGAATTGATAAAGTCTGATTATTCATACCAAGGATAAATCAGTCATAGCATTCATGATTGAGATTTTGTTAAGTGTACTCTTTACAACTAGAATGTTCGCAGGCGAAGCTGCGACGGGTAATGCTAGTATATACTAACGCCAAGGTGTGACATTACTGCACAGTAACGTGACAGTGCCCTTTTTACATCTAATTTCTAGGCTCTGAGATTCTACTTTTGGGGTCGCGGTTGGGTCATAAAATCTTAATCGTCATAAAGGCCAAGGATTTACTATCTACGAGTAAGCACACACAGTTTCTCCCAAAAAGAAAATTTATCAAATAATAGAAAACACCCTTAATACAATGCAAGGTAAATTGAGAAGACGACACAATCATGAACCCTACACACATTCGTAGGGGACGATTGTTTTATGGAGCCAATAGGATCTTCAGGTCTTTTCTTAACATAAAAAAAGAAAAGCGTGAGAATGAACTGCATGAAGTGGGGATAACACAGTAGGATATCCAAGAACACCATGGTTTCCAAGAAAATCTCAAACTAAAACACGTTATTTATCGTTTGATTTGAAGAAGAGAATTCTGTTATGTATGTAGATTCATTCCTTGATGTGATATACATCTTTTAATATATTGTTGAGCTAGTCACTTGCAAGGATGAACTAATGCGATGCATTACATATTCCGGTGCAATATTGTGTAATCATGGTTTGTAGATAGTAACTCGTCACGTGACTTGAAACATATACTTTCTAATGTGTTTTAGGCCGGGACAAGTTCTCGTTCCATAATAAGACCATTTCACGAATATGTTTGCAATATTTGGATATTGAGTTATTAGTTCAAATTGCTGTCCTATATTTTATCTCACTGTAGGGCATTATCCAAAATTTGTTTAGTGCATCACATGAGTAAGCTATTCAATTTCAAAGCACCAACTTCTTTACGGAACTAATTGTTTAAATTTGCATCCACGCATTCAATACAATATAAATATTCTCGAGAACTGATGATGTCGTGTAGTCTCCGGAGAAACCTGGTGTACAAGGGTGACTTGTGTTCCGTAATGGGGATTACATGAATGGCATACTTTTATACACTTTGTGGTCACGCTGATTATTTAGAAATTAGCATGCGTGTCGACCATAGGGTAAATGTCCTTAGGGACATCTGGAGCGTAGCCTTCGTACCTGTATATGCACGATTGAGCAGTGAAACTGTGAAAACTAGTTAGTGTTTGAACTAGACTCATTTTAGCCTATTTTCATTTAAAAAAAAAATAGGCTTATGGATCACCTTTTGTCCGCGTGTCTGTCTGTGTGTGTGTTTGATGGTGTGTGTGATGGTGTGTGTCCCCCCGTAATAACATCTAAACGGCTGGAGCGATTTTAATGAAACTCGGCAAGTTCATAGCGCTATTCCGGACGACCACGAACGCGCCCTTCAAATTTTGTTACGTCTCACCAATCCAACATGGCGCCTGTGTGAAATATTTCACCAGCATTCAATATCTCCGAAACTATTACCGATATCACCCTGGAATATTTTACGGTGATAAAGGGAACTACTAGAAGTTCACTTATGTGATTTATGAAAACTTGATAACTACAAAACGAACATGGCGGCCAAGTGAAGTTGCGACATTTAAATAGACGTTTCTCGCGATTTAACCAGCCAAACGCAATAAAACTTGGTACAGTATATGCTTATACACATTGTAATGCACCGACATCTAAGTTCGTTCAATTGCTTACATAACCTAAAGATGGCGGATGTACGAAATATTTCACCGGCATTCTATATCTCTGAAACTATTAGCGGTATCACCCTGAAATTTTGTACAGAGATAGAGGGCACTGCGGGAAGTTCATCTATAAGACTTATAAAATCGGTTAACTACAAAACGAATATGGCAGCCAAGCAAAGTTGAAAATTTTTAATACACCTTTCTGGCGATTTAATGATCCAAACGCAATGAAACTTGGTACAGGAAATATTTATACACATTGTAATGCACTGGTATCTAATTTAGTTCAATTGTTTACATAACCTCAAGATGGCGGTTGTGGGAATTTTAAAATTAAGTTTTTATTTCTTGTGTCGTAATCATGCGATCGAAGTGAAAGTTTGAATAATGAACCTACGCAATAATTTTCCTTTAATGGTACATGACTCTATGGCCTATACATATAACAATCCAACATGGCGATCATCCGAAATATTTAGATGGATCTCAATATCTACGAATCTATTACAGCAATCAGACTGGATTTTTGATGTTCATAGGGGATAAGGACATAAGTTCACCTATAGGACTTTCAATAACCTGGTGATCACAAATCCAACATGGCGGCGACGTGAAGTATAAATATTCAAATGGTCGTTTCTCGCAAATTAACCATCCGAGTGCAGTGACACTTGGTACAGTAAATCCTTATACAAATGTTAATCCACTGGCATCTAATTTATTTCAATTGTTTCCATAACCACAAGATGGCAGCTGTGCGAAATTTTAAAATCTCCGTGTTACTTCTTGTGTCCTAATAATGCGATTGAAGTTTGAATGCTTCATGTATACAATAATCTTCATGTAACAGTACATAACTCTAGGACCTACATATATAAAATCCAAGATGGCGACCATCCAAAATATTTAGTCGGTTCTCAATATCTACGAATCTATTACAGCAATCAAACTGAAATTTTGTATGTAGATAGACACAATTAACATAAGTAGGATATATGAAAATAGGCTATATAGTTCTTCACGGATCTACTTGTTTGATGTTTGTTCATCCTTCGTGTTTTTAGGGGGGGGGGGGGAAATTACCATTCTTCCCCCTCCTGGTTTCACACCTGAATATAAAGGGGTTTGAACAATGAGTACCCTACTCGAGTATTGTTCAGTGCTTTTCACGCTACCATATGTTTGTTGAAAGCAGTTGTATTGCTCTGGGCATTTCTGCGTAGAGAGAGAGAAGGGGACGACCTTTTGTCATTCATTTTACATGTCTTCGAGTTTTATGGCCGTAAACTACTGAGAGGGTTGGACTCAATAACAAAGTGCAGGGAACCTCCCCTTTGGAATGCGATAGCCTATAAAATGAACCTCTAGAGGAGGAAATACCTTGACTGAGCTGTATATTTATCAGATGCCATTGTGATAAGACAAAGTGAATTGGAACCCCTACTCCAGTGACCCTGTAAGCCCGACCGCTCGATACGACATCTCTATATCTGTTTGTCTCTAAGCCGTCATTTGTAAACTTCCAGAGAAAAGGGGGAGTGTTTTCCCTTCGGCCTGAGAGGATTGGGTTGCCATCAATATGATAGGATAGAGTCAGCAGTTCTGAGAGTCGCTGCATACATCACAGAATGCTCTACGACCACATAAATAAAGAGCAGGCAACAAATCGTATAAAAGAACATCTTCTCCTACAAGAATCCTAGCAATACCATGATATTCTTCAAACCACGGCCTATTTTGTGACCACCATAATAAATTCCTTTTGTGTGATTTGCATCAATCTTTAATCAACATATCTTGTACTAGCAGTAGTGCCCGGCTTCGCCCGGTGGATTTATGTGTTTTATAGACGATAATGAATACTGCTACAGAACTGGAGCGCTCAATGATAACCTCAGTACACCAACACCATCGCCCTTATACAGTCTGTTAGGTAGTCAGCCCGAAGGCTGGTTGGATCCTCAAAAATTACCGCCGTTACGTTATGTGAGTTGATACCCACAAAAACCCAAGGCAGCACTATTTTGAGGCGTTCTAGGCAAGAAGAGGAGTGAGGTAGTTTGCCATTGCTTTCCTCAGAGACATTGTCATGATTAGGGTTCGGAAGTTTAAGACCTAAAGAAGTACAAAATATGCAAGCAAATATGCCCTAAAAATATCTAAAGATGACCTAAGAAATATAAATTATGACCTAAAAATCTATGAAATATGACATGAATTTTTGGGATAGGTAGAGTATCACTAACATACAGTAAACGTCTCAAGTGCCAAAACAATTTTCCAGTGTATTGGACAAGTGATATTTCGATTTTACAAGTGATGTTTTTAATGAACAATGTGTATTTGCAATGTATTTTATGCCCATAAGTATTTACAATGTGTATATCTGGCTGACAAAGAGACATTATTGTTCGAAACATGTACCAGTACTAAGCAGTGCTGATAATATTACAAGTATTGAAAAGACGGAAATAAAAGTAAGTCATTTAGTGGAATTTAAATTCAATACGGACCATTATGGATAAAAACAATCTCCTTGTTTGCTAATTGTTTCTGAGCTAAATACAGTATATCTACTGGAGTGACATCCTGTTGAAAGGAGGAAAAACACTATCTTCATGTTCCGTGACCTCATGCGTATAGTGTCGCATTCCAACTTGTCCAGAAAGATGTGCTAAAAGACGTCCGTAGAGGAGCGCCTTCTTGGAATCAAATCTTCTAAGCCTGCTAACTGCCTGTTCCGGGAAAAGAAATAAAAATGCATCTACTACACTATTCGGAAATCCTGTGTTTGAAACTCGATACAGATAACACATACCTTGTTAACGACGCCTCAATTTAAACAAAAAAAGCTGAAATTATAACCAAATATGACCTTATATCACTAAAATATGATCAAATCTGACCAAATCAATAAAATTGGCCGAAATATGCATTTATAGGCAACAACAAATTGCTTTAAACGTGGTCAGGGACCCGTCATTCAAACTTATTTTTCAGATTTCGGGTAAAATGAGCTCAGGAAAAAAATATGACTTTTCCTTAACATCCGAACCTTAGTCATGATGATAACTGTTTTAAGGGGCCTAAGAAATATTTTTGCCCTAATTACTCCCCGTGACTGCAATTTATAAGCAGCTCGCAATTCTGCACCAGAATATTGTTAGGGGCGACGTGATGCGGCCCACATTACATGGCAACAATAGACTTTGGTATTATTGAAGCCGTTCTGGAGCGTTTGTTCTTCCGACTTACTGAACAAAAATCAATCTTTAAGGTTACCTGAGAGGTATAGCCTAATGCTACATAGCCTAAACTATTCCTCTTAAATCAGGCTATCATACACAAAAAGAATTTTTCGAATCCGACAGAGTAGTTCCAGAGATTAGCGAGTTTAAACACACAAACACTCAATCTCTTCAGCTTTATTATATTAGTATAGATTTTGAGCCTTAAATGGCAAAAATATAACTTAATTAACAACAGTTGCAAACAAAATCAAGAAATCTTGAAAAAAGAAGTTCAGAAAAGAAATTAATCACTGATCATTCTCTCCGCCATCTTTAACACACGTGGAACATACAACTGTTCTTTACTGTGTACCTCTTGCAACCAGAACAAATTATGGAGGGTTTGTTAACTTTGTTGTACTTTTGCTCTTATCACAGTGCACAGTATGACGAGGCACACGAACTACCAACGGGCGGGGGTATTCTGTGCCCAGCAAAAGAACATTGTTAATATCTAATACAAGAATTAACATTTAAAAAAGGAAATGGGTGGTCAGGTAACAGGATTCAAAATAGACAATAACGTTGTGAACAGTGAGCGTAGATAAGGAATAGTTCTTAATAAGAATTGTACACCCGCCTGAATCAATACCATAAAGAAAATTAATTATTTAACTTGTTTTTAGTACATGTTTCGAGGATTAATTACATTTTATCCCCTTCATCAGCTAAAAAACATATTGAAAGAATAGACAAATCATTTTCAAAATGTAACATTGTCCTAACCTCATACACCATATGCTTTGAACTAACCTCTCTTTACCAAGAGATCACTTTCCATCTCGTCGTGTTACTTGAAGCCGCTTTGATTTGAAAAGGCTTAAAAATGGATCTTTAAGCATACAGGCTCTTCATTAATTATAGACCTACACGGATTGGTGAAGTATTCGTATTCCAAATCTACCTTTTCTAGCTTCAATACGGAACTACTATTTGTCATAAGCACCTGCAAGCTGATCACCGTAGCCATCTATTTCATTTTATTTTATTCTGATCTTATAACCTTAATTATATGGTGCACCATATTAGGGTTAATAACGTATCTTATTACTGTGCTACGTTTTATTTTGTTCTTTCAATATGTAATTAATCCTCGAAACATGTACTAAAAACAAGTTAAATAATTCATTTTGTTTATAGTATTGATTCATGCGGGTGTACAATTCTTATTAAGAACTATTCTAGCATATCAATAAGGAACCACCATGAGTCATTTAAATAATGTAATAGAGAAGGAATACCATGAATAAATCGTACAAAATGGAACTGGTGGACACGAAATTCCCTCCGTTGGTATTCCTAGCAAGATGTGTAACTGTTTAGTGGATGGCGACCTACTGTGTGGTATACTTCTTACATTGTGGTGTCTCTAATATGAAGAAGGCAAAACCGTCTGGTGAAGGAAGAATTGCTGACATGAGCGCGCGGCTCTCAGGGAAGCACGTAATCTCTGGCTGTGAACAATATTCCAACCATTTGGTGCCACTCTTGCACTCTAGTATGTAGTTTAATACTTATGTTTGGGTGAGAACATTGGTTTTATTAATGTAATTACGACATTGAGGCATCGTAATTACTGTAAATTGATATTTTGATTTTGAAATATGTTTTTTAAATTTGGATGAGTTTGCTGAAGGTACTTACTTGCATAGGAGGGTAGAGATCGGTTGGTTTGTTCCTTAGTTTAGGGGCTGCGACAACGCGGTCATGTAGCCCCGTGAACTTTGGGTGTGTGTAGAATTTGTCTGATAACTGGTGTTAATTGTGATGACTGTATTAGTGTGTGTTATCTGTTTTAATTGGGCTTGCCACGGTGGGTGAGTGGTTATCGTGATGGACTACTAACCCAAGCTTGCAGGTTCGCTCCTGGCCATGGTAAATGATTTTTGAAAGGCGGCAAAAATCACAACACGCAAGTCATATGATGTTGGCATGTTAAAGAACCCATTTCAATTTAGTAGGCCGTGCTCATAATGGCAAAATTAATCTTGGGATTTTCCGCAAACACAAAGTTCCTCATTTCTCTACTAGAAAGCGCTTTATCGTCAAGGAGCTTAGATATCTAACCTCCTTGACTTTCATAGTGTTTCAAGGAACAACAAAAAATTCGACATGCAAACTGCCCTATGGGTGTCAAATAACAAAGCTTGCACCCGGCATCCGAGGCCATACGATATTATTATTGTGTCATGAATAGACTCATCCCTTAAAGAAGAAAGAAGAATGTAATATGTGACAGTCATCTCCTGAACTATTTGTATCTTTAAATCTGGCGATCTGTTCAAAGACTAAGTGCTCGGGTTCCCCTTGTGTCCGCCAGATGGCTGTAGCATGCCGAGTGGTGTGTGTGCGGAGTGCTTTGGATTTGAAATAAATAAGATATGACGTACAGAGGCAAGAGAACTTAATGCCCGCGTAACTGTGTGTCGTGCTGTAGTGTGCACCACTTCTATCGCGCATTGTTACCACCCGCGGCATGTTTCCTCATTGGACATTTTTTAGCCTACTTTCGATTTTTGCAAAAAATGAAAGTAGACTTATGAGATCAACACAGGGGGAAAAATTGTATGTCTGTCTGTGTGTGTGTGTGTGTGTGTGTGTGTGTGAGTGTGTGTACTCGGAATGTCTGCCCCCCCCCCTATCAATTCAAACAGGGTGAATCCGAATCGAACGAAATTTGGTACAGAGGTAGCAGTAGCACAGGGCACCTCAGTGTCTTGTTTTATATCGCCGCCATCTTGACGGAAACGTAAGGGCGGCCACCCAAATGTTAAAAGCTTAAATCAAATTAACCAAACGAATCATCTGATCTCTATTAATTTTTTTAATGTTATACCTTTGCATATGAAGAATCTTTTTACCAATCTACAAGGTCATCGGCCCAATTATTTGCGGATGGCGGCCATGTTTGTGAGCAAATCGATTCCCCCTATCTATTCAAACACAGTGAAACCGAATTGAACGAAATTTGGTACAGAGGTAGCACTAGCAAAGACCACCTCAGTGTCATGTGTTATATCAACGCCATCTTGACGAAAACGTAATGGCGACCACACAAATGTTAAAAGCTTAAATCAAATTACGACCAAACGAATAGTCTGATCTCTACCAATTTTTGCAACATTATACCTTTGCATATGAAGAATCTTTTGACAAAAGAAAGGTCATCAGCCCAATACTTTGCGGTTGGCGGCCATGTTTGTGTGCAAATCGATTCTCCCTATCTATTCAAACACGGTGAATCCGAATTGAACGAAATTTGGTAAAAAGGTAGCAATTGCAAAGGGCGCCTCATTGTCATGTTTTATTATCGCCGCCATTTTGACCGAAATGTAATGGCCGCCTACCAAATGTTAAATGCTTAAATCAAATTACGACCACTCTCCCCATCTGATCTCTATTAAATCTTGCAACAGCATACCTTTATGTGGTAAGCATCTTTTGACCAAACGACAAGGTCATCAGCCCAATAGTTTACAAATAGCGGCCATATATGTGTGCAAATCGATTCTCCCTATCAATTCAGACACGGTGAAACCGAATTGAACGAAATGTAGTACAGAGGTAGCACTTGCAAAATGCAACTTAGTGTCATGTCTTATATCGTCGCCATCTTAACGGAATCGTAATGGCGGCCACCCAAATGTTAAAAGATTAAATCAAATTACAACCTACCAAATAATCTGATCTCTACCAAATTTTGCAATAACATACCTTTTTGTGGGAAGCATCTTTTGACTTAACTACAAGGTCATCAGCCCAATAGTTTGCAGATAGCAGCCATGTATGTGTGAAAACCGATTCACGATATCAAGTCAAACACGGCGAAACCGAATTGAATGACATTTTGTACAGAGGTAGCACTAGGTAGCACTAGCAAAGGGCACTTCATATCCTTTTTTAATATCCGTACAGCACGTTGTATTTCAACAAGCTACTACAACCAACATTCAATTATACTCCTTGAAAAGGACAAATAGTTATAAGAATACCCATGCGTTTAGGAGAAAGTAGGCTGTATGTCCCTTACTGAACATCTTGTCGTTTTTACAATTTATTTAATTTGACTGATCCGAGCTAAGAATTTTTATTATTAATAATTGTAATATTCCTTTCATCTAGTTTATTTTAATTCTATTAATTATCTTTTGCTGGAAACGCTTCTCCGTCCCGCTAGGCTTTGATTTAAATTAATGTTGTTAGAAATAGTTTTTTTGAAGCGTTAATTTTTCGTTGACGGACACCAAAATAGCATTTCATTGGTTTTCCTGTCTTCATGTTTTGTTTTGTTTTTGTTTTTTGTGATGTAATAATTGGTAAGGAAGGTAAAAATGTTACCTTTGGGTTGATGCATTATCATTTACATATTTTTGATAAAGAAGGTAAAATCTTACCACACTTTCTTTCTGCTGACTTCCGTTGTCCTAAGTAATGTAAATTGTTTCTTGGATATGTGATCCATTTATCACATCGTTTATTTTCTATTATTGGTGTCCACACATAGGTGATTTTATTGTTCTCGTTATTTTAACATTTTGTTTTATTTGGGATTTGGAATAATGCTGGTTCATGTTAAGGCTACGCTTTCCTTAATTAGATTTTTCGTGTAACAGTCTATGTCAGCTTGAATTTGCCATCAGCTCTGGTGTTTGCCAAGCGAGATCGTAGGTAAATTAGCTATAGGGCTAGATTCTCTTATTTTCGCTTTGATTGCTTAAGTAGAAGCACACCTTATCATCAAATGTTTTGCCTATTGTCATTTTATGAAAAAACAAGATGTTCAGTAAAGAACATATAGCCTACTTTCTCCTAAATGTATGAGTATAGTTATAACTCGTTGTTATTATCAAAGAGTATAATAGAACTATTCTTTGTTGAAGACCTTAGAAACGATTTACCTCTACCAAACGCCACAACCTAGATAAAAACTGCTACCATCATTGAAGAAAGAAAGATAAGAAGTATCTAAAGAATGTTATGGATCTGGAGACATAATCGACCGGACTGGCGGCGTGGCTCAGCGGTAACGTTCTCGCTTGCTGGACCGTATGTTTCAGGTTCGTATCCTGGCGCAGTCAGCTGGCATTTGAGGGTGCACAAATGCGAGGGAGCCGTGTTAGTAGATTTACTGGCACGTTAAAGATCCCCTTCGGGACAAAATTCTGGCACCCCGGCGTCTCTAAAAGCAACAGTAGTTAAAAGGGACGTAAAACCAATAACATTATTATTATTATTATTATTATTATTATAATTAATATTATTATTATTATTATTATTATTATTATTATTATTATTACATAATCGGCCTGACGCGGACAACATCCAACTTTGAGTTGAGGCATGTCTTTACACGTCTGGCTGCGTATGACTTTCACAACCCTAATTGAATTAACAAATCTTTCCATGACCCTACAGAGACGTGTGTATACCAACTACGTGGATATTTTCGATTGCTATTTGGCTGAAATAGAAGTATTAATTAATATCCTGAACTAGCACCAACGGTAGAGTTCAGATACTATGTGAAATCGTTTTGTTCTTTACTTCAATTAACATTTTCAAATAACGCACAATAGGCTGTTACAAACCCTTTAAAATAGAAAGTAAAAATGTATCGTAGTATCATCTTGTCATTCTTCAAATTCGATGCGCATAGAATGCAAATGGTATAGTAATCAATGGAGCCCCACGTAGACTAGTCGTGATATCTAGTGGTGAAATATCTAACAATATAATCCTAACAGAGCGAGTGCATTCTAGCGGCCAGAAGAAGAAACTTTTCAATAAAATCTGGTCGGCGTGCAGTTACCTTTTTGGCAGCTAGATGTCTCGAGTAAATCTGCTGGCGAATTATGTTTTAATTAAATATATATTTTACACCATAATATGCACAATATAACGCTTAATTTTAAAACATCTGAGTCATTACAAAACAATAAACATATAAAATTTCAAGCAAAAAAACTAGCCCTGATCGGGTTTGAACCATAGGCATTTGAGCGATAGGCTAACGCTCTACCACTGAGCTAATTGTGTCAAAGAATATCGTTCTATATAAAATGACTTACATAGAACTTGTTAGCAAATAGTGATTTATACTAAACGATTTCATCACTGGAGTATATTATTTATATATAAAGCATTTCATACAAAGTTTATTTATTTTATAACAGTACGCTATATTGCATGCAATACTCAAATTAGTGAAATATAAGTCAGGCACAAGATATCCGCTGCCATCTTGTCTTATTACTAAATCAGCTCAGCTTTATAAAATCACGTCTGCACTACAGTATTACAAAATAAACTTTTAATTTCGAACGTGCCTCTTCCTTTAGAACAGTTAAAACGATTCTCGGCTCGATAATCGGAACTGGTGGGTCCCATGATATGGATTATAAAGTTTGCATAATTCGCACGGCCGCCATCCTGCAATGGTATTGCGGACGACCTTGTAGTTTGGTCACAAGACGCATCCTATACGAAGGTATGTTGTTACCAAATTTGGTAGAGATCGGATGATTTGGTTAGTCGTTATTTGATTTTACGTTTTGAACGTTTGAGTGGCCGCCATTCAGTTTTAGTAAAGATGGCGGCGATATAAAACATGACACTGAGGTGTCCTTTGCTAGTGCTACCTTTGTACCAAATTTCGTTCAATTCGCATTCACCGTGTTCGAATTGATAGGGGGGGACAGACATTCAGAGTACACACACTCACACACACACACACACACAGACACACAGACACACACGTACACAGACACACACACACACATACACACACACAGCCAGACACACTTTTTTTCGCCCTGTGTTGATCTCATAAGTCTACTTTCATTTTTTGCAAAAATCGAAAGTAGGCTAAAAATAGGCTTGTGAGATCACCTTTTGTCCGTGGGTCTGTGTGTGCGTGTGTGATTCGTGTGTATGTCCCCCTCTAATAACTTCTAAACGGCTGGAGTGATTTCAATGAAACTCGGTAAGATCATAGCACCATTCTGGCCGACCCCGACCGTGCCCTTCAAATTTTATTGTATCTCACTAATCCAACACGGCGGCTGTGCGAAATATTTCCCCAGCATTCAGTATCTCAGAAACTATTACAGATATCACCCTGACATTTTGTACGGTGATAAAGGGCACTACTAGAAGTTCATTTATGAGACTTTCAAAAACTTGGTAACTTCAAAACCAGCATGGCTGCCAAGCGAAAGTGAGACTTTTAAATAGACTTTTCTCGCGATTTAATCATCCAAACGTAATGAAACTTGGTACAGCAAATGTTCATACACATTGTAATGCACTGGTGTCTAATTTTGTTCAATTGTTTACATAACCTCAAGATGGCGGCTATGCGAAATTTTGAAATTAAGTTTTTATTTCTTGTGTCGTAATCATGCGATTGAAGTGAAAGTTTGAATAATGAAACTAGGCAATAATTTTCCTTTAATGATACATAACTCTATGGCCTATACATATTATACCCTTGGAAAATAGCATGTAGACAAGATTCAAAATTTCGGGGTCGTAATGGATTCTTGTGAATGTGATTTAGAGGTTTTGCTATCAACAGAACTTCCAGGGTTCATAAGGTTAACTTATTATTACAAAGCCAAGAAAACAACAGGATCTACTAACAAATGAAATTTAATAACTGAATCAAACATAAAACACTTAACGATATACCACCCTTATATTGTTCACTCGCACGTGAACAGATCTGACACTGACCAGCCTGACGTACCATGATAACACGGCATGACAGCTGTCAAACAAGCATTGTGACTGCAATGTCACTTAATTCAAAGTAACAAAGAAAACGCATCACAAGATCCAAAAATAACAAAACAATCAAATAGTACAAGAATTTAATATTTATGAGCGACACGCGTTTTAAGACTAGTTTAAGTAATGAGCATTTTGACGGGCGCTCGTTTCCGACCAAAACAGTCGGTTCGGGAACGAACTCCGTACTGCGAAGGACGAATTACGGAAATGTGGGAACAACAATTACATATTATATACACTACTGACATGCTCTAACCTTAGATTACCACAACCAAATACACGTGTGTATTATTTAAAATAAGGGCTGCGGAATTACCGTCTTATACCATAAACACTAGGAAAGCATAACATGACATGAACAAGTTTGGCCGGTTGCCAAATTATATTTATAATGAATGCAATGGCCTTGAAAATAAGAGCCAACAACAACAAAATACAAATTTTAATTTTCACGCCATTAAATTTGGCGTTTTAAAGCAATGAACAAATAAGTCGTAGTAATGATAAAAGAAACTTGGATCGACAACATGGCAACTCCCCAAATTAAACCAAATAAAATAACCTTAACTCATTAGGCTTTAAAGCAAACATAACGTGTCATAACCGAGCTGGAGACAGCCGGGCCTGTTATCGCATCTCCGAGTGAGTGGCTGATTTCTTCCCCCACGTAGTAATTAGTGCCACGCTAAATATAGATTCTGGCCCATAGCCAGCGTCCAGCACCTTTGCTAATCGCCACCTGTTAAACGCGTACAAAAAAAATATCACATTATCTCAAAACATCCTCTCAGGGATTTTTAAGAACACATCTCCAGGTCAAACTTACCCCCAAGGGTAACTAATTAGCCGGAATGATGTCGCAGTCAAGGACAGGCTTTACCTTTCCTTATCTTCACTTACACCCAAACACACGTGGCACTTTTCTCGAAGATCTCGTCGTAGCATGAATCAGCACACCCCTCAGATAAATGACACACAACATGTCCAAATGACAATAAAGAATTAATAACTGGAATCAGACTTAGCCCGAGTTAACAAAGCAACAAAACACTAATTTTCCCCCCACGTAGTAATTAGTTTAACATATCATTAATTCAGTCCATTTATCATTGTCGTTCCTAGGTTCTCATTCATGGCTACACTTTTTTATTTATACGTTAATCATATGCGGCCATTTCGCTATAAGAATTACGTATACATAAGGACAACATTTAAGTTACAAAATTTACTGTACAACATAATTGTCACGCAATGCCAAAATTTATTACACGCATGTCAGTTAAGAAATCAACCCCTAAAATTTAAATTAAACCACTCAACCAAATCTGTACAAAGTTCCACACATCTCTCGCGATTCCCCTCGTCCAAAATCAATAAATCAATTTTTTAATACTCATCACTTAAACTGCTTTCCAGAGGCCTTCCGCCTCGTCATCTCCCATCATTAGGCCTTTTAGCCCATAAAACTCATGGTAATGGAGGATGAAACTTGTTGTCTTCTCTCCATGGTCGTCATCTTGCTGCTGGTAAAACACAATTAAATTAAAGTTTTAAAACTGTTCTATCTGCGTTATGAGTATTTTATTTCCTCATATAGTCCTATGCAGAATCGTAGACTTTCCCTATTCTATGGCTAATTGCCATCTCACAATTTATGAAATTTATAACTTCGTTGTCGACACACAACTAGAATTTTAAAACCATACCGTCTTAAGGACGTCTTAAATGACTGTCCAAGAATAATTAGGAGTGCCCCGCTTCATCTCAGATATTTGTATATATACAGAAAGCCTAAAGTTTCGATGGTGGGAGAAAATAGCTCCTCAATATTTTAAATAATGGGCCTATGATTATGTGTGACCTCTCAAAAATCTTGTATTTTCTCATAGGTCGCGAATCTGCCACCGAACATGCAAACCGATCGCTAGATCTTTTTATAACCGATTGGCGCGCAAAACACACTGACGCTATGTTCTGGCGTCATGTTTTCTTATTGGTCAGATAAGTTGGCGTCGGAGTTCTGACCTTACAAATCCCGCCCTTATTTTCACGTCACGACACTTGTCCTCTCTCTCACTCCTTGCCTTGTACCCAGCATTTTGGCCCGTCGATGGTCACGTACGCCACAGCGTCATATCTGATTTTCTCAGAAATATAAGAATAGCATTGGTTGTGAAACTGTCGGTCGTTTCCAGCCAGCACGTAGCCCGTCTTACCAAGTCCAGATTACTTGCTACATCAATTTTACTCAAATATCCAGCATATCATGTATTTAGCATTTCCATCATTTTTAATAATATGAAACATTATTATTGGACACAATGATAAGGGTTCATCTGACCCCTAGTTGATGAAATTCGAACTCAAATGAAGTCGAATTTCACATCCCCTACTTTTCTGGCTCAAATTTGAAGTTGCTGGTCACCCTCAAAATATAATGACTGTCCGCCTCTGTCTGTTTCAGTAGCCGTCTCGCTCCAAACTCATAAGGAAATTCCTGTACGCTTATGCCCTCCGGCCTCTTTCCTCGCTACTCGTCTCCCCTCTCACTCTTTCAAAACATCAACATTGCTCATTAACGAGTTCCGCCTGAATTTGTAAACACGTCAGAGCCGTCTTTCGAGCGCATTCACCACTAGAGTACCCCCGTATCTTTTGTTGTATGTTATCACGCGAATGTTTAATTTGCTGCAGTAACATTATTTCTCGGTTCGTATGGCTCTCTCTGATGATACAATTTTAAATTTGAAATATTATACACTGCCATGTTTCCTGTGCTCACCTCTCGGACTCTGTAGGCGTTGTTACCTAAATTCCTCACGATGATGAATGGTCCCACATATCTTTCACAAAATTTGTTTAGTATCTTGTTCGCTGGATCAGATATCGGTGGCTTCTTAATCAAGACCAATTCCCCTTCGATCAACTCCCGATGAAACTTCTTTCCACGTACTCTTCTTAATCTACGGTCCGCCTGCCTTCTCATATGCACAATGGTGTTCTGGATCCGTAGATCGTGTGTTGGTACTGGGTCGTTAGGACACGTTACAATAGTGTTCCAAGATCTCACTGGAAACTGGTTGTGGTGTAAAACCATGGGAATTTGCCCTGTAGATTCATGACGAGTGGAATTCATACATATCTCAATGTCACTCACTCGGTCTACCCATTTGTAATGTTCCTTGGGAATAAATACCCGGAAGAACTTAGAAATATCACGGATTACGCGTTAGCTAGAATTTCCTTGAGGATGTCTTATTGATGAGAGAACGTGCTTTATATCCAAATCTGCCATTCCTTTCTTAAACTGGGCACTAGTGAAATATGCGCCATGATCTGATAATATAAACTCAGGCTTACCAAGAGTCGGTATCACCTTGTGTATTATTCTACTTAGAATCTGTTTAGTGGTGGTTTTCTGAATAGGGCATAGAACCACGAATTTGGAAAACACGTCCAGACACACAAGTAGATGCCTGCACCCTCTCCTTCCCTTCGGAATTGGACCAAATGTGTCAATCGCCACTATTTCCAATGGTTTCTGGGGTAATATCGGTTTTGGGTATTGCTTCATTAAATAGTTGTTAGGCTTAGTGCGTTGGCAAGCGTCACAAGTCTTAACCACTTCGCATATGGTAGTTCGCATGCGTGGCCATGTGAAAGTTTCGGCTATGGTCGATTCTGCCTTGTCACTTCCGATATGGCCTAGGCTTTCATGGACATGCCAGGTCAAGCCACGTTGTATGAAGCAGTTAACATGATGCGCATTTTGGTATGCTCCTCATTAATGAATTTGTGTAACAGGTTGTTCACATATTGATATTTTCCTTCTTTGCTCCGGGCCTCACGATGAGCTGCAGATCCAGGCTGAAGTTCTCCCTTAAAATACATGATCATTTGCCGCATCCAGGGCTCACCTTCTTGCTCTTTCTTTAATTCCTTTAATTCATTCAAGAACTCGTGATCCTTAGGTGTCAGTTCTATGTGTTGTACCAATGCCTCTTCTTCCACGTCTTCTTCCGGGTTTCTGCTGAGAGCGTCTGGGATGATGTTTAGTTTTCCTGGGCAGTGTTCAATTTCTATATCGAACTGTTGAATGTAGATCGACCATCTGGTGATACGTTCACTAACCATGTTAGTTTTAAAAAGAAATGTGAGGGCCTTATGATCTGTCCTGATAATAATTTGATACCCAAACACTAGTTTTCTCCATTATTGGAGGGCGTGGAGAATAGCTAGGAGCTCCAACTCTGTAACAGTGTAATTCCGTTCGTGTTTCCGTAACTTACGGCTTACAAAGGCAAGATAAGATCTTTTCTGTAGGTTGCTTGGATCTTCCTGATACAACATTGCTCCGACCCCAATAATCGAAGCGTCTGCCTGAATTACAAACATTAGGCCGAAATCTGGGTATCCCAGTTTGATACAATTTTGTAACAACAATTTAGTAGCTTGGAAAGATTGGTTGCATTCGTCATTCCAAGACCATTTATTATTTTTCTTTAGCAGTTCTTGCAGAGGGGCTACAGTTTCCGTGTACCCGGGACAGTTTTCTTTGAAAAACCCCGTTACACCAAGGAAGGCACGGACATGTTTTATTCTTGTAGGAGTGGGGAAATGTTTGATTGCATCAATTTTGGCAGGGTTTGGTCTGACACCGTCCTGATCGATAATGTGGCCTAGATATACAATTTCATCCCTAAAGAAGTGGGATTTCTTTAGGTTTATTTTGAAATTTGTGGTGCGTAAATTTTCTAACAGTTTATCTAAGTTTTCCATGTGTTCATTGATGTTGTCGGAAGCCAATAAAATATCATTTATGTACCTAGTCGTCATCTCCTTAACCTCCTCAGTAAGGTTTCGGTCTAATGCTCGAATTGGGGCACAGCCAGCTGTTTTCATGCCGAACGGCATTCTTCCAAATGTGTACGTCTGATTGTCGAACAAGAAGCCTGTTAACAATTGCGACTTCTCGTCCAATTCGATATGGTGAAAGGAACTCGTTAAGTCCACACTTGAATAGATGCTTTTTCCTTTAAATCCCATGAGGACGTCTCTAATTATGGGTGCCTTATCGTATTCCGGCAACAATCGAAGGTTGAGCATTCTTGCGTCGAGACATAGCCGTATAGATCCATTTGGTTTGATAACGGCCTAAATTGCATTTAAAAAGGGTGTGGGCATCTTTTTTATTACGCCTGCATGTAACATTCCGTCAATTATTTCTTTAACCTGTGAATGATGTTTTTCCGGAATCGGGTACAACCTACTTCTGAATGGTGACCAATCATCCACCTGCATGGAATATTTAAAGTTGAGAATCTTGCCCGGTACTGTATCAAAAACCTGTTGATGTTTTCTCAAAATATCTTCAAGTTGCTTCCTTTCCGTAACCCCTAGTCTGACTTCCTTAAGCCGCTCCTGTAGTAGCTCTTCAAATTCATTATTGCTGTCGTCCTCTTCATCCAACAATGCCCAGATATCTCGCGTTTCTTCCTCTTCATTAAGTTCAATTACAGCTGTAGTGGTGTCACTGCTATATGCCTCAACTACTTCCTTGTCCGTCTTGTTTAAAATAGCCTGCTGCGTGATCTCGGCCCCCTCTTCACTAATTGCCTGTAACATCCAGGTATGCGCCTCCTTGCCAGATGTTATCTCGTCCATATGCAGTCCTATGTTCGTCATCCCCTCGATGTTTTTGAAGCTTATGGTGTTTTTGTGTAGATCTATGACGGCCTGATATTCGCAGATGAAGTTCATTTTCGTCATAACTATGAAAGTTTGAGCGAAGGTGTGTTCCAGAATTTCTAATTCGAGATATGCCTGCTGTTTACAAGTAACGGATCGTTCAGGAATTATACCCCGTACTTTAATTTGCGGGACCGGTATCATTGGAACTTTATGATTCCGCCCTATTTCTTTGATCAAGGCCTCAGATACCAGGCTGACCTGACTTCCTGTATCGACTAAGCATTTGACCTTCAATCCATCAATCCTAGCATATATTATTGGTAATTGCTTTAATTGTTCGTTTTGTGGCCTCACGATTTCTTCCAAGCAATCTTCAGGCATCGCAATCCACTCTGTAATGTGCGCTGTCACCCAACCATCATGATCATCACACCATTCGCTTCTGAGGCTGTCTCCTTTTCCCTCGATTAAACTTTTTTTTTCGCGCCTTGACCCTCGCCCTGGTCTTGGTGCCACCCGTCCTGTCTTTCCTGCTGCATTAGCATGCCTTCCGCCCCGTTAGTGTGGGTGTCCGGATTTGCTCTGTGTTCCATCGCTCGTTACCATTTATTCTTATTGTTTCCCTGTATGGTATGTAGTTCTTCTAGGTACTGTTGTGACTCAGCGTGTCTCTCGTTCCAATTTCTCTGATCATCCCTTGGATCCGATTGCTCGTTAAACCGCTGGTTATCCTGTGCGTTATGTTGTTGGTTGTAACGCCTATTGTCCCTGGGCCTATATTGTTGATTATAGTGTCCTCCACGCCATCCCCGATTATATGATGCGTTATTATTATTATTATTATTCCTATTGTATGACGTTTGGTATCTCCTATTATCTCGCCACTGCTGATTGTTTGTGTTCCGGTAGCGGTTAGTTTCTTCCTGATTGTTATGGTTTCTGTCCCTATTTTCGTATCTCGGTTGAGATCTCGGCTCATATTCTTCGGTGTTCTGCCGTCTTTGATTATCCCCAGTGTTTGTAGCTTGCGACCTCGTGTTTTTGTTCGGTGTCTTGACTACTTCGACTGCATTAACTAACTCTATTTGTCTCTTCTCTCTCGGGTTGATGTAATTAGTGGTCTCATCTATCCTCCTTAATACCTCTTCTGCCTGGACCACGGTCGTAATATTTGCCGCCACCAAGAATTGCTGAACGCTAATAGGCATCTGTTTTCCTATAGTAGTTATTAGCTCCATTTCGCTCGGGGAATTATCACGATCTTGCAATTTGACAAGTTGCATGGCGAAAAAATCTGCATATTTCGTCTGATGCGTGGAATGGTATTTGCGCGAGTATAAGTCCATTCGCAAGCTTTGTTGATATGACCCACTCCAGTATTTGCTTAGGAAGGCCTTGTGGAACCCTTCCATTGATTTAAATGTGTTCTTAAATCCAAGATACCAGGTAAGTGCTGAGCCCGCCAAAAAATTTTCAACCATTCTTAATTGTCGCGTTGAGCTAACATTTTGGTCCGAAAAATATGCTGTCAGTTCCCTTAAGAAAGCTTTAGGTGTCCCTCCGCTCTCTGGTAAAAACTTATTGGGTTTAAATTCGTTTCCACGGATGACTTGTATAACTTGCGTGGGAAGTTGTGTGTTTTGAGGTGTCGAGCTACGACCCTCATAATTCTGGAATGCTTGCGTGTCTATCGTTCTTGGACTTTGCCCAAGCTCGTGGCTGTCTACTGTGTGCTCTCTTTCCGCATTCTCCCCTTTCCCCTCTTCCATTAGTGTCGCAAACATCGTATTATGTCCAAGTGACTGCAACTCCGATTTTATCATGCGGTCCTCTTGAATTTGAAATCTTAACTTCATATTTTCTTCTAACGCCTGTATTTTCGCGTTATTTTCCCCTAGCTTCTTGCTTACTGCGAGCCGTTCATCTTTCGAATCAGCGCTCATCTTGGTCCAATCTTTTCTAATAGTATCCTTCAATTTAACAATGTGTTTTTCGACTTCCTGTTGATTAGCCTCCTGATTATCTTCGAGGTTATCTATCCTTTCTCCCAGAGAAATGTTGTTCTGTTCTAATGTTTGTTTAATTTCTTCCTGGTCAATTTCTAACTTTTTCCATTTCTCAATTGTTGTATTTCTAATTTGTTGAGTTCCGTCACTAAGCCCGTGATATTGTTATCTACGGTAATTATCTGATCTTGCATACCCTGTGTCCCTCGTTCGATCTTCTCAAACCTTTTTCCTAAGTTTGTGTGTGCTTCTTTAATCTCAGATGAGTTGGTCAAACACGCTTGCTCGATTTGTGCTAGTTTTGCCATAACAGTCTCATCCATTCCTTTTATTTCCTTTTTAAACGAATCTTCGATACCTTTTATTATTCCTAATTGTTTGGTATTGTTAGTGCTAACGTCCTTTGCTAATTGGATTAGCTGTTCTTTTGTGTGCTCTTTGATTTCTACCGTTAGCGCAGCTAAATTTTGAGTGTTCCTTTCGTCTTGTGCGTTTAACATTTCATTTTTTTTCTCGGACTGCCTATGTAGTTGTTCACTAACCAGAATGTTTTGTGTAGCGATTTTCTGATTTATATTCTCGTTAACTTCAGATAGTTTTGTGTTTAACTGTGTCTGTATTTATACACTATTTGCCGCTAACTGTGTCTGCATTTCTACCGATTGTTTATTATTACTAGCAGCTAAATGTGTCTGAATTTCTTCACTATTTGCCGCGAACTGTTTCTGCATTTCTACATTATTTACCGCTAACTGTGTCTGTATTTCATTGGTTATGTCCTTTCTCATCTCACTAAGCTGTTCTCGCGTACGAGCGGATGCTAATTCAATCACTTCGCGAATTTCTCCCAGAGTTGCCATCACAACAATAATATATTTGAGACATAGGGAAATGACATAAGGGAGGAGCCCTGGATACGCGCGCTCACATATATTAAATATACACACATTAACCCTTTACATACTCAGTTCATTTACTTTAAATTACTCCCACAAACTATAGCATCACTGAGTATAATTTACTTATTATTCCATTTAATTTTAAACCCTTTGATTCAGTTATATGCTTCCTGACCTTACTTCAATTACAAATTTTAACCAATTAATAGAGTATTAATTAGTTTTTAAGGTCTAACCTTCCTGTCAAATAATTCTTTGAGTTTGGCTTTTCTACACAAAGCTAATTTAATTTTATTGGGCGCCTGGAACAGTTTGTTCTAATTTTAATCAAAGTTCAAACACTTAACTTGTTCCACATTTACTTTATTGCAAACTCCATGACTTTATATTTTCAAACATTTGGCGGTACTATCTTCGCCTAACTTACGTTAATAAACTTATCACATGCCGGTGATCTATTTTTTTTACTCTAAAACACAAATGCCACACGTTCGGAAGCCAAAGTAACTCTTATATACCCTTGGAAAATAGCATGTAGACAAGATTCAAAATTTCGGGGTCGTAATGGATTCTTGTGAATGTGATTTAGAGGTTTTGCTATCAACATAACTTCCAGGGTTCATATGTTAACTTATTATTACAAAGCCAAGAAAACAACAGGATCTACTAACAAATGAAATTTAATAACTGAATCAAACATAAAACACTTAACGATAAACCACCCTTATATTGTTCACTCGCACGTGAACAGATCTGACACTGACCAGCCTGACGTACCATGATAACACGGCATGACAGCTGTCAAACAAGCATTGTGACTGTAATGTCACTTAATTCAAAGTAACAAAGAAAACGGATCACAAGATCCAAAAATAACAAAACAATCAAATAGTACAAGAATTTAATATTTATGAGCGACACGCGTTTTAAGACTAGTTTAAGTAATGAGCATTTTGACGGGCGCTCGTTTCTGACCAAAACAGTCGGTTCGGGAACGAACTCCGTACTGCGAAGGACGAATTACGGAAATGTGGGAACAACAATTACATATTATATACACTACTGACATGCTCTAACCTTAGATTACCACAACCAAATACACGTGTGTATTATTTAAAATAAGGGCTGCGGAATTACCGTCTTATACCATAAACACTAGGAAAGCATAACATGACATGAACAAGTTTGGCCGGTTGCCAAATTATATTTATAATGAATGCAATGGCCTTGAAAATAAGAGCCAACAACAACAAAATACAAATTTTAATTTTCACGCCATTAAATTTGGCGTTTTAAAACAATGAACAAATAAGTCGTAGTAATGATAAAAGAAACTTGGATCGACAACATGGCAACTCCCCAAATTAAACCAAATAAAATAACCTTAACTCATGAGGCTTTAAAGCAAACATAACGTGTCATAACCGAGCTGGAGACAGCCGGGCCTGTTATCGCATCTCCGAGTGAGTGACTGATATCTTCCCCCACGTAGTAATTAGTGCCACGCTAAATATAGATTCTGGCCCATAGCCAGCGTCCAGCACCTTTGCTAATCGCCACCTGTTAAACGCGTACAAACAAAATATCACATTATCTCAAAACATCCTCTCAGGGATTTTTAAGAACACATCTCCAGGTCAAACTTACCCCCAAGGGTAACTAATTGGCCGGAATGATGTCGCAGTCAAGGACAGGCTTTACCTTTCCTTATCTTCACTTACACCCAAACACACGTGGCACTTTTCTCGAAGATCTCGTCGTAGCATGAATCAGCACACCCCTCAGATAAATGACACACAACATGTCCAAATGACAATAAAGAATTAATAACTGGAATCAGACTTAGCCCGAGTTAACAAAGCAACAAAACACTAATTTTCCCCCCACGTAGTAATTAGTTTAACATATCATTAATTCAGTCCATTTATCATTGTCGTTCCTAGGTTCTCATTCATGGCTACACTTTTTTTATTGATACGTTAATCATATGCGGCCATTTCGCTATAAGAATTACGTATACATAAGGACAACATTTAAGTTACAAAATTTACTGTACAACATAATTGACACGCAATGCCAAAATTTACTACACGCATGTCAGTTAAGAAATCAAACCCTAAATTTTAAATTAAACCACACAAAAAAAATCTGTACAAAGTTCCACACATCTCTCGCGATTCCCCTCGTCCAAAATCAATAAATCAATTTTTTAATACTCATCACTTAAACTGCTTTCCAGAGGCCTTCCGCCTCGTCATCTCCCATCATTAGGCCTTTTAGCCCATAAAACTCATGGTAATGGAGGATGAAACTTGTTGTCTTCTCTCCATGGTCGTCATCTTGCTGCTGTTAAAACACAATTAAATTAAAGTTTTAAAACTGTTCTATCTGCGTTATGAGTATTTTATTTCCTCATATAGTCCTATGCAGAATCGTAGACTTTCCCTATTCTATGGCTAATTGCCATCTCACAATTTATGAAATTTATAACTTTGTTGTCGACACACAACTAGAATTTTAAAACCATACCGTCTTAAGGACGTCTTAAATGACTGTCCAAGAATAATTAGGAGTGCCCCGCTTCATCTCAGATATTTGTATATATACAGAAAGCCTAAAGTTTCGATGGTGGGAGAAAATAGCTCCTCAATATTTTAAATAATGGGCCTATAATTATGTGTGACCTCTCAAAAATCTTGTATTTTCTCATAGGTCGCGAATCTGCCACCGAACATGCAAACCGATCGCTAGATCTTTTTATAACCGATTGGCGCGCAAAACACACTGACGCTATGTTCTGGCGTCATGTTTTCTTATTGGTCAGATAAGTTGGCGTCGGAGTTCTGACCTTACAAATCCCGCCCTTATTTTCACGTCACGACACTTGTCCTCTCACTCCTTGCCTTGTACCCAGCATTTTGGCCTGTCGATGGTCACGTACGCCACAGCGTCATATCTGATTTTCTCAGAAATATAAGAATAGCATTGGTTGTGAAACTGTCGGTCGTTTCCAGCCAGCACGTAGCCCGTCTTACCAAGTCCAGATTACTTGCTACATCAATTTTACTCAAATATCCAGCATATCATGTATTTAGCATTTCCAGCATTTTTAATAATATGAAACATTATTATTGGACACAATGATAAGGGTTCAATATATCAATCCAAAATGGCGACCATATGATATATTTAGACGGTTCTCAATATCTACGAATCTATCACAACCTTCAAAATGAAATTTTGTTCTGTATGTTGATAGAGGCAATTAACATAAGTAGGATATATGAAAATAAGCTGCATTGTTCTTCACGGAACTACTTGTTGCTAATTGGGGGAGGTGCACATATTACAATTCGAATAAATTCTTCGAATTTTGGGATAATTTGAATGTCGCAATACGTCGGTTATTCGAATCATTCGAAGTATTCGAGTACCGTTTTTCGAACAGTTGATTATTAAAGTTTATTGAACTGTACAAATATTTCAATGATTCGAAAATGATAATTACCCGAATGGTTTCGGTGGCGTAGTGGGTAGCATGCTGAACTGCTACGCCCAAGATCGGGGGTTCAAACCCAGCCAAAATCGTCGAATTTTTAAGAGCGTTAAATGACTTCAGTATGCTTTCCTTGGGAGAGGAAGTAAAGCCAGCGAGCCCATGTCATAGATTTATGGCGTGTAAAAGAACAAACCACTTCAATTGTTAGTGTGTAGCCATATTTGGTTGATTAGAAACGCTGTATCAAGTTCCAACGTTCGCCACTAGGTGCTAGTGACAGAGGTATCACTGTTAGCTAAAGTTGTAACTATTTGCTGGGAGCCCTCGAGTGTTCAATTAACATACCCTGCTATGGCCATTGGCTGCAATTCCAGTATAGTTAACCACTCGAAAATTAGGGCAATTTGTATTAAGATACATGGACGAGTTCGTCTTAGCAGAGGCGAATCAAAGGGGTCGGTTTAGTCCTACCGCCAAGAATCGAGCAAGTGATTTGTAGCTGAGATTCAGGATCTTTTATGAATCCATGTGTTGTGGGTCCTTCCTCAAAACTCTTCACAAATCTGTCTTCCCCGGTCAAGAATGGAACCTGTGACTTGGAGAAATAGGCTGCTGCCCATTGGTCGAGTGAGCAAGTGAGGATGGCTATTGTCAGCGCCAAGAACACATTTGTGCAGTGTTTCAGCGAAGATCATGAGGTTGTGTCTGTAAGTCCAAACTACTTGAGATGTCTCTCCTTTGTGGCGTGGAATCTGCCCCTGTAATTACCAAGCTCAAAGCGCTGTTAATATGTGTCGTCAAGTGGCGTGGCAATAATCTGCCCTGAGAAGGCAAACCTTCGTCCCTGAGCTTACATACAGCAGGAGTAAGGAAATAAAACACAGGTAAAAGAGATGAGCATTGAAGAACTTGAGATAAATGAGATCCATGGAAGGGCGATGAGAGAGGGAAGGAGAAGAGGAAGTCAATGCGGAAGAACTGTCCCACTAAGTGCCGACCTCACTGGCAGAATGTAGAAGGCAGGAGGAAAGGTCACACCTCTCGAAAATGAATCGGGAAAGATGATGCAAAGACCAATAAAGCAGAAACAATAATAGTACATTATGCAACGAGCCTATAATGGCAATAATTAAGACACGAGTATGTTTATAAAACGAGCGTATGCGAGTCTTACTTACCATTATAGGCCAGTTGCATACGACTGTTTATGTTCGACGATAATTATTACTTTATTATATGTTTTAACATAAATATTCATAAATATTTGTTGAGAGTCAGCCACTTGAATTTTGTTATCGGAGAGCGAGCGCTGGGTACGATATTTCTGTCTTTCAAGATCTCTGACCGACCGGCGCATGCGCTCTGTGTGCTTGCAATGCCATATTATGCAGGCCATATGTTTACATCTGCCGTCCCTCAGTAATATTGTCACCGGAGTCGTTTGAAGGCAATGCGTTGTGTAGAAATTAGCTTTGGTGATATTAAGGTACAGTGCTATTTCTTGTCTCATATTCGCCACTTTATTTACGCGAACATATGGACGGTGCGTATTCCATGTCGGTAATTTATTATCGTTCGATATTGTGTTCATGTCCGACATGTTGGATTTTGAGCGCATGCGCGATGGTATCGTTACCTAATTGGTCAATGAACGAGCTCTGATTGGCTGGAGAAACTGTATCGTAATGAAAAACAGTGTTATAATGACCATCATTATGATACAGTTTTCTGACACATAATAGTGAGGGTCGAACATAATAGTACATTATGCAACGAGCCTATAATGGCTATAATTAAGACACGAGTATATTTATAAAACGAGCGTACGCGAGTGTTATAATTTCCATACTTTCTTTCTTTCTTTCTTTCTTCGGCTTTTCCCAATTATATGGGGTCGCTGGAGCCAACCAAGCTCATTTTGGTTTTGGCCGGGGATTTAAGGCCGGATGCCCTTCCTGACGCCACGTGATTTTTCAGGTGAAAATTCCACCCCGCTGTCACCGGGATTCGAACCCCGGCCGTCCGGGCGAAGGACGAGCAGCTTAGCCACTGCGCCATCACGCTCCCCATGTTATAATTTCCATACGAGTGTCTTAATTACGGTACCATTATAGGCGAGTTGCATACGACTGTTTATGTTCGACTATAATTATTATAACTAGTTTATGTTCGAAGATAAATATTCGTAAATATCTGTCGAGATTTCGCGAGTTTTATGTACTGAATAGACGCATGTGGCGCAGAGAATGCCTTGTATTTGACCATGGCCTTCTCGATTACCCCACTATGACACTAGGCAACGCAGTTTATAAGGCCTTGGAACTCTACGCAGGTGCGATGCTAGCCTTATCTAATTGGTCAATCAACTGTTTCTTGAGCTGTGATTGGTGGGAGAAACTGTTTCATAATGAAAAATAGTGTTATAATGACCATCATTATGATACAGTTTTCTAACACATAATAGTCAGGGTCGAACATAAAGACTCTTTAGGCCTTTGACACCCTAATATCGTCAGGGGTCGGAAGAGAGCAAGAGTTGACCAGTAAGTTCGAAGTACGAAGAAGCAATGGTGGTTCCGAGGTCCAGAACCCATTCCCCATTAGAAGTGAGCCCTTGGGGAAACTACCTCACGGTGACAACAATGTCCACTGTCACAATCGCTGCTTGTACTTAGCAGATCAGTGTACACTCCGTGATTTGTTTTAATAGTGAACACATATTTTATTTTGAAATACAGTATGATAGAGCTATTTAAAACACGAATTTTCACACTTTGCCGGGTCTTGTAGCTGGTATATTGGCTTTCACTGCAATTTTTCTAGATCTGTGCCATGTCTTGGGTGTCTTGCTGGCTCATCAGCGGGCTCTTGGTGTTTGTCAATAATATGACGAGCATATTATGTTATTGAACCATTGCTACGAATTGCTACATTATAGTCTAATATCGGCCAATAGACTTATTTTATGCATGTACCACACACTTTAGGGCTTCGATATTTCGAGTCTCGATAGTTCAATATTCCCATAAATTCGAGTTGAAAAATTTGAATTAACAAAAATAGCAAATCGTCAGTTTAAGTGCACTGACCTTGAACGTCCACCACTCCCTCCTCACGTACAATATGGTTCTCTCAAATACCTCGTTAACAACCGGTGACTGAAACGTTACGCAGAACCACGCGCCGACTGAAAGTAGCTGATGGTTCTAAACCAGCAGCATGTTACCTGTGCCATTAGTTCAGGGACCGGCTAGCTTGTCAGGTCTCCAGTCTCACTGCTCGCTGTCAGTGGCAACGGTGGAGAATTGACAACGCTGTTCCTCTGGCTCTACAAAGTAAACATGGTCGCTCACCTAAGTTTGGAATATGAGCCGGTCGTTAATGAGGAAAATTAGAGAAGTGTATATTTACCGGCAAAAAAACATGACTTTAAAAATTCAACATTACTTTCATTCAAATCATAAATATGAACGCTCTAAGCCTAGTACAGTACATACTGTAGTTATAGCATGGAAGTAAGGTTAATTGGTTTCCTGGATGCATTACCATTCTTCATGTCATTGCTTCAATAGCGATTCTTTGACATGAGGCTGTTTCCCGCGAAACGATGTGCGCGCCATCGGTATCCTCAACAATGCAATGTTTTATTCTCTTTTCTTTTGCCCTTGTTGGCATGGGAAAATATCACTACAGCCATATCCGCAATTATTCTTGCGCAATTCAGAAACGAATATGCGCTTGAGGCCTGAAGATTGCCAGGGCAGAGGCTCTGATCGAAAATAGTGGCGCGCACATCTTCCGCGGGAAACAGCACCATGTCAAAGAATCGCTATCGTTAAGTGAGACAATGCCATGAAGAATGATAATACATCCAGGAAAACAATTAACCTTTCTTCCGTGCTATAAACAGTAACGTATGAACTAGGCCTAGAGTGTTCATAGTTATGATTTAAATGAAATTAATGTTGCCTTTTTCAAGTGATCGGGTTTCTTTGCCGGTCAGGTATGTATATCACCGTCACGTTAGGACAATAAACCTCGCTTCGTTCGCCATTAGGGTATCTCATTTTACGGTCTTGATCAACCCTTGGCTTTTCTCTTTCCATACGCTCATTTTATGAGGAATCATATTTCTCCTTTATTACCATGGTTTCCACTGCCTACTCTGTGAAGCCCCAAAGTACAGCAGGACATCGATATTCCGAGCTGGACAGGACCGAGACTACCTCGAATTTTAGAAAATCTCGGCTTCCACTTTTGTGAGCACTCATAGTGAATACTGCCACGTGCACAAACAATATGGTCCAACACCGGACTGGTACTCAATTAAATTAGCCGCCATCTTGTGGTTATGAAAATAATTTAAATGAATTAGATGCCAGTCGATTAAAATTTGTATAAGCATTTTCCGTATCAAGTTTCACTGCGCTCGAATGGTTAAAACGCAAGAAACGTCCGTTTGAATATTTAAATTTTGCGTTGCCGCCATGTTGGATTTGTGCTCGCCAGGTTATTGAACGTCCCATAGGTGAACTTATGCGTATAGCCTCTATACACTTACAAAATTTCAGTTTGATTGCAGCAGTAGATTAATAGATATTGAGAACCGTCTAAATAATTCGGATGGTCGCCATGTTGGATTTTAATATATGTAGGCCATATAGTTATGTACTATTAGACGAAGATTATTCTGTAAGTTCATTAAGCAAATGTTGATTTCGATCACATCATTCGAACATAAGATAAAAAACTTAATTTTCGAAATTCGCACAGCCGCCATCTTGAAGTTACGTAAACAATTGAACAAAATTAGATGTCAGTGCATTACAATGTGTATAAACATTTGCTGTACGAAGTACAATTGCGTTTGGATCATTAAATCGCGAGAAAAGTCTATTTAAAACTTTCAAATTCGCTTGGCCGCCATGTTCGTTTTGTAGTTTACCGGTTTTTGAAAGTCTCATAGATGAACTTCCAGTAGTGCCCTTTATCTCCGTACAAAATTTCATGGTGATGCCGGTAATAGTTTCAGAGATATAGAATGCCGGTGAAATATTTGGCACAGTCACAATCTTGAGGTTATGTAAACAATTGAACGAAGTTAGGTGTCGGTGCATTACAATGTGTATAAACATATGCTGTACCAAGTTTCATTGCGTTTGGTTGGTTACAACGCGTGAAACGTCTATTTAAAAGTCGCAAATTCGCTTGGCCGCCATGTTGGTATTATAGCTACCAGGATTCCAAAAGAGACTTCTAGTAGTACCCTTTATCACCGTACAAAATTGCAGGGTGATATTGGTAATAGTTTCGGTGATATTGAATGCTGGCGAAATATTTCGTACAGCCGCCATGTTGGAATGGTGAGACGTAACAAAATTTGAAGGGCACGGTCGGGGTCGCCCGGAATAGTGCTATGAACTTACCGAGTTTTACTGAAATCACTCCAGCTGTTAAGAAGTTATTATGGGGGGACACACAAAAATCCTCACACACACACACAAACACACAGACAGACACACAGACAAAAGGTGATCTCATAAGCCTATTTTTTTTCATAAATAACAAGTAGTTCCGTGAAGAATTATACAGCCTATTTTCATATATCCTACTTATGTTAATTGCCACTATCAACATACACAATTTCAGTTTGATTGCTGTAATAGATTCGTAGATATTGAGAACCGACTAAATATTTCGGATGGTCGCCATGTTGGATTTTATATATGTAGGTCCTAGAGTTTACTGTTACATGCAGATTATTGTGAACGTGTAGTATTCAAACTTCAATCGCATGATTAAGACACAAGAAAAAAACAAGGAGATTTAAAAATTTTTCACAGCTACCATCTTGAGGTTATGGAAACAATTGAAATAAATTAGATGCCAGTGGATTAACATTCGGATAAAGATTTACTGTACCAAGTTTCACTGCACGCGGATGGTTAAATTGCGCGAGACGTCCATGTGAATATTTATAATTCGCGTCACCGCCATGTTGGATTTGTGTTCACCAGGTTATTTAAAGTCATATAGGTGAACTTAAGTTCATAGCACCTATGAACATTAGAAAATGCAGTTTGATTGCTAAAATAGATTCGTAGATATTCAGTATCGTCTATATATTTCGGATGGTCGCCATGTTGGATTGTTAAATGTATAGGCCATAGAGTCATGTACCATTAAAGGAAAATTATTGCGTAGGTTCATTATTCAAACTTTCACTTCGATCGCATGACTACATCACAAGAAATAAAAACTTAATTTTAAAATTCGCACTGCCGCCATCTTGAGGTTATGTAAACAATTGAACTAAATTAGATACCAGTGGATTACAATGTGAATAAATATTTCCTGTACCAGGTTTCAGTGCGCTTGGAACATTAAATCGCGAGAAAGGTCTATTTAAAATGTTCAAATTCGCTTGGCCGCCATGTTCGTTTTGTAGTTAACCGGTTTTTGAAAATCTTATAGATGGACTTCCAGTAGTGCCCTTTATCTCCGTACAAAATTTTAGGGAGATATCGCTAATAGTTTCAGAGATATAGAATGCCGGTGAAATATTTCGCACATCCGCCATCTTGTGATTATGTAAACAATTGAACGAAGTTAGATGTCGGTGCATTACAATGTATATAAACATATACTGTACCAAGTTTCATTGCGTTTGGTTGGTCAAATCGCGAGAAACGTCTATTTAAAAGTCGCAAATTCGCTTGGCCGCCATGTTGGTTTTGTAGTTACCAGGTTTTCAAAAGTCACATAAGTGAACTTATAGTAGTTCGCTCTATCACCATAGAAAATGTCAGGGTAATATCGGTAATAGTTTCGGAGATATTGAATGCTGGTGAAATATTTCGCACAGCCGCCATGTTGGATTGGTGAGTCGTAACAAAATTTGAAGGGCACGGTCGAGGTCGCCGGGAATAGTGCTATGAACTTTCCGAGTTTCATTGAAATCGCTCCTGCTGTTTAGATTTTATTAGGGGGACACACACACACGAATCATATACACACACACGCACACACACACGGACAAAAGGTGATCTCATAAGCCTATTTTTTTCAAAATTGAAAATAGGCTAAAAATGGGCTAAAAACCATACTTCAAGTCGGAGGCCAATGCATCACGTCAGGGATTTTTAGAGATCCTTAAATATAGAGAAGTTAGGAATAATGTTTTGAAACACGAGTAACAGCTTTTTCTTAGAAGAATTAGAATGATCAAAAAAAGGCAATACAAAAAGAAAGAAAAAGCCTCAGCATAGCAAATTGAGTCATCCAAAGTGTATTAAGTTTATACACAATAATAATAATAATAATAATAATAATAATAATAATAATAATAATAATACAGAGTTTGTACACTAGAGTGCACCACATGTACTCAGCGCTGTGAGTAATATTCCGCTCTTTATCATAGCTTAATGATATGAATTAGATTTTGTTTGCAGGATGTGTAATCTTCGGTAGAGCATGTTCTTAAAAGAGTGTGCTTGTTCATTAAAAATCCTACTTCCTGGTGTTGATCGCTTAGCAGATCTCAAAGAGGTAATTAGTTTCGTACCTTTATGTCGTGCACATACGCATTTATGTAAAACCAGTTTTGGAAGAAGGAACTAACACTTCACAAATTAATACTTCAAAGAGAACCCATGGTTTGTTGATGCGCTTGCTTAGCGTGAAGTTAATTACTCTGAGGGACGACTGATTTCACCGGCGCTTCACCATAGCAAATTGAATCATCCAAAGAGATCTGAAAGAGATCTGCAACATACTATCACGATATGTTGTCCTTCATGGTTTATAACTTTCATGGATTTCAATCGGCACTAAAATTCAAATATCTAATTTTCTATTTTGAAACAGTGTAGACTTTTATTTCCTGAAAAAAAAAAAAACAGTAATGTTTCTTAAACGAACACTTTTGCATTCCTTCCTAGTTTTGCGAAAATCGAAGACTTAATTATTTAATTTAATTTGGGGTGAAACAAGTAGTTCCGTGAAGAACTATGCAGGTTATTTTCATATATCCTACTCATGTTAATTGCCTCTATCAACATACAAAATTTCAGTTTGAAGGTTGTGATAGATTCGAAGACATTGAGAACCGTCTAAATATTTCAGATGGTCGCCAGGTTGGATTTTTATTTTTGTAGTAATTCATTAAGATTATTGTGTACGTGTGGTATTCAAACTTCAATCGCATGATTAGAACCCAAGAAGTAAAAACGAGATTTTAAAATTTCGCACAGCTGCCATCTTATGACTATGCAAACAATTGAAATAAATTAGATGCCAGTGGATTAATATTTGTATAAGCATTTAACGTGCAACGATTCACTGCACTCGGATAGTTAATTCGCGAGAAACGTGTGCTCACCAGGTTACTGAAAGTCCTATAGGTGATCATATGTTCATAGCCCCCATGAACATAAAAAAAATCAGTTTGATTGCTGTAAAAGATTCATAGATATTGAGAACCGTCTAAATATTTCGGATGCTCGCCTTTTTGGATTGTTATATGTATAGGCCATAGAGTTATGCACCATTCGAGGACAATTATTGCCTAGGTTCATTATTCTAACTTTCACTTCGATCGCATGATTACGACACAAGAAATAAAAACTTAATTTCTAAATTTTGCACAGCCGCCATCTTGAGGTAATATAAACAATTGAATTAAATTAGATGCCAGTGCATTACAATATGTATAATCATTTACTGTACCACATTTCACTGCGCTCAGAGAGTTAAATCACGAGAAAGGTCTATTAAAATGTTTCAATTTCGCTTGGCCGCCATGTTCGTTTTGTACTTTGCAGGTTTGTGAAAGTTACATAGATAAACTTGTATCAGTACCCTTTATCACCGTACAAAATTTCAGGGTGATATCTGTAATAGTTTCGGAAATATTTCGCAGAGCCGCCATTTTGAGGTTATATAAACAATTGAACTAAATTAGGCTCCAGTGCATTACAATGTGTATAAACATTTGCTGTACCAAGTTTCATTACGTGTGGATAATTAAATCGCGAGAAAACTCTATTTAAATGTCTCAATTTCGCTTGGCCGCCATGTTGGTTTTGTAGTCACCAGGTTTTTGAAAGTCTCATAGATGAACTTCTAGTAGTGCCCTTTATCGCCGTACACAATTTCAGGGCGATATCGGTATTAGTTTCGGAGATACTGAATGCTGGTGAAATATTTCGCAAAGCCGCCATGTTGGATTGGTGAGACACAATGAAATTTGAAGGGCACGGTCGGGGTCGTGCTATGATCTTACCGATTTTCATTGTAATCGCTCCAGCTGTTTAGAAGTTATTAGGGGACACCCACACACCATCACACACACACGCACACGCACACACACATATAAAATGAAAATAGTATAATAAAATCTAAAACACAAAAGGGAAACAAGAAGTTCCGTGACGAACTAAAGAGCCTACGTGTGCAAAGTTTAGAGCTATTGGCTTGCATACTTTCTGACATATTGATATTAGGGTAACAAAAATAGAGACAGTATTTATTAACTGTTGGCAGCCCTGGTTACTCTTAAGAATCGGCATAGTCATATCTGTTGTGGTACACATAGCACACACGAAAACTCCTAAACGGCTGCAGCAATCAAAACAAAATTTGGTGGGAGTAAAGATCTATACCTGAATATCTCAGGGCCATATTTGAAAATGATGTCAGTGCTACCAACTGCTGAAAAATCGCAATTGAAATTTGAGCTCCATGTTGGATATCTTGGAAGGTATACATAGGAGCTATTTCAAAATTGGCACACGTATAGTTAATAATTTTGCAGTTTAATTTCCAGGAGGCCATACATGGCAGTGTTGCCAAAATGATTATAAGCCTACTGATAGGTCCAAATTTAAATGCATATAACTTCTACACTATCAATTGGATTTCAACCAAATTTCGTATGTGGTATGTGTACATAAACAGATAAGACTGAGCGTATTCTTAAAAGCCACCAGGGCTGCCAACTGTTAATAAATGCTCTCAATTTATTTTATCCAAATACCATTATATCAGAAAGTATGCAAGCCGACAGCTTTAAACTATACAAACGTATAGTACTTGGCATTCTAGATTAATTTGGAGTATCTTATATACGTCAGTGCTACCAACATGATTCTAAGCCTGCTGAGAGATCCAACTTTAAATACATGTAACTTCTATACTATCATTTGGATTTCAACCAAATTTCGTGTGTGATATGTGTACCATAACAGATATGACAATGCCGATTCTTAAGAGTAACCAGGGCTGCCAACTGTTAATAATAAATACTGTCTCTATTTTTGTTACTCTAATATCAATATATCAGAAAGTATGCAAGCCAATAGCTCTAAACTTTGCACACGTATAGTACCTGGCATTCTAGATTAATTTGGAGTAACAAATATAGGCCTACGCCAGTGCTGCCAACATGATTCTAAGCCTGCTGATTGGTCAACTTTAAAATACATGTTACTTCTATACTAACAAATGGATTTCATCCAAAACTGGTACAACACGAGATCATAATATTTCAGATTATTTCTGACCAACACATGCATGACATTGTTGCCAACATAATTTTACGCGCGCTGATAAATCCAAGGTCTAACTGCATGTAACGTGCATGCTATCAATTGGACTTCAGCCAAATTTTTTATTCTGTACCTTAAGAGATGCAACTAACAATAGCCTATATTCAGTCACCAGGGCTGCCAACTGTACTGCTCCATTAGGCTGTATTATATAAGGTATATTTCGAACTAATTAGGAATTTCGATATTACCAACTTAATTTCGTCATTATTCTAGATAGGTCTATATAGATTGGCAAGAATCTTAAATTTCAAGAAAAGTAGGCTCTTTAGTTCGTCACGGAACTTCTTGTTTAGCCTACGTTTCGCATTTTGAAAAAAATGAGGAAAAAGTAGACTTATGAGATCGATCCGGGAAAATGTGTGTCTGTCCTTCTGTCTGTCTGTCTGTCTGTACTTCTGTCTGTCTGGCTGTGTGTGTGTGTGTGTCCCCTATCAACTCCTAAACGGCTGTAGCAATCAAACTCAAATTTGGTATGAGTAAAGATCTCTATCTGAATATCTCAATGCCGTATTAGAAAATGATGTCAGTGCTACCAAATGCTGAAAAATCGCATTTGAAAGTTTAGCTCCATGTTGTATATCTTGGAAGGTATGCATGGAAGCTATACCAAAATTGGAACACATATAGATAATAATATTTCAGTTTAATTTCCAGGAGGCCATACATGACAGTGTTGCCAAAATACTTCCAAGCGTGCTGATAGGTCTAATTTTTAAATGCATATAACTTCTACACTATAAATTGGGTTTTAACCAAATTTCGTATGTACTATGTGTATATAGACAAATATGACTGAGCATAATCTTGAGAGCCACCAGATCTGCTACCTTTTAATAAATCCACTCTCTATTTTTTTAAATCCAAGTACCAATATATCAGAAAGTATGCAAGCCGACAGCTTTAAACTATGCACACGTATAGTACCTGACATACTAGATTAATTTGGAGTAAATTATGGACCTCAGTACTACCAACATGATTCTAAGCCTGCTGATAGGACCAATTGTAAATACATGTAATTTCTATACTATCAATTGGATTTCAACCAAATTTCGTATGTGCTATGTGTACTATAACAGATATGACTATGCGTATTCTTAAGATCAACCAGGGCTGCCAACTGTTAATACATTCTATCTCTATTTTTTACCCTAATATCAATTTATCAGAAAGTATTCAAGCCAACAGCTCTATACTTTGCACACGTATAGTACCTTACATTCTAGACTAACTTGGAGTAACTAATATACGTCAGTGCTTCCAACATGATTCTAAGCCTGCTGATTGGTCCAATTTTAAAATACATGTAACTTCTATACAAATAAATGGATGTCATCCAAAATTGGCACAACAATAGATCATAATAGGTCTGATTATTTCTGACCAACACATGCATGACATTGTTGCCAACGTGATATTACGCGCGCTGATAGGTCCAATGTCTAACTACATGCAACGTCCATGATATCCATTGGTTTTCAACCAAATTATGTATTCTGTACCTTAAGAGATGGAACTAAGACTATATTCAGTCACCAGGGCTGCCAACTGTAGTGGTCTATTAGGCTACATTATGCCAGGTATACAGTAGTTCGAACTAATTAGACATTTCGATATTACCAACTCAATTTTGTCATTATTCTAATTATGTCCTTATAGTTTAATCATTGAAATGAATCTTACATTTCGAGAAAAGTAGGCTCTTTAGTTCGTCACGGAACTTCTTGTTTTATTATGTATTTTGCGGAACGGAAGGTTCACAGGCGAAATTAAGAAAAGCCGAGTTGCACTTCCAGGCAAACTCCAAACGCAAACGCTCTTCTCTGAAGTTTTAACTCAACACGACTCGGCAGTTTGCTGCTGGCTGTATCTGGGGTAATAAGCTCGTTCGCTCGCTAAGCTGTAACTGGGGTGATACACTCGCATCTAGCCAGCTCGTAAATTGTTGCTTCAGTAGTTGAATGGAGATTGTTGGAAAAAATGAAAACGTAAAATCACTTATAGTGGGCGATATATTTATTATAGAGATATGCTCCCCTAACTTTTTTTTGTAGAACTTTTCATGATGAACAATTCTTGCACTCATAGTACAGAATATTGTAATATTTAACGGTTTGCCCAGCGTAAGCTGAAAAAGCCCTCGGACGCCATGTGCTTTTTCGACTTTTTCACGGAAATCGTTACTGCTTGGCTTTCTTTCATCATAAATAAATTATTTTCTACAGAAATCTTCGTCGAGACATCCTTTACAGAATGGTGAAGACAGCATCAAAACCTATCCAGAGGTTCACCCGTGACATCAAGAAACGACAGTAGCGACTCTACAGCGCAGCGACAGAGAAGTGAGAGAGAGAGAGAGAGAGAGCGCATTGCAGCAGAAGAGAGATAAAACGATATCATCACTTTTCACTGTAACACTTTTTCACGATCGTCACTGTATTACAACAATTTATTTGATGTCACGCTAACAAGAAACACGATTCCACTTACAATTTGGAAAGATGTCTTGAATCTTGAATTCAAAATTGTTGTTTTCAACTTGAAAGAACGTTCTTCGACATCAAATATAAATGCCTGATGCAGTTTACAGTGTCTGCTGAGTGTTCCTTGCTTTAGAGCTGCGTGTCGTTATTTGATTGTACACAAGAACAAGTAGCCTATTCGCCTATAGAGCCCTCGGAGCTGGAGATTTTCACCCTTTACAGCAAGTAATAGTCATTAATGTAATGTCATCAAGTGAGGGGAAGCAACCACAAATAGTATTCGCGTGTGTGGTTTAACGAGCGGGATTATTATGATAAACCAATATAATATTCATAATCCTTGCTGTAGTAGGATACCAAGCTCTACTTCTACTGAAAACAATTCATGTGTGTCAATCATACCGACAGGGGCAGTAACTAGCAATGGTACATTTAATGGATAAATTTGAGTGGTAAAATCGATTACTTACAACAAAACATCTACTGAGTCATTTAATCGATGAACTTCGCTCCTTGAAACAAGACGTACATTTAATTAATGACGTGGGTTCGAGCCCACCTTGAAATGGTTTTCCGTGGCTTCCTATTTTAAACTCCAGGGATGGTACCTTCTAACAAGCCACGGCCGCTTCCTCCCACATCCTGCCCAGTTTCATTCATTTCATCGCACATTAACTCCTCTCATGAGGTTGGCGTCGAGAAGGGCATCCGACTGTAAATACCATCCGCCACATAGACTTTCAACGCATCTCATCCTCGAATAATAAGGGGTAGACATAAAATACTGAACTTATTGTTATGTAATTGGTTAAGGACATGCTTGGGGTCATTAGGAGCCCTACAAGATGGTACATATTACAAACAAATTACGTATTTTTAGTAAATCATATATTATATGAAATGAAAATCCACAGCCTGCTTCCAGTCTCCGACCGGGTCAGGAATGGAATGAATGAAGCCCCGATCTAGCGGCGAGGATATGGACTGTGCCGGCTGCCGAGGCCTGACGCACTCCTCTGGAATGACAGATGAAATGAAATGATATTGGAGAGTGTTGCTGGAATGGAATTTTTGACAGGGAAAACCGGAGTACCCGGAGAAAAACCTGTCTGCCTCCGTTTTGTCCAGCACAGATCTCACATGGAGTGACCGGGATTTGAACCACGGACCCAGCGGTGAGAGGCCGGCGTGCTGCCGCCTAAGCCACGGAGGCTTCATATATTACATATATATTTTAATTGCCCAAATAATATAATGAATAAAATCTTTCACATAGGCTACTGTGTAAATATAAGCCGATACAATATATGTGGGAAGCTTAGTTGCTCTCTGTCTGCTACTTTCTGAGAAAAGTGTACGTAAAGAGATTTAAACATTCTCAATTATTTTTCAGGTTAAATTTAAAATCATCTCTACTTAGTATAAAACAAAGTCCCCGATTCTTGGATGTTACGGGTAATCTTGAGCAGGGGCGCACCCAGACTTTTGGTTTGGAGGGGGCTTTCCTCAATAACATGATTTCAGCTATGGAAAGAGAATGTGTCCATTATTATTCTTGTATGTAAATATTGTTACGGCTGTGAGTTTGTTTCATCGCTCGCCGCATGAGTCACAACTGCCCCAGGGCTGGGCTGCTCTGCCTCAGTGTATTGCGTGCGCCTTATGCAACAGGACTACTAGGACAAAGGGATGGTCCAGAATATTCGTGACTCAGCCAGTGAAGGAAACCTCGAGAAGCTGTGAACCCTGGATGGGTCTAGAAGCATTTATTGAGTCACCGGCCTGCTATATAAGAGCGACCTGTCAAGCAGTTGTGGTTGTGTTTTTCGAGCTAGTGCGAGAGTTTATCCTGAGCGACAGAAGTGTGGTGACTTGCGAAACCCCTAGTGAAGCCGATTCTCTTGACAGCGAGGGAGTGAGAAGCATACAGGGGACTGCCTGTATTGTGAGCGAGTGTGATTTCACTGAGCGACAGACGTATTGTGGCGAAGTGCCGTACGAGTTACGAAATCCAGTGACATTGTTTCCCAGCTTGTGAACAGCGAAGCAGCGTGTAGCAAGTTATCGTAAGTAACTGTAGTTTGTGTACATGAGGAAGAGGTGCAGGTAGTTTCTGTCAAGGCCACCTGACTCATTAGGACGAATTAACTTCTGTGGTTTGTTGACAAGTGAAAGGGGGCAAGAGCTCTCCATAAGGAAGAGACTTGAGGAAACTGGAGTAAAGCTCTAATTGCTTGTATTTGCTGTTGAGTGGTGTATCTTTCTGGCCGCAATAAATTTAATTATTTCATTTAAAGGAACAATCTGTGTTGTGCTTCAACCCACCGTAGTCCAGTTAACAAAAGTGCCACTGGAGGGGGGGCACGTAACAACTGGTGTCAGAAGCGGGATTACGAACTCAAACACAAGCACAACACCTGACGGTCCTGGTTTCAAAACCCGAGCAGGTCATTTTTTTATTTTAATGTTCCTGTAAGTGCATGCCCTTTACAAGACAAACATCTAAAATGGAAGCGCAATTTGCAGCATTGCTAGAAAAGTTAAGTGGCATGGAAACCAAGATGGAAGACGGCCAGAAGAAGATGGAGGGCGGCCAGAAGAAGATGGAGGACGGCCAGAAGAAATTTGCCAAGGACCTGAAGGATGACCTGAAGAAGCTGGAAGACGGCCAGAAGAAGATGGAGGACGGCCAGAAGAAGTTATCCGAGGACCTAACTGCCAAACTAGAAAACGGCCAGAAGAAGATGGAAGACGGTCAAAATAAGCTAGCGGAGGATCTGAAGAGGATAGAGGACGGCCAGAAGAAGATGGAAGACGGTCAGAATAAGTTGACACAGGACCTGAAGAAATTAGAACTGGGTCTGCGTGAGGAAGTCACGGCAGTGGAAAAGAAGTTCGACGCCTTACAAGTGGAAGTTGCCGAGCTGCGCCAACGCCCGCTGATGGGGGTGGAGGAGAAATTCAACGCCTTACAAAAGGAAGTTGCCGAGCTGCGCCAACGCCCACTGACGGGGGTGGAAGAGAAATTCAACGCTCTACAAGAGGAAGTTGCCGAGCTGCGCCAACGCCCGCCCACCGTTACACCAGGAATATCAGGAACGGGATATAGCAGAGTGACGCCCCCTACCTTCGACGGAAAGGTCCCGTGGAGCACCTACTTACGTCAGTTCGAGGCGGCCTGTTCCATAAATAACTGGAACAACACAGAAAAGGCTACAGCTCTCATTGTAGCGCTGAGAGGTAGCGCCCTTAACGTCCTTCAGGCCATCCCGACTGGATCCCAGGACTACGCTTCACTGATCGCCCATATGGAGTCCCGATATGGAGATAGCCATCTTCAGCAGGCCTACCAGATGCAGCTCCGGACCCGGGTACAGAAGAACGCGGAAACCCTGCAGGAGTTCGGGATGGACATCGCACGCCACGTAAGGCTCGCCTATCCAACAGCGCCGGCCGACTTTCTGGAACAGATTGCGACGCAGACCTTCACCGACGGGCTACGGGACTCGGACACTCAACAGGCGCTGCGACTCGCGCGCAATAAGACTGTGGCAGATGCGCTGAGCCACGCACTTGAGTTCGAGACGGCAAAACAGGCATCTAGAATGCGCGCGCGGGTGCGTCAGATGGACATCGACGAACCATCCAAAGCCGACAAGACCAAGCCCCAGGTCGATGAACTGATGGAGGCGCTAGGCCGGTTCTTCAAGGGTCGCAGTACCACCAACAAAAACGTAGCCGAAGGACATCCGGAGAGGCGGCCCGGAAGAGGACTACCGACCTGCTGGACCTGACGTAAGAGAGGCCACCTGAGCAAGGACTGCGGTGATCAGCGCCGCCAAGGGTTTCCGTCGGGACAGTCAGTCGTAGGGAAACCGCGCGGCCCAGGAAAGCAAGTATCAGCCAGCCTTGGGGGGCAAAGGTTTGCTTGTGACAGTCGTCAAGCCCCGGCAGTCCAAGTTCGTGTGACTCAGTTAAGGAGGGATAATAGCAGTCTGATGGTCGACGGAGTCGTCAACGGAGAGAGCTGGCCCATGCTAATCGACACGGGAGCATCGAGGACCATCGTCAGTCCCACCGTGATCCCGAAGTGGAGAGTGCAACCCACACTAAGGAACCTCCAACTAATAACCGCGACCGGAGAGACCGCACCGGTACATGGCGAAGCATCACTGGAGTTCGTCATTGGTCGACGGGTGATAAAGCATCCAGTGCTTGTGGCTGACGTATCAAATGAAGTGATCATCAGACTGGACTTCATGGACCAGAACATCATCATCTTGGATCTGAGTACCAACACTCTGCACTTCGGAGGTGAGGAACTTGCTTTGCAACCAGCACACGAGGCCGTCACCCCACGACGAGTAAGGCTGAGAGAGGACGTCATCGTTCCCACCAGGACGGAGATCAGCGCCGCCGTAATAGTCGACGGAACTGCTGTGGGAGTGGCGGCTGTCATCGAGCCAAAATATGAGGACATCCAGACAAAAGGATTGTTAGTTGCCAAGACCCTCATCAACACGACGTCTCGGCCGTACGTCCGCCTGTCCAACCTGAACGACTACGACATTACGGTTCACCGGGACACCAACCTAGGAGTCTGCGAGCCTGTTACCTGGATTGCCCGCATCACAGATACGACGGACGGACACCTGCAAACGGACGGTTTGGAAGGTTTCTTTATGTTTATGTGATGCAATGTTTTTAAAGTGTTCCCAGGTTTTTAGGGGGGGGGGGCTTAAGCCCCCAAAGCCCCCCCCCCCCCTGGGTGCGCCCCTGATCTTGAGAACCACTGGATGGATTTTGATGCAGTCTTCACAATTCTGTTAAGAATATCTCGAGGAAGGGTTCTGTTAAAAGTAGTTTATTTTTGATTAAAGGAAGCCGAGCTGTAACGATTTCAGTGAAAAAGTCGAAAGAAACCTGGCGTCCGTACGCTGTGCAAACAGTTAAACATGTCAATATACTATGACTGTAGAATTGATCAGCATGAAACGTTCTACAAAAACGTCCGCGAGAACATATCTCTATCTTCAGTACATCGCAAACTATAAGTGCTTTTACGTTTTTATTTCTTCCAACAATCTCCATTCAACTACTGAGGTAACAGTGCTTACGAGCTAACTAGTGGCGAGCCTAACACCCCAGTTACAGCCTAGCTAGCAGGCGAGCCTATTACCCCAGATACAGTCAGCAGCAAAATGCCGAGTCCTGTTGAGTTAAACCTTCAGAGAAGAGTGGTTGTGTTTGTAGTTTCCCTGGAAGTTCAAATCGGCTTTTTTAAATTTCACCTGTGAACCTTCCGTTCCGCAAAATAGACAGTCAAGTTTAGATTGGACGGAAGGGGGATTTGTGTTTCATGCACCTCGCCATTCTTAAATTACGTCTGACACGAATTCGTTGCACATGCTATCTCCATGATAATAGTCCAGTCAGTGATTTAACCCATCATGCCGAGAAGGAAAACGGATATAGGGCGTAGTTTGTTGACATCGAAAAAGAAGCGTTTATCACGTAATGCATTCATAACTGTTCCCGGGCGAAGCCGGGGAAGGTTGCTAGATTTATATAAGCTGGGAATTTTAATCTTACCAATATTATTTCCCTGTGTGGAGTAGAAATCACTAAGTCAATGTGTAAAGTTTCAATGTTTCGGCATTAATGGTATAGGAGTAAGATGGCCTCAAAGTTTATTCTAATACATTGTGCTCCGTTCCAAGGTGAACTCTACCAGGTGTCCTTGATACAAAAGGGTTTTTCCAATTTCCAATTTCAGAGAAGAAATCAATGAAAAGAAAAAAAAGACCCTGGCACTACGACCGATGAAGGGCCTAGGCGTACCAAGCGACCGAAGCCCAGCCATTTAGTCTGCAGATATTGGGGTGACGCGTGGTGAGCACATCAGGCCCCGTAGGCCGTTAATCTTGGTCTCCGTGCCCGGCACGCTGCCTCACTGTCAGACAGCTACTCAATTGTCCTAATCAGGCTGAATGCACCCAGTTCCAGCTCTCACGTCAGTTTCTAAAATACCTTAAGAGCCGGGAATCGAACCCGGGGCCTTCGGTTTGAGGCAGACGCGCTATTTCAACACCACGGAGCCGGCTAGAAGAAATCTATGCTCCCTGCAATACTACTTGTTCGTCAGTTTGCTCTATGGCCTTTAATGCCAGGGGAAGATATTTTGAGTTGGTGGAGATATAGGCCTACTTCCTGTGTCGACACTCTGCTTGTAATGTTAAATATCTACAACGAGCCAACATAGCATAGTTCGCGGTGACGCGATATTTTCCCGGCGTACGAACTTTTTATTCTGAATAATTCTACAGTCATAGTAAGGCTTTGTCGACTTTTTCACTGAAATCGTTGCTACTCGGATTCCTTTAATCATAAATCATAAATACATTCTTTTCTACAGATTCCTTCCTGGAGATATCCTTTACATAAAGGTGAAAACTGCATCAAAATCCATCCAGTGGTTCTCGAGATTACCCGTGACATCCAAAAATCGGGAACTTTGTTTTATACTACATTTAACCTAAAATATAATTGAGAATGTTTTAATATTTTTAGCCTACTTTTCACATTTTGCAAAAATGAGGAAAAAGTAGACTTATGAGATCGATCCGGAAAAATGTGTGTCTGTCTGTCTGTCTGTCTGTCTGTCCTTCTGTCTGTCTGTCTGGCTGTGTGTGTTTCCCCCCCTATCAACTCTTAACGGCTGCAGCAATCAAAACCAAATTTAGTAAGAGTAAAGATGTGCACCGGAATATCTCACGTCCATATTTGAAAATGATGTCAGTGCTACCAACTGTTGAAAAATCGCACTAGAAATTTGAGCTCCATGTTGGATATCTTGCAAGGTATGCATGGGATCTATTCCAAAATTGGCAAACATGTAGATAAGACTATTTCAGTTTAATTTCCAGGAGGCCAACCATGACAGTGTTGCCAAAATAATTGTAAGCCTTCCGATAGGTCGAATGTTTAAATGCATATAACTTCTACACTATCAACTGGATTTCAACCAAATTTCGTATGTGCTATGTGTACCATAACAGATATGACTATAAGTATTGTTAAGAGCAATCAGGGCTGCCAACTGTTAATAAATGCTGTCTATATTTTTTTACCCTAATATCAATATATCAGAAAGTATGCAAGCCAACAGTTCTATACTTTGCACACGTATAGCACCTGACATTGTAGATTAATTTGGAGTAATTAATACAAGGCAGTGCTGCCAACATGATTCTATTCCTGCTGATGTGTCCAATTTTAAAATACATGTAACTTCTATACTAACAAATGGATTTCATCCAAAATTGGCACAACAAGATATCATAATATTTCAGATTATTTCTGACCAGCACACGCATGGTATTGTTGGCAACATGCTTTTACGCGTGCTGATAGATCCAATGTCTAATTGCATGTAACGTCCATTGGACTTCAACCAAATTTTGTATTCTGTACCTTAAGAGATGGAACTAAGAATATATTCAGTCACCAGGGCTGCCAATTGTAGTGCTCTATTAGGCTACATTATACCAGGTATATTTTGAACTAATTAGATATTTCGATATTACCAACTTAATTTCGTCATTATTCTAGATAGGTTCATATTCTGTAGAATAATCATTGGCATGAAAAGTAGGCTGTATAGTTCTTCACGGAACTTCTTGTTTACTTACACTTTTCTCAGAAAGTTGCAGACAGAGAGCAACTAAGCTTCCCAGCTAAATGTTGTATAGGCTTATATTAATACAGTTACTGAAATATTTTATTAATTATATTATTATTTGGTCAACTAAAACACATGTATATTTGATTTCCTAAAAAATGGAAATTTGTTTGCAATATTTAACATTTTGTAGGGCTTCACGTATTGTGTTTATAATGACTTTCTTGCCCGTGAATCGAGCCCGGAATCTTGGGACCTTTTCTACTTTTGATCCTTGGGCGAAGTTACTGTATCTATGAACTGCTGTGAATAAGGAGCCTTATTGAATAGCAAATGAATATGTGTATAATTTGTGCATTATAACCACACAACAGGCCACCAATTAGATTGATTAATAACATAATTAGGAAAATAGTGTAAACGTCATTGCTGAATCTGGTCACAATAATAATAGATCAATAGATCACTGGTTAACATATTTGGTTGGTTGTTTGGTTCCTCAGTTTAGGGGCTGCGATAACGTGGTCATGTAGCCCTGTGTACTTTGGGTGTGTGTAGAATATGTCTGATAACCGGTATTAATTGTGATGGCTGTATTAGCGTGTGTATCTGTTTTTTAATTCAAGTAAGGACTGCAACTTTGAATGTTTCAAATAGTTCCTACTTTTGCCGCCAAACGCCACCGTCAACGACTACTAGGCCTAGTTTTTTTTTAAATTGATTTATTCATTCTTGTGTTTACAAAAAAAAAGAGCTACAAACACTGATCACTAAATACAATTCCCTCCTCAAGGTAATGTTCAAAGTTCATTGTAGTCTTTGAGAAAAAACAAAATATAAAAACACAAAACACAAGAACAAAACACCAAGCATCATAAGACTGTAGCACAAAGATGACCACACGTATGTTGTTAGAATTTATATAAAAGTTTGCCAAAAGCACTGTTGAGACACTTCCGCTGTACGAGTTTCCATAGTTCTTTCCGGAGGTGATCCAGAAATCCAGGCAGGGTATGCATCAGGGGTGTCCGGTAACCAGTAAGGTTGTAGTGGATTGCTGCAGCTGCTAGCCATAAGATGGCATTCTTTTTCGGCTCACCAAGGACATCCCGTATTTCGAAGTTCAAGATCTCCTCGTCCCTGTTGCGTGCTAGCCCAGTTATGCTGTGAATAGCATTCATCGTCCATCGCCACACGCCGTTCGCACTCCCACATGTAGTGATGCGGTGGATGAGGGTGTCAATCCTGTTGCACACAGGACAGGCATCATCAGCCACTTGTTCGTGCCGCTTCATTTTTTCACCAGTGGGGATGATTTCATTAATGCAGGCATATACAGACAGTCGCCCTTCTAAGGGAAGCCATTTGTTGCGCACATTGCCCCAGATATGCTTCCAGTCCTTGTTGGGGTATTTTAAATGCACCAGGGGTGTGAAATTACGGAGTTGCAATAGAAAAGCATAAATGTGTTTAGCTTCATTAAAGGAACCATCGGAGATGTGGGCAGTGGGAAGTTTTAGCAAAAGGGCCAGGGCTTTCCTGAACAAAGTTTAGAACGGATGGGGTTGTCGTAAAGGAGTAGTTTCAATGACTTTCAGAGCAGCACAAATGAACGGATCGCCTGTAGACTGTCTCGCCTTGATAATATGTTTCAAGAAGAGTGAAGAGCATTTCAGTTCAACTGCAAAAAGTCACAGCCCACCACACTGTTCTGGTAACTGCAGTTGTTCCCGTCGAATTCTATAGCGATAACCTTTCCAAAGATAGAATCCAATAGCCATTTCAATGCGCTGGCTGATTATATGTGGAGGGGGAAGTACTTGCGCCATATACCACAGTTTCGACAGAGCAAACATATTAATGTGCCAGGTCTTTGGCAGAATATTGAGCCGTCTTGAAAGTTCCTCTTTCAGTTGGAACCGCAGAACATTTAGTCGGGCAGCCCATTTGGTCTGTATGGTCTCCGCAATATCTCGACTGAAAGTTATACCCAATATTTTGTATGCGGTGACTGTAGGAATACCGGTAGTATTGGAGTAGTGCCTATTGTCAACTGGGCCTAATAGCAATAATGATGACTTTCTATAGTTTACTTGTGCTCCACTGGCCTGACAAAATGACTCAAGAGTCTGTTGGACGAGTATCGCGTGGCCTTCATTTGTGAGTAGTATCGTTACGTCATCGGCATAGGCTCGCAGTGTGAAACGCTCTCCGTTGATCGTGAGGCCAGTGAATACGTTGTTCATCATCCTGACCATGGGTTCCAGCGCCAAGACGAATAGAGCCATTGATAGGGGGCATCCTTGTCTGACAGACTTCTTGACTGGAATTTTCGATGACAGAAACCCGTTGACCATTACACGAGAAGAAGCCGTTTGGTAAAGTCGTTGGAAAGTTGCTATGATTGTGTTGGGAAAATGAAAGCGTTCTAATACCTTCCATAAATACTTGTGGGCTATTCTGTCAAAGGCCTTATTAAGGTCAATGCTTGCAAGTGCAGCTGCGGGGTTATCAGTGACAGAGTAGTGTATGATGATATCACGAATGGCTAGCAGGTTGTGCACGATATTTCTTCCTGGAATGGTTCAAGTTTGCCCAGTGCCAATTAAAGCGGGAAGAATGCGTATGATTCTGTTTGCTAACACCTTGGCCAGAAGTTTATAATCGGTATTTAAGATAGTAATGGGTCTGTAGTCAGTGATATAGACACATTTCGATTGTTTCGGGATCAGAAGAATAACCCCTTCTGTGAAGGTATTCGGAATGTCACCAGTCAATGCTTGATTATGCAAACTTGTCAGGTCATCTCCGACCATGGTCCAAAAGTGTCGGTACCACTCGTTCGGGATGCCATCAACGCCGGGTGTCTTATTAGATGCAGTCTGGTCTAGAGCATGTTTCACCTCTTCCTTGGTGATAGACGTCTCAAGAAAATGGATGTCATCGTCCACGAGGTGTTTGTCAACAGCTCGCAAGATGTTATTTACATGCAAATCACTAACGCTGTCTTCTCCCAACATGTCACGAAAGTAGCGCTCACTTTCGGCGAGTATGTGTTCGTGAGTTCTGATGACCATACCTTGTTCATTAATCCATTCATGCACAAATTGTCGGTTTGCTGATCTTCGCATTTTGGCTAAATGAAAGAGCGACATTCGTTCATCTGCTAAGATGGACGTTCCTTTAAAGTGAGGGAGCAAGTCCTGGAGACTATGCTCTTTAATCACTATAATAGTCTTCTTGATGGAACTGAGGAGTGTTGAAACATTTTCTCCTAGCCGTTCCTTCCGATGCAGGTCATACATGACTGTGGTATAAAAGTCAAGTTTCCTGGTTAGGTCGTGGTACCGTTCATAGGTGAAAGTTTTGTCTGTAGATCTAATGGTAGGCTTTAACTTCTTTATCCACCAGTCTAGAATATTATGGTATCGATCTTTTGTTGCAGTACATTGTTGATAAACGGTGGCAAAGCGTCGGTCATTGTCGTGGGTTTGAAAAGCATTCTTGTTCATTTTCCATGAACCCCGACCAATGAAGCATCTATCTGCCCGTTGCGCTTTAAGAGTAAATATGACACTGTGGTGGTCACTGCAGGCTACGGGAACTACTTTACAGCTATCAAGAAGATGTGCTTGAGGCTGGGAGATATAAGCACGATCTATTCTAGATCTGGAATCCCCACGACAGAAGGTAAATTCCACGTATGAACCATGCAATCGTTGCCAGGCATCCACCAGCTGCATACTATGGGTAAGTGTCTGCAGCCCTGGACAGAAGTTGAATGCGCCTGTTTGATCACGAGGATGCAGTGTGCAATTGAAATCACCAGCTAAAATCACCGGACCTGACGTCGCTACGTGTGTCAAGATGTCATGGCTGAACAGTGCGTTCCGGTCATGCTTGTAATTCGTCCCGGACTGGCCGTATACATTGACCAGTCTGATGTTATTATAGGAAGCTGACAATATTCTACCTGAGGGGTTCATGATGACATCGGTAATTTCGAAACCCTTTCTATACACGATGGCGGTGCCCCGGACGTTGTCCCCCACATTCACAACATGGTCATAATTGTACAAGCAGCCAAAATTGTTTTCATTGACCTCCTGCAGAAACAATATATCAATATCATATTGTTTCAAGAACCTACACGGCAGGGCCGGTGTAGTGACATTCTTCACGCCATTGACATTGAGAGTAGCAAACGTCGTGAGAATACTGGCCATGCTCTGGAAAACGAGCACGAAATGTAGAAACAGAGAGAAATACATGTTCTATATGCGATAGTGGCCCGTAAAACTGACGTTATTGGTGAAAAAAAAAGGAACAGCAGAAAATATTGTAGGTCAGCTTTTAGAATTGCCCAGGGATTTGTCAGTACTCTTCAGTCTCGGAGGTAATCGTGGGTCTCGATGACTAAGCGTGGCGGGTTTCACAGGAGTGATTTCCTTGTGCGTTGTAGCAGCTGATGGGGGTAAGGACGTAGTCTTCCCAGTGTCCGGAGCTGTCACGTGGCGGTGAGCAGTACTAGCTGTTCCACTCCCAGCAACCTCAATTTCCATATCGTCATCTGTGGCAAGGCTGTTTGCAGTGTCAGTTAGATTGGGCAGTGGGGCCGTCGGGGGCAGATCCGGACCGTGTGGTGAGGGGTTATCCTGCAGCAGATCAGAGCTTGTAGGCGCAATTACATCAGCTGTTGTGTACGTGCCGGAAATCCCGTCATGGGTTCCTGGTGGTGGTGGGACTGTTAAATCGGTACCTTCACTGTCCGGTTTCCGACGTTTGTGTGTGCTTTCATCAAGTGTGGGGAAGTCCGAGTGATCAACAGCGTGCTTAGGTGCTGGAGCTGATGGCGGGACGTGTTCCGTGGCCCATGCTGGGGTTGGGTGACTCAAGGTTGATGGGTCGCCACTAACCGGCAGGGCGGTATTTTCTGGTTCAACAGTGTCAGGTTATACCGTACGCTGGTCGAAAGCGCGTGCTCGTCGCAGGGGACACTGGGGTCGTAAATGGTTTGTCGAATTACATGCAAGGCAAGTTCGCATTTGACCATCATAAACAATCTGTGGACGATAGCCTTCAATGGAAATGAACGAGGGAATGGCTTCCTTCAAGTCCATGCGCAGTGCGCGTATGCCATTCTGCACCCGAAATGGGTATTGCGCAGACCATTCTTCATTTCTATGCTCATTCACTTTACCATATTTGCTAAGAGTACTTATTATTGAACTGATGAGGACCTCCGGGGGAACATTGAGAATACGAACTGTTTTGATGACATTGTCGGCAGCAGTAATTTGAACAGTCCCTATTCTACCATCTGACAAAGTAATTTTCTGTTGGCCTGCATGTATACTTAACAACTTCTCAAACAGTACTTGGGAAATTACCTTTAAATATACGGCGTTGTCCAAATTGTCGAGTTGAATCATCTCGATCTGGTCAGCAGTGATTTTCAAACAAGTGGAGATCCAATTGTGCACCTCCCATGCACTGGGCCTGTGGTCGCGTTCATAAACACATTTTAAAGTGAGCTTGCGCACAAATTTTGTAACCATGGTGATTGTCGTTTACTAGTACAAAACGAGAGTTATGCGAATATGAACCGCTCACAGAACACGGTATTCAGTAGTTCGAGAGCAGATATACGCACAGAAATAGCCAAGCACAGTACCGGTACCGCACGTGAGTCAGACGCGACCTCGCTCGACGAAGGCTGTCGAGCAACTTATCCTAGTTCAGAACTTAGCTACTAGACGCCACCGCAGTCGGCTCTTGGCAACGAACGTAGAAACCTAAGAGCATTGTTTACATTCCTAACCTATACAATATAGCTTCACACAGGTGGAATTAGTGGAAGGTTCTTTAACATGCCATAAATCTATGACATGGGACCGCCGGCTTTACTTCTCCTCCGAAGGAAGGCATTCTGAGGGATTTTTAACGCTCTTAAAATATCCGACGGCTTTGGCCGGGTTTGAACCCGCTATCTTGGGTATAGAAGCTCAGCATGCTACCGACTACGCCACCGAAGCCGCCGTTAACACATTTAAACGACATTAATAACAACACAACAACCAACAACCATAGCAGTGAGCAATAACATCTGTAAATAAGTTTGACGCGTTACACAAGTCTTTACGAACTTATTTATCTTAACGTCGCCTCAGCATGATTAGCTGCCGCCCAGTAGGTCCTGGGTTCGATTCCCGGCACTGCCACGAAATTTGAAAAGTGGTACGAGGACTGGAACCGAGTCTACTCATCCTCGGGTCGCCCGAATGAGTAGAGGGGTTTCGATTTCCACCTCAGCCATCCTCGAAGTGGTTTCCCACTTCGTCTTCGGGCAAATGCCGGGATGGTCCCTACTGTAAGGCCACGGCCGCCTCTTTCCCACTTCCTTGCCAAACCCTCCCACTCCTCCAATCCCTTCATCAGGCCCCTGTTCGCTTTGCAGGTGCTGGTCACAAACCCCAGTTGTATCCCCAACCCATAGTCACAAGCTCCAGGACACTGCCCTCAGTGGCGGTAGAGGTGGGATCCCTCGCTTAGTCCGTGGGAAGATCCGATCCAGGAGGGTAAAATGATAGCGAAAGAAAATAAGTATCTAAACATTGTATACTTATTTGCACATGAGTGTAATACATAAGCATCGTAATTAACTAATCCTAAGTGAACATGACCTGATGATCGAAACGTGTCATCCAACTAAGTCCCTACATCTACAGTATGTACATAGGGCGTGTTATTTTGTGTTGCATAACTTATTTACAGTGAAACCTCTCTAAAAGACCACCCCTATTATAAGACCATCCCTATCAAAGACCGATTTTTCTTGGAACCGATTTAAAACCTAATAAGGTCAATGTGTTCGTTACCTCTATTTAAGGGCCACCCCTCTCCCCGACCAAAGACCACTTCTCGTCTGCCTTCCCATTGGAGGTGGTGATGAGAGTGATGATGTAAACAATGGTTCTGTTGGCATCAGCATACAAAGTCACTAGAAAAAGTGTTATGTAACGTATAAAAATACAAAAAACGGCTCTCCTAGAAGATTGTTCGAACCCAGAACAAATTAATGGAATTTCGAACTCACTCAGAGATTTCTATAAAGTAATTAAAAAAAAAAAAAATGTGCTAATGTGAAACAGATGAATTCGTGACTTTTTTAAGTGACAGAGCTCAGAAAATAACTATTTGTAATTAATCTGTACTAAATGTGAACCAATGCAAATAAATTGTAATCGAGTATGTGTACCAACTGTACTTTATTAATGCAGTATAACATAATTTTTAATGCCCACCCCTATTAAGAGACCACCCCTCTAACAGACCAGTTTTCCATGGAACCGTCACTTCTATATTAATAGAGGTTTCACTGTATTAGTTTTCATGTTAGGACATATAAACAGTTGTTTCTCCGCCTATTGTAAATGGGCACAAAATAAATTGTCGACCGACTGAAAAGCTTTCTTTATTAGCAAATTAGAGTAATTATGAGCGGCTTCGGTGGTATAGTTGGTAGCATGCTGAGCTTCTATGCCCAATATTGCGAGTTCAAACCCGTCCGAAGTCGTCGGATATTTAAGAGCGTTAAAAATCCCTCAGTATTCCTTCCTTCAGAGGCGAAGTAAAGCCGGCGGTCCCATGTCATAGATTTATGGCATGTAAAAGATCCTTCTACTAACTACACTTGTGGAAGCTAAAATGTGCAGGTTAGTTTGATATCGCTATATGAGTTCCAACGTTCGCCGCCTGGTGTTGAATACGATGGCATTTAGTAGCCACGTCCGCAGCTAGGTGTCGTGGTTGGTATCATTTGGTAGCAAAAGTAGGAACTACTTGAAAAATTTAATCGTCTGCAGTCCTTCTACCTTCTACAGATAACACACACTAATACAGCCATCAAAATTAACACCGGTATCAGACAGATTCTACACTACCCAAAGTACACGGGGCTACATGACCGCCTTGTCGCAGCCCCTAAACTAAGGAACCAAACAACCAGACCAATTATGGATCTACTTAAGTTCAATGAACCCAGAGTCATTCGGATGTTTTCTTTCATTCTTTGAATTTCATGATTCTTCATAGATTTCTAGTCACCTAACTTATGGTTTTAATTTCAGAGTTTATTCATTGGGTATCCTGAGATGCTTCTAATTTGCAACTTTATCGGTTGGCACAGAAGATGAAAGAAAACTCCAGCCCTCAGTTGAAGGACCGTTAACTACCTGTCATTAAAAATATATAAATTGGCTTCACCAATTCGTTCAGCTCTAATTTCCGGTTCCCTTGGCGTCAAAGGAACTTAATGGAATTATACAGTCTGGGTAATTAATGTTTCTCAGAAATGCAGAATCACCGTGGTGCTAGAAGCGCGGAAGTGTAAACCAATTTGAGGAAAGAGCGAATCAGATGGTTTCTTACTGCTCGTACTGGTTTGATGATTATCATGATTATTGTTGATCGTGTGTGGGCATACAGGGCCAGTGTGTCCCTTTAGAAGGGACCACCACAATCCAGCGCATTAAGAGTGCTCACTCTAAGGTTCGTATAGAGTCACTGTCAGCGGCCGACCATTACCATGCATTCTCCACACTAATTCCATTTTGTCTAGGTCTACAGCATCTCAAACCATATAACACACATCGCTAGTCACTAGAATAATACAGGTTATCATACCTGCATTGTTGACCAATGGTGTCCATCCCTTTCCACCCTAAACCACACGATCGTGTGGGTTCGGTTTAAATTTCTTCCTCGCGAAACCAACTCAGTGGCGTTAATTCGCCACAATTTGCTTCATCAAGTACAGAGGTTTGGGTCCCAGCGCAGATAGTATAGTCGCTAAGTGGCATTTCCGTGAGTTTCCCCACATTCCCTCCGGGAAAATTTTCGGGAGATTACCTAACCTAAAGTCCCGGGGCACCTACCTCATTCCCGGCCCTAATAAAGCTACCTCAATCTTACAGTCACCACAGAAACACAGCCTATCAAAAGAATTGAACATACACCCAAGTGCACAAACCCTCAAAACGAATTAACAACTGTCAATTCTCTGCGCCAATGCGATCACGTGTTTATAAACATAAATAATAACCCTGGCACTACAGCCATTGAAGGGCCTAGACCTACCAAGCGACCGCTGCCCAGCTATTTGGCCTGCAGATATTGGCGTGACGCGTGATCAGCGCATCGGGTTCCCTCGGCCGTTAATCTTGGTTTTCGTGACCGAGTCACTGCCTCACCGTCAGACAGCTACTCAATTGTCCTCACGAGGCTGAGTGCACCCCGTTCCAGCCCTCACGTCAGTTTCTAAAATCCCTGATGGAGCCGGGAATCGAACCCAGGGCCTGCGGGTGGGAGGCAGGTGCATTACCCCAACAACACGGGCCCGGCCGGGATCACGTGTTTAAATTAGTAAATTAGCGCACACAATTGATCATAAAGATCTCGTCAGCGATGAACAAATAAAGAAATAATTGTACGAGTAAATTTTCGTAGAAATGATGAACATTTTGTTTATTCCTACCCAGTAAGATAAGGGTAAAGCTAAGGTCAGTGACATAAAAATAACTTTCAATTCCGAAGGGTGGAAAGGGACATGGTGATAATAATAATAATAATAATAATAATAATAATAATAATAATAATAATAATAATAATAATAATAATAATAATAATAATAATAGTAATAATTGTTACGTGCAAGAGCCCGTCCCAACGTTTCAAACATGTATCTACCCCTGGATGGAATTCATGACATTTTGAATCGACCGCCTGGTGACTTGATCCCATTTGTGAACACGAGATGGCACCTGCTGTCGGACTTCGGTGTTCCTTCAAATGGTTCCTTCTTCTCCGCTAGAATGCGTTAGTTGTGCCTTATAAAACTCTTCCTTTTCGTGGCATAATTGATGGCAATTATATTCCACGTCATAAACAAAAGAATATATACAGTGTGGTCCACCAGCCCCTTATTATTTTTGGAGGAAGGCAACCCAACTAACGCGTATATCACAGTCATCCTAAAAACATGCGTACCTGCTCCTTTACGTCCATTGTACAACTTTACCGTTGAGTACATCCTCGCGATTATAGTGGAAATCAATAGTCGCAGTGTTCTTTCAATGACCTCAAATATAATGCATGATTGAAACAATCAGAGCTCCGAATAACACCTTCTTATGTTTGGGCAGGAAGTGTCTACGAATAGATTCAATACGTGCCAGCAATACACCGTGGTTCCCGGTAGCTATGGTGGCTAAATCAAGAATCACTATAGTAGCGTCAGCGAAGTCGCCTAGTAGTAGTAGGTTCGAACCTTGAACTAGTACTTTTTTTTTGCTTAATGTAGTTTATTGTGGATGTATTATGGACGCATATCTATCTGTTCCAACGAGTGATTTTTTATTTGGTCCTCAAAAGGACCGTACTTATCCGATGTTACGCAACCAGATTGGACGACGACATAATGATCTGTAGAACGAAAGCAAGGTATCCTGTATATTGAAGGTAGCGAGTGTTTGAAATTTTGACACCTTGATTTAAAGGAAAATTCCGACACACTCAGACGACCCACATAACAAATCTACGAATAGATACATCAGACCGAAACTATAATTTCTTTCAACAGCATCTGTGCGAAAAGCGCTTGCTATACACATACAGTAATAGTTAGTTAGTGAGGTTTTAAGGGGCGGAACTACGAGGTCATCTGCCCCAAACATACAGTAAATACAGATAATTATAACATTATTGCTTTTACGTCCTTTTTAACTGCTCTGGCTTTTAGATACTCCGGGGTGTCGGAATTTTGCGCAAATGCTAGGGAGCCGTGCCAGTAGATTTACTGGCACGGTTCCCTAGCATTTGCGCACCCTCAAATGCCAGCTGACTGCGCCAGGATACGAACCTGCAATCGTGGGCACAGCAAGCGAGAACGTTACCGCTTAGCCTCGCAGCAAGGCAGAAATTACAGAACGTGTCATATTATTATTCTGGGATAAATATTGAACTATTAAAATTCTAATTATCACGAATAGAGTCGCCTCCGATGTGTAGTGGTCAGCGTGATTAGCTGCCACCCCGGACGTCCCGGCTCTGACACGAAATTTGAAAAGTGGTATGAGGACTGGGAGGGATCTACTCAGCCTCGGTGGTCCAAATGAGTAGAGGGGGTTCGATTCCCACCTCAGCCATCCTCAAAGTGGTTTTCCGTGGTTTCCCACTTCGCCTTCGGGCAAATGCCGGGATGTTACCTACCGTACGGCCACGGCCGCCTCCTTCCCTCTTCCTTGCCTATCCCTACCGATCTTCCCCTCCCTTCCCATCCCTCAAGAGGACCCTGTTCGCTTTGCTGATTCCACCTCCCCAGTTGTAGCCCCCGAACGAGATGTTTCAAGCTACAGGACACTGCCCGTAGAGGCGGGAATGATGGGATCCCTCGCTGAGTCCGTGGGAAAACCTAGCCTGGAGGGTAAAATCGACGAAAAAATAATAATAATTTTAACGAATAGTATCCATCCATGGTTTTGAACAGTATTTAGGTCAAATAACCATTTAAATGAGACAAGAAAATAACGTTCCCTATCGTCTTCGTAGATAATGTGAACAAAACCAAGTTGAAAACTTGCTGTACGAGGTAGGGAGGGTATAATAAAATAATTTAAATAAGAACTGCCGTTGGATAGTCTTGAACCCGGGATCTTCGAATGAGCGAGAGGGTAAAATATTCAATTATTACAGTTAGATCTTAAATATTGATTGGAATGCATTCATTCAGTACCTGGCATATTTTCTAATTTACTTAAAGCAAGTTTCGCGACCGCTTTGCGTTAATAAGGCGAATGAACTGCAAATAATGCCCTCAAACGCCAGCTCTTCGGTTTTATTTCATACAACTTGGCGTACAGAATGCTAGCGAGTGATACACTTCGGTCATACAAGCAGTTGTACTGACGAAGAGAACAGAATCATACAGGATGTTTGTACCAGCGAACACAGCTGCTTCCTTGCCAGCGAGTGTCGTGTGATACGGGCCTTATGATATGCTAAGACTTTTTTTTAAATTTAATAACAAAACAAGATGTTCGGTAAAGAACAAATAGCCTACTTTCTCCTAAATGCATGGGTATTGTTATAACCCTTTGTCCTTTTCAAGGAGTACAATTGAATTTCGGTTGTAGTAGCTTCTTGAAATACAACGTGCTATACGGATATTATACATGAATATGATGTGCCCTTTGCTAGTGCTACCTCTGTAAAAAAAAAGCATTCAATTCGGTTTCACCGTGTTTGAATTGATATGGGGAATCGATCTGCACACATACATGGCCGCTATCTGCAAACTATTGGGCTGATGATCTTGTAGTTCAGTAAAAAGATGCTTCCCACAAAAAGGAATGTTGTTAAAAAATTTGGTAGAGATCAAATGATTACGTTGGTCGAAATTTGATTTAACCTTTTAACATTTGGGTGGCCACCTTACCGTTTCCGTCAAGATGGCGGCGATATAAAACATGACACTGAGGAGGCCTTTGCTACCTCTGTACCAAACTTCGTTCCATTCTGTTTCACCGTGTTTGAAAAGATAGGGGGAATCGATTTGCACACATTCATGGCCGCCATCTGCAAACTAATTGGCTAATGACCTTGTAGTTCAGTCAAACGACGCTCGCCATACAGTACAAGTATATGTTGTTGCAAAATTTGGTAGATATCGGATGAAGAGGTTAGTCGTAATTTGATTTAAACTTTGAACATTTGGGTGGCCACCATTACGTTTCCGTCAAGATGATGGCGATATAAAACATGACAATGAGGTGTCCTTTGCTAGTGCTACCTCTGTACTAAATATCGTTCAATTCGGTTTCACCGTGTTTGAATTGATAGGGGGAATCGATTTGCACACATACATGGCCGCCATCTGCAAACTATTGGGCTGATTACCTTTTAGTTTAGTCAAAAGACGATCGCCATATAAATATATGTTGTTGCAAAATTTGGTAGAGATCGGATGATTAGATTATTCGTAATTTGATTTAAACTTTGAACATTTGGGTGGCCGCCGTTACGTTTCCGTCAAGATGGCGGCGATATAAAACATGACACTGTTGTGCCCCTTTCTAGTTCTACCTCTGTACCGAATTTCGTTCAATTCGGTTTCACCGTGTTTGTATTGATAAGGGGGGGGGGGGTCGCAGACATTCAGAGTACACACACTCACACACACACAGACACACAGTCACACACACACACAGACAGACAAACACACAATTTTTGGCCCTGTGTAGATCTCATAAGTCTACTTTCATTTTTTGCAAAAATCGAAAGTATGCTAATAATACCATGGGAATTTCTAAGGAATACGTATACTTTGATGCAAGCACTGGCGATCATAATATCCTCCGATATGTTGTTGTTTTGTTTCATTTGAGGGGCTAGAACATCGCGGTCATTTAGCCCCGTTTTCTTGGGTGTGTGTGTTGAATTTGTCTGATAACCTGAGTTATTTCGGGCTTGTAATTATGTGTGTATTTGCAATTAAGGATTTGGAAGGAGGCGGCCGTGGCCGTAAGATAGAATCCGTCGCGGAATTTGGCCGGAGTAGAAGTGGGAAACCACGGAAAACCATTTCCAGGGTGGCTTAGGTGGGAATCGAACCCACTTCTTCTCATATTTGCTTCATGAGGCTACGTGTACCCAATTTCAGCCCTCAGACAAGTATTACATTTCTTGGCAGAGCTGGGAATCGAACTCGGACCTCCGGAGCGACACTTCGATATGTTATGGTAATATTCATGCCAGTTTTTTAATTTTCTGCCATTGCAGGTCACGTGGCATAACGTACCAATTCGATCGTATTCTCTTTATAAATCAGCAAAATGCAACGTACTCTTCACAAAAATTCGTCGTAAGGAAATAAATGTGGCAATGTAGTTACATCCCGACTAAAATGGAATGTGGGCATTCGTTCAAAAAAGTATGCCTACTACTGGATTCGAAGCAGCAATCTACCCGCTCTCGCCCATCACGTACGGTCAGGCTTTAACCCTCTCAGCCATCAACACGTGGTACATACCTCACGCTAAACGTGCTGTAGTTCTGTAGCCGTCCCACCTCAAACGTTTAATTCCATCTCAAAGTCTTCAATCACGGTTTATGGTGTTGATTTAACTTTCTACTATTACAGATCACGTGGCGTAAGCTATTAATTGGATCGTATTACGTGTATGTGTGTTATTTCAAGGAGCAGTAAGTCATATGTTAGTAGAATGGGCCATAGTATTTGGTGGGGAAAAGTTTAAGGTCGGTTTTTCTTTGCTAGACCCATGACCCAATTACATTGCTGTCACACAGTCAGAGCGCAGAGCAATATCGACCATCGGGAGAAATGCGATGTTAGTTGGGTTTCATAAAACTAAATAATAAGGGGCGGGTGGACCACACTGTATATACGTCATGATACCGCCAAAATTGATAATTATGACATTGTTGATTGAGGTGTCAAGCCTTGATTGGACGTTGAATATTTACATGAATGCAGTTCGGTATCTGACGCGGAATTCTCCGCCATCTTGTGGAGTTCATGGTCTGTCGTCTTGAAAACAACAAGCCAGCTGGTTGGAACAGTATCTATCCGTTGTGCTAGGGGAGCCTTGGCCCCTAGCTTTTACCAAAAATGAATACAAATTCAAGAAAAGGAAACGTCTGTGCTACATAAGGATTTGATTTCATCGTTCCGCCGTGAAGAGGAAATATGCAAAGTAAATCGCATCTGGATACATCAGGAGTGCTTGTGACAACAAAACGGCGCATGATCGTGTTAGCCATTTTAAAGGCAATCAAGTGCCAGATTATATTTTATTTATATTGTGTGTTAATTATTTTATTTTCATTGTGTCTCCGATGAGAAGGATGTAAGGTACGTTGAATTATACATTTTTATTTATTATTGTTATGGAGCTCCGATATCGTCTTATAGTAATGTTTTAATTCTGTACCTTATTTGTTTTATAGGCCTAATATTTCTGTTTGTCAACGTTACCTGATATATAAAAAAAGGTTTTGTTTTCTTCGTACCTTCTGGAGACACATTTCTAAGGTTATTTTACGTTTTAAATTATTATTTATTTTCCTTTGGCAATCTTGGGATTGGCATATTATTTATCTGATTTGAGATCCGTGGCTCCTCCCTCTTGTTAATTGTGTTTAGACGTAATTGTTTTCCTCCGTTCTTTTCTTTCTGCTGATTTTAAAATTTAGTTTTGCTAAATTGTTTGCCGTAATTCGATCGGGCATGCGGTCTCCTGTTTTTTGTGGCCATGTTTGTTTTTTGTTTTGCCGAAATGAATTCTGGTCTCGAAGTCAGTCTCTTGGCGCCGACCGCAAAGCTCTAACGTGTTGTGGTGTTAGCTTAATATTTTTTTTTAAATTTAATCTTGTTGGTTTAACTTTGTGTTTTTGGTAAATGTGCCTGTGTTTTTCTCCGTCATGCAAATTTTGAATTATTTTCTGATCCTATTTTATTTGGTTAATTTTAATTTTTAATTTCTCGTTTCAACGTGGCCTGGATCTCCGCATGTCGGATCGGTATTGCATTACCTTGTAAATTATCAAGCCCTTTCTCATTTAATCATGCCTGTAATTTTATTTTAATCTTTGGGCTTTATAACATTTTAATTTTTAATTTAATTATTGTTCTTTTTTTGCTTTGCAAGCAAGCATGTTCTGTTTCTGGTGGAGGTGCTCCTTTAAATTTTAACATTAAATTTTCATTTTCATATTTAAGCAGCTGTTGTGGCATTATTTCATCGACAGCAGTTCTGTCGGTTATTGGGGGGTGTCTGTAGAATAGCCTGTGCGTTCCCCTTCTCCATTTTCCTTCCACCCCTTTTGGAGCTCTTCTGTTGGGACATGTCATCTGGAGGTGATTTTGCAGTGGAAGTGACGCGGACCCCTAAAGAAAGGTAAGTAGGCCCACCCACGCCAGCCGTCCACGGGTGGCAATAATAATAATAAAAAATCCACAGCCTGCTTCCAGTCTCCGAACAGGTCAGGAATGGAATGAATGAAGCCCCCATCTAGCGGCGAGGATATGAACTGTGCCGGCTGCCGAAGCCTATCGCACTCCCCTGGGGAAATGATTAAATGAATGACAGATGAAATAAAATGATAATGGAGAGTGTTGCTGGAATGAATTTTTGACAGGGGAAACCGGATTACCCGGAGAAAAACCTGTCTGCCTCCACTTTGTCCAGCACAAATCTCACATGGAGTGACCGGGATTTGAATCACGGACCCAGCGGTGCTGCCGCCTAAGCCACGGAGGCTTGGTGGTGATAATAATAATAATAATAATAATAATATCGTATGGCCTCGGGTGCCTAGAGCAAGCTTCGTTATGTGACCCCAAAGGACAGGTTGCATGTCCAATTTTGTTATTGCTTGGAGCGCTATGAAAGTTAAGGAGGTTATATATCTAAGCACCTTGACACTCTAGCGTTTTTTTTTTTGGAAGAGAAAGGAGGAACGTTTGTGTTGGTAGAAAATTCCGAGATAAATTTTGCCATTATGAACACGACCTACTGAATTCAAATGGGTTCTGTAACATGCTAACAACGAATGAAATGCGTGTCGTGATTTTTGTCGCCTTTCAAAAATCATTTACCATGACCAGGAGTGAAACGGTGGCAAGCTATGGTGGTGATGATGATGATGATGATGATGATGATGATGATGATGATGATATGTACTGTATATGCTTTAGGTCTGGGTCGTGACTTGGAGTGCAGTCGCTAAGCCCCACTACTCCGTCCACCAATCATATAGTTCGTCTTCTCTGGAGACTTAGAATTATATCCTCCAATCAAAGAGAGACACATTCCCTGGGCGGTACCTACTAGAGTACAGCGTTGCTATTATTGCTAGAACGATGAGTCAAGGGGAAGGCCTATGCGTCATGCCTACTTACACCAGTTGTGAATTTCCCATCCAGGAATATAAGTATTGCTCAAGTTAAATCCTGCCAGGCTCAAGACATGCTTCAACATATGAAATATGTACAAATGATTATAAATATAGCCTACTATACAACATAGAATTAAACCGAGCTTCAGAATCTCGTCAAACACTATACATTACCCCGGATAATATATGAGTAGTGGAGTAGTGAGAGTTCCAACGCACTCCAGAACCCTCCTCGACCCACTACTAAGCCTCGGCCATGTTAAATATTTCTTGAACGCATGGTCCGATTTTGACAAATGAGGTGTCGTTGGACTCGGGCTGACGTCCTCTTTGCTATGGACCACTCGTTATATTTTTTATTTTTTTTATTTTTTTCGTTTTTGAAAGTAGGCGATAGCTTGAACACTAAACATGATAGAACGTTATGCCATGGCTCAAACGAATGGTCTTTATGACCTTTATTTTTTATAATGACTTTTTTTTACTTTTTATGCTTTTTTGAAAACACTCGAATTTTGAAAATCCTATATTTTGAAAACTAGGAAGTTTACAAAAAAGTTTGTTTTATGTAAATCAATGATCCCCACCCCCTCTACCCCCCAAATAAATGTCAAGTCTCTAGGATGAAAACCTGTAGTAGTGGGATGACACGGGAGCTGCGCCACTTTTTATTGAGCCACCCTCGTATTTGCCCCGAACCTGATATCTCGCTAACCAATGGTCGTATTTGAACTTACAAGGTGTCCTAGCACTCGTAGTGATGCCCCCTACTTTCCTATAGGCTCTTAATTTAATGAAAAGATCAAAACTAAAAGGTCATGTGCTTTTAATATCTCACGAACCAATCATGCTAGAGGCATGTTCGGCAGGTCCAAGGACTCGGGGTGACGTCTTCTCTGCTATGGACCACTCGTTATAATTTTTAATAAAATTGGAAACTCGATTTTGGGGTAAACACGTGTTTTTGTGATTTTGCCGATATCTCACGAAGCAATAACGCTAGAGGCATGTACGATGGGTCCAAGGATTCGGGCAGACGTCCTCTTTGCTATAGACCACTCGTTGTAATTTTTTTTAAATTTTGGAAACTCGATTTTGGGGTAAACAAGTGTTTTTTGTGATTTTGCCGATATCTCACGAACCAATAACGCTAGAGACGTCTACGAGGTGTCCTAGGACTCGGGCTAACGCCCCCTTTCAAATGTGGTAGATATTTTTTTCCAAAAAATAATTCACAAAGGGCCTAACGCCGTACATGTTGAGAAAACGTTGTCTTTTTCTTTACCTGTTTATAATGTTTATAAAGCGTGGTGGTTGAGAGAGACGATACGGCTGGGGGTGTGTGTGTGTTTCAACGAACCTGTCGCTGACCAAGGTGGCTGTGTTCAATAGATCAATCGCTATTTCGACGGGCCGGTTTATGACAGAGCGAGGGTGCGTTTTTTCACACATTTTACCTTTAACGTGTAAACGGTGATGAGAACTTGGTTCTATGTTGGTCGAAGCGAGTAGAGAAAACCAACTTGCGGAGGAGCAGGAGGTGAATGTCATTTGAGCTTATTGGAAGGCGCCGATCTGACTTGACAACAGGTGACGCTTGAAGGTGAAATAATCTGACCATCGTGGTGGCAGGGAAGTGCGAAATGCATGCATACACATGTGTGAAACCACATGAGGGCTAAACCAGTGACATCCTGTCTTGCTTCGTACGTGACAAAATGCAAGTTCAGGTGAAATTTGATCTACCACAGGTGTTCACTTTGGGTGTTAGCTGTCCACGTGCGCGATAACTGTTAACAAGTGACATGCTGTTTTGCTTTGTATGTGACAAAATGCAAGTTGGCATGAAATTTGATCTGCCACAGGTGTTCACGTTGGACGTTAGCTGTCTACGTGCCTGATAAGAGAATGTTCAAAGCGTGGGAATCGCTGAATCAGTAAAAAGTATGATGCAACTTGTCGGAATGATGTCACAACCAATAGATAGGCAAGAGCTGCAAACACCAGTGGTGGGAGGTGAAGGGAGGGAAAGGGGGAGGGGTAATGTATGAGAGAACACAGGTGGAAAGAGAAAGAAATATGTGGAGCTGAGGACTGTACACATAGAGCTATAGGTGGTGTACAACATGTGAGAATAAATAAATTAAAAATTGCACAGGTTCACACAACATAGACTGTATTATTGCCATGGCCAAGCACTCACATTAAGATCATTTACAAAATCATAAAATTAAAAATAAAAAATCTTGTTTTGGAAATATCGTTTTTCAACATACACAAAATAAATATATAAAAAATTTGTAAACAACAAAATGGAAAATCCATGGTCAAGCACTCACATTAATATTATTTACAAAATCATAAAATGAAAAATAGAAAATCTTTTTTTGGGTAAATATCGATTTTTTTCAACAGACACAAAATAAATATGTAAAAAATTTGTAAACAGCAAAATGGAAAATCCATGTTTCCATATAGACAAAATTTTAAAAACCTTAAACGGACATTTAAGAAAATATATGCAAATGGGAAATTGACAAATGTGTAAATATGAAAATGGAAAAATCCATGTTTCCATATCATGAAATTGAAAAACATCAAACTGTCATTTAAAAAAATGCAAATGGAAAATTGACAAATTGCAATGTGTGAAATGTGAAATTGAACAAATGGCTATCATTATTTAAAAAAAGAAAAGAACATAGTGCTCTATGGTTGAGGTGTGAATCAAACCCTCTCTACTTATTTGGACCACCCGAGACTGAGTAGACTAGTTTTAGTTATCATACCACTTTTAAAAGTTTGTGTTAAATCTAGGAATTGAACCCAAGAGCTTGTAGGGGAGATCCAAGGTTATAATATGTTAAACAGATAGCCTTGAAGTAGTGTGTGGTAGATATATAGAAATGAGACGTTTCGCTCGGGGCAGGGAGCCATAGAGATCTGCATCAAACCAGTCAAAAGACTGACGACTCAAACAACAACATGTAGAGCTCACCAAAATAATGTTGTATAACGGTAAATGTTAGTCAACGAACAGTAATGCATTACTAAAACCCATGACACGATACCTAAGAGCTTTTCTAAAATTATTTTAAAATGCCTTTAACCCTATATTAAACACCCAGTTCACAAGACTCATAACTGCAATGTTATGGTCAAACAAAACAAAATCTATATTTCAAAACAAACAAGTGGTTTAGTCAATGTATACTGGAAAAAGTTTTATAAACACTCAAGTCCACAAAAATAATTAAATTAGTAACAGTCAGGTTGACCGAGTGGTTATGGTGTTTGACTTAAGTTCAAATTTTCTGTACAAGAAAGCAAGGGTTCGAATCCCTTACCTGATATAACTATTGCCTCAACATGGCTTGACCACACTGTATTATTGTGTACTCGGTACACAAACCATAAATAGAGTGTAATGTTTAAGGTCACTCTCTTTGCGAACATAGTCAGAGAATGTTGATGGTTATCAATAGCATTAATAGTGGGACATAGGGATAGCAATTAAGAAAAACAGACAATACCCATACACTATTTTTATTTATTTAATGTAAGTACTTGTACAATAGTTATATACAAACTACAACTCTCTTTTGTCTATTACTATCTAGTCCTTTTCGATCCACTTGCATATCAAGGGCAGATGACTTTGTAGTTCAGCCCCTTCAAACAACAACACTACTTTTTGCATAGTCTGTGATGATGACTCTTGATGCGTGGAAGATGGATACAACATAACTTTTACAACAGGGGTTAAACGTTGCTCAACAAACAATGCACTATTTTGAGTAGCAACATCTTTCTCTTGTACTAACTTTTTAGCATTCTGATGATTTTTTGTCAATACCATCAGTGTTTTGTCTGGAGCACTACATTGATGATCACTCACACTTAAAACCACACTATTTCTACTTTTCATATTGCCTCGACATGTTGTTGACCTCTGTTTCGAGCATTGCCAGAATATTATTCCTTTTACATTTTGTCGTCTATAGTTATAAGAGTAGCCTTTATAGAGTACACGTTGTTTACCTCGGTTAGTTGGAGTAAGTTCCATAGTAGTAACTAACCTGTTAGTATGATTTGCACGCTACAAAGGTTATCTCGGTTCTGGTAATAGAATTATTTAGCGTTGGCTTTTATATTTAATATGTACAGTTTAAAGTGATAGAAAAGTGGTAGAAACGTGGTAGCAAAGTGGTAGACAATTGGTAACATAGTGGTAGAAAAGTGGTAGCAAAGTGGTAGAAAAGTGGTAGCAAAGTGGTAGAAAAGTGGCAGAAAAGTAGTAGAAAAGTGGTAGCAAAGTGGTAGAAAACTGGCAGAAAAGTAGTAGAAAAGTGGTAGCAAAGTGGTAGAAAAGTGGTAGCAAACTAGAAAAGTGGTAGCAAAGTGGTAGAAAATATTACATGTATTGTTAAGAAATAGTTTAAGCGGTTACATGGATTCATTACACTATAATTTTAGCATCACGAAGCTCATTTTCTATATCCAAAAGTTCTTCCTCATATTTAGTATGACCAGCCTGTTTACAGGTATGCAAGTACTGAAGCCGCTGGATTAGCTTACTGGGATTGTTCCAGTAAACAAATTTAACAAATGATTTTTTTGGGTGTAAACCATTATCATCATCATCATCATCATAATCATCATCATCATCATCATGGTTATCATCATCAATATAATTATCATCAATATAATCATCATCACTATTACTATCTAATCCTTTTTGTTCATCTTGCAATGCAAAAACCTTTGGCATAGTTTGTGTTGTCTTTGATAGTGTTAGAGGTTTCTTAGACGTTAACGACTGTCCTAACATGTCTTTTTCAGGAGATAATAAATGCTCTTTAACAAACAAAGCACTATCTTGAGCCACACTATTTTTTTCTTGGTCTTGCTTTTTTACCTTGGTTAGAGTATTTTGTCCATTTAAATGAGTATTATTTTGAGATTTACAATGATGATCGATTGAAATAAGTATGTTGGAGCCTTTTGTCTTAATCATTCCTCGACACTTTTTAGATCATTGTTTCGAACAGCACCAAATAACAGTTCCATTTTTATTGGTTCGTTTCACAATATATGAATATCCTTTATAGTATGCGTAAGGCTTACCATACCTAGTCACTGATACTTCCATGTCAACTGTCAAGCATAGACTAAGCTCTAGTAAAGTCAACTTGGTAATAAGAATACTAGTTTAATGTGAGAGCAAATATGGATCCAAAGAGTTCAGGTAAAAGTGGAAGCAAATAAGCAAATATTAGAACCAAGAGTGGGGTTAAAAGTGATCGCAAAGTAGTAGACCCATTACACAATAATTTCAGCATGACGAAGCTCTTGTTCAATTTCTTTGATTTCCCAATCGTGACCGATATGCCCAGCTTGTCGTAAAGCATGCAATTGTCGAAGCCGTTGAATTAGCTTACTGGGTTTGTTCCAGTATACAAATTTAACAAATGGATTTTTAGGTGTAAACAAAGCACTACCATTATCATGATCATTATCATCATCATCATTATCATCATCATAATCACCATTATCATCATGACCATCATCACTGTTACTATATAGTCCTTTTTGATCCTCTTGCAATACCATTTTATTTATAGTCTGAGTTGATTTTGATAGTGTTGAAGGTTTCTTGGACGTTGACAATATTGTCCTAACATGACGTTTTGAGGACATGATAAGTCCTTTTGAACAAACACTGCACTATCTTTAGCCGCAATATCGTTTTCTTGAACTTGCTTTTTAGCATTTTGATAATTGTTTGTAAACAGTAAGCGTGGTTCGTTTCGAGCACTACATTGATGAACACTCACACTTAAAACTTTTCCATTTTTACTTTTCAGATTGCCTCGACATTTTGTTGACCTCTCTTTTGAGCATCGCCAGAATATTATTCCATTCACATTCTGGCGATTATAGTTATAGGAGTAGCCTTGATAGAGTGCACGTAGCCTACCTTTGTTGGTTGTAATAAGTTCCATAGTAGTAACTGACCTGTCAGTACGATGTTCACACTACAAAGATTACAATTGTTTTGCTGATGGAGTGACCTACCATAAGCTTATATATTGGCTTATGTGTTGGCTTTTTGTGTTGGCTTTTTGTGTTGGCTTTTCGTGTTGGCTTTTGTGTTGGCTTTTCGTGTTGGCTTTTTGTGTTGGCTTTTCATGTTGGCATTTCGTGTTGGCTTTTGTGTTGGCTTTTCGTGTTGGCTTTTTGTGTTGGCTTTTCATGTTGGCATTTCGTGTTGGCTTTTGTGTTGGATTTTCGTGTTGGCTTTTTGTGTTGGTTTTTCGTGTTGGCATTTCGTGTTGGCTTTTCGTGTTGGCTTTTTTGTATTGGCCTTTCATGTTGGCTTTTTGTATTGGCTTTTCGTGTTGGCTTTTTGTGTGGGCTTTTTGTGTTGGCTTTAGTATTGGCTTTTGTATTGGCTTATTTGACAAGTTATTTGTGTCAATGTATTTAGTGGATTTTTTTGTTGGTGTTGGAAAGTAGTTGAATGAGAGGGAATATTTAAAGACTTAACCTCAGCTCACTAACCTAACCTAACCTAACCTAACCTTTCAACTCTCAGATGTTAATTAAATTCTGTGCATAGTCGAGTTGGAACCCAAGACCTCAGGGGTAAAAAAACAATTATTTTTGACGGCATATTTTGGTAACTTATTTTAATGGCTAACCTAACTTTACCTAACCTAACCTCAGCTCACTTTGGATATTACTAGTAAGTGTTCATATCCTCTGCTAGGTAGCATGCTAGTAGTACAGGTAGTGCTCATATTTACCGCTAGGTAGCGGAAACATACTTTGCATGTTGCATGTGACACTTGTGAAGTTTAACCACATGCAAGACGTGCTTGTATAAGTTCTCTATTTAAACTCAATATACAATTAACCACTAAATGTTCAGAACTAACATGTATAGCCATGTTTAGGGTATATAGGAGACCCTTAGCAAGAAAGGCTGTCTAACCCACGAGTGTACAGCCTTGTCATACGCAGTAAGCACCTGTTGGCAGAAAACAACAACAACAACAATTTGAGAAAGCCAACAACATATCCATTAAGGTATTTAAAGGAAACGGTTTTTTGTTGGCTTTCTCAAATTGTTGTTGTTGTTGTTTTCTGCCAACAGGTGCTTAATGCGTATGACAAGGCTGTACACTCGGGGGTTAGACAGCCTTTCTTGCTAAGGGTCTCCTATATACCCTAAACATGGCTATACATGTTAGTTCTGAACATTTAGTGGTTAATTGTATATTGAGTTTAAATAGAGAACTTATACAAGCACGTCTTGCATGTGGTTAAACTTCACAAGTGTCACATGCAACATGCAAAGTATGTTTCCGCTACCTAGCGGTAAATATGAGCACTACCTGTACTACTAGCATGCTACCTAGCAGAGGATATGAACACTTACTAGTAATATCCAAAGTGAGCTGAGGTTAGGTTAGGTAAAGTTAGGTTAGCCATTAAAATAAGTTACCAAAATAAGCCGTCAAAAATAATTGTTTTTTTACCCCTGAGGTCTTGGGTTCCAACTCGACTATGCACAGAATTTAATTAACATCTGAGAGTTGAAAGGTTAGGTTAGGTTAGGTTAGGTTAGTGAGCTGAGGTTAAGTCTTTAAATATTCCCTCTCATTCAACTACTTTCCAACACCAACAAAAAATCCACTAAATACATTGACACAAATAACTTGTCAAATAAGCCAATACAAAAGCCAATACTAAAGCCAACACAAAAAGCCCACACAAAAAGCCAACACGAAAAGCCAATACAAAAAGCCAACATGAAAGGCCAATACAAAAAAGCCAACACGAAAAGCCAACACGAAATGCCAACACGAAAAGCCAACACAAAAAGCCAACACGAAAAGCCAACACAAAAGCCAACACGAAATGCCAACATGAAAAGTCAACACAAAAAGCCAACACGAAAAGCCAACACAAAAGCCAACACGAAATGCCAACATGAAAAGCCAACACAAAAAGCCAACACGAAAAGCCAACACAAAAGCCAACACGAAAAGCCAACACAAAAAGCCAACACAAAAAGCCAACACATAAGCCAATATATAAGCTTATGGTAGGTCACTCCATCAGCAAAACAATTGTAATCTTTGTAGTGTGAACATCGTACTGACAGGTCAGTTACTACTATGGAACTTATTACAACCAACAAAGGTAGGCTACGTGCACTCTATCAAGGCTACTCCTATAACTATAATCGCCAGAATGTGAATGGAATAATATTCTGGTGATGCTCAAAAGAGAGGTCAACAAAATGTCGAGGCAATCTGAAAAGTAAACAAGTAGTTCCGTGAAGAACTATACAGCCTATTTTCATATATCCTACTTATGTTAATTGCCACTATCAACATACACAATTTCTGTTTGATTGCTGTAATAGATTCGTAGATATTAAGAACCGACTAAATATTTCGGATGGTCGCCATGTTGGATTTTATATATGTAGGTCCTAGAGTTATGTACTGTTACATGAAGATTATTGTGAACGTGTAGTATTCAAACTTCAATCGCATAATTAGGACACAAGAAAAAACGAGGAGATTTTAAAATTTTTCACAGCTGCCATCTTGAGGTTATGGAAACAATTGAAATAAATTAGATGCCAGTGGATTAACAATCGTATAAGGATTTACTGTACCAAGTTTCACTGCACTCGGATGGTTAAATTGCGAGAAACATCCATGTGAATATTTATAATTCGCGTCACCTCCATGTTGGATTTGTGATCACCAGGTTATTTAAAGTCCTATAGGTGAACTTAAGTTCATAACCCCTATGAACATTAAAAAATGCAGTTTGATTGCTAAAATAGATTCGTAGATATTCAGTATCGTCTAAATATTTCGGATGGTCGCCATGTTGGATTGTTAAATGTATAGGCCATAGTCATGTACCATTAAAGGAAAATTATTGCGTAGGTTCATTATTCAAACTTTCACTTCGATCGCATGACTACATCACAAGAAATACAAACTTAATTTTAAAATTCGCACTGCCGCCATCTTGAGGTTATGTAAACAATTGAAATAAATTAGATACCAGTGGATTACAATGTGTATAAATATTTCCTGTACCAGGTTTCAGTGAGCTTGGAACATTAAATCGCGAGAAAGGTCTATTTAAAATTTTCTAATTCGCTTGGCCGCCATGTTCGTTTTGTAGTTAACCGGTTTTTGAAAGTCTTATAGATGGACTTCCAGTAGTGCCCTTTATCTCCGTACAAAATTTTAGGGAGATACCGCTAATAGTTCAGAGATATAGAATGCCGGTGAAATACTTCGCACATCCGCCATCTTGTGATTATGTAAACAATTGAACGAAGTTAGATGTCGGTGCATTACAATGTATATAAGCATATACTGTACCAAGTTTCATTGCGTTTGGTTGGTCAAATCGCGAGAAACGTCTATTTAAAGTCGTAAATTCGCTTGGCCTCCATGTTGGTTTTGTAGTTACCAGGTTTTCAAAAGTCACATAAGTGAACTTATAGTAGTTCCCTCTATCACCATAGAAAATGTCAGGGTAATATCGGCAATAGTTTCGAAGATATTGAATGCTGGTGAAATATTTCGCACAGCCGCCATGTTGGATTGGTGAGTCGTAACAAAATTTGAAGGGCACGGTCGAGGTCGCCGGGAATAGTGCTATGAACTTTCCGAGTTTCATTGAAATCGCTCCTGCCGTTTATATTTTATTAGGGGGGGACACACACACGAATCACACACACACACACACACACACACACACACACGCACACACACACGGACAAAAGGTGATCTCATAAGCCTATTTTTTCAAAATTGAAAATAGGCTAAAAATGGAAAAGTTTTAAGTGTGAGTGTTCATCAATGTAGTGCTCGAAACGAACCACGCTTACTGTTTACAAACAATTATCAAAATGCTAAAAAGCAAGTTCAAGAAAACGATATTGCGGCTAAAGATAGTGCAGTGTTTGTTCAAAAGGACTTATCATGTCCTCAAAACGTCATGTTAGGACAATTGTCAACGTCCAAGAAACCTTCAACACTATCAAAATCAACTCAGACTATAAATAAAATGGTATTGCAAGAGGATCAAAAAGGACTATATAGCAACAGTGATGATGGTCATGATGATAATGGTGATTATGATGATGATAATGATGATGATGATAATGATCATGATAATGGTAGTGCTTTGTTTACACCTAAAAATCCATTTGTTAAATTTGTATACTGGAACAAACCCAGTAAACTAATTCAACGGCTTCGACAATTGCATGCTTTACGACAAGCTGGGCATATCGGTCACGATTGGGAAATCAAAGAAATTGAACAAGAGCTTCGTCATGCTGAAATTATTGTGTAATGGGTCTACCACTTTGCGACCAGTTTTAACCCCACTCTTGGTTCTAATATTTGCTTATTTGCTTCCACTTTTACCTGAACTCTTTGGATCCATATTTGCTCTCACATTAAACTAGTATTCTTATTACCAAGTTGACTTTACTAGAGCTTAGTCTATGCTTGACAGTTGACATGGAAGTATCAGTGACTAGGTATGGTAAGCCTTACGCATACTATAAAGGATATTCATATATTGTGAAACGAACCAATAAAAATGGAACTGTTATTTGGTGCTGTTCGAAACAACGATCTAAAAAGTGTCGAGGAATGATTAAGACAAAAGGCTCCAACATACTTATTTCAATCGATCATCATTGTAAATCTCAAAATAATACTCATTTAAATGGACAAAATACTCTAACCAAGGTAAAAAAGCAAGACCAAGAAAAAAATAGTGTGGCTCAAGATAGTGCTTTGTTTGTTAAAGAGCATTTATTATCTCCTGAAAAAGACATGTTAGGACAGTCGTTAACGTCTAAGAAACCTCTAACACTATCAAAGACAACACAAACTATGCCAAAGGTTTTTGCATTGCAAGATGAACAAAAAGGAATAGATAGTAATAGTGATGATGATTATATTGATGATAATTATATTGATGATGATAACCATGATGATGATGATGATGATTATGATGATGATGATGATAATGGTTTACACCTAAAAAAATCATTTGTTAAATTTGTTTACTGGAACAATCCCAGTAAGCTAATCCAGCGGCTTCAGTACTTGCATACCTGTAAACAGGCTGGTCATACTAAATATGAGGAAGAACTTTTGGATATAGAAAATGAGCTTCGTGATGCTAAAATTATAGTGTAATGAATCCATGTAACCGCTTAAACTATTTCTTAACAATACATGTAATATTTTCTACCACTTTGCTACCACTTTTCTAGTTTGCTACCACTTTTCTACCACTTTGCTACCACTTTTCTACTACTTTTCTGCCAGTTTTCTACCACTTTGCTACCACTTTTCTACTACTTTTCTGCCACTTTTCTACCACTTTTCTACCACTTTGCTACCACTTTTCTACCACTATGTTACCAATTGTCTACCACTTTGCTACCACGTTTCTACCACTTTTCTATCACTTTAAACTGTACATATTAAATATAAAAGCCAACGCTAAATAATTCTATTACCAGAACCAAGATAACCTTTGTAGCGTGCAAATCATAGTAACAGGTTAGTTACTACTATGGAACTTACTCCAACTAACCGAGGTAAACAACGTGTACTCTATAAAGGCTACTCTTATAACTATAGACGACAAAATGTAAAAGGAATAATATTCTGGCAATGCTCGAAACAGAGGTCAACAACATGTCGAGGCAATATGAAAAGTAGAAATAGTGTGGTTTTAAGTGTGAGTGATCATCAATGTAGTGCTCCAGACAAAACACTGATGGTATTGACAAAAAATCATCAGAATGCTAAAAAGTTAGTACAAGAGAAAGATGTTGCTACTCAAAATAGTGCATTGTTTGTTGAGCAACGTTTAACCCCTGTTGTAAAAGTTATGTTGTATCCATCTTCCACGCATCAAGAGTCATCATCACAGACTATGCAAAAAGTAGTGTTGTTGTTTGAAGGGGCTGAACTACAAAGTCATCTGCCCTTGATATGCAAGTGGATCGAAAAGGACTAGATAGTAATAGACAAAAGAGAGTTGTAGTTTGTATATAACTATTGTACAAGTACTTACATTAAATAAATAAAAATAGTGTATGGGTATTGTCTGTTTTTCATAATTGCTATCCCTATGTCCCACTATTAATGCAATTGTTAACCATCAACATTCTCTGACTATGTTCGCAAAGAGAGTGACCTTAAACAATACACTCTATTTATGGTTTGTGTACCGAGTACACAATAATACAGTGTGGTCAAGCCATGTTGAGGCAATAGTTATATCAGGTAAGGGATTCGAACCCTTGCTTTCTTGTACAGAAAATTTGAACTTAAGTCAAACACCATAACCACTCGGTCAACCTGACTGTTACTAATTTAATTATTTTTGTGGACTTGAGTGTTTATAAAACTTTTTCCAGTATACATTGACTAAACCACTTGTTTGTTTTGAAATATAGATTTTGTTTTAATTTAGTCCCCCGTTCGGATCTCCGGGTGGGGACTACTCGAGAGGGGGTTAACATCAGAGAAGTGACAAAGAGGAACTCTGACATTCTACGGATCGGAGCGTGGAATGTTAGAAGTCTGCTAGGAAATGGAAGGTTAGAAAACTTAGAAAGGGAAATGGATAGGTTGAGGTTGGATTTGGTTGGGATTAGTGAAATGCGCTGGCAGGAAGAACAGGAATTTTGGTCAGGAGACCATAGGGTCATTAGCACTAAATCAAACAATGGCCAAGCAGGGGTTGGCCTCATATTGAGTAGGAAACTTGGACAGCGCGTGGAATATTATGAGCAATATAGTGAACGGATTATTGTAACAAAAATCAATACTAAACCTACGTGCACCACAGTGGTACAAGTCTATATGCCTACCAGTCAAGCTGATGATGAGGATGTTGAAAAGGTCTACGAAGAAATAGACGAAATTCTGAGGTATATCAAGGGTGATGAAAATGTTATAGTAATGGGAGATTGGAATGCTGTGGTAGGAAAAGGGAGTGAAGGGAAGATAGTAGGAGATTTCGGATTAGGTGAAAGGAATGATCGAGGAAGCAGGCTGGTAGAATTCTGCACTGAGCATGAGTTGGTCATAGACGAAATTCTGAGGTATATCAAGGGTGATGAAAATGTTATAGTAATGGGAGATTGGAATGCTGTGGTAGGAAAAGGGAGAGAAGGGAAGATAGTAGGAGATTTCGGATTAGGTGAAAGGAATGATCGAGGAAGCAGGCTGGTAGAATTCTGCACTGAGCATGAGTTGGTCATAGCTAACACCTTATTCAATAACCACAATAGAAGAATATACACATGGATGAGACCAGGAGATACAGGGCGTTACCAAATCGACTTCATTATGGTCAAGCAGAGGTTTCGAAACCAGATTTTGGATTGTAAATCATATCCTGGTGCTGACATAAACTCTGACCACAATCTGGTTGTAATGAAATGCAGATTAAAGTTGAAGAAACTGAAGAAAAGTCAAAAGCCAAAAAGGTGGGCAATAGACAGACTGAAAGAGAAGGATGTAAACGAAAGATTCAAGAAGAGTATAAAGGAAGGACTAATGAAAAACCCTAAACAAACTTCAATTGCAGACGAATGGGAACTTTTGAGGAATGAAATAACAAAATCCGCAGAAGAAAACATTGGTAGGAAAGAGAGAATAGGTAGAAAACCGTGGATCACTCAGGATATACTCGAATTGATGGATGAAAGGCGGAAGCACAAGAATGTAAGAGATGGAAAGGGGAAAGCAGAATACAGACGTCTGAGAAATGAGGTTAACAAGAAGTGCAAGGAAGCGAAAGAAGAATGGTTGAAAGAGAAATGTGCTGGTATAGAAAATTGTCTGAAATTAGGAAAAGTAGACACAGCTTATCGAAGGATTAAGAATATTTTTGGGGAAAAGAAGACTAAGTGCTGTAATATTAAGGACACAAATGGAAAGCCTCTAACAGATAGGGAAGAAAAAGTTGAGAGATGGAAAGCTTACATAGAGAGTTTGTATAAGGGAAAGGAGATTGAGAATCATGTAATGGAAAGGGAGGAGGAAATTGATGAGGATGCGAAAGGAGATTTAATATTGAGATCAGAATTTGATAGAGCTTTGGAAGACTTAAGCAGGAACAAAGCACCAGGCATAGATGATATACCGATTGAGTTGCTACGCTGCATAGGAGAGGAAGGTCTGATCAGGTTATTTCACTTGGTGTGTAGGATGTATGAGACAGGTGAGGTACCCCCTGATTTCAAGAAGAATGTAATCATCCCTATACCAAAGAAAGTGGGAGCTGACAGATGTGAAGATTACCGTACAATCAGCTTGATTACTCATGCTTCAAAGATCCTGTCTAGAATAATTTACAAGAGGATTGAAAGCCAGATAGAAACGGAGTTGGGTGAAGACCAGTTTGGTTTCAGGAGAAATGTAGGAACAAGGGAAGTTTTACTAAGTCTTAGGCTGATTTTGGAAGGTAGAATAAGGAAAGATAAGAGAACGTTCATGGCTTTTGTAGACTTAGAAAAGGCTTTTGATAACGTTGATTGGACTAAATTGTTTGACATTTTGAAATCGATTGGAATAAAGTACAGGGATAGGAGGGTGATATACAATCTATACAGAAACCAGACAGCAGTCATTCGAGTTGAAGGACATGAGAGAGAAGCAGGTATTCGGAAAGGTGTAAGGCAAGGCTGCAACTTATCACCCATACTTTTCAATCTTTACATTGAACAAGCAATGAAGGAAATTAGAGAAAAATTTAAAGTGGGAGTGAAGATTCAAGGAGAAATAATTTCAACTCTGAGATTTGCTGATGACATCGTCATCTTGGCCAACAAGCCTGAGGATTTGAATGAGTTTTTGAATGGTATGGACTCCGTCTTACGGAAAGAATTCATGATGAAAATTAATAAATGTAAAACAAAAATACTGGAATGCAGCCGAAATAAATCAGAAACCTCTATGGAGATCAAATTGGCAGGTGAAAAGCTGAAGGAAGTAGGAGATTTCTGTTACTTAGGAAGCAGAATAACCAGTGATGGACGAAGCAAAGAGGATATAAAAAGTAGGTTGGCTCAGGCAAGAAAAGCATTTCTACAAAAACGGAATCTGCTGACATCGAATATAGATTTAGGTATTAGGAAGTCATTTTTGAAAGCCTTTGTCTGGAGCGTGGCGCTCTATGGAAGTGAAACTTGGACTATTGGTGCAGCAGAAAAGAGGAGAATTGAAGCATTTGAAATGTGGTGCTACAGGAGAATGATGAAGATCAGATGGGTAGATAGGGTTACAAATATAGATGTATTAAGACGAGTGGGAGAGGAGAGATGTTTCTGGCGACTGCTAATGAAGAGAAGAGATAGGTTGGTAGGACACATACTAAGACACCCAGGAATAGCAAGCTTAGTTATGGAAGGAAGGGTCGAGGACAAGAACTGTAGGGGTAGACCAAGGTTAGAATATGTTAAACAGATTGCCTCGGATGTAGGGTGTGGTAGCTATGTAGAGATGAAACGATTAGCTCAGGACAGGGAGGCATGTAGAGCTGCATCAAACCAGTCAAAAGACTGAAGACTCAAACAACAACGACCATAACATTGCAGTTATGAGTCTTGTGAACTGGGTGTTTAATATAGGGTTAAAGGCATTTTAAAATAATTTTAGAAAAGCTCTTAGGTATCGTGTCATGGGTTTTAGTAATGCATTACTGTTCGTTGACTAACATTTACCGTTACACAACATTATTTTGGTGAGCTCTACATGTTGTTGTTTGAGTCGTCAGTCTTTTGACTGGTTTGATGCAGATCTCTATGCCTCCCTGCACCGAGCGAAACGTCTCATTTCTATATAGCTACCATACACTACATTCAAGGCTATCTGTTTAACATATTATAACCTTGGATCTCCCCTACAAGCTCTTGGGTTCAATTCCTAGATTTAACACAAACTTTTAAAAGTGGTATGATAACTAAAACTAGTCTACTCAGTCTCGGGTGGTCCAAATAAGTAGAGAGGGTTTGATTCACACCTCAACCATAGAGCACTATGTACTTTTCTTTTTTTAAATAATGATAGCCATTTGTTCAATTTCACATTTCACACATTGCAATTTGTCAATTTTCCATTTGCATTTTTTTAAATGACAGTTTGATGTTTTTCAATTTCATGATATGGAAACATGGATTTTTCCATTTTCATATTTACACATTTGTCAATTTCCCATTTGCATATATTTTCTTAAATGTCCGTTTAAGGTTTTTAAAATTTTGTCTATATGGAAACATGGATTTTCCATTTTGCTGTTTACAAATTTTTTATATATTTATTTTGTGTATGTTGAAAAAAATCGATATTTCCAAAACAAGATTTTCTATTTTTCATTTTATGATTTTGTAAATAATATTAATGTGAGTGCTTGACCATGGATTTTCCATTTTGTTGTTTACAAATTTTTTATATATTTATTTTGTGTATGTTGAAAAACGATATTTCCAAAACAAGATTTTTTATTTTTAATTTTATGATTTTGTAAATGATTTTAATGTGAGTGCTTGGCCATGGCAATAATACAGTCTATGTTGTGTGATCCTGTGCAATTTTTAATTTATTTATTCTCACATGTTGTACACCACCTATAGCTCTATGTGTACAGTCCTCACCTCCACATATTTCTTTCTCTTTCCACCTGTGTTCTCTCATACATTACCCCTCCCCCTTTCCCTCCCTTCACCTCCCACCACTGGTGTTTGCAGCTCTTGCCTATCTATTGGTTGTGACATCATTCCGACAAGTTGCATCATACTTTTTACTGATTCAGCGATTCCCACGCTTTGAACATTCCCTTATCAGGCACGTGGACAGCTAACGTCCAACGTGAACACCTGTGGCAGATCAAATTTCATGCCAACTTGCATTTTGTCACATACAAAGCAAAACAGCATGTCACTTGTTAACAGTTATCGCGCACGTGGACAGCTAACACCCAAAGTGAACACCTGTGGTAGATCAAATTTCACCTGAACTTGCATTTTGTCACGTACGAAGCAAGACAGGATGTCACTGGTTTAGCCCTCATGTGGTTTCACACATGTGTATGCATGCATTTCGCACTTCCCTGCCACCACGATGGTCAGATTATTTCACCTTCAAGCGTCACCTGTTGTCAAGTCAGATCGGCGCCTTCCAATAAGCTCAAATGACATTCACCTCCTGCTCCTCCGCAAGTTGGTTTTCTCTACTCGCTTCAACCAACATAGAACCAAGTTCTCATCACCGTTTACACGTTAAAGGTAAAATGTGTGAAAAAACGCACCCTCGCTCTGTCATAAACCGGCCCGTCGAAATAGCGATTGATCTATTGAACACAGCCACCTTGGTCAGCGACAGGTTCGTTGAAACACACACACACCCCCAGCCGTATCGTCTCTCTCAACCACCACGCTTTATAAACATTATAAACAGGTAAAGAAAAAGAAAACGTTTCTTCAACATGTACGGCGTTAGGCCCTTTGTGAATTATTTTTTGGAAAAAAATATCTACCACATTTGAAAGGGGGCGTTAGCCCGAGTCCTAGGACACCTCGTAGACGTCTCTAGCGTTATTGGTTCGTGAGATATCGGCAAAATCACAAAAAACACTTGTTTACCCCAAAATCGAGTTTCCAAAATTTTAAAAAAAATACAACGAGTGGTCTATAGCAAAGAGGACGTCTGCCCGAATCCTTGGACCCATCGTACATGCCTCTAGCGTTATTGCTTCGTGAGATATCGGCAAAATCACAAAAACACGTGTTTACCCCAAAATCGAGTTTCCAATTTTATTAAAAATTATAACGAGTGGTCCATAGCAGAGAGGACGTCACCCCGAGTCCTTGGACCTGCCGAACATGCCTCTAGCATGATTGGTTCGTGAGATATTAAAAGCACATGACCTTTTAGTTTTGATCTTTTCATTAAATTAAGAGCCTATAGGAAAGTAGGGGGAATCACTACGAGTGCTAGGACACCTTGTATGTTCAAATACGACCATTGGTTAGCGAGATATCAGGTTCGGGGCAAATACGAGGGTGGCTCAATAAAAAGTGGCGCAGCTCCCGTGTCATCGCACTACTACAGGTTTTCATCCTAGAGACTTGACATTTATTTGGGGGGTAGAGGGGGTGGGGATCATTGATTTACATAAAACAAACTTTTTTGTAAACTTCCTAGTTTCCAAAATATAGGATTTTCAAAATTCGAGTGTTTTCAAAAAAGCATAAAAAGTAAAAAAAAGTCATTATAAAAAATAAAGGTCATAAAGACCATTCGTTTGAGCCATGGCATAACGTTCTATCATGTTTAGTGTTCAAGCTATCGCCTACTTTCGAAAACGAAAATAATAATTAAAAAAATTATAACGAGTGGTCCATAGCAAAGAGGACGTCAGCCCGAGTCCAACGACACCTCATTTGTCAAAATCGGACCATGCGTTCAAGAAATATTTAACATGGCCGAGGCTTAGTAGTGGGTCGAGGAGGGTTCTGGAGTGCGTTGGAACTCTCACTACTCTACTACTTATATGACCTTCAATAAATATAATTGAAATAATAATAGTCTTCATCAAACCGGCGAAACACTTACACTCAATAAGAAACATGAACTTGAAGACATCAAGAAAGAAGAAGAAAAAATTCGGAAAATACTAGGAACAAGACTCACTACTGACGGGTATCGACTACAGTCAATCAAGACAACTGAAAGATACCCAAACATCGACGTCGACATCAGAAAAAGACGATTGAAATTCTTCTTGCACATAAGTAGACTGCCGAATACCCGACTAACCAAAATAATACCAGATTACATATCATCACTCAAAAGTGCAACACCATGGATGCAAGAAGTGTAAAAAGACATGCGAACTGCTAACATAACCGGCACATCAGACAGAGACTCCTTCCGTAACAAGGTGAACAACTGGGAAGTCCAACCAGAGCAAGCAAAACCTACACCTTACAGACCTCCATGGTCTGACGAAAGAAAATTGGCATTCTCCAACAGAATGAAGCAATACTGACAAAATAAGAAGAACGTCAAGAATTGAGTCAAATTGCTTAGGCTAACGCTTTCCAATATTGGGAAAATACGCTGTAAATAAGTAAATAAGTAAATAAGTAAATAAATAAATAAATAAATAATAGTCTGATAAAAATGAAAATAACAATAATAAATAATAATAATTTAATAAAATAATGACACTGCGTCCACTGCGAATGGACACGTAGCTAACACGATAAAGTATAGATATAGCGTTTATACAGAGAAATGAATCGTATCAACAGTTGAAATCAAACTGTCATGGGGACTCATACAGATATTTGATACAATCCACAGTTGATTTGTCCTTTAGCACACAACGCGATTATTGGACGCAATTTTTCAACCAATTTTTATTTGGTGATGAAGGTCATAATGTTTTATAAGAAGAACAAGTACTGTACAGGCTATTATTTATTGACTAAAGGTCTTACTCTTATCATTTTATCAGTGGTAATTTAAAATAGTACATTATGCAACTCCCCTTTATTGGTAATAATTAAGACACGAGTATGTTTATAAACGAGCAAAGAGAGTTTTATAATTTCCATACGAGTTACGAGTGTCTTAATTACGATTATAGGCGCGTTGCATACGACGTTTATGTTCGACAATAATTACAAGTTTATTATGTGTTCTAACATAAATATTCATAAATATCTGTCGAAATTCTCTCGGTTGAATTCTTCTTTGGAACATAGTTTATCCTGAAGTAGCACCAACAGATAGTGCACAGGTACTATGTTGGATCATTTTGTTATTTTGGTCAATTAACACAAAATAGGCTGTTACAAATGCATTAAAATTAAAATGCATCGTATTATCAACTAGTTATTCTTCAAATTCGATGTGATTAGAATGCCAACGGAAGGCAAATCATTTGAGTCCCAAATAGAACAGTTACGCCTATGACATCTTGTCGAAAAGTATCGCGTAAGAAATCCATTTACTGAACAGAGAGCTGGATTATTATTTCCGTGGAACTAATGTCGGACGCTTGCTTCCTCCATGACGTTCTGGTGTGTTTATGTCAACAAGAGCATTCACTAAAATTGTCGGTGAAATCTTACGAATGTGTAGAAATTGGAGTTGCGGATATTAAGGTACAGTGCAATATTGCCCAGTTTGTTTATGCATTGTTACTAGAATGGTTGATCCAATATAGGCTACATTGTCAACTTTCAAATCATGTAATTCATGTCCGAGATGTAGGATTTTGAGTGCATATGAGAAGCTATCCTTACCTAATTGGTCTATGAATGAAAATATTGAGCTCTGATTGGTTGGAAAAAGTGTGTTAGCCTATAATGAAAAGTAGTTCCTTAATGACCCCCATTATAATACAGTTTTCTGACATAAAATATTTGTATATCGACATCGTCGAACATAAAACATTTCTACTTACAAACGTTTTTATCACCAAGATTAACAGACCTATGTTGGCCGAAACGATTAAAGTTTACCAATTCTAGGATTAGCCAAGCACATACATACCTGTCCTTTAGGACGGGCGTAATGAGGATTTAGCGAACTACCCTTGCATAGTTCAACTCTGCTCACACTTAAATATGCATTAGCAAGCAGTTTGTGTGCCGCTTTCCATAAACATTCTATTCACTACCGAGTCTCTTTGTCTTCGTTTGCAACAAAGTTAGATGTAAATATTCATTAGAGGGAGAAAGCGGGAGAGGAGTGGCACACTCAGATAAGGTGCTTCCGCCGGCTGTTCTAACACGGAGCGTAGACAACTTCATGTAACCAATGGTATGGAAGCAGGCAAACAACCATCAACGCAGCTAACCGTGATTCTGACTTAATTTTCATTTCAGCACTCTGATAATGATACATCTTGGGACATAAAGAATGGAATTTCAATTTCCTCGCCTTAAATCGCCTCCTGTAGTCTCTCCTTTTATCCCAACAACCGAGCCGTAAGCCGCTGGAATATTGGGCTATTCAGCTTTTCCACAATGAAGAGGTAACTGGGTTCTTAACTCTGTTTACCTGTAATCTGGATCAGTCAACAGAAGTGTGCGCGAGCGAATGTACTGTAAATAGTGCATTGTAATGCGGAGAATAACGTCTAGAGACAGCATACATTATTTTCATAATAATAATTATAATAATCACCGACAGTAGTGGCTACACTGGCTAACGCGCAGCATTAGGTCATGGGGCCAAGCTCTCTGCTGACTCGGTAGACGCGTGGGTTCGAGCCCCACCGTCGGCCATCCTAGAAATGGTTTTCCGTGGTTTCCCATTTTCAACACCAGGCAAATACTGGGACGGTACCTTCTGACAGGCCACGGCCGCTTCCTTCCACATCCTTGCCCAGTTTCATTCACCATCATTCATTTCATCTCTCATTAACTCCTCTCATGAGGTTGGCGTCAGGAAGGGCATCCGGCCGTAAAAACCATCGCCACAAAGACTTCCATCGCATCTCATCCCCGACCCCGCTGGAAAACGGGAATAATAAGGGGAAGACATACAATAATTATAATAATCATAATAACTAGCGAAACCAGATTTTGGATTGTAAAACGTATCCCGGTGCTGACATAAACTCTGACCACAATCTGGTTGTTATGCAATGCAGATTAAAGTTGAAGAAACTGAAGAAAAGTCAAAAGTCAAAAAAGTTGGGCAATAGACAGACTGAAAGAGAAGGATTTCAACGTAAGATTCAAGGTGAGTATAAAGGGAGGACTAATGAAAAACGCAAGACAAACTTCAATAGCTGATGAATGGGCACTTTTGAAGAATGAAATAACAAAATCCGCAGAAGAAAACATTGGTAGGAAAGAAAGAATAGGTAGAAAACCGTGGATCACTCTGGATATACTAGAATTGATGGATGAAAGGCGGAAACACACCAATGTAAGAGATGAAAAAGTGAAAGCAGAATACAGACGTTTGAGAAATGAGGTTAACAAGAAGTGCAAGGAAGCGAAAGAAGAATGGTTGAAAGAGAAATGTGCAGGCATAGAAAATTGTCTGAAATTAGGAAAAGTAGACACACCTTATCGAAGGATTAAGAATACTTTTGGGGAAAAGAAGACTAAGTGCTGTAATATTAAGGACACAAATAGAAAGCCTCTAACAGATAGGGAAGAGAAGGTTGAGAGATGGAAAGCTCACATCGAGTGTTTGTATAAGGGAAAGGAGATTGAGAATCATGTAGTGGAAAGGGAGGGGGAAATTGATGAGGATGCAAGAGGAGATTTAATATTGAGGTCAGAATTTGACAGATCATTGGAAGACTTAAGCAGGAACAAAGCACCAGGCATAGATGATATACCGATTGAGTTGCTACGATGAATAGGAGATGAAGGTCTGATCAGGTTATATCACTTGGTGTATAGGATTTATGAGACAGGTGAGGTACCATCTGATTTCAAGAAGAATGTTATCTTCCCTATACCGAAGAAAGTGGGAGCTGACAGATGCGCAGATTACCGTACAATCAGCTTAATTACTCATGCTTCAAAGATCCTGTCTAGAATAATTTACAAGAGGGTGGAAAGCCAGATAGAAACGGAGTTGGGTGAAGACCAGTTTGGTTTCAGGAGAAATGTAGGAACAAGGGAAGCTGTACTGTCTTAGGCTGATTTTGGAAGGTAGAATAAGGAAAGATAAGAGAACGTTCATGGTATTTGTAGACTTGGAAAAGGCTTTTGATAACGTTGATTGGACTAAATTGTTTGACATTTTGAAAACGATTGGAAGAAAGTACAGGGATAGGAGGGTAATCTACAATCTATACAGAAACCAGGCAGCAGTCATTCGAACGGAAGGACATGAGAGAGAAGCTGGTATTCAGAAAGGTGTAAGGCAAGGGTGCAACTTATCACCTATACTTTTCAATCTTTACATCGACCAAGCAATGAATGAAATTGGAGAAAAGTTTAATGTGGGAGTGAATATTTAAGGAGAAATAATTTCAACTCTGGGATTTGCCGATGACATAGTCATCTTGACCGACACGTCTGAGGATTTGAATGAGTTCTTGAATGGTATGGACTTCGTCTAGATGAAAGAATTCATGATGAAAATTAATAAAGGTAAAACAAAAATATTGGAATGCAGCCGAAATAAATCAGAAACCCCTATGGAGATCAAATTGGCAAGTGAAAAGCTGAAGGAAGTAGGAGACTTCTGTTACTTAGGAAGCAAAATAACCAGTGATGGACGAAGCAAAGAGGATATAAAAAGTAGGTTAGCTCAGGGCAGGAAAGCATTTCTACAGAAAAGGAATCTGTTGACATCAAATATAGATTTAGGTATAAGGAAGTCATTTTTGAAGGCCTTTGTCTGGAACGTGGTGCTCTATGGAAGTGAAACTTGGACTATTTGTGCTGCAGAAAAGATGAGAATTAAAGCGCTTGAAACGTGGTGTTACAGGAGAATGATGAAGATCAGATGGGTAGATGGAGTTACAAACGAAGAGGTATTAAGACTAGTGGGAGGGGAGAGATGTTTGTGGCGACTGCTAATGAAGAGAAGAGATAGGTTGGTAGGACACATACTTAGGCACCCAGGAATAGCAAGCTTAGTTATGGAAGGAAGGGTCGAGGGCAAGAACTGTAGGGGTAGACCAAGGTTAGAATATGTTAAACAGATTGCCTTGGATGTAGAATGTGGTAGCTATATAGAGATGAAATGATTAGCTCAGGAGAGAGAGGCATGGAGCGCTGCATCAAACCAGTCAAAAGACTGACGACTTAAACAACAACAACAGCGGACCCGTGCGAGAACTCTCGCATAATGGGTTGGGTGCGCCCCATGTGTACAGACTACCCGCCCAGCTCTAGTGATAAGCGGGCATTACGCGACACAGTTTTTGCAGAGGCTATCGTCTTGTATATTTGTTTAAAAGCACTTTATAAACAAATAAGCATATTTCCGTTGCCTTTTCAAGAAATGCAAGATTTTTCCAGTACTATTGAGACGATTTGTAAGATTTTGGTACAAACCACACCTTCTAACTCCCTCTGGTTTAGGAGCTTGAGTTTTGTGAAACATACACCTTAGCGTATTATATAATAAGATAACCTTTGATATAGTACAATGGTCACAGACACACCAAGAACATATTCTTATTAAGACACACACCACCTTAACGAAACACAAAATAATGTCTACACCCGAAGTCAGCTGTTGAACGACTGACTTTGCCACGCCAGAAAGGTGGACGCGCGCTTACTGATATTATACACCTACATGCCAAGCAGGTGAAGAATCTTCAAGCCTACCTTTTGAGCAAGACGAACTCTCCCCTGCATCAGGCTGTTATTAAAATGGATGACAAGTACACTCCATTGGACCTTCTCCATGCCAGGGATATGTAGTCAGCTACGTTAGAAGAGCACATGCTTCACCAGTGGACTCAGAAAGCACTGCACGTCCGTCATCCGTATGATCCCAGTGGAGAATAGCTGGCTGACCAATGCGGATCTATTTCCTGAGACTGAAAGGTTCATGATCGCGATACAAGTTCAAGTAGTGGCAACAAAGAACTACCTTAAATACATCATTAAGGCAGGCATGTCAGATGACAAATGTAGGAGATGTCATCGCAAATCGGAGACCATCCAGCATATCACAGGGGGCTGTACAACGATTTCATCTACGTGCTACTGCTCGGTTCCAAGCTCTGTGAACTTGCGGGATAAAGGGCAGTGGCAGGGAAGGAGCAGGCGAGAATTGAGAAGCCTGTCGACAGCCAGCCGTGTTACCTGACATTCTCGTCTATTCCAATACTGCTAACATGGGGTCTTTTCTGAAACCAGTGTGGCGTTGGGAATGAGTGACTGGGTCACCGACTAATGTATTTGCTTGTGTTACTACGCAAGGACAGAGAAATCGCATCACTCGTCACCACCACTACTAATAGTCTGCGATGCGCATTCCTCTCAGGTCCACGCAGCTTAGACTCGAGCAGTACTTGAAGAGGCATCGCCAATTAGCCAAGATAATCCACCTTAACCTGGATAAGAAGCACTCCTTAAAAGTAATAATGTTCTGCCTTATTATAATATATTCCTGAAGCTGTTCTGGAGAATGATACACACAAGCTACTCTGGGACAGGTCAGTGATCACAGATAGACCTATATCAGCAAACAGACCTTATTGATAAGGTGCAGAAGAAAACTCTTTTAATAGACATCGCAGTCCCTAATTCGCAGAATATCCAACACAGTTATGCCGAGAATGTGACGAAATACATGGCTCTGGCTGAATAGATCCGACAGAAGTGGCGACAGCAGTTTGTCACTGTATTGCCTATCATAATCTCTTCCACTGGGATCATACTGAGGGCCAACCTCGATAAACTGGAGTTCCACCATAATCTGCAGAAAGTAGTTATCTTAGAGACCTGGTCCATAGCCCAACCTACCGATATAGAGACCTCCACTCTACCTTGCGACAATGCCGATGGAATGGTGCATTCTACCCAACGTTATGGTGCACATATGACTAATAATAATGTTATTGGTCTTAAGTCCGTATGGCATTTCATTCAGTAACAGTACATTATGCACATTAAGACACTCGTATGGAAATTATAAAACTCGCATACGCTCGTTTTATAAAAATACTCGTGTCATAATTATAGCCATTATAGGCGAGTAGCATACGACTGTTTATATTCGACGATAATTATAACTTTATTATATGTTTTAACATAAATATTCATAAATATCTGTTGAGATTGCCACTAGAATTTTGTGATCGGGTGCTGCGCAGGGTAGGATATCTCTGATTTCCAAGCTCTCTGGCCGACCGACGCATGCGCTCTGTGTGCTTCAATGCCATATGTTCAGATTTTGCACCAGTATTCAGTAAAAATGTCACCGAAATCGTTTGGAAAACAACGCGCTGTGTAGAAATTGGATTTGGGGATATAAAGGTACAGTGCTATTTCTTGTCTCATATTCACCAGTTTATTTACGCGAACATATGGACGGTGCACTTTCGGTAATTTATATAGACATGTTGGATTTTGAGCGCATGCGAGAAGGTATCCTTATCTAATTGGTCAAACAACTGATCCTTGAGCTGTGATTGGTGGGAGAAACTGTTTCATAAAGAACAAGATGTTCAGTAAAGAACAAATAGCCTACTTTCTCCTAAATGTATGAGTATAGTTATAACTCGTTGTTATTATCAAAGAGTATAATAGAACTATTCTTTGTTGAAGACCTTAGAAACGATTTACCTCTACCAATCGCCACAACCTAGATAAAAACTGCTACCATCATTGAAGAAAGAATGATAAGAAGTATATCAAGAATGTTATGGATCTGGAGACATAATCGACCGGACTGGCTGCGTGGCTCAGCGGTAACGTTCTCGCTTGCTGGACCGTATGTTTAAGGTTCGTATCCTGGCGCAGTCAGCTGGCATTTGAGGGTGCACAAATGCGAGGGAGCCGTGTTAGTAGATTTACTGGCACGTTAGAGATCCCTTTCGGGACAAAATTCTGGCACCCCGGCGTCTCTAAAGCAACAGTAGTTAAAAGGGACGTAAAACCAATAACATTATTATTATTATTATTATTATTATTATTATTATTATTATTATTATTACTATTATTATTATTATTATTATTATTATTATTATTACATAATCGGCCTGACGCGGGCAACATCCAACTTTGAGTTGAGGCATGTCTTAACACGTCTGGCTGCGTATGACTTTCACAACCCTAATTGAATTAACAAATCCTTCCATGACCCTACAGAGACGTGTGTATACCAACTATGTGGATATTTTCGATTGCTATTTGGCTGAAATAAAAGTATTAATTAATATCCTGAACTAGCACCAACGGTAGAGTTCAGATACTATGTGAAATCGTTTTGTTCTTTACTTCAATTAACATTTTCAAATAACGCACAATAGGCTGTAACAAACCCTTTAAAATAAAAAGTAAAAATGTATCGTAGTATCATCTTGTCATTCTTCAAATTCGATGCGCATAGAATGCCAATGGTATAGTAATCAATGGAGCCCCACGTAGACTAGTCGTGACATCTAGTGGTGAAATATCGAACAATATAATCCTAACAGAGCGAGTGCATTCAAGCAGCCAGATGAAGAAACTTTTCAATAAAATCTGGAAGTTAATAAGTACCGGCATGCAGTTACCTTTTTGGCAGCTAGATGTCTCGAGTAAATCTGCTGGCGAATTATGTTTTAATTAAATATATATTTTACACCATAATATGCACAATATAACGCTTAATTTTAAAACATCTGAGTCATTACAAAACAATAAACATATAACATTTCAAGCAAAAAAAATTGCTCTGATCGGGTTTGAACCATAGGCATTTGAGCGATAGGCTAACGCTCTACCACTGAGCTAATTGTGTCAACGAATATCGTTCTATATAAAATGACTTACATAGAACTTGTTAGCAAATAATGATTTATACTAAACGATTTCATCACTGGAGTATATTATTTATATATAAAGCATTTCATACAACGTTTATTTATTTTGTATCAGTACGCTATATTGCATGCAATACTCAAATTAGTGAAATATAAGTCAGGCACAAGATATCCGCTGCCATCTTGTCTTATTACTGAATTGGCTCAGCTTTTTAAAATCACGTCTGCACTATAGTATTACAAAATAAACTTTTAATTTCGAACGTGCCTCTTCCTTTAGAACAGTTAAAACGATTCTCGGCTCGATAATCGGAACTGGTGGGTCCCATGATATGGATTATAAAGTTTGCATAATTCGCACGGCCGCCATCCTGAAATGGTATGGCGGACGACCTTGTAGTTTGGTCACAAGACGCATCCTATACGAAGGTATGTTGTTACCAAATTTGGTAGAGATCGGATGATTTGGTTAGTCGTTATTTGATTTTACGTTTTGAACGTTTGAGTGGCCGCCATTCAGTTTTAGTAAAGATGGCGGCGATATAAAACATGACACGGAGGTGTCCTTTGCTAGTGCTACCTTTGTACCAAATTTCGTTCAATTCGCATTCACCGTGTTCGAATTGATAGGGGGGGACAGACATTCAGAGTACACACACTCACACACAGACACACACACACACAGATTCACACACACACATACACACACACACACAGACTCACACACACACATACACACACACAGACAGACACACTTTTTTCGCCCTGTGTTGATCTCATAAGTCTACTTTCATTTTTTGCAAAAATCGAAAGTAGGCTAAAAATAGTGTTATAATGACCATCATTATGATACATTTTTAGCCTACTTTCGATTTTTGCAAAAAATGAAAGTAGACTTATGAGATCAACACAGGGCGAAAAAAGTGTGTCTGTCTGTGTGTGTGTATGTGTGTGTGTGAGTCTGTGTGTGTGTGTATGTGTGTGTGTGAGTCTGTGTGTGTGTGTGTCTGTGTGTGTGTGTGTGAGTGTGTGTACTCTGAATGTCTTTCCCCCCCTATCAATTCGAACACGGTGAATGCGAATTGAACGAAATTTGGTACAAAGGTAGCACTAGCAAAGGACACCTCAGTGTCATGTTTTATATCGCCGCCATCTTGACGGAAACGTAATGGTGGCCACACAAATGTTCAAAGCTTAAATCAAATTACGACTAACCTAATCATCCGATCTCTACCAAATTTTGCAACAACATACCTTTATGGGGGGAGCATCCTTTGACCAAACCAATAGACCATCAGCGTAATAGTTTGCGGATGACAGCCATCTTTGTGTAAAAATCGATTCCCCCTATTAATTCGAACACGGTGCAACCGAATGGAACGAAATTTGGTACAGAGGTAGTACTAACAAAAGGCACCTCAGTGTCATGTTTTATATCGCCGCCATCTTTACGGAAACGTAATGGCGGCCACACAAATGTTCAAAGCTTAAATCAAATTACGATTAACCTAATCATCCGATCTCTACCAAATTTTGCAACAACATACCTTTATGGAGGAAGCATTTCTTGACCAAATGACTAGGTCATTAGCCTAATAGTTTGCGGATGGCGGCCATCTTTGTGTGAAAATCAATTCCCCCTATTAATTCAAACACGGTGAAACCGAATGGAACGAAATTTGGTACAAAGGTAGTACTAACAAAAGGCACCTCAGTGTCATGTTTTATATTGCCGCCATCTTGACGGAAACGTAATGGCGGCCACACAAATGTTCAAAGCTTAAATCAAATTACGATTAATCTAATCATCCGATCTCTACCAAATTTTCAACAACATACCTTTATAGAGGAGGCATTTTTGGACCAAATGACTAGGTCATTAGCCTAATAGTTTGCGGATGGCGGCCATCTTTGTGTGAAAATCAATTTCCCCTATTAATTCAAACACGTTGAAACCGAATGGAACGAAATTGGGTACAAAGGTAGCACTAGCAAAGGGCATCTCAGTGTCATGATCGCCGTCATCTTGACGGAAACGTAATGGCGGCCACACAAATGTTCAAAGCTTAAGTTAAATTACGACTAACATAACCGTCCGATCTCTACCAAACTTTGCAACAACATTCCTTTATGGAGGCAGCATCCTTTGACCAATCTAATAGGTTATTAGCCTAATAGTTTGCGGGTGGCGGCCATCTTTATGTCAAAATTGATTCCCCCTATTAATTCGAACACGGTGGATCCGAATGGAACGAAATTTATGTACAGAGGTAGCACAAGCAAAGGGCACCTCAGTGTCATGTTTTATATCGCCGCCATCTTGACTGAAACGTAATGGCGGCCACACGAATGTTCAAAGCTTAAATCAAATTACGATTAACCTTATCATCCGATCTCTACCAAATTTTGCAACTGCATACCTTTATGGAGGGAGCATCCTTTGACCAATCTAATGGGTCATTCGCCTAATAGTTTGCGGATGGCGGCCATCTTTGTGACAAAATCGATTCCCCCTATTAATTCATACACGGTGAAACCGAATGGAACGAAATTTGGTACAGAGATAGCACTTGCAAAGGGCATCTCAGTGTCATGATTTATATCGCCGCCATATTGACAGAAACGTAATGGCGGCCACACAAATATTTAAAGCTTAAATCAAATTACGACTAACATAACAATCCGATCTCTACCAAACTTTGCAACAACATACATTTATGGAGGGAGCAAGCATGTGGTTTAACGTGACTGTTAATCTCGCGATCATGAGCCACGGGACCTCCTTTTTACGTGGAATCCGAACCACAGGACATGGCATTTCGCGTGGAAAATCTCACATGCATTGACCGGGAATCGAACCCGGTCGGCCTTGGAAGGGAGCATCCTTTGACCAATCTAATAGGCCATTAGCCTAATAGTTTGCGGATGGCGGCCATCTTTATGTCAAAATTGATTCCCCCTATTAATTCGAACACGGTGGAACCGAATGAACGAAATTTGGTACAGAGGTAGCACTAGCAAAGGGCACCTCAGTGTCATGTTTTATACCGCCGCCATCTTGACGGAAACGTAATGGCGGCCACACAAATGTTCAAAGCTTAAATCAAATTAAGATTAGCCTAATCATCCGATCTCTAGCAAATTTAGCAACAACATACCTTTATGGAGGGAGCATCCTTTGACCAAACTAATAGGTCATCAGCCTAATATTTTGCGGATGGCGGCCATCTTTGTGTGAAAATCGATTCTCCTTATCAATTCGAACACGGTGAAACCGAATGGAACGACATTTGGTACAGAGGTAGCACTAGCAAAGGGCACCTCAGTGTCATGTTTTATATCACCGCTATCTTGACGGGAACGTAATCGCGGCCACCCAAATGTTAAAAGTTAAAATGTAATTACGACCAACCTAATAATCTAGTCTCTACCAAATTTTGCAACACCATATCTTTATGTGGGAAACATATTCAGACCAAACTGCAAAAACATCAGGCCAATAGTTTGCAGATGGTGGCCATGTATGTGTGCAAATCGATTCCCCCTATCAATTCCAACACGGTGAAACCGAATTGAACGAAATTTGGTACAGAGGTAGCACTAGCAAAGGGCACCTCATATTCATGTTTAATATCCCTATAGCACGTTGTATTTCAACAAGCTACTACAACCAACACTCAATCATACTCCTTGAAAAGGACAAAGAGTTATAACAATATCCATGCATTTAGGAGAAAGTAGGCTATATGTTCTTTACTGAACATCTTGTTCAGACATATAATTGTTAGGGTCGAACATAAAGAACATAATATAGCTTATTTTACCTAAATGTATGTGTAGGCCTATAAATGGAACTATTTGTCCTTATCATGGATTATAATTGAATATTCTTCTGATGTACGTTAAGTTTGCACCGTAAGACTCGCGGTTTAATGACATTCGTCATAATTCCGCTTTTGCATCCAGAGGAATTGGTTTATCTTATAACTATTATTATTATTGTTATTAGACATATACTTTTGTCCACCATCCTGATTTTATGGAATTGTTTATCTTGCGCCTTCTGCATCCAAAGCCTACATATTTGCTGCACTGTATAAAATACAGGATTGCCAATATTAATTACATTAGTATTCAAGATGGCGGCTGCACGCTGTAATATTATGACGAATGCAAGCGAGGTATCTTACACAGTTCCCAGTTGCTTGCGCAATTGGATCCTGACTGATGATTTCCAAGTCTTTATAGAATACTCAGCCTTCATTTTGTTTACTGTTGAAATGCCTTTTGCCTTTGCCAAACAAAGCCCATGCAAGGTTCTACAGGAATGATAATTTTAGATATTGCATACCTATAAAATTCCCTATAATTTCACTAAGTACTTGAAGTGCTTAACTTGTGTGATGTCGCCATATGTGGTAGTCAATGAAGCCAGATTTTTAGCCTACTTTCGATTTTTGCAAAAAATGAAAGTAGACTTATGAGATCAACACAGGGCGAAAAAAGTGTGTCTGTCTGTGTGTGTGTATGTGTGTGTGTGAGTCTGTGTGTGTGTGTATGTGTGTGTGTGAGTCTGTGTGTGTGTGTGTGTGTGTGTGTGTCTGTGTGTGTGTGTGTACTCTGAATGTCTGTCCCCCCGTATCAATTCGAACACGGTAGTAGTAAGCGTTTGCTATACTCCAAATATTGCATCATCATGACCAGAAATTGCGTAATCCTGATGACGTCATGGGATGACGTCATGGGTCCTTAGAGCGAGCACATGGTCCAGGAGCGAGCATGTGCACTGCACGTGTTAGCGTGGGAAGGGGTTGACCTTTTGGCTTGTTTGTGCGATGGTGATAAAAAGTTAATGGGTGTTGACGTCATGGGGGTTGTTTATTAGGATTTTAACTGTCATCTGACACCCGTGCGACTGTGAGCATGTGTGCCAGTGCGAGCAATCCACACATGTGGTGTGCAGCTGTTATGTTTTTTTGCTCGCGATTGAACCCTCGTCGTATCGGCCCCGAACCTGATATCTCGCACTCGTAGTAATGCCCCCCTCTTTTCCTATAGCCTCATTATTTAAATAAAATACCAAAACAAAAGGTCATTCGCGGGTAGTGGGGTAGTGTATGTTCTCTTGCAAGTCGCGTGTGTGCTTGAATACGTATGGCTATGTTGGGAAAATGTTTGGTGGTGGGCGAGGACTAGGGTTGAGTGAGGGCTCGTTTAAATGCTATTTTTCCCGCTCTATTTGATGGTGAGGTAATTTTTTAAAATGGGTGGAATTTGGAAACGCAATTTGAGGTAAACGTGCGTTTTTGACATTTTGGCGAATTTAATGAGCTTGTAAGGCTAGAACGATGTGTTATTTAGGAATGGTGTGACGTCCTCTTTGCTATGAATGCGTGTCGGTATATATATATTTTTTAAATTGTTGTTTTTGAAATTGGTGCTATTTTGGAAACGGTGAAGATGAGAGAAAAGTTTGTTTGAAGTCAATGAAAGGTCCCTATGCCCTCTAGGCTGACAGCAAGTTTGAAGTGTGTAGGACAAAACAAAATGATAGCCTACTTTCTGGCGAACATTGGCGATGATTCGGCGAAGGCATGGTCGGGTTTGAGCATATAGGGTGTCGTAGGACTTGTGGTGAACCACCCCTTGCTATGGACGGGAGTATATCCACCCCAAAATAAATCTACCCTTACCCGGAGGTTAAGTAGTGGTTATTTTTGTATGCATGCGCACTTGAGGGCTTTTGTATGAGAGCGGAATTTTTAAAAGATTCTTTATAGATGAGGCTTTTTAAAAAATTTATTAAAAAAACAAAAACTAATAGGGCATTCGCTTTTTAGTATCTCGCTAACCAATAATGCGATTTAAACATATGGGGTGTCATAGGACTCGTAGTGAATTCTCCTTTTGTATGAATGAGGTATGTCAACCCCCAAAATAAAAACTACCCTTACCTGGGGTGAAAGAGCAATTTTTGTATGTATGCACACCGGTGGGTTTTGTCAAAAGGGCCTAACTAATGGACGTTGGACAGTGGGTGTTAAAAAAAAAAAAAAAAAAAAAAAAAAATTGTGTGGTGTAAATCTTTTTAAAAATATATTTATTTGATCATTTGTGGCTTACATTAATTATATAAATATGAATTAGTGAAAAATGATATGATCTTCGTTCTTAAAGTGGTAAGTAGTTCTTTTTCCAACAAGCTGCAGAGAATTGAAGATGCTGTGTTGTTTGCAGAGTGGAATATGCTGGTCTTGTGCACGGGTAAGTACAATCATTCTTTTCTTTCTTGCGTGTGTTGGTTTTAGTGAGCTGAAAAATATATAGAGAGACACATTAATAATAATAATAATAATAATAATAATAATAATAATAATAATAATAATAATAATATTTTTGCGAGGAATTTAAAAAAAATTAACTTACATTGTTGTAATTAGAAGATATTTTTGTTGGGGATCCATGAGTTGTGAGTTGAATCGAATCCAAGCCAAGATACGAAGGCTCGGGTTCCTTTTCTACGTAGTACTTTGTCGACTAAGTAAATATTAGGATGTTTTGTTCGTTGTAACTCTGCTTCATAGAACGCACCAAATATTGGGATATTTTTATTATCTTTTAAAAGATATGTTCGTGGATTAGTATTTTGAACTTTATAAATTGTAAATAATTCTGTTGTCCAATTAGCTTCGTATCCTTTAGTGAAGTGTTTCTTGATTTTTGATATTCTTACAATGTCACCGATTTTATATTTTGGTTTTCTTAAAGTTTCATTATATTGTGTTGGCAAGCGGGGTGGATTGTTTCTTTTTACATCATTAGGTTTCATGTCGATGCTGCGATGTATTTTGTGATTATACTTTACTAGTAACTCAGGCAAAATATGTACCCATCGGTAAGAACCTCGTGTTGTGAATTCTTTCCACATCGATTCCTTAAGAGTTCGATTAAATCTTTCTATCACACTCGCTTTAATGGAGCTGCCAGTGGAATAATGCTTTAGATTTTGTTTCTGAGACCATGTTTTGAATTCACTGTTATAAAATTCCGTTCCTCGATCGGTGTGAAAATAATTGGGCAATCTTTTACTTTGAGAATAAACAAATTTTAAGCTTTTTACAATCTCACTTCCTTTTTTGGTTTTAAGAGGAATTGCCCATGCATATTTCGAGTAAACGTCAATAATGGTTAATAAATATTTAAATCCATTATTCCATTTTGCAAGTTTGGACATGTCCACAAGGTCAGCTTCATGGAGGTCATCGATTCCTTTGCTAATAACACGTCGTCTTTTAAACTTTTTTCTAAGCGGTGCGTGAACTTCTTTTGCAATTTCTCGTCTGATTTCGTTCATAGTTATTTTCCAAACAATGTTTTATAACATACTGTGCATTGTTTTACAAACGTTGGAATTTTTATTCAATATATCCAGCATTTCTTAGTTCTTCTTCTATTGCAAAGATTTCGCTGTCTAGTCCTGTGTGACCTGCAGCTTTCGATGCAATTAATTTTTTAAGTCTTGATACCAATTTGTTTGGTTCATTCCAGTGAACGAATTCAATATTGTTTCCACCTTCAAATTTCCAAATGGCTTGTGGCGCGATGTGTTTTTTTCGACCATATCCAGTATGCATCGTAGTATTTGCTTTTTCATTTTCATCTGCTGTTTTTATAATTCTATCTATGTCTTCAGTGAGAAGGGGTTCAATTATATGTCTATACTTATAAGATTGCGTTCCTCTTGGAGCTGCATTGCTTGTATTGTATTAGGTACTCAGCTAATAATAGTGTACATCACCCCTTATTATTTTCCCTAATTACAGTACATGGGAATGATGACCATGATTTCCAAGCCTCTAAGTAAAACAAAAACAAATTATTTCCATTTCCAAACAGTTGGTGTGAGGTGAGGTGAGGTGAGTTTTCTAAACGTCAAACTCATGTGGATTTCCACTTTTACTCCAGGTAAATGCCGTGTTTGCCCACAGAAAAGTGCAAAGAAAATCGAAACATGTTATGTTTGGATCAATTCCTTACCTACATGACAACATGTACTCGAAAGAACAAGTAATGAGCATTCTATGTTAACAATAGAGAGATGTTTGCAAACTGCCAATGCTTAGAGCTCATTAGCGGCTTCTAAGAGAGATAAGGAGTACACTCACTTGAAAGACTAACAAGAGGAGTTTTCGATTTTCCCACAACATCCAATCTGAAAGTAAATATAAATGACTATGCACTTAAGTCCATAACCATCTCCTTACCATTCCTACCCTTCATAGTCAAAGGCACACATTAATACAGCCATCACAGTGACAGAGGTTATTTTTAAAATATCTAAATATCTGAGATTTATCTTGAAATTGACCAGAATTTTGTAAAATCCACTAAATTTACCGCAAATTTAGCAAATTCCACCAAATTTCAGCAAAATCCAACAAATCACTACCAGATTTATTGAAATGCCATTGAATTATTAAAGAATGGTTTGAACTAGCTCAAATTTATATAAAATTACCCGAATATTGATGAAAATTCACCAAATTCTACCAAATTTAGCCAAGAGGACTACAAAGCATGAAATTTAACCATTTTTTAAAATTCACAACATATACTCGAAAATTCTATAATATTCCCTTTACGTGTATGCTTTTTTTTAGTTGTTGTTTCGTTTCCCACACTCCCTGCAGACAAATACCTGAACATGACTTTCTGCTAGACTAGGAGCTCCACATTCGACATGATAGCTGAGTTTCATCTCCCATAAACTCGTCTCTGAGGTGGGTGCCAGAAAAGGCATCCAGCTGTAAAAACCACACCCTCACATAGACTTTCATAACTTCTTACGTTGAGGTTCATAACACTACGTTGAATGATTTATCGGTTTCCTTTTCACAATTCCTGTCTATACTTTCCTCTTGAAGGTTGCAAGATGCTTGCAAGGTTCCTAAAATGCAATTCAATTTAATAAATACCTTAAGATGGTTTGATTTGTTTAATGATATGGTGTTAATACTATTTTTAGGTCTTGACTGGCTTTGCAATAAGAATTGACTAACCAAACATGAGTTACCTATGAGGGAAACATTTTGGCCACTATGTTGGCTATTGACCAGTGAGTTTAGCTGTTTATCATTTTTTAAAATCATAAACAACAGAGGCTTAAACGTATAGATAAACCGTGTGACCATGTTTGTTAAACAAGACATTATACCAGAGACAATTAGGATACTTATGTAGAGTTTACCAAAAATAATGTTGTGTAACAGTAAATGCTAGTCAACAAACAGTTATACACTTCTAAAAAAAATCATCATACAATACCTGAGAGCTCTTCTAAAATTATTGATGTGTAACATGATTCCACTAACTTGCTATGTATTTTTTGGCTTGGGGGTGATTTTCAAGAAATGCAAATGGAACTGAAATGCAATACAAACGATGAGCGCGCCTGGTGGCTGAAATTGATACCACGACGTACTGTCGGTTATGTAGCTATGTGGAATGTATATCAAATATGGTTTACTTAAAGGTTTGGTGGTCCCATTAAAGGTATTCCTACAATAAATGATTTTCAAGTTGTCGTTCTGTGACGTGAAAATATTTATTATATGATATTTGCTAACAGGATATGCCACTGGAATTATTTTTCAAGTAGTTATTTTAATGACAACAGAGTTCACTGTTAATAACGGAGAGCCCTATGTGGAATGTAGGATAACATGTAACATAATATACGTGATATGTCACAACTGTAAGGCTTGTGATTTTTTAAAGATGCCTTTATACCTATATTAATCACCCAGTTTACAAGACTGATAACTGTAATGCTACGGAAAATCATAACAAACCAAAAAATGTGCATTGAAAAACCAAAAAGTGGTTGAGCAAATATACATTCAACATGCAAAGAAAACAAGAAATATATACAAACTGTGTTAATTAATTCAAATATATATATTTTTACAATAGGTACACACACACACACACACACACACACACACACACACACACACACACACACACACACAGAGAGAGAGAATACAGCTCTTTTTTGTTCATGTTGTCCTGCTAGAGTTTTTAAATATAACACTTGCTGAACATTATTTTAGGGGATGGAGGTGTTGCTAGGTTGACCAATTACACAATAATACCAGCTTTACGAAGTTCATCTTCTATTTTTAACAGCTCTTCCTCATAACCAATATGACCAGCCTGTTTACAGGCATGCAAGAGCTGTAGACGTTCGACTAATATATTAGGATCGTTCCATTTGCTATTTTTTATGAATGGTTTCAAATACTCGGGAAGCAGTCCATCATTTTCACCATCAACATCATTATCATCCTCATCATTATAATCATCTTCATAATGATCATCATCATCCTCATCATCTTTACCATCATAATTTCCACCTGTGTCCACAGTCTGTTCAATGGTTTGAGTTCCCTTTGATAGTGTTGAAAGCTTCTTTTTAGATGTACTAGAGTGCTTCAACATTATGTTATTATTATCACCATCACCATCCTTTTCATCTTCCCCAACCAACTTCTTGATGGGGTATGTTGTCTCTGATAGAGTTGAGGGCTTTTGAGATGTGTGTGTGTGTCTGATCATGGGTTTTACTGGAGGTCTTAAAGGTTTCTCATTAAACAACTCGCTAACAGCATGAGTGCGTTGTAGTGTATTAAACCCGAGGTTAATATTATCTTGAGCAGCACTATTTTTTTCTTCGACTTGGTTTTTTGCTTCGGTTTGAGTTTTCCTCACATTTACACTAGCATGATTATTATGTTTACAATCATGACTGTTTGAAGAAAGTATGTCCAATTCTCTTGTCTTAAGCATTCCTCGACACTGTTTCGATCGTTGCTTTGAACAGCGCCAAATAACAGTTCCATTTTTATTGCTTCGTTTCACAATATATGAATATCCTTTATAGTATGCATAAGGCTTACCATACCTAGTCACTGATACTTCCATATCAACTGTCAAGCATAAACTAATTTCTAGTAAAGACAACTTGGTAATAACAACAATAGATTAATGTGGGAGCATATATATAGATGCAAAAATAGGGAGCAAAATTGGGGGTAAAAAGTGTCAGCGAAAGTGGGAGCAAATGTGGGAGCAAAAACTGTGAGCAAACATTGGGAAGCAAAAAGTGGGAGCATATATGGGATGAAATGTGGGAGCAAAGCAAATATAAAAAGTGGGAGCAAATATGCTAACAAATATGTCAACAAATATGCCGGCAAAAGTAAATACACATTTCAAGATAGTTGAAAGTGCAAAGAAAATATGGAAGCAAATATGAGAGCCAATGCAGTGTTTTTCTAAAACAACTAAGCATAACAAACTTAGTCTTAACCTAACCTGCCGCAACCTCACCTAACTTAACTTCACCTATCCTAACCTAACCTAACCTACCCTAACCTAACCTAACTTCACCTATCTTAACCTAACCTAGCCTAACTTAACCTAACCCAACCTCACCTAACCTAACGTAACCCAACTTCACCTAACCTAACCTCACCTAACCCAACTTCCCCTAACCTAACCTAACTTCACCTAACCTAACTTGACCCAACTTTACCTAACCTAACCTATCATAAATTCACCTAACCTAACTTTACCTAACCTCACCCAACCTAACCTTTCAACTCTCAGATCAAAATTAAATTCTGGGCATAGCCGAGTTGGAACCCATGACCTCAGGGATAACACCAAAGTATACTAACCACTACATCGCGAGATGGGCAAATTATCACGCTACACAACACAAAAATAAAAGTTTCCTGTAGTGGAATTCATTGGCTGACAACCATAGTTGGGAATTCAAACCCAAGACTTCAGGACTTTTGTTATGAACATTATCAGAAATATTATTCCATTTACATTTTGCTGCTGCTTATAATTATAAGAGTTGGCATTAATATGGGATCAAAAAGTGGGAGAAAAAAGTGGGAGCCAATATGGGAGCAAAAGTGGGAGCAAAAGTGGGGGCAAAAGTGGGAGCAAATGGGGGAGCCAATATGGGAGCAAATGTGGGAGCAAATCAGCTCACCTCGGATATCACCAGTGAGTGCTCATATCCACCGCTAGGTAGCGGAAACACACTTTGCGTGTTGTATGTAATTATCTTACTAAGTTTGACTGCATGCAAAACGTGCTTGTAGAAGCTGTGCATATAATTTTAATATACAATTAACACTAATTGTTCAGAACTAACATGTATAGCCTTTTCTAGGGTATCCTTAGCAAGAACGACTGACTAACCCAGGAGTGTAAAGCCTTGCCATATTCAGTAAGCACCTGTTGCCGCTTCCATATTTTCTTTGCACTTTCAACTATCGTGAAAGTTGAAATTTTCTCTTTAGATGATCTGGTAGATGTTCCCACTCTATACGAATTCGTTGTGGTTCATATATACTCAAGCCTTACAGTTGTGACATATCACGTATATTATGTTACATGTTATCCTACATTCCACATAGGGCTCTCCGTTATTAACAGTGAACTCTGTTGTCATTAAAATAACTACTTGAAAAATAATTCCAGTGGCATATCCTGTTAGCAAATATCATATAATAAATATTTTCACGTCACAGAACGACAACTTGAAAATCATTTATTGTAGGAATACCTTTAATGGGACCACCAAACCTTTAAGTAAACCATATTTGATATACATTCCACATAGCTACATAACCGACAGTACGTCGTGGTATCAATTTCAGCCACCAGGCGCGCTCATCGTTTGTATTGCATTTCAGTTCCATTTGCATTTCTTGAAAATCACCCCCAAGCCAAAAAATACATAGCAAGTTAGTGGAATCATGTTACACATCAATAATTTTAGAAGAGCTCTCAGGTATTGTATGATGATTTTTTTTAGAAGTGTATAACTGTTTGTTGACTAGCATTTACTGTTACACAACATTAATTTTTGGTAAACTCTACATAAGTATCCTAATTGTCTCTGGTATAATGTCTTGTTTAACAAACATGGTCACACGGTTTATCTATACGTTTAAGCCTCTGTTGTTTATGATTTTAAAAAATGATAAACAGCTAAACTCACTGGTCAATAGCCAACATAGTGGCCAAAATGTTTCCCTCATAGGTAACTCATGTTTGGTTAGTCAATTCTTATTGCAAAGCCAGTCAAGACCTAAAAATAGTATTAACACCATATCATTAAACAAATCAAACCATCTTAAGGTATTTATTAAATTGAATTGCATTTTAGGAACCTTGCAAGCATCTTGCAACCTTCAAGAGGAAAGTATAGACAGGAATTGTGAAAAGGAAACCGATAAATCATTCAACGTAGTGTTATGAACCTCAACGTAAGAAGTTATGAAAGTCTATGTGAGGGTGTGGTTTTTACAGCTGGATGCCTTTTCTGGCACCCACCTCAGAGACGAGTTTATGGGAGATGAAACTCAGCTATCATGTCGAATGTGGAGCTCCTAGTCTAGCAGAAAGTCATGTTCAGGTATTTGTCTGCAGGGAGTGTGGGAAACGAAACAACAACTAAAAAAAAGCATACACGTAAAGGGAATATTATAGAATTTTCGAGTATATGTTGTGAATTTTAAAAAATGGTTAAATTTCATGCTTTGTAGTCCTCTTGGCTAAATTTGGTAGAATTTGGTGAATTTTCATCAATATTCGGGTAATTTTATATAAATTTGAGCTAGTTCAAACCATTCTTTAATAATTCAATGGCATTTCAATAAATCTGGTAGTGATTTGTTGGATTTTGCTGAAATTTGGTGGAATTTGCTAAATTTGCGGTAAATTTAGTGGATTTTACAAAATTCTGGTCAATTTCAAGATAAATCTCAGATATTTAGATATTTTAAAAATAACCTCTGTCACTGTGATGGCTGTATTAATGTGTGCCTTTGACTATGAAGGGTAGGAATGGTAAGGAGATGGTTATGGACTTAAGTGCATAGTCATTTATATTTACTTTCAGATTGGATGTTGTGGGAAAATCGAAAACTCCTCTTGTTAGTCTTTCAAGTGAGTGTACTCCTTATCTCTCTTAGAAGCCGCTAATGAGCTCTAAGCATTGGCAGTTTGCAAACATCTCTCTATTGTTAACATAGAATGCTCATTACTTGTTCTTTCGAGTACATGTTGTCATGTAGGTAAGGAATTGATCCAAACATAACATGTTTCGATTTTCTTTGCACTTTTCTGTGGGCAAACACGGCATTTACCTGGAGTAAAAGTGGAAATCCACATGAGTTTGACGTTTAGAAAACTCACCTCACCTCACCTCACACCAACTGTTTGGAAATGGAAATAATTTGTTTTTGTTTTACTTAGAGGCTTGGAAATCATGGTCATCATTCCCATGTACTGTAATTAGGGAAAATAATAAGGGGTGATGTACACTATTATTAGCTGAGTACCTAATACAATACAAGCAATGCAGCTCCAAGAGGAACGCAATCTTATAAGTATAGACATATAATTGAACCCCTTCTCACTGAAGACATAGATAGAATTATAAAAACAGCAGATGAAAATGAAAAAGCAAATACTACGATGCATACTGGATATGGTCAAAAAAACACATCGCGCCACAAGCCATTTGGAAATTTGAAGGTGGAAACAATATTGAATTCGTTCACTGGAATGAACCAAACAAATTGGTATCAAGACTTAAAAAATTAATTGCATCGAAAGCTGCAGGTCACACAGGACTAGACAGCGAAATCTTTGCAATAGAAGAAGAACTAAGAAATGCTGGATATATTGAATAAAAATTCCAACGTTTGTAAAACAATGCACAGTATGTTATAAAACATTGTTTGGAAAATAACTATGAACGAAATCAGACGAGAAATTGCAAAAGAACTTCACGCACCGCTTAGAAAAAAGTTTAAAAGACGACGTGTTATTAGCAAAGGAATCGATGACCTCCATGAAGCTGACCTTGTGGACATGTCCAAACTTGCAAAATGGAATAATGGATTTAAATATTTATTAACCATTATTGACGTTTACTCGAAATATGCATGGGCAATTCCTCTTAAAACCAAAAAAGGAAGTGAGATTGTAAAAAGCTTAAAATTTGTTTATTCTCAAAGTAAAAGATTGCCCAATTATTTTCACACCGATCGAGGAACGGAATTTTATAACAGTGAATTCAAAACATGGTCTCAGAAACAAAATCTAAAGCATTATTCCACTGGCAGCTCCATTAAAGCGAGTGTGATAGAAAGATTTAATCGAACTCTTAAGGAATCGATGTGGAAAGAATTCACAACACGAGGTTCTTACCGATGGGTACATATTTTGCCTGAGTTACTAGTAAAGTATAATCACAAAATACATCGCAGCATCGACATGAAACCTAATGATGTAAAAAGAAACAATCCACCCCGCTTGCCAACACAATATAATGAAACTTTAAGAAAACCAAAATATAAAATCGGTGACATTGTAAGAATATCAAAAATCAAGAAACACTTCACTAAAGGATACGAAGCTAATTGGACAACAGAATTATTTACAATTTATAAAGTTCAAAATACTAATCCACGAACATATCTTTTAAAAGATAATAAAAATATCCCAATATTTGGTGCGTTCTATGAAGCAGAGTTACAACGAACAAAACATCCTAATATTTACTTAGTCGACAAAGTACTACGTAGAAAAGGAACCCGAGCCTTCGTATCTTGGCTTGGATTCGATTCAACTCACAACTCATGGATCCCCAACAAAAATATCTTCTAATTACAACAATGTAAGTTAATTTTTTTTAAATTCCTCGCAAAAATATTATTATTATTATTATTATTATTATTATTATTATTATTATTATTATTATTATTATTATTAATGTGTCTCTCTATATATTTTTCAGCTCACTAAAACCAACACACGCAAGAAAGAAAAGAATGATTGTACTTACCCGTGCACAAGACCAGCATATTCCACTCTGCAAACAACACAGCATCTTCAATTCTCTGCAGCTTGTTGGAAAAAGAACTACTTACCACTTTAAGAACGAAGATCATATCATTTTTCACTAATTCATATTTATATAATTAATGTAAACCACAAATGATCAAATAAATATATTTTTAAAAAGATTTACACCACACAATTTTTTTTTTTTATTATTTTTTTTTTTAACACCCACTGTCCAACGTCCATTAGTTAGGCCCTTTTGACAAAACCCACCGGTGTGCATACATACAAAAATTGCTCTTTCACCCCAGGTAAGGGTAGTTTTTATTTTGGGGGTTGACATACCTCATTCATACAAAAGGAGAATTCACTACGAGTCCTATGACACCCCATATGTTTAAATCGCATTATTGGTTAGCGAGATACTAAAAAGCGAATGACCTATTAGTTTTTGTTTTTTTAATAAATTTTTTAAAAAGCCTCATCTATAAAGAATCTTTTAAAAATTCCGCTCTCTTACAAAAGCCCTCAAGTGCGCATGCATACAAAAATAACCACTACTTAACCTCCGGGTAAGGGTAGATTTATTTTGGGGTGGATATACTCCCGTCCATAGCAAGGGGTGGTTCACCACAAGTCCTACGACACCCTATATGCTCAAACCCGACCATGCCTTCGCCGAATCATCGCCAATGTTCGCCAGAAAGTAGGCTATCATTTTGTTTTGTCCTACACACTTCAAACTTGCTGTCAGCCTAGAGGGCATAGGGACCTTTCATTGACTTCAAACAAACTTTTCTCTCATCTTCACCGTTTCCAAAATAGCACCAATTTCAAAAACAACAAATTAAAAAATATATATATACCGACACGCATTCATAGCAAAGAGGACGTCACACCATTCCTAAATAACACATCGTTCTAGCCTTACAAGCTCATTAAATTCGCCAAAATGTCAAAAACGCACGTTTACCTCAAATTGCGTTTCCAAATTCCACCCATTTTAAAAAATTACCTCACCATCAAATAGAGCGGGAAAAATAGCATTTAAACGAGCCCTCACTCAACCCTAGTCCTCGCCCACCACCAAACATTTTCCCAACATAGCCATACGTATTCAAGCACACACGCGACTTGCAAGAGAACATACACTACCCCACTACCCGCGAATGACCTTTTGTTTTGGTATTTTATTTAAATAATGAGGCTATAGGAAAAGAGGGGGGCATTACTACGAGTGCGAGATATCAGGTTCGGGGCCGATACGACGAGGGTTCAATCGCGAGCAAAAAAACATAACAGCTGCACACCACATGTGTGGATTGCTCGCACTGGCACACATGCTCACAGTCGCACGGGTGTCAGATGACAGTTAAAATCCTAATAAACAACCCCCATGACGTCAACACCCATTAACTTTTTATCATCATCGCACAAACAAGCCAAAAGGTCAACCTCTTCCCACGCTAACACGTGCACTGCACATGCTCGCTCCCGGACCACGTGCTCGCTCTAAGGACCCATGACGTCATCCCATGACGTCATCAGGATTACGCAATTTCTGGTCATGATGATGCAATATTTGGAGTGTAGCAAACGCTTACTACTCACGGTGAATGCAAATTGAACGAAATTTGGTACAAAGGTAGCACTAGCAAAGGACACCTCAGTGTCATGTTTTATATCGCCGCCATCTTTACTAAAACTGAATGGCGGCCACTCAAACGTTCAAAACGTAAAATCAAATAACGACTAACCAAATCATCCGATCTCTACCAAATTTGGTAACAACATACCTTCGTATAGGATGCGTCTTGTGACCAAATTACAAGGTCGTCCGCCATACCATTTCAGGATGGCGGCCGTGCGAATTATGCAAACTTTATAATCCATATCATGGGACCCACCAGTTCCGATTATCGAGCCGAGAATCGTTTTAACTGTTCTAAAGGAAGAGGCACGTTCGAAATTAAAAGTTTATTTTGTAATACTATAGTGCAGACGTGATTTTAAAAAGCTGAACTGATTCAGTAATAAGACAAGATGGCAGCGGATATCTTGTGCCGGACTTATATTTCACTAATTTGAGTATTGCATGCAATATAGCGTACTGATAAAAAATAAATAAACTTTGTATGAAATGCTTTATATATAAATAATATACTCCAGTGATGAAATCGTTTAGTATAAATCATTATTTGCTAACAAGTTCTATGTAAGTCATTTTAAATAGAACGATATTCGTTGACACAATTAGCTCAGTGGTAGAGCGTTAGCCTATCGCTCAAATGCCTATGGTTCAAACCCGATCAGAGGTAGGTTTTTTGCTTGAAATGTTATATGTTTATTGTTTTGTAATGACTCAGATGTTTTAAAATTAAGCGTTATATTGTGCACATTATGGTGTAAAATATATATTTAATTAAAACATAATTCGCCAGCAGATTTACTCGGGACATCTAGCTGCCAAAAAGGTCACTTCCAGATTTTATTGAAAAGTTTCTTCTTCTGGCCGCTAGAATGCACTCGCTCTGTTAGGATTATATTGTTCGATATTTCACCAATAGATGTCACGACTAGTCTACGTGGGGATCCATTGATTACTATACCATTATCATTCTATGCGCATCGAATTTGAAGTATGACAAGATGATACTACGATCCATTTTAACTTTTTATTTTAAGGGGTTTGTAACAGCCTATTTTGCGTTACTTGAAAATGTTATTAAGCGTTATATTGTGCACATTATGGTGTAAAATATATATTTAATTAAAACATAATTCGCCAGCAGATTTACTCGAGACATCTAGCTGCCAAAAAGGTAACTTCCAGATTTTATTGAAAAGTTTCTTCTTCTGGCCGCTAGAATGCACTCGCTCTTTTAGGATTATATTATCGAAAATATCCACATAGTTTGTATACACACGTCTCTGTAGGGTCATGGAAAGATTTGTTAATTCAATTAGGGTTGTGAAAGCCATGCACAACCAGACGTGTAAAGACATGCCTCAACTCAAAGTTGGATGTTGCCCACGGCAGGTCGTAATAATAATAATAATGTTATTGGTTTTACATCCCTTTTAACTACTGCTGATTTTAGAGACACCGGGGTGCCGGAATTTTGGCCCGAAGGGGATCTTTAACGTGCCAGTAAATGCACTGACACGGCTCCCTCGCATTTGTGCACCCTCAAATGCCAGCTGACTGCGCCAGGATACGAACCTGCAACCCAGGGCCCAGCAAGCGAGAACGTTACCGCTGAGCCACGCCGCCAGTCCGGTCGATTATGTCTCCAGATCCATAACATTCTTGATATACTTCTTATCTTTCTTTCTTCAATGATGGTAGCAGTTTTTATCTAGGTTGTGGCGTTTGGTAGAGGTAAATCGTTTCTAAGGTCTTCAACAAAGAATAGTTCTATTATACTCTTTGATAATAACAACGAGTTATAACTATACTCATACATTTAGGAGAAAGTAGGCTATATGTTCTTTACTGAACATCTTGTTGCTCTTGGAATCCATGTACTGTATTAGCCTACTTTCGATTTTAGCAAAAAATGAAAGTAGACCTATGAGATCACTACAGGGCGAAAAGAAGTGTGTCTGTCTGTGTGTATGTGTGTGTGAGAGTCTGTGTGTGTGTGTGTGAGTGTGTGTACTCTGAATGTGTGTCCCCCCCTATCAATTCGAACACCGTGAGCGCAAATTGAACGAAATTTGGTACAAAGGTAGCACTAGCAAAGGATACCTCAGTGTCATGTTTTATATCGCCGCCATCTTGACGGAAACGTAATGGCGGCCACACAAATGTTCAAAGCTTAAATCAAATTACGACTATCCTAATCATCCGATCTCTACCAAATTTTGCAACAACATACCTTTATGGGGGCAGCATCATCTGACCAAACTAATAGGTCATCAGCCTAATAGTTTGCGGATGGCGGCCATCTTTGTGTGAAAATCGATTGCCCCTATTAATTCGAACACAGTGAAACCGAATGGAACGAAATTTGGTACAGAGGTAGTACTAGCAAAGGGCACCCCAGTGTAATGTTTTATATCGCCGCCGTCTTGATGGAAACGTAATGGCGGCCACACAAATGTTCAAAGCTTAAATCAAATTACGACTAACCTAATCATCCGATCTCTACAAAATTTTGCAACAACATACCTTTATGAAGGGAGCATCCCTTGACAAATCTAATAGGTCATTAGCCTAATAGTTTGCGGATGGCGGCCATCTTTGTGTCAAAATGGATTGCCCCTATTAATTCGAACACGGTGAAACCGAATGGAATGAAATTTGGTACAGAGGTAGCACTAGCAAAGGGCACCCCAGTGTCATGTTTTATATTGCCGCCATCTTGACAGAAACGTAATGGCGGCCACCCAAATGTTCAAAGCTTAAATCAAATTACGACTAACCTAATCATCCGATCTCTACCAAATTTTGCAACAACATTCCTTTATGAAGGGAACATCCTTTGACAAATCTAATAGGTCATTAGCCTAATAGTTTGCGGATGGCGGCCATCTTTGTGTCAAAATCGATTACCCCTATTAATTCGAACACGGTGAAACCGAATGAAATTTGGTACAGAGGTAGCACTAGCAAAGGGCACCTCTGTGTCATGTTTTATATCACCGCCATCTTGACGGAAACGTAATGGCAGCCACACAAATGTTCAAAGCTTAAATCAAATTACGACTAACCTAATCATCCGATCTCTATCAAATTTTGCAAGAACATACCTTTATGAAGGGAGCATCCTATGACAAATCTAATAGGTCATTAGCCTAATAGTTTGCGGATGGCGGCCATCTTTGTGTCAAAATCGATTACCCCTATTAATTCGAACACGGTGAATCCGAATGGAATGAAATTTGGTACAGAGGTAGCACTAGCAAAGGGCACCTCAGTGTCATGTTTTATATCACCGCCATCTTGACGGAAACGTAATGGCAGCCACACAAATGTTCAAAGCTTAACAAATTACGACTAACCTAATCATCCGATCTCTACCAAATTTTACAACAACATACCTTTATGGAGGAAGCATCCTTTGACAAATCTAATAGGTCATTAGCCTAATATTTTGCGGATGGCGGCCATCTATGTGTGAAAATCGATTCCCCCTAATAATTCGAACACGGTGAAACCGAATGGAACGAAATTTGGTACAGAGGTAGCACTAGAAAAGGCCACCTGAGTGTCATGTTTTATATCACCGCCATCTTGTCGGAAACGTAATCGCGGCCACCCAAATGTTAAAGGCTAAAATGTAATTACGACCAACCTAATAATCTAGTCTCTACCAAATTTTGCAACAACAAATCTTTATGTGGGAAGCATATTCTGACCAAACTGCTAGATCATCAGCCCAATAGTTTGCAGATGGTGGCCAAGTATGTGTGCAAATCGATTCCCCCTATCAATTCAAACACGGTGAAACCGAATTGAATGATTTTTTTTACAGAGGTAGCACTAGCAAAATGCACCTCAGTGTCATGTTTTATATCGCCGCCATCTTGACGGAAACGGAATGACGGCCACCCAAATGTTAAAAGCTTAAATCAAATTTCGACCATCCTAATAATTTGATCTCTACGGGATTTTGCAACAACATGCCTTTTTGTGGAAAGCATCTTATGACTGACTACAAGGTCATCAGCCCAATAGTTTGCAAATAGCGGCCATGTATGTGTGCAAATCCATTCCCCAGATCAATTCAAACACGGTGAAACCGAATTGAATGATTTTTTTTACAGAGGTAGCACTAGCAAAGGGCACCTCATATTCATGTTTAATATCCCTATAGCACGTTGTATTTCAACAAGCTACTACAACCAACATTCAATTATACTCCTTGAAAAGGACAAAGAGTTATAACAATACCCATGCATTTAGGAGAAAGTAGGCTATATGTTCTTTACTGAACATCTTGTTTTATCATTTCAAATGATCTTGTCGACTTCATCGATATGCTTTGGTCTATCGTTATGCGTTAAGGTTACGGGAAGGAAATGTACTACTGTAAGGTTGCACTTGAGCGTATGATGTCATCATGTTGTTCAGTGCATATGCACCGAGTCTGATTTTACTCCTGAGCGTTCTGCGATATGGAGACGGAGAGCGCGTGACGTCATGCAGCAGAGTGCACCTCCCGCTCTCCGTTCCCCGCGCGGTAAGCCAAAGTTAAAGGGTAATGGAGTCTTTTGAAAGAGCCCTTTTGCCTTTCTAACATGTGTAGCATTTGTAGTATGCGTCATTTGAAATGATATAAAGTCTTGTCTCTCAGACTGACTGTAACTTTTTTTTCTAGTAAGAGATCTGGAGGCCGGCTCTGATCGATGTCTCATGAAGCTTCTCAATGGCATGTCTGGCTTCTTCGGGAGTCCCGGTAATTATTGCTAGGTCGTCAGCAAAGGCGAAGCATTTTACAGTTAGTTGATTTGTTGATATTTTGTTCCCATACTTACTCCAGGTATTACTTTCTCCCATGTTCTGATGATCTTCTTATATAGTACCAGGTTCAATAGGAGTGGGCACAACCCATCACCCTGTCTTACGCCTGAAAGGTTTGGACACTTCACCCATAAAGTTGTGTCTGTCAAGGTCTGTTGGACTAATGTTCTTGTTTTCTTGTTTTTTATATCATTATTATTATTATTAGTATATTTATGTGTGCACCATTTTTGACAGTCATACACAAAACTTGTTCAAGTTGATTGTTGCAATAGTTTCCGACATTTTGTATCCAGGTGAAAATATTCGCGCTGCTACAGATTGGTAACACATCGCTTTTCGAAAGGCACAATTGGGATCGGAAAAATTGGGAAAATGTTGGGAAACCCATTTGTTGTTGTTATTTCATGTAGGAGCTTTGCGCAATCGTGGTCATGTAGCCTCGTATACTTGGGTGTGTCTACAGTCAGTCCACACGATTGTGCCAAATGAATGAGCGGGGTACAAGATATAAATCTGAAAATACACTCCTGGGCGAAGTGACATCACTATTAAATGGGGCAATTTAATTTACCCCCATTTAACAGTGATAAATAGTGATAATTAGTTAGGTGTTTACCGACTGAAGAGCTACACATGATTTTTTTATATGCAACACTGAAAGAAACAAATCTATACATTACTTGAGTGTGTGTAGAATTCGTCTGATAACCTGTTTGATTGCAGTGTCTATAGTATTGTGTGTATTTTTAATTCAGATGGGGATTGGGAAGGAGGCGTCCGTGGCGTTAAGTTAGGACTCATCCCGACATTTGCCTGGAAAACCAACTCCAGGGTGGCTGATATGGGAATCGAACCCTTCTACTCTGTTTTGAATCACGAGGTTTGTATACCCCGTTCCTGCCCTCAGACCAGAATTATATTTCTTGGCATATCCGGGAATCGAGATGAATACCGTCCACATGTTCTCCAGTAAAGCTGTATCAAGAGCACTTCCAAGGTAACTTACCTGGACCAATTCTGTGATGAATTCTGTCCGACATATTTTCCAGTAAACCTGTATCAAGAGCACTTTCAAGGTAACATACCTGGACCAATTCTATGATAAATTCTGTCCGACATATTGTCCAATAAAGCTGAACTCTTTGAAGGTACCAATTCTGAGATGAACGTTCTCCAACACCGAGGCGAAGGTGACACAGCAATACGGATACGCTTACTGTAGTTGGAAATGTTCCAGCAGCGCAGGTGGCAACGGAACGCAGGACTTGTATAATTTCACTTTCTTGGACCACCTGAGAGCAATAAATCGCGCAACTTCATTTACAGTGTCAAAGTTATGAACTAGTCCGGAGGAAAGAGGAGAGAAGAAGTGTGCTTTCAGCTCTCCTGCTGATTAAACACATCAAGTATCGGGAATTCATTTTGGAACCAGTGTGATATTGAAGTTAGTTACGATTGCAAAAGTTGGGAAAAGTGGACATTCTTGTTACTCTAGCTATTTAATTGAAGGTCTTGGGGTACCAAGGATATCAGCCGTGTGCACTTAGTATGTGTGAAATGAACTTGGGTAATTACCAGACAAAATCAATTAAATCTAAAATAACAGCCATAGACCATTCAAATGAAATTCCTTCGCCGCTTTTAGGTGGCAGTGGAATCGGAATGGAAAATATTGAAACGTGGTTGGTAGGTTGGCTCCTCAGTTTAGGAACTGCGACAACGCGGTCATGTAGCACCATGTACTTTGAGTGTGTGTAGAATTGTCTGATAACCGGTGTTAATTGTGATGCCTGTATTAGTGTGTGTTATCCGTTTTAGTAAGGACTGCAGACATGCAATTTTCAAGTAGTTCCTACTTTTGCTACCAAATGGTACTGTTCACGACACCTAGCTTTCGGACTTGGCTACTAGATGGCGTCGCAGTCAGCACCAAACGGCAAACGTTGGAACTAATAGAACGTTATCAATTATAACCTACAAATTTTGGCTTCACACACGTGTAGTTAGTGTAAGGCTCTTTTTCATGCCATAAATCTTTGACATGGGACCGCCGGCTTTACTTCCCCTCCGAAGGAAGGCATACTGAGGTTTTTTAACGCTTTTAAAAATCCGACGACTTCGGCCGGGTTTGAACCCGTGACCTTGTGCACAGCATGCTACCTACTACGCCACCGAAGCCGGAGATCGTCTAAATGTCTCCAATTCGGAAGATCTATCCCGGGCATCTTCTCCGTGAAGATGAGGCTAACTGACAACTTTGCACTGCCAACATAAACATACGCCGCAGGTGAAGACTGGGCCTCATGAGCCAAAACTGAGAAGAGATGGGTTCGATTCCCTCCTCAGCCACACCTATTCCAGGCAATTGCCAGGATGGTTGTTAACTTAGGGCCACGCCTGCCTGCCTCCTTCCCTATCACCACCTGAAATACAAAACACACACAACTACATCCATCACAATCACAATCAGATGAAATTCCACAGACACGCACACCCAAATACACGAGGAGAAATGTTCACGATGACCAAGCCCCTCAAATGGAACAACAACAACTACTCTACTGAAAACAAACAGCATGTGCAACAAATTCTGCCCTCGTTTTAAGTTTGAAACATTTGCCAGGCCCTTCCGATTATCTTCATGATACTCTCATTACAAGAGACTATGATACTTGACTTGTAACTACTTGATACATGTATTACAATGTAATTCTTCTCTACGTGGGAATGTCACTAAACTCCTCCTAAACGGCTGAACCGATTTTGATGAAATTCTGTATGTATGTTTGAGTGGATCCCTGTATTCACAATTGGACCCGGTAGGTGGAATGAAAACAATCTTAGACCCTCAATATACAGTAAAAACTGCCGTGATGGAAATCGCTAGCCTTAGTGAAAACTGAAGTCTTTGGACTGTTCGTCTCTGCACGTTGGCGCAATCTAGTTGCAAATTGTGTTACTGCCGCCACACTAGCCACCCTCGACGTTTAGGTGGCTACGGTTGAAGACAGTCCGGAAATTTCACACTTCAACCGGAACGCGTTGTTGTTGCTGGACTAATTGAGTCCTTTTGCGTGCATCCAAAATGTTGGATGAGTATGTACGAAGAACAAATAGCCTGATACTCGTTTGCCAACAAAACAAAAACAAAAACCACTAGCCTTAGTGATTGTTTGTCTCTGCACGTTGAATTCATTTGGTGGCAAACTGTGTTACTGCCGCCACACCAGCTCAACAGGGTCCTCCTTCACCACTAATTCTCCCAAGCTCATTCCCATCGCAGTGGTCTCTTCTGAAAAGTTAATGAATAATTAACGTTCTGAGAATAATTCATTGGAGCTGTTTTGACATTTCAATAACGGCTCATCGAAAATAAACGACATGTATTTTTTTCAGCAATTTATAACATCCATTCAATTCAAATGTAAGTAACGAACTGTGTTGTGTGTTCATTGCAGAATGCAAATGTGTAAGGTGCAGTGTTGAAGAGAATATCCTACAGAACCTTCCATGAATTTCCATTATATACATGTGCTTTCAATGACAATAAATCTAACCTCAAACTTATTTGCTTATTTGGGTCGATGACTATAAAGTGCTGGTCAAAACAATAAGTACACCTCCCATAAAGTAACTTTTGCCACATGCCTGAAATGTATTGGTAATGCGCTATTTTCGTAATTATTAATACAACCTACAGAGAACAAGCAGGCGTTTAGTAAAAACACATGGATTTTGGTTGAAAAATACGAATGTTATTGGCAATTTTTAAGTACCGTATGCACGGAAACCCCCATCCTAAGAGAAAACGGGAACACGTACACATTTGAAATTTGGCATATCAATAAACCTCATAAAGACCTATTAATCGTGTAGTGTTAACTTATTGAGGTAAAATGTGAGGATGAGTGACGGCCCATTTGATTTCAACACATTCCTTAACTCGACGAAGTACGCACTTATCCTCAAAAATATCACAAGCTGCTCAGAGAACAAACCAATCAGCTGTTCCCAAACATCATTCCCCGACTAAACAGACGTGTATCAAGTAGGCTGTGATAACATTTGAGCGCTGGTGCCAAACATAACATTTTTAAAACACCATAAGAATTGGGACTTTTCCTGAAATTTGCATATAATTCAAGAGAAATGTATCACTCTCTCACTCACCCTCCCATTTTTCCTCAATAATTTTACTCTACACGATTGATATGTCTTTATGAGGTTTATTGATATGCCAAATTTCAAATGTGTACGTGCCCCCGTTTTCTCATAGGATGGGGGTTTCTGTGCATACGAGTGTTAATTTTTGAACCATACGGTACTTAAAAATTGCCAATAACTTTCGTATTTTTCAACCAAAATCCATGTATTTTTACAAAACGCTTGCTTATTCTCTGTAGGTTGTATTGATAATTACGAAAATAGCGCATTAGCAATACATTTCAGGCAAGTGGCAAAAGTTACTTTATGGGAGGTGTCTTTATTGTTTTGACCAGCACTATAATATTTATTGATTGTTACACGGCTCGTCGAAATTAATCAACATCCATAAAATTCTTATATAATTTACTTATATTTATGTGTTGTGTGTCCATTAAAGAGCTATGCCAAGTCTTCGTGGACGAGGAGAAAATATTGGTCGACGTAGCCTACATGTAATTCACAAATAGTCCACAACCGTCCGTTAAATAGAACGGCAGAAGATCAATTGACGGACAATGAACATTTAAGAGCCCAGGTTGCAAACACACGTGCAAATGAAAGTCAAGAGCAACGCAACGAACGCCTTCGAGCTAATGCATTGAGACAAAGACCGGCACGTCAACGAGCCACAGACGCACACAGAGCACATGATCGACAGCGCCTGCAAGTACATCGCGCATTGACACGTCAATCACTTCTCCGCCTTGGATTCGAATATGATTCGGACATCGACTATTAGGGCTATCGAATGAGATTATGTCTCCTTCTACACGATAACGCCCGAACTGAAACTTCCAAACGACTGACAAATCGCTTCAGTTTAGAATTAGTTCAATATTCACTTCTTATTCATATCATTCCTCCAGGGATTTTTAGCCTATTTTCATTTTATAAAAAAATAGGCTTATGAGATCACCTTTTGTCCGTGTGTGTGTGCGTGTGTGATGGTGTGTGTGCCCCCCCCCCATAATAACTTCTAAACAGCTGGAGCGTATACAATGAAACTCGGTAATATATTAGCACCATTCTGGCCGACACCGACCGTGCCCTTCAAATTGTATTGTGTCTCACCAATCGAACATGGCGGCTGTGCGAAATATTTCACCAGCATTCAGTATCTCCAAAACTATTTTAGATATCGCCCTGAAATTGTGTACGGTGATATAGGGCACTAATAGAAGTTCACCTATGAGACTTTCAAAAACCTGGTAACTACAAAACCAACATGGCGGTCAAGCGAAGTTGAGACATTTAAATCGACTTTTCACTCTATTTAACCATCCAAACGTAATGAAACTCGGTACAGCAAATGTTTATACACATTGCATTGCACTGGAGTCTAAGTTAGTTCAATTGTTTACATAACCTCAAAATGGTGGCTGTGCGAAATATTTCACTGGCATTCAATATCTCCGAAACTATTTATGATATCACCCTGAAGTTTTGTACGGTGATAAAGGTCACTGTTACAAGTCTATCCATGTAACTTTCATAAACCATTTAAGTACACAACGAACATGGCGGCCAAGCGAAGTTGAAACATTTTAATAGACTTTTCTCATGATTTAACTCTCTGAGCGCAGTGAAATGTGGTACATTAAATGATTATACAAATTGTAATGCACCGGCATCTAATTTAGTTCAATTGTTTACATAACCTCAAGATGGCGGCTGTGCGAAATTTTAAAATCAAGTGTTTATTTCTTGTGTCGTAATCATGCGATCGAAGTGAAAGTTTGAATAATGAACCTAGGCATTAATTTTCCTCGAATGGTACATAACTCTATGGCCTATACATATAACAATCCAAAATGGCGAGCATCCGAATTATTTAGACGGTTCTCAATATCTACGAATCTTATTACAGCAATCAAACTGATTTTTTTATGTTCATAGAGGCTATGAACATATGTTCACCCATAGGACTTTCAGTAACCTGGTGAGCACAAATCCAACATGGCGGTGACGCAAATTATAAATATTTAAATGGACGTTTCTCGAGATTTAACTATCCGAGTGCAGTGAAACGTTGCACGTTAAATGCTTACACAAATGTTAATCCACTGGCTTTTCATTTATTTCAATTGTTTTCATAACCACAAGATGGCAGCTGTGCGAAATTTTAAAAATCTCGTTTTTACTTTTTTGTTCTAATCATGCGAATGAAGTTTGAATACCACACGTACACAATAATGTTAATTTAATAGTACATAAATAAAATTCCAACCTGACGACCATCTGAAATATTGAGTCGGATCTCAATATCTACGAATCTATCACAACAATCAAACTGAAATGTTGTATGTTGATAGAGTCAATTAATATTAGTAGAATATATGAAAATAGGCTGTATATTTCTTCACGGAACTACTTGTTCTTACCTTTTGTGAAGTGAAGAATGCAATTTATCTTCAAAGACTGTCTACAGTTGTCCTAATGTATTTTGCAACAGGCTAGTCGATAGTCTTGCGTCCAACTGGAGTGAATGTATGAACAGCCAGTTATTGGAGATAACGTTCTTGTATTCAATGATCCAGTAGCAGCAGCATAGCAAAGTGCGCGAAGTTAGGCTCCAAAAGGAATCTGAGTGTTAAGAGTTCAATGGTTAAAATCTTAAAATGCTACCTTGACTATGGTTTACACACGGACTTCTCCTTCAAGTCTAGGGGTCCTTAAATTACTCCCTACTATAGTCATCAAGTAAACACAAGTCGTCAGACGAATCCTACCGACACACAGGATGCGGCACGTAAGCAAATTGGAGGTATCCATGATATACGTCACTCAAAGTTTAACATAGGTCAAGTGAATAACTCGATGCGTTTTTTGTAACAAGTTACATGTTCATGAATAACAACTCGCGATGGATTAATGTTTAATTCTTTGTGTTAATACGGTTTAACATACAAAAATAAACCTAACCTGGGTCTGACCAAGCGATTTTGTCCGGACAGTGGTTTAACCCAGTAGCGACCAATGTTTGTTTGCACACAGTGGTGTAACTGAGAAGTGACCAATGATTTAGCCCGGACAGTGGTCTAACCCAGTAGCGACCAATGTTTGTTTCCAGACAGTGGTTTAACCGAGAAGTGACCAATGATTTAGTCCGGACAGTGGTTTAACACAGTAGCGACCAATGTTTGTTTCCAGACAGTGGTTTAACCGAGAAGTGACCAATGATTTAGTCCGGACAGTGGTTTAACACAGTAGCGACCAATGTTTGTTTCCAGACAGTGGTGTAACCGAGAAGTGACCAATGATTTAGTCCAGACAGTGGTTTAACCCAGTAGCGACCAATGTTTGTTTACAGGCAGTGGTGTAACCGAGAAGTGACCAATGATTTAGTCCGGACAGTGGTTTAACCCAGTAGCGACCAATGTTTGTTTCCAGACAGTGGTGTAACTGAGAAGTGAACAATGATTTAGTCCGGACAGTGGTCTAACCCAGTAGCGACCAATGTTTGTTTCCAGACAGTGGTTTAACCGAGAAGTGACCAATGATTTATTCCGGACATTGGTTTAACCCAGTAGCGACCAATGTTTGTTTCCAGACAGTGGTGTAACTGAGAAGTGAACAATGATTTAGTCCGGACAGTGGTCTAACCCAGAAGCGACCAATGTTTGTTTCCAGACAGTGGTTTAACCCAGTAGCGACCAATGTTTGTTTCCAGACAGTGGTGTAACTGAGAAGTGACCAATGATTTAGTCCGGACAGTGGTCTAACCCAGTAGCGACCAATGTTTGTTTACAGGCAGTGGTTTAACCGAGAAGTGACCAATGATTTAGTCCGGACAGTGGTCTAACCTAGTAGCGACCAATGATTTAGTCCGGACAGTGGTCTAACCCAGTAGCGACCAATGTTTGTTTCCAGACAGTGGTGTAACTGAGAAGTGAACAATGATTTAGTCCGGACAGTGGTCTAACCCAGTAGCGACCAATGTTTGTTTCCAGACAGTGGTTTAACCGAGAAGTGACCAATGATTTAGTCCGGACAGTGGTCTAACCCAGTAGCGACCAATGTTTGTTTACAGGCAGTGGTTTAACCGAGAAGTGACCAATGATTTAGTCCGGACAGTGGTCTAACCTAGTAGCGACCAATGATTTAGTCCGGACAGTGGTCTAACCCAGTAGCGACCAATGTTTGTTTCCAGACAGTGGTTTAACCGAGAAGTGACCAATGATTTAGTCCGGACAGTGGTCTAACCGAGTAGCGACCAATGATTTAGTCCGGACACTGGTCTAACCGAGTAGCCACCAATGGTTTTGTCTCTCCATGTCTTTAGGTTAGCGCAGTGCCACCTTTCAATTAAGTTGTAGAACTCAAAGTTATTATGAACAGTTGTAATTCATGACCAAACCATGAACACAGACTTGAGGAAATGGCTGCATTCGCTTGTGAACAACCACTATTTTGGTTGGTTGGTTCCTTAGTTTAGGGGCTGCGACAACGCGGAGCCCCGTGTACTTTGGGTGTGTGTAGAATCTGATAACCGGTGTCATTTGTGATGACTGTATTAGTGTGTGTTATCTGTTTTAATTCAAGTAAGGACTGCAGACGATAATATCAAGTAGTTCCTACTCTCGCTACCAAATGTTACCGTCCACGATGCTTAGCTTTGAACTTGGCTACTACTAGATGGCATCGCAACCAGCACCCGGTGATGAGAGTTGGAACTTAAGAGCATTAATCAAACCAAACCTACAAATTTTGGCTTCACACAAGTGTAGTTAGTGGAAGATTCTTATTCGTGCCCCTCCGAAGGAAGGGATACTGAAGGATTTTTAATGCCCTTAAAAAATCCGACGACTTCGGCCAGGTTTAAACCCGCGACCTTTGGCACAACAGCTCAGGATGCTACCAACTTCGCCACCACTATTTTAAACCTCATACTAGCATTAGAAACAATAAAACAACAGAGTTATATAGTGGCAATTCAAGGAACTATATCAAACAAACGAACATCAACGTCCGTGACGTCATTGACAACACACAAGGTTCTCCTAGACATATACGTATCACGGTATTGTGCCTTATAAACCATTGGTGGCATAGCCGGGCATTGAACTCGGACTATTGAAGCCACGCCCGGTGCCGCGGCTCGCTCTAGAATATATTTTATAGATTTTGCTCCAATTATTCTCTCTTTCTCTCCCAAATGCTCCGCTCAGCAGATTAATGAGAAGTCTTTCAGCTGGCTGGTCAAAGTGAAAGAGTAATCAGAATATCGACTCTGAGTGTGGTAATATTAGTCCTCTAATTACGATAGTAACAATAGGACTTTATCAGAACAAAGTTCCTACATTGTATAGACTTTCCTTTAATTGGACGAGCTCATTCAATCGCACACATTTACTGTAATGGTGAAATTATTGCTGATACAAGGGCTTTCCTTTCATTAAGTCTCTCGAGGTAAGTATTGGAACTCTGCTCCCATAGGTCTTGGGTTGGAATCTGTTCAGTCTACACTCAGTCTCGTGAGGAAATACTGACAAGAATTGCTTTGATTTCTCACCTCAGTCGTTCTGGAACTGGTTTCCCTTGGTTTGATAATTTATATGAAAATGGTTTGTGCCTCTGAGCCTAGGTTAGTCTCCTTCCGTTACAATTACACCACAATACACATGTTATCAGACGAATACGACATTGAATATGACTTCAATCTTGCTAGAAGCTTCGCTCTATAAGACTGAAATTGGGGGTTTCAGACTGATAATACGAGGTTCATATCGTAGCTCTGACAGGAACCATCGGGGGTGACGCTCCAGGAAAGTTCTGGTATGGTATCTTACTTAAAGTTTGGCGGCACATACCCCACACAATATACACACAAACACCTAATAAAACACAGACACACAGGCCCGCAGGGGCTCACATCTAATGGGATGTGGGTTGATGACCACGGGACCCCAGCTGAGTCCGGCATTGCTTCCACTTACTCGTGCAGGGCTCCTCTCCGTCTTCTTTCCTGTCGACCTCTCATGGTCATCTCTTGATCTCTTCCGACCCCGACGGTATTAGGGTATCCGAGGCCTAGTGAGTCTTTAACTTTCCCGCCTTAATTGGTCCTTGTCTCATCTTTCCTGATACACTCCTTCTGCGAGGGGTCAGCCTTCTTTTTCTTTTCATGATATCTCCTGCCTTCTGCTCAAGGCCCTCGAGGAGGCAGGGTGAGTGTAGCTCCACCACTTCTGGTGCACCCTCGATAGTGCTACACCCTCAGGGGCTCACAGTATCTCCTGCCTTCTGATCAAGGCCCTCAAGGAGGCAGGGTGTTTGTAGCTCCACCAATTCTGCTGCACCCTGGATAGTGCTACACCCTCAGGGGCTCACAGTATCTCCTGCCTTCTGCTCAAGGCCCTCAAGGAGGCAGGGTGTTTGTAGCTCCACCACTTCTGGTGCACCCTGGATAGTGCTACACCCTCAGGGGCTCACAGTATCTCCTGCCTTCTGCTCAAGGCCCTCAAGGAGGCAGAGTATATGTAGCCCGACCACTTATGGTGCACCCTAGAAAGTGCTAGACCCTCAGGGGCTCACAGTATCTCCTGCCTTCTTCTCAAGGCCCTCAAGAAGGCAGAGTGTATGTAGACCCTCCACTTATGGTGCACCCTGGGAATTGCTACACCCTCAGGGGCTCACAGTATCTCCTGCCTTCTACTCAAGGCCCTCAAGGAGGCAGAGTGTGTGTAGCCCCACCACTTCTGGTGCACCCTAGAAAGTGCTAGAGCCTCAGGGGCTCACAGTATCTCCTGCCTTCTGCTCAAGGCCCTCAAGAAGGCAGGGTGAATGTAGCCCCACCACTTCTGGTGCACCATGGATAGTGCTACACCCTCAGGGGCTCACAGTATCTCCTGCCTTCTGCTCAAGGCCCTCAAGGAGGCAGGGTGTATGTAGCCCTACCACTTCTGGTGCACCCTGGATAGTGCTACACCCTCAGGGGCTCACAGTATCTCCTGCCTTCTGCTCAAGGCCCTCAAGGAGGCAGGGTGTATGTAGCCCCACCACTTCTGGAGCATCCTGGATATTGCTACACCCTCAGGGGCTCACGTCTGGTGAGTTCGAGAGTTGGCGATCCCGAGGGATTCATGAGCTGGGTCCGTTTTTCCCTCTTTTTCCACTGTCATTGTGGCGGGTCCTCTACCCGTACCTTTTCTATCTGCCTTTCATGGCTCTCCTTCCTTCACAGTCCCTCAATTATCATTCTTCGAGGGTTGAGGGCATTTCTTATCTTCCTGTGCTTTGCCTTAACCTTTATTTGTTTACCATTTCTTCTTCTAGTATGTAAGTCTGTAGTTAGTATCAGTTATAGTTTTCATTCTCATCTCATCTTTCACTATCACCCAGACCATTAGGGGCCGATAACCTTGATGTTAGGTCCCTTGAAACATCAATTATCATCATCATCACCAACAAATACACGGAGTAGTGTAGAAAATGATTTTGGTAGTTTTCATATCAGCAGTGATTGATATTAAAAGGGAGAGGAACATTGAGGTTATTAGTCAGTCACGTAGAGAGTTAAGTGGAAGAGTTTAGACTTTGAGGTGAGAAGGGAAGGGGTACTCAGATTTTAAAGACAGGGAATGTGAAAGGGAATAATACTAGATGATTCGAGGGCTGTAGTACACAGGACAGGAGATGGAGACCCAGCATAGCAGTGCTCTGTATAGCGATACATGCAGCTTGTCACACACCTCAGATTTTCAACTCGTGTGATATTTTATTTTACGCTCGACCCTCACTATTATGTGTCAGAAAACTGTATCATAATGATGGTCATTATAACACTGTTTTTCATTACGATACAGTTTCTCCAGCCAATCAGAGCTCGTTCATTGACCAATTAGGTAACGATACCTTCAAGCATGTGCTCAAAATTCAACATGTCGGACATAAACACAACATCGAACTATAATAAATTACTGACATGGAATACGCACCGTCCATATGTTCGCGTAAATAAACTGGCGAATATGAGACAAGAAATAGCACTGTACCTTAATATCACCAACCCTAATTTCTACACAGCGCATTGCCTTCAAACGACTCCGGTGACAATATTACTGACGGACGGCAGATGTAAACATATGGCCTGCATAATATGGCATTGCAAGCACACAGAGCGCATGCGTCGGTCAGAGATCTGAGCCATTTTTATGAGAACTATGATTTACTTCTTTGTGCCATTTTTATCTGATGTGATGAATCTACGCCTTTGTGGTGCGTGAAAGCTTGGTCTGTGAAGCTATTAATACCATATATGGACATATCTACATCTTGTCCCCTTATTGGCCAGTGATTTATATAGTGGAAGGGGTCGTGACCAATCAAATTTTACCACGCAGTTACCTTTGTTTTGCGTCGTCATTTGCTTTGTTTCGAGGCATTTCTTTCTTGCAGCCAAGCAGGCTAGACGTATTCCCATATTCTTGGGGAAGTGCCCGCGTTCAAGGTGAAACCATGGCGAGGTGTCTGTATGTCGTAATCAATATTGCTTTACTGTAGTTCAGTTTCACATTTCGGCAATTTAAAACTCTTATTCTGTGTTATTTTCTTTTGGTCGCGTGTACTTGCCCCCTCCCGAAATTTTCCCTCCGCCCTTTGTGTGCGTGTAATTGCTGGTGAGGTTTTGTTTTGTATGGTAGTGTTATTTTCATTTATTTTGATAACGTAGTTTTTGTACTTTAAGGGTTGAAAGTTATGTATGTGGGCTGTCTTCGTTTTACTCTGGTGTGCGTGACGGTGGGTTTGCCTAACTTGTAGGGGGCACCATTTAGTCTGGGTCTGCCATCCAGAGTGTATCTTATCGTAGAACAACATAACGGGATTGGAGATTATTTTTCTTGCTTCCCGTAATGCTTTGTTCTTTATCTTAAAGAGTTCACAAAAGGAGGTCTCACCATTGCTATATGCTGGTGACCTAACCTGTGATATTCTTTTGTCTGTGAATGCCCATATTTTGAGCATCACATTTTTTTTGTCGTCATTGTGTGCCCTTATCTCCTACGCATACTTTCAATTTTTAAAGTATATTTTTGGTTTTGCCGGTAATTTAATGTAATTTTTACTTTTGTCTAAATTCCTATTTTTCTCGTAACTCACTTGATCTTGCATGTGCCTCCGCGTCTTTCTTCCTCGTTCCTCCCCTCCCTCTCACCCCTCTCCACCCCGTTCTGAACCATTGTACCCCCTCCTATTTTGTTCATCCATTTTGACACGCTTTGTCTAAATATTAGAACGTATCTTGACTTCGTTGAGTGTAGTCGTTTCTGAGTCTTGTCTTTTTTTTAATCTTATTACGACATACTTACATTTAGTCATCGTTTCATCTTACGTTACACGTTACCTTAACTTATCTTATTTTATTTCATTTTAATATAATTTAATTTAGTATATTTTCGATTTTCTTCCTAATTTGTATTTTTCTTGCGGTAAACTAATTTTGTGGTTAATTTGTTGGTCATTTCTCTTCTTGCTTTTAATATCTCTGGGATCGTTGTGCATTGTAGTTGTTATTTTAATACATTTTATTTTTGCCTAAGTATCTCTGCTTTTGCGTCACGCCTTATTTTAATTTTAGTAACCTTCTTCAAGTTTTGTCTGGTTTTTTGCTATATTTTGGTTTGTCGGTCTTATTAGCGTACTTGTGACGTTAATACGACCTACACGGCCTCTGATTTAAATTTGTTCATCTTTGGATTTTACTGTAGTTTAATTTTATTTAGCTTTCCCCCTTCCTTTTGGGATTGCTTTCTGGTTTGCCTTTTAAAATTTGGGCCCAGCCAAAGCCAAACAAGACTGCGATCTCCCCGTTTTTCTTTCTTCTATTTTATTTTATTTTATATTTCTTCGGGGATAGGGGAAGAGCTTCAGCTACGTTTCCACTGACGTCTGCTGCGTACGTAAGTATATGTTTATTACTATTACTTCATCTAAGTTGCGTACAGATCTTGAAAGACAGAGATATCATACCCATGTGCAGCACAATAGCGTGACATGCCCTCTTTTGGTATTTCTTGGTACTGCAGGGTGAGGGAAAGCGAAGGCAAGGAAGCAATTCCTTAAATTACATACCTTAGGCCGAAAACAAGGAGCGGTCAGTTTTCAAAGATAGTGTGTTTACTCGCCCATTATAGTTTGAAAAAGCGTGTCAGTGTTTGTGTAAAACAGCTTTTTATATGCTGTGTTAAAACGTGTGATTGTTTCACAGTGGTAAACATTATTTTTATAGTTCTGCGATATAATGTTGTCTAATGCAATATAAGGGAGTAGGGTATGCAGTAGACAGTTTTGTTTACACTAGTAGGCGTGAGAAATCTGTAAAAATCTGGCACCGGAACTTGGGTCTAGAGATGACAGCGTGTGATGTGCGGTACATTTGAGAACAAAATATTAATTTTATTAGGAAGTCGTCCAACTCCTCAATTGAATAGGCCTATTAACACGAAATTGAAAGCTTGTATTCGCTATTTTAACCAAACGTATAACATTTATCATTGATTTCAATTGAGATAGATTTACTTTGTAAGTTCAAAATATCCCAAACTTCTACAACTGGGTCTTCAATGATTTTGCGAAGAAAATCATTGCTTACCCTCACTAAAATTCCACCACACGCCACTGGTCTAGTCCTCACCTAATATATCAACTGCCAGTTTCTGATACCTCCCACATTGTGCTCGTTAAGAATATAGTCCGTCACTGATCCCATCTGCACAGTACAGAGTACACTCAAAGAAAGGAGTGAACCAGGCAGTGATCGGCTCGATGTTTTTGGAATGCCCTGTATGCTGTTCCAACTCAGCTGACTTCTCCTGGCGCGAGGATAATATAATTTACTTCTTTGACTCTGGAGGTGACCTATTCATCAATTCAGTGGTTGTACTTCCAATTCCAGAAGCAGTGTAACCGGAATTATTTTGTTGACTTGAAGGATATTTAAATATTTTGTCTTGTAATATACAAATGTGTTACGGGAGATCTTTTGCCTACCGAAAAATAGCTAATTGTTAATAAGCAACAATCTCACCGAACAATGGAGTAGGTATCTCAACTCTAGAGGCTTCAGTGGTGTATTAGGTAGCATGCTGAGCTTCTATGCCCAAGATCGCGGGTTCAAAACAGGCCGAAGTCGTCGGATTTTTACGAGCGTTAAAAATTCCTCAGTATGCCTTCCTTCGTAGGGGAAGTGAAGCCGGCGGTCCCATGTCATAGATTTATGGCATGTTAAAGAACCTTCCACTAATTACACCTGTGTGAAGCTAATTATACAGGTTAAGAATGTAAACAACGCTCTTAGGTTCCTACGTTTGTTGCCAGGAGCTGACTGCGGTGACGTCTAGTAGCTACGTTCTGAACTAGTAGTCGTTGACGGTGGCGTTTGGTGGCTAAAGTAGGAACTATTTGAAAAATTCAAAGTCTACAGTCCTTACTTGAATTAAAAACAGATAGCACACACTAATACAGTCATTACTAGAGACGAGAATTATAGGCACTAAAAACAGTTAAAATAGGCAGCCATATAGGCTCTTAAAATAGCCAAAATAGGCATGTAAATAGGCACTAACGTGTAAAATAGGCAACAAAATTTCTTTAATTTAATAACATATTTAATTACTACAAAAAGAATTAACAATAAGCAACTTATAATTTAATAACATACTTATCTTATATACATGGTGGCCACTCAAATTGCTCAACGATTTTCCAGGAGTTTTCCAGGACTTAAAAATAGGCGCGAGTCGGGCGTGGGGGGGGGGGGGGGGTCGTGCTTTATCAGTTGCCTACTTCAAGACCAATATAAAGCAGTTTTGTTTGGTTTACTTATACAGATATTGACAAAAATCATTGGTGATTGCTTTATTGATACGCAAGCCTACACACTAATGATTTAATTGTTGTTTAAAAAAAGCCTTTGTGACTCAAATATCCGCTTATAAAAGAATGCCGCCTGCAATTTTATTGCGGTGAAGTAGTTTTACAAAAATCTATCGCGTGTTCTCCCACACAGAAACAGGTAGCGTGAGGAAATTTATTTCGTTAACGATAGAGTGCTCACCCAAAACCGCAGTGGGAGTATGAGTTAAGATGGAAAGATTTTTATAATTAATTAACATTGGCTATTTTCCAGGAGTTTTCAAATTTTTTGTCATTTTCCAGGAGTTATCCAGACCTAATAAAAATCTAGGAGTTTTCCAGGATTTCCAGGTTTTCCAGGAGTAGTGGCCACCATGTATATATAAAAGTGAAAGTCTGTATGTATGTATGTGGGTGGGTGGGTGGATTTGTTCCGTATACAAATCCACACCGTTCCACCAATCTCAACCAAATTTTGCATACACATAGTTTAGGACCCAGAAGGAACGGCTGGCTACATGAATTTTCGATAGTCTTTCTCATTCTTCTGATTTCGGCCTCTTTGCACTCAAGCAAAGGCTAATAAAAGCAGAAAATAAACTGATGAAGGAATAGCAACAGTAGCTCGAGATGGGACCACCAAGTTTCCATCTATCTTGGTAAGAGGCCATGCTACACGCACTGCCAGCTAAATCGCATCCCTCCAAGCTGCTTTAAACTGCCTGTCCATTCAACACAAGATAGGTTACAGCACCAACGCACTGATCGCCGCTGCATTTTCACTCCCAGCTGGATCGCATCCCTCCTGGCTGCTTTAAACTGCCTGTCCATTCAACACAAGATAGGTTACAGCACCAACGCACTGTGATCGCCGCGGCATTTTTACTGCCAGCTGGTTCGCATCCCTCCTGGTTGCATGGCAACGGTAGCTCAAGACGGGACCACCAAGTTCCCATCTATCTCGGTAAGAGGCCATGCTACACCCTCTGCCAGTTAGATCGCATCCCTCTAAGCTGCTTTAAACTGCCTGTCCATTCAACACAAGATAGGTTACAGCACCAACCCACTGTGATCGCCGCGGCATTTTAACTGCCAGCTGGATCGCATCCCTTCTGGCTGCTTTAAACTGCCTGCCCATTCAACACTCAGACGCGTACAGGATATACTGTATATTAATTCACCGTTAGGTTGCAGTGCCAACCTAACGTGGATTTTGAAGGGGACAATACCTGAAATGAAGGGTTTTTAACTTTGGAGGCTTAATATCGAGATTTAAAAAACGCGAAAACATGGCACTAAGTTACCGTAGTTCTTTTGTTATTCAATCAGCATAAAGTTTATGATATTAATTCACACACATACTAACGGGTAAATTTTCAATATAAAGAAAAGCGAAATACAAAACGAAGGGTTGTTAAGTTTGGAGGCTTAATATCGAGATCCCAGGCGCTATTTCTGGTGACTTCCGAGAATTCCCATTCTTGTTCGTGGGGTAAACACATATTGAGAAATGAGAATATAATTCTGTCGAGCACACCAGCTGCAATATAATGCACTTTAAAATACAGTCGAAAGGCATCAAATAGGCAATTATACTCCAAATAGGCACAAACCCTTGAAATAGGCATTTATAGGCACAATAAAACCAACGAAATCTAGCATAAAAGAACCTAAATCGGATTTATATCTTGAAAGCCTACGTTTCTAAACACAGGAATAAAATAGGCAAATAGGCAAATTCCCGTCTCTAGTCATTACAATTAACACCGGTTATGAGACAGATTCTACACACACCCAAAGTACACGGGGCTACATGACCGCGTAGTTGCAGCCCCTAAACTGAGAAACCAACCAACCTTATCTCAACTCTGCCACCTGAAACTGACTGAGAATATATTAAAACATGGGTTGGCATAAAGTTGCTAGCATACGTAACACTTGTTAATTTCACATGAGCCGTTTCTTCAATATTTGACTACTTAAATAATGTAAGTCATAATGCTTTCGTTCTTGAAATATATGTTCAGTTCATTGTGAAAAGGAAAAAAAAACAACTTCAGGTAACTATGTTTTAATACTTGCGTTGTTAAGCATCACAGATTAAAGTGGTGGGCACAAAGTTGACTAACAGTGAAATGAAAAATAGTATTGTGTGCTGCTATATTTATTCGATCCAAAGACTAGGACTTAAAACAAGGTACATCCCAGCAATTGTTTGAAGGGCTGTGGAAAATATTTGGGGCAGTATTACAATGAGAACGGTGCTGGGATTCGAACCTCAGCTCGGAGCTTGCAGCTTCTCATTCTGCTGGTTGTGATATATACTAACAAAGCTGATTTCAAAGGAGTAATCTCCTTCTTCGAGCTCCTTTCATATTATAGCACATGATGTATGTGTTTAGCACAGGGAACTTATCAAATCGTGGTGTAGGTTTAGCGCAGCAGCCACTTGGGACATCTGGATATGTAATGGAGGGTGCTGGGATCTATTCCAGGTAGAGACAAGCCCCTATAGTCCCAGCATCTCTCATCCATCATGTACCACTGATTACTGCGATATTGACATCTCCCGGGGGTCGATTGGAGTCTCATGCTCTATGGGTAGTTACAAGCATGAGATGTTAGAATTGAATTGATCTATAAGCCACAGTTTTACCAAATGACATCGTTTATCTTTCCTGGTCATGTGCAGAAGCTTCACATTTTTATTAAGAAAACAGCAATTAAAAAGGACCCTAAACTTAACTCAATAAGACATTTGACATGTCTGCGTTTCCTCTTGTATTCATTAATTAACCAATAGAAGTACAATTCTATATTTTGGTGATAGGTTAATATCCACAGCAAGAAATATAAAACCATTATTTACTCCAAGAAATGAACTATCACTTCCCGATTAGAGGCTGGGACACCTCATCTGAGAGCTGGACGTCCAAGAATTTCATTTGCGTGAAGAACACTTGCCCGACTGCAGAAGTTATCCAACTTTGGTGGCGTGGCTGTTTCAGCCAAATGGGGGAAGAAGGGAAGTGGTCGGGTGTGCACCGTGATTGGAGGAGCAGGAGACGCGGCTTGGTTTGTTTTTGTTTTGTATTCATGAAGTACGTAAATATTGTTTAATTTACAAAAGTAATGCAAATACCAGTTTAGGGAAAAGGGCTCAGTGCACTCTCCCTTGCTAGAAATCCTTGTTTGATATATTATTGATTCTTACAAGCTTGGCGTCTCTTTTTTCATCTTGTCTGTTTATTTTCAGACCTCTTTATTCTTCAATTGATAAAACATCGGGCATTGTTGGCAGGTTATCCAGGATATACCTGTGATGCAGGTATCTAGCTTCACTCAGAATTGGAACGGATTTTGTTGTACATTATTCGTAGATAAACACTGTCCTTGTATGTTACAGTTCCAGTTTTTACCATAATCACAGCAGAGAACTCGTAGCTCTTATTAGTTACTTAGTTGCAATTGAATATCGTATAGGCTAGTTGTTGGTTGATTTTTTGCTTTCTTATGTATGCAAATCTTGGTTCGTTTTTTATCCAAAGCCCTTTGGCTTGTTTAGTTGAAATGATTGAGGCAGGTGTAATTGGTACGGTTTTAATTGGTACGTATTTAGGGGTGAGATTTAGTTCTATACATTTTTTGTTGAACCAAATTGACTTGTCTATGTTCATGAGTTTAAGCCTGAGTGTTTTGAAGCTCTCAGCTTCACGATTTGCCTGACTGGCCGTGAACATTGTGAGGTTTGAAGCCATTTTTCAGTGTTGCCTAAGTAAACAAGAGCTTAGCGCTTTTCAGTCGGTGAACACGAATGTACCAAAAAGAGCTGGGTTATGCCCTAATCCTGAAATAAATTACATGAGATTAATAAATACACTAGGATGACCAGTTTCGATCGTCAAGCGATCATCATCAGATCCATTACACTTAAGCTATAACATCTACGTTTGAGACTACAAGTGAAAAATATATACAATATGTACAATTATTTAGTTGCAGTGTTGGTAATACAACAGTCGGTGTATGCTAAATGTAGAATATCTAATGTTAGGTGAACTTCTAAAATGGTGATAAAAATCCGGAATTTGTCTGTTAGGAGTGATTATATGGTTATACAAAATCAACTTTGGTTATACTGAAATAATACAGGCTTATACTTATCGGGTTGTCTCCTTAACTGGAACTTGAAGCAGTTGCGTGTTCATTTAGGCACCAGTTATAGTCACTAACCCCGGGTGTTAACTGGGCGGAACTGGTTTTCCCCTTCCTTCCCCTTTATTTGCTATGTTCTTTTTGAGCTCCGTGTCATGTTTATTTGTGTGACGTTGCCAAATCTAGATAAGAATGTATGCTATTGAAAACAGGAATCTGCAACTATTAAAGACCGTGGAACTATCTTCGTCACGCGTGGACTAAATTCTAGGTTGGGACTTATTGCTCAGAGTATCACAGCAATAGTAGTTACACTAGTTGGTGGAGGGAAACTTTGTTGATGTGATCGTCAGTTCTCAGTCTTCCAATATTGTAGATACTGTATACAAATAGTTCCTTTTTCGGAATATTAATGCTTTAGTATTTATGAGCAATAATTGGCACACTTTGTCAGTTTTTGACGTGGTTTTTGTTTTTGGAGGACAGTGACCGTTTGTGGTGCGTTTGGTAGTGTGTAGAGCTATTTTGTCTTGTATATTTAGATCTAATGATGCTCACTTGACGATCAAAACAATACAGTAGAGAGAATTCAAACGCAGGGGTAACAAGAAGTTCCGTGACGAACTAAAGAGCCTACTTTTCTTAAAATTTAAGATTCATGCCAATGATTAATCTATATGGATCTATCTAGAATAATGAAGAAATTAAGTTGGTAATATCGAAATTTCTAATTAGTTCAAAATACAGTATTCCTGGCATAATGTAGCCTAATAGAAAACTACAGTTTGCAGCCCTGGTGACTGAATATATTCTTAGTTCCATCTCTTAAGGTACAGAATACAAAATTTGGTTGAAATCCAATGGATAGCATGAACGTTACATGCAGTAAACATTGGATCTAACAGCACGCGTAAAATCATGTTGACAAGAATGATATACATGTATTGGTCATAAATAATCTGAAATTATATGATCTATTGTTTTGTCAATTTTGAATGAAATCCATTAGTTAGTATAGAAGTAACATGCATTTTAAAATTGCACCTCTCAGCAGGCTTAGAATCATGTTGGCAGCACTGGCGTAGGCCTATATTAGTTACTCCAAATTAATCTAGAATGCCAGGTACTATACGTGTGCAAAGTTTAGAGCTAATGGCTTGCATACTTTCTGATATATTGATATTAGGGTAACAGAAATAGAGACAGTATTTAATAACCGTTGGCAGCCCTGGTTACTCTTAAGAATCGGCATAGTCATATCTGTTATGGTGCACATAGCACACACGAAATTTGGTTGAAATCCAAATGATAGTATAGAAGTTACATGTATTTAAAGTTGGACCTCTCAGCAGGCTTAGAATCATGTTGGTAGCACTGACGTTTATAAGTTACTCCAAATTAATATAGAATGTCTGCTACTATACGTGTGCATAGTTTAAGGCAGTCGACTTACATACTTTCTGATATATTGGTATTTGGAAAAAAATGAGAGCATTTATTAACAGTTGGCTGCCCTGGTGGTACTTAAGAACACGCTCAATCACATCTGTTTATGTACATATAGCACATACGAAATTTGGTTGAAATCCAATTGATAGTGTTGAAATTATATGCATTTAAAATTTGGACCTATCAGCAGTCTTATAATCATTTTGGCAACACTGCCATGTATGGCCTCCTGGAAATTAAACTGCAATATTATTATCTATAAGTGTACCAATTTTGAAATTGCTCCCATTCATTCCTTCCAGGATATCCAACAAGGAGCTCAAATTTCAATTGCGATTTTTCAGCAGTTGGTAGCACTGACATCATTTTCAAATATGGCCGTGAGATATTCAGGTATAGATCTTTACTCCTACCAAATTTTGTTTTGATTGCTGCAGCCGTTTAAGAGTTGATAGGGGGAACACACACAGACAGAAGTTCAGGCAGAAGGACAGACAGACAGAATGACAGACAGACACACATTTGCCCGATCTCATAAGTCTACTTTTTCCTCATTTTTGCAAAATGTGAAAAGTAGGCTTAAAATTAGGCAGCCCGCAATACATCCACGGGCAAGGCCGTGCGTTCTCTCGAACCAATATTCGTCAAACGTAGTGTGAGGGCTCTATATTGGCTATCCCAAGGACAACTTATTTCCACTCCTAAGATAAAAACTACCCTCTTTACAGAGAACATAATATTTTATGTTTTTACTACCCTTAATCCTTAGAAAAGTGTTTTGAGGCTCTTTTAAGGTAACATCACCACTTAACAACCCTACACTAACGCTAACCCCCACCATTACCACCCAAACAACAAGTCAACCCCTGGAACTAGACAGCCCATGAAGGGCCTAGGCCGACCAAGCGACCGCTGCCCTGCCATTTGGCCTGCAGATATTGGGGTGACGCGTATTCAGCGCATCGGGTCCCCTCGGCCGTTAATCTTGGTTTTCGTGATTGGGGCGTTGCCTCACTGTCAGACAGCTACTCATTTGTCCTCACGAGGCTGAGTGCACCCCGTTCCAATCCTCACGTCAGTTTTAAAATCCCTGACGGAGCCGGGAATCGAACCCCTCCGGGTGAGAGGCAGGGGCGCTACCCCAACACCATTACCAGCCTTATGCCCTAAATTCTCCGCAATTTCCAAATATTCCTTAAATCTTAACAATTATCACAAATCCCAAAATTTTACTCAAATTTATTGATTTTATAAATTGCTGAGTTTTGCGATTTTTTTTATTTGGAAAGTAGGCTATATTTTTTAACTAGGAATCGAAGAAAGTTGTGCGAGGGATCAAACGAAAGGTCTGTATGCCCTTTAGCCCTACGATAAATCATTATATTTTTAGATTTTTCCAAATGGATTTTGGCACTACGTTTTTGTTAACCTGACCCCTGAGTGCCTTTACTGGTATTTTAAATATATGTTTTCAACATTAAAATGGGCCTACATTTGATGGAAGTTGTTGCACAGAATACAAGAAAGGGGACTTGAAGCTTTATATCGACGCAGAAGTGTCCACCCTAATCCCAGTCGGACCTTCAGCCCAATAATCTGTTCGCCCCAAACAGCGCTAGTGTTACGAGAACTAGAACTCTGCATGGGATGGAGAAGGAACCACACACACAGACAATACCCTCCTGTTTACTGGAGAGGAACATAGAAATCAGCAGAAATGGAATTCCTCACAGAGAGAATGATATCGTCTTGGGAGAAATGGATTATGTGGCTCTAAAGTAAACATCCCGGTCTGAATGCGGCGACGCAACGTGACGGGCCCTAAATGCCGTGGGAATCGCTGACGAATGCGTATTAATATTCCGCGACTGCGATGGTGGTAGCAAGGAGCAAATAAGAGCATAGCATATTTGTTCAGCTCACACCGCCATTAGAGACGCTGGGATCAGCGCAAGCTTTCATACAGGTCTACATTCCCCAAGAGATCGGCCCGGCCGCCTTACTGCCTTTGATTAACTGTTTATTTTGACTTCATCTTGAGTGCTCGTGGTAGGTAAAAGGCTCCCAGAATCTCTATTGTTGCTGTTATTAAATGAAATGTTTGCGCATTCTCGCCGTGAGTATACAGGATGTTAAATAGAAATTATCCAATACATTAAGAGGAAATAGTAAGAATCAAAACATCAAAACAATAAACACGGGAGCTACGGTACAGCTCCTACTGAGAATTGTTAACAGGAGGCGCTCAATATTCAAGTATAACAGTTTTCAAATTGTAGGAATAATTTCAAATAGGCCTACGAATATTTGATTCAAACAAACGAATTGTCCGCCAATTGGCAGCTTTCCAACATTTGAATGTTGTAATATTAGCATTCGGGAAATACTCCGACTATTAAGTCAATAATATCGGCAAACTAGTTGAATCATTCAAATGTTCCAATAATTATAATAAACAAAGTTCCGCGAAGAACTTCTTCTTTCCTAGCGTGTATCCCGCGATGGTGCAGAGTCCGCTTGTTCGCCACTTCTTCCTGTCAAGGGCATCTTCAGGTTTAAGTCCACACGTCACCAAGTCTTCCTTGATTCTGTCCAGCCATCTTTTCTTTGGACGTCCACGGGGACGATTTCCTCCTGGATCGTATTGGAGAGCTCTCATCACTTGTAGTGACATGCCCATACCACCGAAGCCGTGCTTCTCTCATTTATCGGTAATGGTTGCAACTCCCATCTGTTTCCGTGTAACACCCATGGACCAACGTAACATTTTCATCTACATTCCACGTAGGGCTTGTTCATGCTTGCTTGAAGCTGGCCAACATTCTGTGCCTTAAAGTGCCACTGGTCGTATCATGGACTTGTAAACTTTCCCTTTCAAAGGGATAGGTACTTTCTTATCGCATAGCACTCCTGTGTCTTGGCGCCACTTCATCCACGCAGTGTTAACTCATGCTCGAGCATCGAGAAGCGTTTCGCCATCTGAAGTGATAAGGGAACGGAGGTATTTAAAGTGTGTAGTTTTAGTGAGATGAAGCTCTTCAATGCGGATGGTACCGTTGGTCTGTGTACCACATTGCAAGTATTCAGATTTCCCTACACTGAGTGTCAAGCCATTTTTGCTCAGACATTCCTTCCAGCACAGAGTTCGATTTTCTTGATTTTCGCGAGTATGATCTGCGAGAAACAAATCATCAGCATATAAGATCGTCAATGGATGAGGTGTCTGAATGTCAGCTGTCACCTCATGTTCCGTGAAGAACTATACAGCCTATTTTAATATATTCTACTTATGTTAATTGCCTCTATCAACATACAAAATTTTAGTTTGATTGCTGTAGTAGATTCGGAGGTATTGAGAACAGTCCAAATATTTTGGATGGACGCCATGTTGGATCATTATATATGTAGGCCATAGAGTTATGTACTATTACATGAAGGTTTTTGCGTAGGTGTATTATTCAAACTTCAATCGCATGATTACGACACAAGAAATAGAAACGAGATTATAAAATTTCGCACAGTCGTCATCTTGTTTTTATGAAAACAATTGAAATAAATTAGATATCAGTGGATCAAAATATGTATAAGCATTTACCGTACCAAGTTTCACTGCGATCGGATGGCTAAGTCGCGAGAAACGTCCATTTAAATCTACTATATATATTTGTCAAATACCACTCACTGACTGACTGACTGACTGACTCATTCATTCATCACGAAATCTCAGAAACCACCGAACGGATTGGAATGAAATTTGGTATGCCGCTTTCGCAAGGGCCGCAAACGCCCACTAAGAAAGGATTTTTGGATATTTAGGTTCTGAAGGGGTGTTAAGGGGGTAGACCTGCATTTCCTTGAATAGCAATATCTCCCGATTGGTTTCATTGGGGGAAGTGATACTCGGCATATAAACTCACCATTAAAAATAAGAAGACACGTGTCTGAGGGTTTTTCGATGTGGTGTATATTATGAGGTGAAAGGGGTGAAAAGTGGGGGTTGAAGGATTCCTAATGGAGCGTGTATCTCTTAAACGACATAAACGAGGAGTTTGAATCTCAGCGGAAAAACATCAGCATAAAAAATAAGTAAATAGGTGTATCACCGTTTTTTCATAAATCCAATTTAAGGGGCCCATGGGGAGGGGTGAAATTCTGGGAAAAAACAGGTAATATTGGAATGGCCTATATTGTAGACAATAACACATTACATCTTTCTTGTCTCTTGCTATTTCATCATACGACCAATAATTAGGGAGTTATTAATGATTTTGTACTTTTTGGCCGGAATTTTCTAAGTCCCAGGAATGACATAAAAATTGATTGGAATGAAATTTCAAAAAATGTTTTTTTAATACTTTTATTATATTTTTGACGTCTTTTAAGGTCCGAAACCAACATGATATTTTGATGTTTTTTTTTCGTCCCATGCATTTTTGGTTTCAGGTGATAGAATTATTTTCCACTAGGACCGATGCTTATCTATTGTGCCCAATCGGACACGACAGACTGGCATTGAACTCGGGTCTTATCAGAGAAGACCAGGCCCATGATTCTGCCTAGAGTCGAACCATTGATCTCTGAGGGGGAACAGCTACAGGGAACCCGAAGAGCAATGAGTGTATAATGACATATAATAATATAGCATGATTTCACTGCTAGAATGTGAATATCATAGCTGTTTAAGGGAATAATTGTTAGAAAATGCTGTCATATGTACGTTTTCAAAGTATAGAAGCATGAAAGCAGGCCAGTTTGACAGTTTACTAATCGCTGCTAGCAGAGGGGAGGAGATTCGTGGCGCCGAGGGAACTCATTTCGTCTAGACCGACGGGACAGCTCGAAATTAATGACCCTGGGGTTCCCCGATGGACAACACTTGAGACCGGAGTGGGAGTAATTGTCCACGGAAATTAATTGATTGCAGCCAATTGGAGCATCGAAATGGAATAAAATGTACACCCAGGTGAATATATTCTAGGAGAGATAATTTAGGAGCGGTCTCACACCTAAATTAAAGCCTATATCTCTTAATAAGCCTGTGAACACAGAGCTTACGCTCGAGAGGAATGATTCGGAGACCAGCTCGAGGGGATTTATCATGGTGGCGTCATGACGCTATGGAAGCAGGCAATTAATTGTAATTAATTGGCCGAAGCGATCGCTTGCACGCGAGTGATTATGGGACTTCCACATCTAGATAAACAAGGTGTATACGTCATTTTGAATGGAAATGCATTATTTCAAGAAAGGAGTCGCTCTCGTGTGTCCTGTGGACTACATTTTACGAGAAACCTTTATATAGGGGAGCAGAGCAGACCAAGCCAGTTCGTCTTTAGTGGTTCTGCAGTTCGTCTTCAGTTGTTCTGCAGTCTACACGTAAACTAAAACGCTGCCAGTAAGTGCGCGAAATGTTAGAGTATCGACGCTCGAGTATAATTGAAGAACAATGGAAGCGCATCATATAGCTTCTTAATAGTAATCATGAATCACGTAAGATTTAATCTACAGTAGATATTTATCCATTATTATACGCAAATGTAATTCGCTACAGCGTAGAACAATTTAGGATGTTTTTGGACACTGAATACCAGGAGGTATTGTCATAGTTATAAATGACGCAGTATCGTCAGGATCACTACAATTATGGGAGCCGGAAGGCATCACAAGTAATCATGACGGTGAAATGAACAGTATTGAAGGTGACGAGAATCGAACGCACACACACGCTAGATAAACTTTCACGGAGACCAGCGGTTGTCGTAGCTGCATCGCATCTCTGGGGTCAGGCGTTAGGAGGAGTCCAATTAAGGATCCACATGTGAAATAGTGCGAAGAGTATATATAAGTTTTATTATAGTGATTTCAAAAGTGTTTATGTGTATTGTGAAATAATATGTATCGTGTTAAAGTGAGAAAAGCCACGGATAAAAGTGTGATTATCATGTGTGAAATATGTGATACCATATGTCGTGTGAGATATAGCATGATGGCTTAAATTAAGCATCATGGTAGGTTCGTGGCTGGTGTGCTGGAATAATCCAGCGAAAATGAAAAGTGAGTACAAATTTACAATGCTATTCTAATTAGATAGTTCACCATACAACGTTGCATCACGTTAAGACTAAGATGTAACAGTCACTTATGTACGAGCTTTCACCACTCGTATTTGGTAGAATATGGCTTGGAGGGTGATTTGTTTAGGGCCATTCAGGCCTAAGATAGTGATGTATGTAACGGTAACGTTAAATGATAATAATAATAATAGTAATCTGGGGTCGGTAACAGTAAAGTAAAGTGATAGGCATTTCAGGCCTAAAGAACGTTCAACGTGTGTCATGTCTAATATAAAGATACTGTATTTTTGGTAAACAGTAAGAAAGTAACGTAAAAATATAGCGAGATACGAGAGTTTATCAGTGTCAATGAATTGTTGAATGAATATTTAATATGGTCAATTCTTAGGATTGTATTTGAGAACCATTAAAGTAATGTAAGCCAGTAAATTTATATTTGTTTTTGGAGCTACTTGAAGCTTTGGCTTAGGAATAATTGCAGAGAGGACGTGAGTGTCTTAATAATTGAGTCATCTATGAGAAGTATTGTTTGAGCCGCAAATTGCGAGCGAGGTAACGTAGAATCAAGTGATTTACGTCAATAAAGTTGCGGGGACCATTCTAACATAGCTTGCACGTTAGGTGAAATGTTGGCTAATCTACGAGATAGTATCGCCGTGGAGCATACTGATATTATTCGCAGCGAATTTGGAACGGAGCCTGTCTGTATCCATCGCTTGCAGGAATATTGCCACGAGGAATGCTCTTCGAGACCCCGTGAGCACATGTATTAATTGATCTGCCCTGAGAGGTAAGAATCAAAGTTCGTCGTATAGGAAACGCAGATTTGTAGGCAGCTGCTGATGAGCAATCTGTTATTCTCATTATGATGCGCGCCCAAAGCCACTAGTATTAGCCACAGAACGGCAAGGCTATTACAGGATTCATCCCCAGCCATGAATGTTAATTAAGGAGCCGAGTTGAGCCCATTACACTATAAATATAGGTGGTAAATAATCAGAATGACTCAATTATTTGAGACAACACTCAACGTAGCTCCATTGTACTGCAATTGTAAACAATGATGACCTTGCTAGCAGCAAGAGGGGAGTGGTATGTATGCCACGAAGGACGGCGGCCATCTTGCTCGGCCAGCTGGAACTAATTTTATTGCCTGCTTGAAAGGGAGGTCTGTAGACCTGGGCCCTTTATTTTTGAAGCATAGTGGGACACTGAAGAATATCGATATTTCGAAATGTAATTAAGATATGATTGTTATGATGATGCCAATTGAATTAAATGATGTGATTCAATACACATACCTTGTCGAATCATGGTGATCGGATAATATTTGGCCCAGTTATTCTTTGAGGAGGAACGCTGAACCAAATAAATGTAGGCATCTTTTTAAAGTGAATTTTTGCCCAGTTCACACTAATTTATGCAGACGGGTTGGTGATTTCTAAGAACATGACACGTTTGTAACGATAATAATTTCGACCAGACCCAGAAAATCGTTGTATGGTGAAACTATAAACATTTCTATCCATGTGTATTTTGGAAGGGAAAACGTACCACTTTTAGCTTTTCATATTGATGGGAAGGAGGAAGACGATTCACACGACACAACAACATTTGTTAATTAAGGCATAAGATAATGAATTTATGTTAATGAAAGTAAATGCCCGTGAAAAACGGATTAATGTTTAATTATTACAGAATTAATGTCATTTAAAGTGATATGTGACTTTTGTGTTGTGATACTCCAGTTTGTTAAATTGTGTCACATGACGAACACTATGGAGACTCGTAGATGTCTGAAAGTATCAATGATAGGATGCTAGAAATAGATTTGAGTGCAGTGAAGCACTAATTAAGAAGAGACTCACAAAATAACCTTGATTTTCATTGTGGGAATTAAATGTAAATTATCCTTTGTTTGTATTTTGTTGTATAGCCATGACTTTATATCAGTAAATGTTTTATTTAGGAATATGTTGTTTCTTTCATGTAGAGTAGTTACCTGATAGACTCAAATCCTGAACATGTGGTCGTATGGTGGGCATGAACGTCCCATACCTCGAAAGACCGTGAGCTAGCTAGGATACGAACACATGTTACACATGATGACAATTGGGTACACTATCTATATAACTAATGTTATAACGGGATTCCAAATGTGATTGCGGGCGAAGCCGCGGGTAACAGCTAGTACAATATAAAATTAGCGTCACTGCCATGTTGGATTTGTGCTCACCAGGTTATTAAAAGTCCCATAGGTGAAGTTATGTTAATTAATTGCCTTTATCAACATACAAATATTCTGTTTGATTACTGTCATAGATTAATAGATATTGAGAAACGTCAAAACATTTTGGATGATCGCCATATTGGATTTTTATATATGAAGGCCCATAGAGTTATGTAACTATTAGATGACGATTATTGCGTAGAATCATTATTCAAACATTGACTTCAATCGCATAACTAGGCACAAGAAATGAAAAATTAATTTCGCACAGCCAATATCTTGTGGTTATGTAAACAATTAAATTAGATGTAAGTGCATTACAATGTGTATAAACATTTGCTGTACCAAGATTCACTGCGTTTGGATGGTTAAATCGCGAGAAAAATATAATTTATATAAATATTTCAACTTCGCTTGGCCACCATGTTCATTTTGTAGTTAAAAGGTTTTTGAAAGCCTCATAGGTATATTTCTAGTAGTGCCCTTTATCACCGTACAACAATTTAGGGTGATATCAGTGATAGTTTTGGAGATATAGAATGCCAGTGAAATATTTCGCATAGCCGCCATGTTGGTTTGGTGAGACGTAATAAAATTTGAAGGGCTCGAGCGGGGTCGGACAAATTAGTACTAAGACCTTACTTAGTTTTATTGAAATCGCTCCAGCCATTAGGATTTTATTATAACACACACACAGACACACAATTTTTGGCCCTGTGTAGATCTCATAAGTCTACTTTATTTTTCAAACATCGAAAGTAGGCTAAAAATATGGAAATTAAGAGATATCGAGTTATATTATGATATGTGTACTGATATTATCCTTATATAATGAGCACCTTAAACTTAAACAATATTTTAAAAAACAATATTTTAAAAAACAGAATTGGAAGTAAACTTTCAGAGAAACACGTTCACGCAAATCGAGAGTTGACATTGAGGCACGGAAACTTTGGAACCAAGTATGTCTGTCCACCCCCTCATTAATCCCGTTTCGGAGTTGAGATGCGATAAAATTCTATATTGCGGATGTTTTTACGGTCAGATGCTCTTCCTGACGCCAACCTCATGAGAGGAGTTAATGAGAGATGAAATGAAGGAAGTTGAATGAAATTGGGGAAGTTCAATGTCAAGTAGTTCCAACTTTGGCTACCAGACGTCACTGACACTGACACTATCACCCAGCGGCGAACGTTGGAATTTGATAGAGCGTTTCTAACCAAATAGTCTACACATTTAGCTACACACTACCAATTGTAGTGGAAGGTTCTTTTACATGCCATAAATCTATGACATGGGCCCGCCAGCTTTATTTCCCCTCCAAAGGAAGGCATACAGAAGGATTTTAACGCTCTTAAAAATCTGACGACTTCAGCCAGGTTTGAACCTGCGATCTTGGGCATAGTTGTTCAGCATGCTACTTACTACGCCACCGAAGCCGAAACTTTGAAACCAAGTAGGCCTATTTAGTATAACAAGAGTTTAGTGCTTTTCAGTCGGTCAACACGAATGTACCCAAAAGAGCTGGGTTATGCCCAAATCCTGAAATAAATTACATGAGATTATTAAATAAACTAGGATGACCAGTTTCGATCGTCAAGCGATCATCATCAGATCCGTTACACTTAAGCTATAAAATCTATGTTTGAAAATACAGGTGAAAATATATACAATATGTACAACTATTTAGTTGCAGTATTGGCACTGCAAGAGCCTCCGTAGCTTAGGCGACAGCACGCCGGCCTCTCACCGCTGGGTCCGTGGTTCAAATCCCGGTCACTCCATGTGAGATCTGTATTGGACATAACGGAGGCAGACAGGTTTTTCTCCGGGCACTCCGGTTTTTCCTGTCACAATTTCATTCCAGCAACTCTCTCCACTATCAATTCATTTCATCTGTCATTCATTTAATCATTGCCCCAGAGGATTGCGTCAGGCCTCGGCAGGCGGCACAGTTTATATCCTCGCCGCTAGATGGGGGCTTCATTCATTCCATTCCAGACCCGGTTGGAGACTGGACGCAGGCTGTGGATTTTCATTGGTACTGCAACTGTCGGTGTATGCTAAATGCAGTATATATGATGTTACGTGAAACGCTAAATGGTGATAGATATCCGGAGTTTGTCTGTTTGGAGTGATTATATGGTTGTAAAATTCAGCTATGGTTAAACTGTAATATTAATGACTAACTACTTGTCTGATTGTCTTCCTTGCTAGCTAGAGCTACGCGCAGTTTTCGTGTTCACTGTAACTCCAGGTGTGGTCGACTGAGGTAGGCTGTTTTTTCACCTGTATTTTCAAACGTAGATTTTATATCCTAAGTGTAATGGATCTGATGATGATCGCTTCACGATCGAAACTGGTCATCCAAGTGTATTTATTAATCTCACGTAATCTATTTCAGGATTAGGGCATAACCCAGCTCATTTGGGTACATTCTTGTTGACCGACTGAAAAGCACTAAACTCTTGTTAACCAAGGCAACACTGAAAAAAAAAACGGCTCCAACCCCACAATATTTAGTATAATTTGCATATTAAGCCCTACTTATATGTTATTGCAATTGTCCAGTATCCTGCCATGTTTCAATTTACCCCCACCACATAGACTTTTTCTTGCTCTGGTGTGTTGTAAATGTCAGTCACATATGCGATGGCTCAATATGCATTTGTTTTTTGTTTCCTTGTCCATGTGTTGCCTTTCCCCGGGCCGTTCATCAATTCTGTTAAGGTTTATGGTAAATAAATAATGAACGAATGAGACTGACATCGGTAAAAAAAACTACTTTTTTCCTAGCCTGTCCGGACATACAAATACAAACGTACTGCATTCATCGGGATAATATTTCATAGCATCAGGGAACTCAGCGTCGTCTCCATTCTACATTCTTCAGCAAACAGTAACCACAAAGATATGGTCGAAATTTGAAATGTAGAAAGGCACGGAGCCTCACCACATTGTACTGTGCGTCTCGCAAGACGAATTAGGAAACCATTTTCGATGCACATCATTTCACATTCTCTGCGTTGAAAGTAGACGGCATTGGTGCGATTTTACAGAGCACGTCGTTAATATCACAGTCAGTGTAATGTTAGGCTACAGTACTGCGCCACTGTGGCCTTTCTCTAGCATGGACCAAAACGTGAGGGCCTCCTGCACATCTCCTCTCTCATAGGATGATTTATTATGGTAATTGCTCTTTAAGGGGCCTAACATCTAGGTTATCGGCCCCCAATGGTGCGGGTAATAGTGAAACACGAGAATGTAATGTACACTATATCTAAAACTAACTCCACAGATAGAGACTAGAAAAAGAAATGGAAAACCAAAGAGAATAAGGCAAATAAAGGACAGAAGGAAAAGACATGCCCTAAACCCTCAAAGAATGATGATTGAGGGACTTGGAACAAAGGGGAGCCATGAAAGGCAGGAATGGGAAAGAGGAGTGGGTCCGCCCCAGAGGCAATGGAATGAGTGGTAAAAACCGGACCAAGCTTAGGAATCCCTCGGGGTTGCCAACTCCCGAACTCACCAGCCGTGAGCCTTTGAGGGTGTAGCACTATCCAGGGTGGGGCTACACACACCCTGTCTCCTTAAGAGCCTTATGCAGAAGGCAGAAGATATGAAGAGAACAACAGGGGTCTGACCCTTCGAAGAATGAGGGATTAGGAAAGATAATATAAGGGTCTATTGAGGCGGGAAAGTGAAAGACTCCCTAGGCCTCGGATACCCTAATACCGTCGAGGTCGGAAAAAAACAAGAGTTGACCAAGGGAGGTCGATAGGAAAGATGACAGAGGATCCCGACACAAGTAAGTGGAAGTAATGCCGGTCTCAGTTGGGGTCCCGTGGTCGCCAACCCACGTCCCACAATTCGTGAGCCCCTGGGGGATCTCTCAAAGGATTTCTTGCACTGCTAATATAAAAAATCCACTGCCTGCTTCCAGTCTCCGACCGGGTCAGGAATGGAATGAATGAAGCCCCCATCTAGCGGCGAGGATATGAACTGTGCCGGCTGCCGAGGCCTGACGCACTCCTCTGGGGCAATCTTGCACTGCTAATATACAGTATTTAATAGCATCTGAGGGCTAGAACAGGGTTCACTCTGCCTTGTGAAATGCGATGAGCTAGAATCCCTCCCCATTGATCTTGGGAGATGATTTCGGTGGTTCCCCAGTTCTCCTGGAAAATGCCAGAATGGTATCGTGTGTTTAGTGGAAGAGGTTTTCAGTGCTGGTGGAAACATTACGGAGCACCGTGTGCTAGTGGTGAGTACTATATAAATAACATTACTTAATTTTATGTTCGACCCTCACTATTATGTGTCAGAAAACTGTATCATAATGATGGTCATTATAAAACTGTTTTTCATTGTGATACAGTTTCTCCAGCCAATCAGAGCTCGTTCATTGACCAATTAGGTAACGATACCTTCACGCATGCGCTCAAAATCCAACATGTCGGACATAAACACAACATCGAACTAGGCTATAATAAATTACCGACATGGAATACGCACCGTCCATATGTTCGCGTAAATAAACTGGCGAATATGAGACAAGACATAGCACTGAACCTTAATATCACCAACACTAATTTCTACACAGCCTTCAAACGACTCCGGTGGCAATATTACTGAGGGACGGCAGATGTAAACATATGGCCTGCATATGGCATTGCAAGCACACAGAGCGCATGCGTCGGTCGTTCAGAGATCTTGAAAGACAGAGATAGACCCAGCGCTCGCTCTTCGATCACAAAATGCAAGTGGCTGACTCTCAACAGATATTTATGAATATTTATGTTAAAACATATAATAAAGTTATAATTATCGTCGAACATAAACAGTCGTATGCAACTCGCCTATAATGGTAATTAAGACACTCGTATGGAAATTATAAAACTCGCATACGCTCTTTTTATAAAAAAAATACTCGTGTCTTAATTATAGCCATTATAGGCTCGTTACATAATGTACTATTATGTTCGACCATGGCGAAATGTAAATATTGTATGTATCGGGTGAGTTAGCCGTGGTCGTTACGGCATGGCTGCTGGCAGTCGCTCACATCCGGCAGGCGAGGAGGTTCGAATCCCCCCGCCGGCAACCTTGAAGATGGTCTTCTGTGGTTTCCCATCTTCCTTCCAGGCAAATGCCGGGGTTGGTCCCTAACTATAGGCCACAGCCGCTACCTTCCAACTCCTCGTCTTTACATTCAAACTTTCCTCCCCAGACAACACTCCACACGCGACGGTACTTGTAGCTCACCCATTGGGTGTCCGCCTCAAAGCAGCTACGAAACTGGCGAGCCGAACATGTCCTCGGACACTCCCGGCATTAAAAGCCATACGATAAAAAAAAATATATATATAGACAAACGTAATACAGTAAAAAGGGTATTTACAGATGAGGAACGCCTGAGAAGATCAGAGCGAATGAAAAGCTATTGGACGACTCGGAAAGGAAACATCCTGAAGAAGAGGACCAAGAAATGATTGACTGAAGTGGTCCAATGAGGCCGTAAAAGCAGAAGAAGAAGATATTGTATGTCAGAAAACTGTACTATTATGAGGCTCAATATAGTCCAAATTTTCATTATGATACAGTTTCCCCACCAATCAGAGCTCAAGAAACAGTTGTGTGACCAATTAGGTAAGGATATCATCGCACCTGCGCTGACTTCTACGGCCTCCTATTTTAAGTTTCACTGCGTGGCTTCTAGTGTCACAGTGGGGTATTCGAGGAGGCCATGGTCGAATACAAGGTATTCTCTGTGCCCCATGCGCTCTGTTCAGTACATAAAACTGACAAAATCTCTACAGATATTTATGAATATTTATGTTAGAACATATAATAAAGTTATAATTATCGTTGAACATAAACAGTCGTATGCAACTCGCCTATAATGGTAATTAAGACACTCGTGCGGGAATTATAAAATTCACTGCGCTCGTTCTATAAACATACTCGTGTCTTAATTATTACCATTATAGACTCGTTGCATAATGTACTATAATGCAATTGTTTTCCTTCTAACAACATTACATGAATGTACGGTCCAGCAAGGCGAGACACGTGCTGCGAAGAGACTTTGTGGACACACTGTAGTTGGTGTAGCCAATTGCAGTTGTATTTGGAAACCATTGCTAAATGCTAAGAATAAGCAGGCATTGTAAAGTAGCAGTGGAAGAGAAGTTTGTCGCTAGTGTGGCGATGCACTAATTAAAGGAGATTTGAAACAAATTACAACATGGCCATTATTGGTCAGAAGCTGTTGAAATGATAAATTAAGTGATATGTATTGAGGCAGGCTTTCTATTAGTTGAGGGACAGAGATGTTACCAGACTCAACTTCCAATTGTCCATTAAGAAGTCCGCGGCGTATCTTGCGCACAAGGGCACATGCAGCAAGTCCGGGGATCGCAGGTTCGAACCCCGGCGCTGGCAGTGTGGTTTCTCCCCAGGTTTTCCCACACTCACTCCAGGCTAATGCCGGTGTAGTAATTTCCTTCAAGTCCCAGGGCACTCACCTCATATCTGTTCCTGGTTGGTTGGTTCCTCAGTTTAGGGGCTGCGACAACGTGGTCATGTAGCCCCGTGTACTTTGGGTGTGTGTAGAATCTGTCTGACAACCGGTGTTAATTGTGATGGCTGTATTAGTGTGTGTTATCTGTTTTTAATTCAAGTAAGGAATACAGACATTCGAATTTCAAGTAGTTCCATCTTTTGCTACCAAACGCCACCGTCATCGACCAACTAGTTCTGAATTTGGTTACTAGATGCCACCTCAGTCGGCTTCTGGCGACGAACGTTGGAACCTAAGAGTGTTAGTCAAATCTAACCTATAATTTAGCATGACACATAGTGTCATTAGTGAAAGGTTCTTTTTCATGCCATAAATCTATGACATGGGACCGCCGGCTTTACTTCCCCTCCGAAGGAAGGCATACTGAGGAATTTTAACGCTCTTAAAAAATCCAACGACTTCGGCCGCGTTTGAACCCGCTACCTTGGACATAGAAGCTCAGCATGCTACTAACTTCGCCACCGAAGGACATGTTCGACACACACCCAACTACACGGGGATGATGACCAAGATGTTCCCAACCCCAGAAATGAGTTAACAACACCATAAAATGCAGCAAGGAAGAAAATATTGCTGGAATAGTTGAGGCTGGCAACAGAGTTCATAACCGAGTTCAGTTCTATGTTGAACTTTCTCATGTAACTTAGAAGAAGTGAGAGAGACCCAATTGTCTAGGGACGGTTCACAACTTCCAACTTGTCAATAAGCCCGCATTGATTTATTTCCTGGGATTTCTTCCTTTTTATATTTGTTCTGGGAACAAGCAGGAAGTTAAGAGAGCGAAGTAAAACAAAGCTGGTGGTCACGTGATTGATCTCGCGTCACCTCTACCTTCATCTCTTCTCACTCTTGGTCAGATGGGCTTTCTTAACTGAGTAACTTCCAGGCACCAAACTGTATATTCTACAAGCTGTACCCGGCATGCGTTGCAATGCGTTGGCGTTGTGATTTTGTTTTTTGAAGTGCTTTTGGATACACAATATTTTGTTCAATTTCCGTTAACTACCTCTAAGCTATCGTAAAATGGATTTACTAATTTAGAAACATTCATGGGAGCGTGCGCAACTACTCAACAACGTTTCATCGCAATCGGATGAATGGTATATGAACGAAGATGGAACTTTGTTGAAACGCTTCGCTCGTCGTCACTCATGTGTTGCATCTACTCATGCGCTACCTATTGTACAATAGATTTACTAAATCATAAACGTTCCTTGCAGTGTACAAAATAACTCACTCAAGTTTCATAGCAATCGGATGAATGGTATGTGAAAGCATGCGGGTTTTTATTTATAAGATTCATCCATATGTTGAACCTACCCATGCGCTACCTATTGTACAATGGATTTACTAAGTCCAAAACCTTCCCTGCAGTGTGCACAACAAATCTCCCAAGTTTCGTCGCGATCGGATGAATTGTATATGAACGCATAGGAGATATACACACAGACACACAGACAAACTATCACGTAACATAGATTTTTAGCCTATTTTCATTATGAGATCACCTTTTGTCCGTGTGTCTGTGTGTGCGTGTGTGTGTGTGGTGTGTGTGTGTCCCGCCCTAATAAATTCTAAATGGCAGGAGCGATTTCAATTAAACTCAGTAAGACCATAGCACCATTATTGCCACCCCGGCCGTGCCCTTCAAATTTTATTGTGTCTCTCCAATCCAACATGGCGGCTGTGCGAAATATTTCACCAGCATTCACTATATCCGAAACTATTACAGATATCACCCTGAAATTCTGTACGGTGATAAAGAGAAATACTAGAAGTTCACCATGAGACTTTCGAAAACCTGGTAACTACAAAACCAACATGGCGGCCAAGCGAAATTGAGACTTTTAAATAGACTTTTCTCGAGATTTAACCGTCAAAACGTAATGAAACATGGTACATCAAATGTTTATACACATTGTAATGCACTGCCGTCTAATTTAGTTCAATTGTTTACATAACCTTTAAATGGCGGCTGTGCGAAATACTTCACTGGCATTCTATATCTCCGAAACTATTTATTATATCACCCTGAAATTTTGCACGGAGATAAAAGGCACTGCTACAAGTTTATTTATGTAACTTATAAAAACCTGTACACAACAAAACGAACCTGGCGGCCAAGCGAATTTGAAACATTTTAATAGATTTTTCTCGTGATGTAACCATCAGAGCGCAGTGAAATGTGGTAGAGTCAATGATTATAAGTATTGTAATTCACTGGCATCTAATTTAGTTCAATTGTTTACCTAACCTCAAGATGGCGGCTGTGCGAAATTTTAAAATTAAGTTTTTATTTCCTGTGTCGTATTCATGTGATCGAAGTGAAAGGTTGGATAATGAAGCTACTGTACAGTACCCCAGGGGTATGCACCCCTTGGAGACCATCCCCCCAGCATCTATCTAAATATCCTAACGGGCAACCCTCGTAAAGCCAGGCCAACATACATCAACGCCGCAAGGACAGCTTGCCATTCTAGAAAGCAGCTCAATCCTTGCACAATTATTACACACAGCGACATATTATTAACTGGGGCAGCTATGCCATCACATTGCTGACAGCATAGCGCCCAAGAATATAAAAGGAGGCCTAAGGAGGTCACGAGGACCTCTCCATTATCAGTCTTTCAGTGGTACAGCCGGAGGCTACGTTGGTGTCATCAGAGGTGAGTCAGTCGTGTTCAGATTTCCTACTTTTGTAACCTTAACCCACAGCTTGTACTTGAACATTGTTACATTCCCCACAAGGGACTCATACTATAACATCACAGACCAATAAACACTTGGTCAACACTCTACACACGCCTTACTGTTTATACGCCTCTTTACATCCCAACGCCCTTCCTTATTCCCGTCACGGTTAGACGTGACATACGGTAGTCTGATAGTGCTAGCTCAGATATCATTGTATTCCTCGCGGCGGCCCGGCTGCTAGAGAGAAGCGCGTGCCACTTAGCTGATACAAGCACGTTCAGTTATATAATAAGCCAGTCAGCTGAGCGACCAGCACAGCGACCCTTGCATTGGGTCCCATCCCCTAAAACACTACTACGTTATTTATAGGAGCGCCCCCTAGCTCCTAGCACACAACAACACTCTACACTAGTCAGCTTACCCTGCCAAGGGAAGCTACCCCCTTTTAGGCACAGCTCTATAAATTAATACAATAACTCTGTCTTTTAGATCCAACCACCCCCAAATAAGGGATCTAAAACACTGGTGGAGGCGGGGTACTACGCATAGAGAACAGGACTCAACCAACGAGCCCTCGTAGTTAAAACGACCCCTTCCGTACCGCAAAAAGCCAAGCAAATAGTGAATTTTTTTTCCCAGACAAAAAACACCATTTTTGCTCCAAAACTAGCTACACAGGGGAAATTCTTACTAAACCAAACTCCCAGCCCCAGAAAGAATCAAACAGATACGAAAATACACTGTCAAACACGCACAGATATTTTATTTGTATTTTATTCACATACACTTCATTCAACATGGCCCCCCTATACCGCCTAGCTGTGCTAAGGAGCATTGGGGAGTACCAGGAATTAATTGCCTGGCACAGAGTTTTTGAAACTAGGCAGGACTACCTCAGAAGGTTTCAGCAGCTCCTGCACGCCCAGTACATGCGGATCATAAGAGCCCTTGTCCGGCCACTCCGCAGCGCTAAGAATCGCAAGATTCGGGCGAAAATCCCCACCCTCCGCACACAAATCATAAAAGCACACTGGCAACTACACTGCCGACACGAGTTTATGTTCCAACAATGGGAGACACTCATTAGGGAACACAGACGGATAGCGACACAGGGCACAAAAGTCGCTGAACAGGCCATATGCCTCAATAGGCAGTACACCCAAATTTGGGACGAATACCGTGAGCTCCAAGCCAACAAGGCCATTTTTGAGTTCATGGTAGGGCCACCAGCCCAGCCGAGAGAGGACATAAGCGTAGACACGCTAACTCAACAATTTGCGAGGATGTCCCTCTCGCCATGTACTGCCACACATGGGAAGGAGGTCACCATGGCCACAGTCCAGGAGACGGCCAGGTTAGGCTCCAATAGGCTACAAGTACAAGGTTACACAAACACATGTCCTTCAGCTCCGGATCGGAAGGCAATTTTGCCAAACCGAGGGGCAGAGCCTAGAACAACCCCCTCGGAACAAAGGGACGAGAGGGAGTTGAAAACAGGACTCTCAAACACACATAGCATGACAGGGGGACAACGGGACGTAACCACGTCATGGGCAGACGGCATAGAACCCGTCCCACTACACATAAAGCCTACATACACCCACACAGATAGGCTAATGCAATGGCAGGAGTCTGCCGTGGCCACAGGCCGAAAAGCGGTCAGGCTACACGCCACCACATTGCTAGGCCAGACACAAGCCATTAAGCGACCTTTACCGCCAGTTCAAAGGGCAAATTTGCCAGAGCGAAGGCAAACACCGGTATTAGTCCCTCAGGATACACGATACACGCACGCACATTGGGACCAGACACTACCACACAGTACACGGGGATTAGGAAGAGTGTTATTACCTACCCCACAGAACAGATCAGTCGAAAACACACACACCCCCGTAAACTCTACTAGAGTAGCACAGAGCAAGAATAGGTCCGCGAACACAGGTACACTTAGACCAACGGTCAAGCGATACGGTGAAAGCAAGCCCGGTCGCACTTTGCTACAAACTCCTCCGAAAAATAGCAGAGGGGCACCTCAGTGGATCCCAGGGGCTTACACCCTAGTGACGGGGCGACGGTATCCACCTGCCGAGCACTGACGCTCGAAATAGGATAACGGCTTTCACTAGGAATACAATATATTCCGACATCACTTGCACCAATAGTATAGTACACATAAGTTCTTTTACACGGGAGGAAACAAAATAATAGACAAACAGGTACTCACAAACATAAACTGCACATTTTTTTCCTCTTTCTCTATCTGCCTTCTTTCACGTATATGCAGTGCAACTTGGCTAGATCAGAAGTGCATGATTCAAAATCCTTGTTTTTTTTTGTTCGCCCCTGACACTTTTTCTCTCAGGCCATCAATGATTATTGGGCGGAGTGGTTATCACCATAAATTGGATAACGTAAAGTTTCTAATATCCAAAGCCAAGTAGAAGCCCATCAGGTGAGCTACGCGGCTTAAAGCCGGAAAGAGATATTTTGAACATAGCTTAAGCATCAAATCACAGCATAGAGCTTAAGCGAGTCTTTCTAAGCAGAAATGACTAAATGTTCTATGTTCCGGTTCAACAGTTGGATAGACTCTCTTGTAGAGGGCAAAAGCCATAAGCGTGGCAAGAAATAAAAATCGCAAACTAGTTTTCAAAAATTTTGGTGAGGTGTGCTTTAACCAACTGAAAAGCCCAATTGCACACCGGGGCAAGACACTATCATTTTGTTGAGTTATGCCGGAATATTTAGCACAATTTGTGTATAAATATATAATGGCTCAACGGACAATACATATTTTACTTTTGAAAAATATATATTCAGTGCCAAGGTAAGGTTATAATTGCTTTGGAGTGGAGTTTCGACTCCCATAGTGCACTGGCTTTGCTCGGGACGTGGATACACACGTATCAAATACGTCTTGCAATGGCCTTCCCAATGTGTACTAGACAGTGTCGGTAGATTCCCCTGAGATGTAACCAGATTACTATAGTGCTAACGTCACCTACTAGGTGGATAGTACGATCAGGACCTACTTACCATTTTCAAGCATTTTTTTTTCATAGTGGTTACGACACAATTTTGGCAGACTATCGCCATCGGGCAACCCGCTTTAATCAGCATAAAGCAGGGTGCTAACGAGATACAGCATAGTCTTTCTATTATTTTCTTTCAAAGTGCTCTCTTAATTCAAAGCGGGGCATGGAAATTTTTTTTTGCCTCACGCATTCGGCCCGAGAAAGGAAGGTGGCCAAGTTAAACTTTATATATATTTAATACATAGGCATCCGTTACACATAACACTGCCTCTAAAATGACTTTTTCTCACCGGCACATAGTCACCAAACACGCAACTAGCGGCCCGGAGACACTCGTGCATAACGACATTGGGTACAATGGATAAGGAACATACTTGAACCGCGTTACAGTAACACACAATTGGGGACACAAAGGTAGTTAGTAAGAGGTTCTTTTACAAGTACGGCCAATGCATGTGAGACTTTCGAAGTGAAATGCCATGACCTGTGGTTTGGATTCCACGTAAAACGGAAGTCCCGTGGCGCATAATCTACAGATTAACGGTCATGTTAAACTACAAGTTTTTTTTTACAATGCGAGAAGCACTGCTCGCAATTACTACAGACAGCAATCAAGTCCACACACACACACGTGCAGAAAACAAGGACGTGGGCTAAACATAAAACAAATTAAAGCCCACAACATCGTAATTCAACACCATCGAATCAGCAGTAACACACTCCTCAATGGCCAAGACTGCTCGACACAGACGAACTAAGCCAGTTCCTAGTGAACAGGAATAAACGCATCATTCACGTCCGATCCAAGGACCCTATAACTTCCAAAATTACACTACGAGGAGAGTTCAAAAATACGCAAACTCCTCACAGTAATGAGTACTTTCGTTTGCGCATAGCAAATACACAGTACATGTGCCATAAATACATGCGGCACAGAGAGGGTCACACCAAGTCTTTACAGCCAACCGGGTCCGAACCCATGACCACACACCACACTCGTACCAAAAACTAACCATCCAACGGTATTTTTGGTACGCGAAACACAAGCAAAAACCACACTGGCGACGCCTCAAGCCCTGAAACACAACGCAGACATAGAACACAGAGAATGACATAAGGTCACGGGTTCCAATCCCAGTAAAAATTAGACACAAGGGAAAGCAATTATCCAGGCTTCCAACCACACCGAAATTGGCCCATACAAATGCATGAACAGGGAATACTACATTTCCTCCCACCAAAAACCGGGCATAAAATTTCGAATTACACCAGACATAGAAAATACATTTCCCAAACACAGGTAGGAAAATTTCGCAAGACACAAGTCTTAGGAAACAATGGCCACACAACATCATTAGCTAATTAGGATGAATTGCTACATTAGTCCGCTAGGAATCTAAAACAATGACCACACTTGCATACGTGCAGAAAAGCACTTGCCGGCGGATGACAAACAATAACATCCCAGCCTGACATTACACATACCAACTGCTGACTTGCAGACTAGTCATACTGCAATACTGCTGATGACAGGACACTATTGTTTACCGGTATTGACAATGAAATCAAAAACGCAAAACAATCATAACAACATACATTTTTTTTAACACTGCAAAAGCACTTGGCAATGGACAAGACGTTGACAGGCCACGGGCGCCTCCCGCCCATACACGCGATACATATTACGACTTAGCCTGCAACAGACCAACCGTCCGCGTGGTGTAGCGGAACATAGTCACACACACGCACATGCACTCAACGATTAGGAGCAAACACAGACAAGATCTCCCCTCTAATAACTTCTTTTATCGATCGTAAGGCATAGGAGTCATTACAGGTGACTAGGACATAGCCAGTCGCACTACGACCATTGGCCACATTTACACTACAAATGGCAGACCAGATTAGGTCATGAAGCTTTACTATCCCAAGGCGCGGATAGAAAGCAAGCATGGACCAAGGGAGGATGACAAACCATAGGTGGATAATCCGAGAGGGATTACCGACATACTACAGCAGGCTACCATGGTTAATACCCAATTCCCTTCCAATAACCCTCTCACGTCCAACATAAACCAACGCAGACACATGAACACAACCAAAACAGCTACACTACATTACAGAGTACACACAAGGGGTTGATGGACTTCATGCGTCTAAACAGAAGGCATGCTACGCCTTGGATCACGATGCTACCACCTGAGTATTAGGGGTGGGTCGGCAAAAATTAAATAAGCATAATGCGCATCTCCAAATGAGAGATGAGGCCATAGATATATACTAACCATTCTTTATTAATTAAACACTCCCGCATGACAGGAATATATTGGTATTCTGCCCCACCCTACACCTATCCTTATATGAGTGCAGATGCCTCATATCCAGATTCATGCATGACTATCCCATCCATTCACCAGGGATATTAATATCAAACCTGCATGGAATTTTCGTATCTTTGCAATCCCGGTAATTACTTCCCCAGTCCACTCACTATAGGAGCATCCCAGCGCCATCACCGGTTCCAGGCCACCACTAATGTGGAACCCAAAGGTGCGCAACCCCTTCCTACCATACTTTAAGCCCACTCAACAAATAACTACCCCCAGATCCTAATAACAGGGTACCTGACATTACAGACCCTACTAACACCTCCATTAAGGTAAAGAGAGCATTATTGCTGGAAAGCTGACGTAGCAATGGTAGACCAGAAGTAGTCTATGTACTTAGAAGATCTACAACCCCACAACACTGGAAATATTTTACATTTTACACAGAGATTAAACTATTTACACAGGTTACGCTCACATTTTTTTTCTTACAAAGGAATCTGATACGCTCTGATTGATGACAACGGCGTAAGCCGAAGGTCTGAGGGACCACACTGGAGCAGAGCTGGGGAAGGCGATGTGGACCCTTACCCCAGTTGGCTCAACAGAGCATCGACCTCACTTAACTTGACGGCTAGACCAAACAGACGAACAACGTAAGGTCAAAGCATTCGCGGCCTGGCCGGGCAAGCTCTGGAATCCTAGGTGCGCATAAACCGCCCCTGGGAGGAAGGGATGCTACACCCACTTTGTGCCACGGACGTCGAAGCCAAGACCTGCAGGGAGACTTTCTGAGAATGGCGGGAGATAGCTCACTCAGCGCCGGACTCGAGAGCTATCCCTAGAGACGACCCATATTATGACTAGACTGTTAGTTAAATTTACGTAAGTAGGACTTCCATGGCGGGGAGTCAGACTCCTATTCGTCAGGAGTGAAGCAGGATCCTAGGGTTCAGCAGGACCAATCCTAGATCCGACAAGTCCTTACCCCACGAGGTGAAGGTGAAGACCACGACGTTAATCAATAATGAAGAATGAAATATGAATATATATATGGAATGTACGCGCTCATTCGGTCCTGCGCCCACGTAAATGGATGACAACGGGTCGCCAGAGATCTTAAATGAGTAGCATAGCGGGCACTCAAAGGGGTTCAGTGGGCCACCCCAGCAATGCCGACAATGGCGAAGAGATTCCTACAATGCGAAAAGCATACTACTACGGCCGATATAGGCGAATATTAATGCGACAAGCATACTACTACGGCCGATACAGGCGAAGATTACTGCGAAAAGCAGATTGCGATTGCCGACAAAGGCGAAGAGAATATTATGCCATTGGACGACAATGTCCAATGCCCACATAAATGGCGATGCATCGGGCAGCCAATGGGCATTAAGAGAGGGGCATTGCGAGCGCCTCATAAGGGTTACGTGGGCGGCCAAGCTACGACTACACACGCAATGGCAACGGCAAGGAAATGATAAGTACAGCGGGCGAAACGGTTTGCTTAGTGGCACCGTAAGCCGCCTGCGACTAGATTAGTACTAGTAATAGACGTCGACACCTAGAGTTAAGGGGGCGGAATCCAGCGGTTCTAGAGACAACCGGTGTTTCTGGAATCGTGCGGGTGGTGTCCTGGGGAAGTAAATTGCCCCAGGCGATCGCCCTGGTCGAAATTTAGCTGTAAGACGGTTGCATTTGACACGCAACCTAGGATTAAGCAAATTTATTCACCGCTGTTGCCAGGTATGGCACAGCACATTTCGGCAGTAGATTAAGGCAACCCTTTCGGCCTAGAAATAGCATTTTTTTATTTAGACCATAATTAAGATAGATAGCATTAAGTAACGCCGTTCGGCGCCTGATGGCCTACAAACCCGGCATCAGGGTAAGTCCGACAATTCATGACAAATTCATGACAACTCATGACAACGCCTGGCAAACTCATGGCAAATTCATGGCAATTCATGGCAAACTCATGGCAAATTCATGGCAATTCGTGGCAAACTCATGGCAAACTCATGACAATTCATGACAAATTCATGACAACTCATGACAACGCCTGGCAAACTCATGGCAAATTCATGGCAATTCATGGCAAACTCATGGCAAATTCATGGCAATTCATGGCAAACTCATGGCAAACTCATGGCAATTCATGGCAAACTCATGGCAAATTCATGGCAAAATCATGACAACTCATGGCAAACTCATGGCAATTCATGGCAAACTCATGACATTTCATGACCACCCATGATACCTAGTGATAAGGCATTACAATACAGTCTACATTTAGGGCAATTTTTTTTAATGTATATATTAAGGTAAAATTTCGGCACTCGGTGACTAAAAATCCGTTACTGAGGTAAGCCCGACAATACTTAGGCTAAACTAGACTAACATAGGCTAACATAGATTAAGTTAGACTTAAGTGGCACCATAATTGATTTTATATACTATGCGCAGCGATGGAACTGCTATATGTATTAATACACTCTATTTGCAGGACAGCAAGGAAGCGACTGAATGTACATGTTGCCAGATATATGGCATTAACACATTTTGTTTTGCAGATGGCGAGCATTGTACACTAACCTGTTGTATATACATATTTCAACACAAAAAAAATACCACACGTCCTTGTACAGACACACACAATCTTTTTCAATTTCCGTTGCACCTCCTCAAGGTGACATCGTAGCGACCACCGAAGCACAGTATCCGTGGGATACTGGGCGTCGATGAACGCCAAAAACAAGATGCACGCAAATAAGGCGTGACTTCGGCATCGAAGGGCGGCACAAATATTGTAAGGGCCGAACCTTCGACGCCAAGGTGGAATTTCCCAACCCACGGCGGGAAAACCACTAGGACATAAGCTCAATGGAAAAGGAATTAGCGGCCTAGCCACTAAACTACGATAAAACGGCTGAGTGGAAAATGGCCAGGAAAGAATCAGCGAATGGTATACAAAGGTCAGGTAAAGAGCTCTACGAAATGAAAGGTACCAGGCTCATGAGCAAACCGGTTTAATAATAAGATTCTTATTTTTATATATACATTATATCATGCTTGTAAATTAAAAGTTTATATATACATTATATCATGCTTGTAAATTAAAGGTTTATATATATATATAATATCATGCTTGTAAATTAAATGTAACAATATGTCACGCCACTCAACACTGCCATAATGGCAACACTGAATATACGGTTTTGTTTTTTCCTTTCTACTCTACTAACGCCCAAATTTGTCAGGGTGTTCCGTTTTTTCCCAAACAAATAAATACTTTGAATATTTCCCTTAAATTATACCCTGGAACACCCATTTTTTCTATTCTCTTCTATCTTTCTCTTCGCAGGGAGCACTTTTTCTCCAAAATAAAGCCAGACGGCACAATTCCTCGTCTAGCTGGGTTTTTCCTCCCTGCACAACTATGTAACGAAGCACTATCAAAACCATGTTTTTTTTCTTTTTTGAAACTAGCAATATGCCAGCAATGGCAATGGCAATTTTGTTTTCTTTCAATGTCAATTTTTTTCTCGATGTCAAATTTTTCGCAATGTCATTTTTTTTTGTCAATTTCCATTTTCACAATGCCAATATCAGTGTTATACATATATCTGTACATCCCATAACCCTCCCCTCTGAACACGGGCTGATCTCACACCTACACTTCACGACATCACCCATTCTACACGACAACGCCGACGACAACGAGGAAGACACCGCCAGACGATACGAGGGGGCCTCACGAACGACTTCATCAGCATCCCAACCTCCAGTTCCGTTCCCGTTCGCGGGGACGCGAACTAAATAGGGAAGGAGGCTTGTACAGTACCCCAGGGGTATGCACCCCTTGGAGACCATCCCCCCAGCATCTATCTAAATATCCTAACGGGCAACCCTCGTAAAGCCAGGCCAACATACATCAACGCCGCAAGGACAGCTTGCCATTCTAGAAAGCAGCTCAATCCTTGCACAATTATTACACACAGCGACATATTATTAACTGGGGCAGCTATGCCATCACATTGCTGACAGCATAGCGCCCAAGAATATAAAAGGAGGCCTAAGGAGGTCACGAGGACCTCTCCATTATCAGTCTTTCAGTGGTACAGCCGGAGGCTACGTTGGTGTCATCAGAGGTGAGTCAGTCGTGTTCAGATTTCCTACTTTTGTAACCTTAACCCACAGCTTGTACTTGAACATTGTTACATTGTTACATTCCCCACAAGGGACTCATACTATAACATCACAGACCAATAAACACTTGGTCAACACTCTACACACGCCTTACTGTTTATACGCCTCTTTACATCCCAACGCCCTTCCTTATTCCCGTCACGGTTAGACGTGACATACGGTAGTCTGATAGTGCTAGCTCAGATATCATTGTATTCCTCGCGGCGGCCCGGCTGCTAGAGAGCAGCGCGTGCCACTTAGCTGATACAAGCACGTTCAGTTATATAATAAGCCAGTCAGCTGAGCGACCAGCACAGCGACCCTTGCATTGGGTCCCATCCCCTAAAACACTACTACGTTATTTATAGGAGCGCCCCCTAGCTCCTAGCACACAACAACACTCTACACTGGTCAGCTTACCCTGCCAAGGGAAGCTACCCCCTTTTAGGCACAGCTCTATAAATTAATACAATAACTCTGTCTTTTAGATCCAACCACCCCCAAATAAGGGATCTAAAACACTACGCAATAATTTTCCTATAATGGTACATAACTCAATGGCCTATACATATAACAATTCAAAATGGCGAGCATCCGAAATACATTTGACGGTTCTCAATATCTACGAATCTTTTACAGCAATCAAACTGAAATTTGTTATGTTCATAGAGGCTATGAACATATGTTCACCTATATGACTTTCAGTAACCTGGTAAGCACAAATCCAACATGGCGGTGACGCGAAATATAAATATTTAAATGGACGTTTCTCGCGATATAACCATCAGAGTGCAGTGAGACTTTGCACATGAAATGCTTATATAAATGTTAATCCACTGGCATCTAATTTATTTCAATTGTTTTAATAACCACAAGAAGGCAGCTGTGCGAAATTTTAAAATTTCGTTTTTACACCTTGTGTTCTAATCATGCGATTGAAGTCTCAATACCACACGTACACAATAATCTTCATGTAATAATACATAAATAAAAATCCAACCTGGCGACCATTGAAATATTTAGACGGTTCTCAGTATCTACGAATCTATCACAACAATCAAACTGAAATTTTGTATTTTGATAGAGGCAATTAACAGGAGTAGGATATGTGAAAATATGCTGTATAGCTCTTCAAGGAACTACTTGTTGTATACGTACCTTTCATAATAATTTTGTTATAACTACAAATCAATATAATTATGTACATTAAAAGGAGGAGGAGGAGTAGCTTTATTCTATAAAAACAATTTGACGGCAAAGATTATAAAAACATCGAACCTATCTACTGACCCCTTGACCGAATATATATTTGTTGAGCTCACTGTTGACGTGACTAAAGTGCTTATTGGTGTAGTATATAAACCACCTAAAGAAGGGAACTTCATGGATTTTGAAGAAACTCTACTAAGACTGTTACCTACCTACGAACACGTACTTATATTTGGTGACTTTAACACAAACATATTAATAGACTCCACTGACGCAAATCGTTTACGGAATATGTTTACCTCTTGTAACATGACAATATTACCACTCGGTCCTACTCACCACGTACACACCCCCCACGGGTCTTCACGCACTCTAATTGATTTAATTATCACAAATAACCCACAGAAAATACTAAAATACAGACAGATTTCAGTACCTGGCATATCTTTACACGACCTGATTTATTTAGCTTATTCTCTAAAAACTCCAAAATCTGCACCTAAATACATAACATATAGAGACATGAAAAGATTGAACCTTCAAGAACTAACACAAGACGCAATTCTCTGTCCATGGAACGATATACTACACTTGACTGATGTTGATGAAAAGGTGAGCAGTTTTAACTCAATACTGCTGGAACTATATGACAAACATGCACCTAAACTAACAGCTAAAATCACTCGTAAAGCTGCCCCCTGGCTATCAAGTGACATTAAATCCGCAATGGCCGAACGTGACGCACTTCACAGACGTTATAAGCAGACCTTATCAAGTGACGATTTTGAAAAATATCGTGTGCTTAGAAATCGAGTTAAACAAATGATTCGAAATAAAAAGTATGCCTACTTCCAACAGCTAGCCGGCAACTTGAATGCTAGGAGCACCTGGCAGCAACTCAGGTCGGTTGGTATTGGGAGACGCACTAAAAACACCAATAAGCAGGATATTAATCCCAATGAATAAAATGCTCACTTTGCTCGAGAAATAATTAGTACTGATCCCCAAATAATACAAACAACAATAAATTCACTGCAATGTGTCCCACTACCTCACCGACCGTTATTCAAGTTTCGTAAAATAGATGATACTGTCGTAAGAAAAAAATAATATCTATCAAATCACAAGCAGTCGGAATAGATGACATCCCAATTTCCTTTATCGTTAACCTGATAGAAGTATTACTGCCAATCATTACGCACATTTGTAACACATGTCTTTTAGAAGGTTTCTTCCCAACAATATGGAAAGATGCTTTAGTTATTCCAGTTCCTAAAAATTCTCTTGCAAATTCTCCATCCGACTATCGACCTGTAAGCATACTTTCCTCAATTTCCAAAATACTAGAAAAACTTATGCATGAACAACTTCTTCAGTACTTGACGCAATACTCACTGCTTGATCCGTTACAATCTGGATTTAAGAAAGGACACAGCACATCTACTGCACTCATTAAGATCACTGATGACGTAAGACGAGCAATGGATGAGCGTAAAATGACTATACTCATTCTTCTAGACTTCAGCAGTGCATTCGACACCATTAACACGGACCTACTTATGGCTAAATTGCAATCCTTCCATCTTAGCCCCGTTGCTCGCAAATTATTCGCCTCCTATCTTCATAACCGAAGACAACGTGTACTCCTTAATGAAAACAGAACTGAGTGGACGTTCTCGGCCCCCTTATATTCATTCTATATCTGAACGAGATCTCTTCGAAACTGGAAAACTGCAACTACCATCTATATTGTTTTAGATCCCTTATTTGGGGGGTGGTCGGATCTAAAACGGAAGAGTTATTGTGTTAATTTATAAAGAAGTGCCAAAAAGGGGGTAGCTTCCCGTAGTCGGGCAAGCTGACCAGTGTAGAGTGTTGTTTAGTGTTAGGGTGCTAGGGGATGCTCTTGTAAAAGATCTAGGTGTATTTTAGGGGATGCAACTTGGCGTACAGGTCAACGCGCTGGCTTATGTGGTCGTCCAGCTGGCTGGTTAGATAATCGACTTGCACGCGTCAGCTATATGGCGCGTGCCGCTCCTGCAGTCAGGCCGGTACGGGAATACAATGATGCTTGCCCTAGCAAGTATCTGGCTACTGTAAGTCACGTCTAATAGTGACAGAGAGTTCAGGAAGGGAGTTAGGGCGTAAAGAAGCGTGTAAACAGTAATGCAGGTGTAATGTACTGACCAAGTGTTTATTGGCCAGTAATATTGAATTATGAGTCCCTTTTAAGGGATGTAGTGATGTTACAATGTGTTCAAACTTGTCTATACAAATTGGTGGGTAAGGTTACAAAGTTATAGGATTCTGAACACCTGCTGACTCACTCACCTGATGATACCAGCATAGCCTCGGGCCGCCACACTGTAAGACTGATAATTGATTGAGAGCCTGACCTCCTTAAGACGCCTTCTTATATTCTTCGGCGCTGTGCTGTCAGCATTGTGCTGAATAGCTGTCCTAGTTAATAGTGTGTCGCTGTTTGTAGTAGTGATGCAAGGATTGGGCCAGCTTTCCAGAATGGCTAGCTGTCCTTGCGGTGTTAGTAGATGTTGGTCTGGACTTATAAGGATTGCCAGTTAGGAGATTTAAATAGATGATGGGGGGATGGTCTCCAAGGGGTGCATACCCCTGGGGTACTGTACAAGCCTCTTCCCCTATTTAGTTCGCGTCCCCACGAACGGGAACGGAACTTGGGGTTGGGATGTTGATGTTGTAGATGTAGTCGATGTGGTTGTTTTTGAAGTCCCCTCGTATCTTCTGTAGATGTCTTCCTCGTCGTCGTCGTCGTCGTCGTGTGGTGATGTCGTGTTGATGTGTGTGCGTGAGATCAGCTCGTGTTCAGAGGGGAGGGTTATGGGATATACATATATACATAACATTGACATTGGGATAAAAATATTGCAACAGAAATCGACATTGGCATTTTGGAAGTTTGATGAAAAAAAATACATGGTGCTGATGTTACATTGTTGTGCAGGGAGGAAAAAAACCCAGGGCCGAACGGATGATTGCGTCGTCCGCCCCATCTTAGGGAAAAAGTGCTCCCTGCAATAAGAAAGGTAGAAGAAAATAGAAAAAATGGGTGTTCCAGGGTATAATTTAAGGGAAATATTCAAAAGGCATTTATTGGTTTGGGATAAAACGGAACACCCTGACAAATGGGGAAGTTAGAAGAAAGAAAATTGAAAGAAAACAGATCATAGACATTGTGTACATGTGAACTTGATAAACAAACAAAAAATATATAGTGTTTAATGTACTATGTTGCGATTCTGACATTTAGGAATGTTATTGATTTCCAGTGGAATAATTGCCCGTGGGCGCATGAATTTGTATGAAGTTTACCCTTTAAAATTATGAATTACAATGACCTTATGTCTAGTGGAATAATTGCCCGTGGGCGCATGAATTGGTATTAAGTTTACCCTTTAACATTATTAATTACAGTGGTCTTATGTCTAACTTAAGCGCGCTAATCCCTTATAATTCTAGTTTTTGTTTGGTACCTCGCGTGCACGCTACCCGTTTGTACGTACGCTTGCCGTCTCGCGGCTGATCCTGTACGGCCACTTCTTGGTACGGTTTAGTGGTCGTACCGCTTGCAATGTATTCTTAATACCTAATCTGTGAAGCATCCTCTGTGGGTGAATGCTTTCACACTTGACAATGAGAGTCGCCGCCACAAATCGGTTGCGCCCTCATTGTCGTAATCTGCGTCGCATTTTGACGCTTTATGTGTTTCTGTTTAGTTGATCTGCCAGCAAGCCTGGTACCCCACAGGCACCAGTCCTGCTGTGCAGATTTTTTTGAGTGTGTAGCTGAAAAAAAAATGTGGTGAGTGTGTGAGAGTGTGTTAGGATTAGTGCAAGTTGACGTATATAAAAAAAATAGTACACAATCATGGCATGCCGTAAATAATATGACACTGCTATATGGTAGTGAAATTCCTGTCACCAGTTTCCTATATCTGGTGACGATGCCTGGGAAAAAATGGCGAGGTTTAGAAAAAACATATTAGTATGACATATTCTCTATGTCGCTTCCTGTGTCATTGTTTTTACTGGCTGAAGCTCTTCTTTCTCTGAAAAAAAATAGCATGATTAATGTTAATTTGCTGCATGGCCGGGCTTACCCTATACGGTGCCGTAATGCCGTTTCTTAATGTGTTGTCGGTCTTACCCCGGTAGCGGAATTGTGGTTACCGGGTGCCGAGATATTCTATCTTAATCTATTGTATTATCGGGCTTACCCTGGCAACGAATTTGGGTCGCCAGGTGCCGAGCGGCGTTACTTAACACTATCTATCTTACTTATGATTGAAAATTTAAAAAAAAAATGGCTACTACTATTAAGCCGAATGGATGGCCTTATTCTATTGCCGAAATGTGCTGTGCCATTACCTGGCAACATCGGTCAGTAAATTTGCTTAATCCTAGGTTGCGTGTCAAATGCAACCGTCTTACAGCTAAAATTTCGACCAGGGCGATCGCCTGAGGCAATTTACTTCCTCAGGGCACCACCCGCACGAGTCCTAGAAACACCGGTTGTCTCTAGAATCGCCGGATTCCGCCCCCTTAATTCTAGTTGTCGACGTCTATTCTAGGTGATTATGAACTAGTATTAACCTAGTCGCAGGCGGCTTACGTTGCCACAAAGCAAAACGTTTCGCCTGCTGTACCATCCTGCTCGTTGCCATTGTTCTCCATATGTTGTCATAGTTGGGTCTGCCCACTGTAACCCCTGTAGACAACTCGTTGCATGTCTATTTAATGCCCTCTGACTGCCCGATGCGTCGCCATTTATGTGGGCATTGGACATCGTCCAATGGCATAATGTTATCTTCGCCTTTATCGGCCGCAGTAGTATGCTTTTCGCAATGTATTTCTCTTCGCCTTTATCGGCCGCAGTAGTATGCTTTTCGCAATAATATTTCTCTTCGCCTTTATCGGCCGCAGTAGTATGCTTTTCGCAGTAATATTTCTCTTCGCCTTTATCGGCCGCAGTAGTATGCTTTTCGCAGTAATATTTCTCTTCGCCTTTATCGGCCGCAGTAGTATGCTTTTCGCAGTAATATTTCACTCCAGCGCACAGGAGCCTTGCTTCCCGCTATAGAAGCCTTACTTACTTAATTTTAGCCTGAAGTCTAGTCATAATGGGGTCGTCTCTAGGGCCATCCCCTGAGTCCAGCGCGGAGTGAGCTATTTCTCCCACCATCCTCAGAAAGACTTCCCTGCAGGTCTTGGCGTCGCTGACCGTGGCACAGAGTGGGTGTAGCATCCCTTCCTCCCAGGGGCAGTTTAGGTGCACCTAGGATTCCAGAGCTTGCCCGGCCAGGCCGCGAGTGCCTCAACCTTACGTGGTTCGTCTGTTCGGTCTAGTCGTCAAGTTAAGTGAGGTGACTGCGCTGTTGAGCCAACTGGGGTAAGGGTCAACATCACCTTCCCCAGCTCTGCTCCAGTGTGGTGCCTTTTGCCTTTGGCTTATGCCGTTATCACCAATCAGAGTGTTTCAGATTCCTTTACCTTTAAATAAAAAACTGGGCGTAACCTGTGTAAATAATTTAAAAATGTAAAATGTAAAATATTTCAAGTGTTGTGGGGTTGTAGAGCTTCTAAGTGCATAGACTACTTTAGGTCCACTGCGCTACGTCGGCTGTCCAGCGATAATGCTCTGTTAACCCTTTATGGAGGTGTTAGTAGGGTCTGTGGCGTCAGGTACCCTGTTATTAGGATCTGGGGGTAGTTATTCATAGAGTGGGCTGAAAGCATGGTAGGAAGAGGTTGCGCATCGTTGGGCTCAAATAAATGGTGGCCTTGAGCCGGTAATGCTACTTGGATTGCTCTTACAATGAGTGGACTGGGGAGGTAATTCCCGGGATTGCAAAAATATGAAAATTCCATGCAGGTTTGATAGTAATATCCCTGGTAAATGGATACTCATGCATGTATCTGGATATGAGGCATCTGCACTCATGTACGGATAGGTGTAGGGTGAGGCATAATAATAATATATCCCTGTCATGCGGGAGTATTTAATTAACAAAAAATGGTTAATATATATAATTGTGGCCTCATCTCTGATTTGGAGATGCGCATTATGCTTAATTGATGTTTGCCGACCCACCCCTAATTCTCAGGTGGTAGCATCGTGATCCAAGGCGTAGCAAGCCTTCTCTTTAGACGCATGAAGTCTATCAACCCCTTGTGTGTACTTTGTAATGTAGTGTAGCTGTTTTGATCGTGTTCATGTGTCTGCGTTGGTTATGTTGGACGTGAGAAGGTTATTGGAAGGGAGTAAGGTGGTACGATGGTAGCCTGTGCTCCTGTCATCCTCCCTTGGTCCATGTCTGCTTTCTATCCGCTCCTTGGGATAGTAAAGCGTCACGACCTAATCTGGTCTGCCATTTGTAGTGAGAATGTGACCAGTGGTCGTAGTGCGACTGGCCATGCCCTAATCGCCTGTAATGACTTTTGAAAACTGAAATCCAGAAAGGAAGTTATTGGGGGGGGGGAGGTCTTGTTTCCTCAGAGCCCCTGTCTGTGTTCGCTTCTAATTAGTGAGCGCGTGTGTGTGTGCCTATGTTCCGCTACACCATGCGGACGGTTGGTCTGTTACAGGCTAAGTCGTAATGTGTATCGCGTGTGTGGGCAGGAGGTGCCCGTGGCCTGTCAACGTCTTTGAGAACGTGCTCCTATGGGCCCAAGATAAGTTCCGATCTGTCACGTCTTGTCCATTGCTAAATGCTTTTGCAGTGTTAGAAAAATGTATGGTGTTGTGATTGTTTTGCGTTTGTAATTTCACGGTCACTGCCGATACAACAATCGTGTCTGTCACCAGCAGTATTGCAGTATGACGAGATCTGCAAGTCAGTATTTTCGTCATGTTGTGTTTACATTTGTCTGCGTACGTGATTTTTCGCCAGTATGTGAGTGTTGTCACCGTTCTAGATTCCGGACGGTCCAATGTAGCAATTCGTACTATTTGCTAATACTATTGTGTGGTCACTATTCCGTAAGACCTTTGTCTTACGAAATTTCTATACTTGTGTCTGGGAAATCTATTTTCCCTGTCAGGTGTCACTGAAATTCTATGCCTGGCTTTTGGCCGAAGGAAATGTGGTATTATCTGTTTCTGTAGTTGTATGGGCCAATTTTGGTGTGATTGGAAGCCTGGATAGCTGTTTTCCTGGTGTCCGATTTTCGCTGGGATTTGAACCCGTGATCTTATGTCATTCTCTGTGTTCTATGTCTGCGTTGTGTTTCAGGGATTGAGGTGTCCTCAGTGTGGTTTTTGCTTGTGTTTCTCGTACCAAAAATACCGTTGGCTAGTTAGTTTTTGGTACGAGTGTGGTGTGTGTTCATGGGTTCGGACCCGGGGTGCTGTAAAGACTTGGTATGCCGCTATTTGTGCCGTATATATTATGGCACATTCCCCGTGTATTTGCAATGCGCAAATGAAAGTACGCATACCTGTGAAGAGTTTGTATGTTTTTGAATTCTCCTTGTAGTGTAATTTGTGAGTTATGAGGTGTTTGGACTCGGCTTAAATGATGCCGTATGTTCTGCTGTGAGAGCTGCTAGCATATTGCTGTCTGTAAGCGTGCAGGTTATCCATGAGACTTGCGTTATCGCTGAGTGTGGCGGTATTGGATTACAATGTCGTGTGCGCTCCTTTGTTACTTGTTTTGATAATGCTGTGTGTCCGGCACATGTGTGTCTAATCGGCTTGCTCTCTGTGACTGTGAGTAGTGCTTTTCGCACTGTAAAAAAAAGGAAGGAAACTTGTAGTTTAACGTGACCGTTAATCTGTAGATCATGAGCCACGGGACTTTCGTTTTACGTGGAATCCAAACCACAGGCCATGGCATTTCACTTCGAAAGTCTCACATGCATTGGCCGCACTGTAAAAGAACCTCTCATTAACTACATTTGTGTCCCTAAATTTTGTGTTACTGTGACGTGGTTCGAGTATGTCCCTATCCGTTGTTCAAAATGTCGTTATACACGAGTGTGACCGGGCCGCTAGTCGCGTGTTTGGTGACTAGACGCCGGAGGCGATTTTGTTGTTTTTTCATTTATGACATTGTTAGTGGAACTGTCCCAATCTATGTTAGCTTCCTATTTTTCTATCCTGTAATTGGATAGCTACCCGACCTTATGTTCCTGGTATTCAGAAGGTTGCGGGTTTTGAGACCGTCTTTTCTCAGAGTAATTGTTTCTGGCGCCATTCTAGGCTGTGTCTCCGGGACAGTTCTGTCGAGTGTTAGGATCGTATCCCGGTGCGGTCAGTGAGGTTCGAAGGCTATTTCTTGGCCTTCTTTCCACGTCTGCCAGTGGGATTACTTCCCTTTGTTTTACTGTCATGTGGCAATGTAAATTGATTGTGTGACTTCCAAAAATATGCAGGGTTTCCCAATGTCTGGGATTTTCATCCTACGGTGTGTTAGCGTTTTAGCTTGCGTGTTGTTGTGGAAGTGAGGAAAAAGTCATTTTATAGGCAGTGTAACGTGTCACGTATGCCTATTGATGCAATATATATAGTTCAACTTGGCCAATTTTTCCTTTATCGGGCCTAATGACTGAGGCAGAGAAGAGAAAAAAAAATGAGCTATGCCCCGCTCCGTATTAAGAGAGCACTTTGAAAAGGTATAAAAAATATATTGTATCTCACCTGTTCACTGCTGTATGCTTTATTAAAGTGGGTTGGCAGGTGGCGATAGTCTGTAAAAATGATGTCGTGAGCAATATGAAAAATGTTTAAAAGTGAGAAGTAGGACCTGAGTGTAGTATCCACCTAGTTGGTGACGTTAGTACTACGGTAATCTAGTTACGTCTCAGGGAAATCTACCACTTATGGAAAATAGTTTGAGATTCCTAATTCTTGCTACAATCAGGGCTTTTGCCCGCCGCAAGAGAATCTATCAAACTGTGGGACCGGATCATAGAACATATAGTCATTTCCATCTAGAAAGACCCGCTTAAGCTCTATGCTGTGTTTTATTGCTTAAGCTGTGTTCAAAATAGCTTTTCCGGCCTTAAGCCGCGTAGCTCACCTGATGGGCTTCCACTTGGCTTTGGATATTAAAAACTTTACGCTATCTGAGTTATAATATGGACCCTATGTTCAGTAACCATTGATGGCCTGAGAAAAAAAATGCTAGGTGCCCAAAATAAAAATCAAGAAGAATTTAGACTTATACATCTTTGGTTTAGCCATGTTGTACTGCATATAGATGCAAAAAAAAATGTACCGTTTATGTTAGTGAGTCTGTATGTATTTATTGGCGTATTTCTCCCGTGTAAACGAGCTTATGTGTGTCCCTAATATAGGTTCAAGTGATATTAGCTTATTTCTGTGTCCCTGGTGGAAGTCGTTACTCCGGTCCGAGCGTCCTTGCTCGGAAAGGTGAAGGGTTCTGCCCTGTTATGAGATTATAGGCCCCTGAAATCCACTGAGGCGCTTCTTTGCCATTTTTCGGGGGAGTTTGTAGCAAAGCAAGCCTGGGCCTACTTCCACCGTAGCGCGTGTCTGTAGGTTTGAGTGTACATGTATTCGAGGGCCTAATTGCGCTCTGCGCTACCCTAGTAGAGTTTACGGGGGTGTGTGTATTTTTGCCTGAGTGGTTTTGTGGGGTAGGTAATAACACCTTTCCTGTACCCCGTATACCGTGTGTGAGTGCGTGGTCACAATGTGCAGGCGTGTATCGTGCATCCTGAGGGACTGAATGTAACACCCTCTTATGCATTCGCACCTGGGGTACTAATGCTGGTGTTCGCCTTCGTTCTGGCAAACTTGCCCTTTGAACTGGCGGTATAGGCTGCTTAATTGCCTGTGTCTGCCCTAGCAATGTGGTGGCGTGTAGCCTGACCGCTTTCTGGCCTGTGGCCACGGTAGACTCTTGCCATTGTGTTTGCCTATCTGTGTGGGTGTATGCAGGCTTTATGTACTGTAGGGCGGGCTCTACGTCCTCAGCCCATGACGTGGTTACGTCCCGTTGTCTCCCTGTCATACTATGTGTGTCTGAGGGTCCTGGCTTCAACTCCCTCTCGTTCGTCCGTTGCGAGGGGGTTGGCCTATGGTCTGCTGCTCGGTTTGGCAAAATTGCCTTCCGAACCGGAGCTAAGGGATGTGTATTAGTGTAAGCTTGTCCCCGCAGTGTATTGGAGTCTAGCCTGGCCGTCTCCTGGACTGTGGCCATGGTATCCTCCTTCCCATGTGTGGCAGTACATGGCGAGAGGGACATCCTCGCAAATTGTCGAGTTAGCGTATCTATGCTTATGCCCTCTCCCGGCTGGGCTTATGGCCCTGCCATGTACTCAAAGATGGCTTAGTGAGCCCGGAGCTCCTTATGTTCGCCCCAAATTTGGGCGCATTGCCTATTGAGGCACATGGCCTGCTGGCAAGTTGCTGTATCAGTGTAGTTGTGCTTTGTATAGTCCTGTGGCCGCCAGTTGGAGAAACGCCTGTTTGCGAATTAACTCCTTGTACTAGGTGTGTAAAATCGTGTAGTGCACCCTCAACCTGTCGAGGGTTGCATTATTTATTACGGGACCATGTGTGGTGATCAATTGGTCGTGTATTCCGTGCCTTTGGATATGGATCCTATTGAGGTGTTCATGTGTGTGATTCAAGAGCGTATGTGCGCATCTTCATCGCGCTGTCCTACCCTCTGACGGGGTGTATGGCTGTTTGCCCTGTATTGCCCCGATTTTTGTTTGGAGTGCCCGTATCTGTGTTTGCCGGCTTTGTATGTGCCTCTGGCATCTGAATAATAATGCTAATAATATTGGCGTACCCCTACTGCCTCTATGGCTTACAATCTCTGTTGTTTCTGCATGAGGTGCCATTCTAAATGAAATGTATGCGTCTTCTAAGAAAAAAAAACTGTGCGTGTTTGTCAGTGTATTCTTATTCTCTCTGATTCCTTCTGGGGCTGGGGGTTTGTTTGCTAAGAGTTTCCCCTGTGTAGATAATGCGAAGCAAAAAAAACTGCTTTCTGTCTGAGAGGAAAGAAAAAAAATTTCAGTCTCGCTTGGCTATATGCGGTACGGGCCGTTTTTACTACGAGAACTCGTTGTATGAGTCCTATTTTACTGTGCGTAGTACCCGGCATCCACCATCTGTTTTAGATCCCTTATTTGGGGGGTGGTCGGATCTAAAACGGAAGAGTTATTGTGTTAATTTATAAAGAAGTGCCAAAAAGGGGGTAGCTTCCCGTAGTCGGGCAAGCTGACCAGTGTAGAGTGTTGTTTAGTGTTAGGGTGCTAGGGGATGCTCTTGTAAAAGATCTAGGTGTATTTTAGGGGATGGAACTTGGCGTACAGGTCAACGCGCTGGCTTATGTGGTCGTCCAGCTGGCTGGTTAGATAATCGACTTGCACGCGTCAGCTATATGGCGCGTGCCGCTCCTGCAGTCAGGCCGGTACGGGAATACAATGATGCTTGCCCTAGCAAGTATCTGGCTACTGTAAGTCACGTCTAATAGTGACAGAGAGTTCAGGAAGGGAGTTAGGGCGTAAAGAAGCGTGTAAACAGTAATGCAGGTGTAATGTACTGACCAAGTGTTTATTGGCCAGTAATATTGAATTATGAGTCCCTTTTAAGGGAAGTAGTGATGTTACAATGTGTACAAACTTGTCTATACAAATTGGTGGGTAAGGTTACAAAGTTATAGGATTCTGAACACCTGCTGACTCACTCACCTGATGATACCAGCATAGCCTCGGGCCGCCACACTGTAAGACTGATAATTGATTGAGAGCCTGACCTCCTTAAGACGCCTTCTTATATTCTTCGGCGCTGTGCTGTCAGCATTGTGCTGAATAGCTGTCCTAGTTAATAGTGTGTCGCTGTTTGTAGTAGTGATGCAAGGATTGGGCCAGCTTTCCAGAATGGCTAGCTGTCCTTGCGGTGTTAGTAGATGTTGGTCTGGACTTATAAGGATTGCCAGTTAGGAGAATTAAATAGATGATGGGGGGATGGTCTCCAAGGGGTGCATACCCCTGGGGTACTGTACAATATGCTGATGACCTTCAGATATATTGGCACACAAAAGTAAACAACATAGATGCGGCAATTGAAAATATGAATCTAAATCTAAAGAGGATCAGCCGCTATGCAACTGAAAATTCTCTTGCCATCAACCGAATTAAAACACAAGCTATCATAATAGGGCAGACTAAATTGCTTTTCCATTTACACAGTAGACCGCTATCTTTAATTCAACTTAATGGTGTTGCTATCCCTTGCTCTAAATCGGTAAAAAGTCTTGGATTCACACTAAATGAAACTTTGAATTGGGATGGGCACGTTACTAATACATGCAGGAAAGTTTACTCGTCACTTCATCCACTTAAGATTCACCAGTCCGTTCTACCCCGTAACTTGAAAATAAAACTCGTCCAAACCTTGATACTCCCTATATTTAACTACTGTGATGTTGTATTAGTAGATGCTACCGGTGAACAAAACAAGAAACTTCAGAGAGATTTAAATTCCTGCATTAGGTTTATTTTCTCCTTGATATTTTCCTCACACGTGTCTCCTTTTTTATGATCTACTTTCCTGGCTAAAAGTAGAACAACTAAGAAACCTGCACATATGTACCCTCATCTATCGACTTCTCAATGAAAGTACACCTCACTATCTCTCTTGTAGTTTTCGTTTTCTTTCTTCCTTTCATGATCGTCACACGCGATCTGGATCTATAATTGCAATTCCTCTACATCATTCAACTGCCTTCAGTAACTCTTTCGTCGTGTCGGGAACTAGAATTTGGAATAACTGTCCTCGTGACGTCAGAAATTGTGCATCCCTAACAACTTTCAAACGTGCATGTAAAGATTTCCTCTTGAATTCGTAGGCCAACTAGAACAATTTGTGTATGAATGTGTGAGTGAATGACCATAGTATAATTTTGTTAAAAATCTATGTCATTTAAATTATATAGCTTAGTTAATATCACGCAGTCGCCAATTTAATTTAATTTAATTTAATTTAATTTTTATTCTATTTTATTTTATTTTTATTTTATTTTATTCTAGTATTTAAGGTTTTCCTAGTATTTAAGTTTAGTAGGTTAAGAATAACATATGTGAGTATTCATGTAAGTTGCACTGTGTGTGGTTAAGTGTAAGAGAGGGCCTAGAGCCCTAACTTCGCCACAATAAAGGCACCAATAAATAAATAAATAAATAAATAAAAGCGTACCGGTTTCAGCCACATTGTGTCCTTACTCAGAGTGATGTGGAACATGTAAATGTGCAACAACATACACTTAATATAAATTTTGCCATAATAGAGGATTCCAAGAGGGGAAAGACAAGGAAAGGGCACTGTGAAAATTGGAAGTCAGAGTTTGGAAATTGTGGACACGTTCAAATACCTAGGAAATGAATTGATGCAAACTGGTAGGTTGGACATGGAGATTGGCAGAGCAATGCATTCTATCAAAGTGTAAGAAAACTTGTTTGGGATAAGGAAGTTCCAAGGAAAAGCAAGGAGGTAATGTATAAAGTGTACTATGTTCCCATATTAACTTGGACCCTGACAAGCAGGCCAGAGAGTAGAATCCAAGCCAGTGAAATGAAATTCCTAAGAAGTATGATAGGAAAGACAAGGAAAGAAATGAAGATGTTAGGAAGGAAGTTTGGGATGGGAAAACTAAATGAGAGAATTGAGAAGAATAAACTAAGGTGGTTTGGACATGTAAAGAGAATGGAGGAAAATAGAATACCAAGACAGATGCTGGAGGCAAAGTACAAGGGTAAGAGAGCAAGAGGGAGACCTAGAACAAGGTGGATTGATTCATTAAAGAACAGCGTAAGAAAAAGAATTATGGACTGGGACAAGATCGTGGAAGAAGAATGGTGGAAGGAAAGAGGAAAGTGGAGAAGTGCCATAAATACCCCGACCCGGCAGGAGCTGGATAAGGGGAAATGATGATGATGATGAGAGGATTCCAAAAATGTTCTTGTTCCAAAAGCTCACAAATTAAAAATTAAAAATAAACCAGATCTGTTAAAAAATATGTTAAGAAAAACATGAACAAGTCTTGATAAAACAGCGTGGAATAGAAGAGATGTGGATGTGAAACTAGATAAGTTGAAATAGTTAGGTTATAACTGATAGTTTGCGAGATAGAGAAATAATGGAATGAAAACGTTGGAGGTAATGTTATGATGGGCAATAAATGTGCAACGTATATTGACTCATGGTTATATAAAATTTTATTACAATTACATCGTCAGTAAGGAGTCAGGCAGGCTATCATGGCCACATCTTATGCGTATCTTTTATTCTTCCCAGCTGCGGGTTTGTGCTCAATGATATCAATCCTAGAAGTAGTGTTAGTCTTATGGTACAAAAACTAGGGTGGAATCTCTGGAAGATAGAAGGGCGCTATGTTTAACACTTACACTAATCGGTCAGCATGGGGAGAACTAAGCAAACGTCTGGGAAACCCCACCCACCTGAGCAGTGCGGATCAAGGGCCGACCGCAGTGTACAGATTATGGGAAATATTCTTTCACTAACCGTGGTATCGATAATTGGAACTCACTACCTTAGAGCCTTTCCCCAAACATATTGATATATTTAAGTGAAGACTGAAATTTTGTGTAAATACTGCGATGTAATTACTCTAGTTCCACATCGCGACTTGTGTACACTAAGTGTGTTTGATGATATTGATGGTTCCCAAGGCCACGGTCGTCTCCTTCCCAATCCTCATCAGAATTACAAATACACACACTAATACAGCCATCACAAGATATCAGACAAATTCCACACACACCCAAGTACACGGGGCTACTTGGCTATGATGCCGCAAAGCCCCTAAATCAACAACAACCACCAGTATAGAGCAGTCTTGAAGGCTTGGAAACGTGACCGCAGTCAGCAGAGGCGATGCCACGCTCCGACGGTCGAACATCAATTCCGCTCGGTCGTCCAAGGGACCCAAAAATAAGTTCCTCAACTCCGCTCAGGCTTTGACAAGGGGTCGGCAAAGGGGTTGTCCCCAATGTCATAACTCTCCTGCTCGCATACCAAGGGCCGGGTCAACGTCAAACACCTTCTGCAGCGCATGAGCAAGACAATGTTGTGCCATTGGTCAACCACTCTGTTGTCAAGTCCGCTCATTCGTTAAATCAGATATAAAGTGTTTGGCACATTATAACTTATATGGCAGAAAATACAAGTGATTTAAAATTAATCATAATAATCTTTTGAATATGTCTGCCAAGTTTTCTTTTTTTTTCTACAAATTTTATACATGGTTTTTAACATGTGCATAATTAAATGTTTGTATGTTTTTTAACCTAGTCAGACATTATTAAGTTAAATTTAGATAATAATAGGTGTATAATTTGTAGCTAAAAATACTTTCGATATCAGCTGCGGATGCTGAAAATACAGTTTTCCAGCCTGGAACGGAAAAATCAGCTGCATTCAAGAATTCACTCATGCGCTGCATAAGGTGTTTGACCCGGCCCTTGGTATGCGAGCAGGAGGGTTATGACATGTGTTTACGTCATTGGGGATACCCCTTTGCCGACCCCTTGTCAAAGCTTGAGCGGAGTTGGGGAACTTATTTTTGGGTCCCTTGGAGGGCCGAGTGGAATTGGGGTAACCCTGGCTACCTGACTGGAATTCCCGAGCGGAATTGATGCCCGCCCGCTCCGACAACACATTTTACAAAACTAAAGCTGCGATTACACCAAATGTTTCCAACAAAATGTTGACAACAAAAGTTGGCAACAAATGCTGGCAACAGTGTTGGCGAATATCGAGAATGGTAAGATTTGTTGACAACAATTTAGCTCATTTTTGGCGCGTTTCGCATAGAGCCCTCCAACAACTTTTCTTCTTCTTAAGCTCCCTTTGGAACTGTGCGACTCAAGATCTAACTTTTGCTTGAACTTCAAAATTGGTGGTTTTCATTTCCCACGAAATGTCATTCCAGACATAGTTCTTGAGGTTTTTGTTTTTCAAGTCTGGGTCCATCGGGTTCCAGAGAACTGGTTGCTCACGATAGAGCTCGATCAAATTTAGGACATTATCCCGCGACCAATCAAAATCACTTAAAAGGTTGTCCATATTGACTTGCACTTCGACAGTTCGACACCACAAACAGAAGTCCAGTACTACCAGCAACAGCCGTGACGAGAGTGAAGTCGCGTCGGCCAACCACGTGCGCTGGACAGTTGAAGGGGAATTGTTGCAGGTCACTTTAAGTCCCGTCAACATTGCTGCCAACAAATTTTAACAACACTCTTGGATCTTTACCGACTGCTGGTGGGTAATGTTACCAACACTTTTTCGGTGTTGGCAGCAATGTTTACAAACATTTTAGTACGATTTTTGTAAATGTTGTCAACATTTGTTGGCAACACTGTTGTCAACTCCGGTGTAAACGCGCCTTTACTGTAGGTGGAGAAGCGCTGTTGCGGCGCATTCTTAGAGCCATCTGTGTGCCAACGACTCAACCTGACATCTCCACATCATTCCAGAACCAGCCGCAACAGCGCTTCTCCATCTAAGACTTCAAAATATGCCGCAGTTGGTGTAAGTGGTTAAACGGACCTGCTTGGACAGCAGAAGATACGGGTTCGAATTTTGACTACGGTGATATTTTCATTTCTTATTCGAGGGACCATCAAGAGTATTTTCCGAAAGCCATGGCCGATACACTGCGCAAGATCAGCAGAATCACGTTCACAATGTTCTGTCTTCAGTAGCGAACCTTGATTTGAATCCGTGTGTACATCTCCATGACTTCGTCGTATCGTTACCGTGAAGTGAATCTTGTAGTTATCCCTGGAGAGGTCCCAAGTACATATCTGCTCCAATTAGCCAGTGTTATCTCTGGCACCACCAAGAGGTTTAAAGCGGAACACTCAGGGGCTGTTTCACGCATCGATCCATCGACAGTTGTGACTCAGGAGGCTTTTCAGATATCGTACAATAAGTTGGTTGGTTCCTTAATTTAGGGTCTGCAACATCGCAGTTATGTAGCCCCGTGTACTTTGGGTGTGTGTAGAATCTGTCTGATAAGCAGTGTCAATTGTGATGGCCGTATTAGTGTGTGTTATCTGCAGATATTCAATTTTCAAGTAGTTCCCACTTTAGCTACCAAACGCCACCGTCAACGAAAACTAGTTCTGAAGTTGGTTACTAGATGTCACCGCAGTCGGCTCCTGGAGACGAACGCTGGAAGCTAAGAGCGATAGTCAGATCTAACCTATAATTTAGCTTCACACAAGTGTAATTAATGGAAGGTTATTTCACATGCCATAAATCTATGACATGGGACCGCCGGATTTACTTCCCCTATGAAGGAAGGCATACTGAGGGTTTCTTAACGCTCTTAAAAATTCTGACGACTTCGGCCGGGATTGAACCCGCGTCCTTGGGCATAGAAGCCACCGAAGCCACAATACATAGTCAGATTCTCTGCCATACCTTATGTGGTCAGAAACCCCAGCACTTCAAGTCACTGTAAGGTACTACTACAAGTTATGACTGAGGTAGTTTGCTCTTGCTTTCCCCACCGACCCTATGAATAGCACCGTTGCTAACATTATAGGAAACACAACCATTCTGTACAATGTTCTGGACAACTGAAATCAGCCGGAATACCTTTTGTAATAACTAACAATATTCTGGAAATGATTTAGTAATAGATAGATTCTCCTCCATTGACTAAAACCCACTCACCCACTCTTAATGCCAGGGAGCCGATATGCCAGCCAAGGGAGCTTCTGCTAAAACTGTTACGGGCTAATCTATCAGCCATGTTTTAATAATGACAACGACTTAGAAATATTTTATTTTTCATTTGGAATGAAAACTTTTTTTTATGAAAACAAATAAAATTTAGCAACAATTACGTTTACCTGCTCCAGGATCGACTTGTAATTTCACTTAAATTGACATTTATAACATAACCGTTCATGTAAAGCTTGCAATCAGACGGCATGACATGACCCATGCAAGCGAAGCCGGTAAATCCGGCTTTGTCGCGTGAAATTTTAGCCTCTCAGCCCATCTATGGGGCCTTTAGTGCTGTATACAAAATGAATTAGCATATGTACTTGAATTCTAATATATAGCCTGTCTGCACATAGTGTTAGCCGACTTATCCGAGCGCTGACGTTAGTTTCACGGGTGTTACGCTATCGCCAAATGACTTGCTGTGGAGCGGTTTGGTCTCAATACCGGTATCTTTGCGGGCGGCATCCGTTATCAAAAAATGTAACTAACTTGAATTAAAAGAACTGAGACTGGAATTCCTTAACAAGTGGAGTCTTGAACTATTCTCTTTACTATAGCAAGCCATTTAACCCATCTGCCACACCATAGACTCTCAGTGTACATATATGCTTGAATCTGGTATTTTAGATGGGATACTGCATGTTTTGAGTTCACTCTTAATTATTGTAGCCACTGGATGAAATCCCTGATCAAGGTGACTTTTCGCTCGGATCTCTGCAAGGGAACAATATGTGAAACTTTAATAAAATTGTTGAAATTTTGTAATAGTTCCACAGCATTTGTACTTGTTCGCCCTCGGCTACATGTCGTTTTTAACGCGATAGGTAAAATTCGAACGAATATCGTAGGTAGATTTGCCGAAATCATGTTTTATGTGGGATACTACCATGAAAATATTTAGAAAATATTGTCATCATACTAGCAGAAAATAACATTTCTGGACAATAGATACAATTAGAAGATCTCCTTTCTGGGGTTACATAATGTCATATTGAAGAAACAACCGAGATAGAGAGTCTTGAATCTTTACTATGCTATGAGCGGTATATGAGCCCCTTGAATCAAAGTGTAGGAAATATTGTGATGGTCCCAAACTTCATTTGACCTGGACACAACACAACCTAGCTGCAATGGGGTGCTGACAGGCAATACCCCAACACAATTGCACGAACACAGTAGCATTATCATTCTTTCATGATTCAATTAACTCCTCCTGTATAGATAATTAGATCAACCAGTGCCATTATTTTTATACTGTATAATGATAGATAATTAACTAACTTTTAGGAGATTGATTAAATAATCTAACTAATTCACAAAATTTAATTAACCCGTCATTTATAACAACTTGAAGCCCGTACACACGCAGCTAGAGGCACCGGGCGTCACACATTGCAGGGCATACTGTTCGTATGGTATCAGCTAAATTATTATCATCATTGTTACAATGCTGTTTCTGTTGTTATTGTTGAACGCTTTTGGTGGGAAGAACAAAATCATCCGAAATATACTGCAGAACTTGAACTAACCGAACTCCAAGTGTTCACCGAGCTATAAGGACATCCGTGTTGAAGTTTGGTGTCGTTGTTTCATTTTGAGAGGCTTAGTCATTCAGTCCCATGTACGTGGATGTGCCTGCTAAACAGTGTTATTGTTAGGTGGTCGTAGCTGGCAGTTGCCTGGAGTAGTTGCGGGAAACCACTGAAAACCACTTCCTGGATGGCTGACCCAGTTTCCAGCTTCACCTCACGAGGCTCAGTGTACCCTGTTCATTCCCGTGGCCCGAATTACATTTCTACCATGGGATTTTTTTTTTTCAAAAGAACAACCACGTACCATTTATGGTGGTTCAGCCATCTGCACCATAGGCTTTGGTTGCTGTACTTTTGGGAGAATTCTATTTGGTATTTGAGTGCCATTTTAATTTATACCACCCTAAGATAACATACCGCGTCTGAAACAAGAAAAATAAATGAATAAATGTAGCCTACTGACCACTACTTTTCTTAGTATTACAAGATGTCCGTAGCTGAGTTGAGGTGCTTCTGACTACTAGTAGAAGAATGTGGTTTCAGCTTCCCAGGCAGTCTTCTATGATTTCCTGTGTCACTGAAATGGGTAGTTTTGTTTGAACCTTGCAGGTTGGTGACAAAGTGGAACCTAGGAGGACAGATTTGGTATCAAGTAGCCAAATATTATATGCCCTCAATCTGGGGGACCCTGCAGGGTTACCCCCCCCCCCCCCCCCGACTAAAATCACTCTTTGCATTGAAACATCGAGAGATAAAAATGGCCCTGGTGTTCATTCAGTCAACAGCCGAAACGGGTTCAAACCCGGCCAAAGTCGTAGGATTTCTTAAGAGCTTTAAAATCGCTCAGTATGCCTTCCTTCGGAGGGGAAGTAAAGCCGGCGGTCCCATGTCATAGAGTTATGGCATGAAAAAGAACCTTTCACTGACTACACTTGTGGAAGCTAACATTTTAGGTTAGTTTGATAACGGTATATTCGGTCCAACGTTCGCCACCAGGTGCTGAATGCGATGAAATTTAGTAGCCACGTCCGCAGCTAGCTGTCGTGGACGGTAGCATTTGGTAGCAAAAGTAGGAACTACCTGAAAAAATTAATCGTCTGCGGTCCTTCTACCTGAATCACAGATAACACACACTATTACTGTCATCACAATTAACACCGGTTATCAGACAAATTCCACACTCACCCAAAGTACACGGGGCTACATGACCACGTTGTCGCAGCCTCTAAACTAAGGAACCAACCAACAGCAGAATTCAACAGCGTGATTCCTGGGAGCCAAGGTGGATAGGAACCCATCTCATATGTGGCGATGTCTGAAAACTAGTTGATCCATGGACATGTATGGTTGGTTTTGCCTGATTTGTTTGATTTTTTGGTTGAGCTAATTGTTTTCAAGAGCCGCTGTTCACCAGCAAATGGAGAATCCACGACGCTCTGCTCAACCATTCTCCACTTCGCGACATCGGCAGCTCCGACTAATTATAAAAATGACGACGTCATAAGCAGGCTTATTTCCAACTATTAATCTCCAAACTCATTAAACTCACCTCGTCTCATAGACTTGTGAGGATCTGCTTATCTTCTGCTGGAGGATATTAATCTGTTTCAGAACTAAACGAGCAACACAGCGGGGCTGAGTAGTGGAACAGTCTGTGGGTCGGTTGGTCCCTGCGACAACGCGGTGTGTGTAGAACCTGTCTGATAACCGGTGTTAATTGTGTTGACTGTATTAGTGTGTGTTATCTGTGATTCAGATAAGGACTGCAGAGAATCAATTTGAAGTAGTACCTAATTTTGCTAACAAATGCTACCGTCAACAACACCTAACTGTGAGCTTGGCTACTAGATGCCACCGCAACCGGCACCTGTCGGCGAACGTTGGAACTTAATACAGCGTTAATCAAATCTAACCTACAAATTTAGCTTCACACAATTGTAGTTAGTTGTAGGTTCTTTTACATCCCATAAAAATATATATATGGCATGGGACCGCCGGCTTTACTTCCCCTCCGAAGAAAGGCATACTGACGGATTTTAACGCTCTTAATAAATCCGAAGACTTCGGCTGGGGTTGAACCTGCTATCTTGGACACAGCAGTTGAGCATGCTACCTACTACGCCACCGGAGCCGCTTACTTTAATGAGGTGAAAGCTGGTTCCCGGTGAGGGAGGGAACACATGCTGATTGTAATTTAACAGCAAGGCCATCTGCTCTTCCCAGACTGCGCTATCCTACACAGTGACTAAAGTAACGTGGGTTCTTGAGAGAACAATTCGCCGTTTGCAGATCCATTGCGGAGCCCAATTTATGTTTAGTTTGAATGTACGACGAAAAAGCCTATGGGACTATGATCAGGCTCATATTATTAAATTCCGAGAGGTAACTTTTTGTCACTAAACCACGCGGCTTTTACTAAACGTTCTTCACTTGTTTCATCTCATTCTGACCCGGGAAATGGTATATTGCTTCGTCAGATCCCAGCAACCCTGCAAAAAAATATCTCACCTCACTCTCTATCCGTAGATATGGGAATATGGGGGTAAAATACATTTACACACAGTAAACCCCAGTACCATTAGCGCGATATCGTATTAAAATTAAGAAGTAGATTTAATTTGAGGTTTTCCAAAGCATTCTCATGATAATAATAATAATTACAGTTTTAAACAAGGATAATGAATCCCATATTTCCATCATACATCGCAAATATTTAATTAAAATTCCATTGTCTCGAAATGGAACTCGAGTAAATATAGCTGCTGTATATTGTGTGTGCGCTGTGTATTAAAATTGCTTTTCTGAGTTTTTGTCTCCCTCTTTTCCTCGCTCGCTGGCCTCATATCTCCGTCCTTCTCTGTGAGTGAACGTGTATAAATCAGTAAGTGGCGAGCAGAGTTCGCCTGTAGCTCGTTACTGCAGCTGTCACTGGGACCGAGTGAACATTTCACAATTCAATATTGTGTGGTTTTCTTCAATTCGGGCGCTCTTCAAATATTGACGGCTATCGCATTCACGATCTGCTATTCCCTGTGATAGAGTGTAGCATTCTGCAAAACCTCTGTAAAAGGGACACACGGAGCTTTATTCTTTCAAGAACCGAGCAGCTTAACTCATTACACTGGTTGATTTTCAACGCTTCTTTATCAAGCATGTGCAAAAAGGAAAATCCCACATAGTTTAATTGTTAATTAAAGTCCTATTTAGTCAAAAATGTGTGCATGTAAGCTCACTGGGCGATAAATTAGTCATGCTGTCCAAAGAGCACACTACTGACGACCACAATATTATGTGCACTCGAGTTTGAAAGTGGTCTGTGAAGTAACCAACGTGAAATCCAATAACATCATTTTCGTCGTTCTATTTTACGTTAGGTCATATTAGATTGGATTTTTAAATTTGTATTTTAATACTTATTATGTTCGACCCTGACTATTATATGTCAGAAAACTGTTTCATAATAATGGTCGTTATAACACTATTTTTCATTATGAAACAGTTTCTTCCACCAATCAAAGCTCAAGAAACAGTTGTTAGACCAATTAGATAACGATAGCATCGTACCTGCGCTGAGTTCCAAGGCCTTCTAATTTAAATTTCACTGCGTTGGCTACTGTCATAGTGGGGTAATCGAGGAGGCCATGGACAAATACAAGGCATTCTCTGCGTCCCATGCGCTCTGTTCAGTACATAAAACTGGTGAAATCTCGACAGATATTTATGAATATTTATGTTCGTACATAAAATAGTTATAATAATTATCGGCGAACATAAACAGTCGTATGCAACTCGCCTATAATGGTAATTATTGCCATTATAGGCTACTTGCATAATGTTCTATTATTACAGTTAGCACACAAAAAGTGCTGTTTCAACCATGCGTCACCTTTAAGAATTAGTTTCTCCAACACCCGTGATCAGATCGAATCCAACTTTTAACACGATGTGATTTGGACTGTTTTATAACTGGCTTATTCATTTCAAAATGTTGTGTGGCCAAGGAACAAAGTTGTTTTCATTCATGTAATGTAACTTTTTCTCGGCTCGGGGTGGTTGGAAAATTGCGTTTTTGGTCGCGTTGTAAACCTTATATATCAAAAGAAATGTGAAATACGGAAAAGAATTCACTTATTTTATATCAGTTTGTATTTGTACCGGATAAAACGACGTGGTTCAGCAGCTCGCTGATACGGGGAAAGCTGTACAGCGTTGCCGAGATGGAGCATAACGACGCGTCAGGCCGTGCCTCGCTCGGAATTGCATGGTAATTTTCCTTCGCTGTTTAAAATTAATTTGTCATTAACTTCATTAACTCAAGCAAATGGTATTAAGAAGACGTGAAAAATATTTCCCATCAGCTTCTCTCACGAGGGCTTTGTACCTCCAATAGCAGCTCTTTTAGTTGGTCATTTCTAGATTATTGTTAAATGTTTAAAGTTACTTTATTATTTGTGTTTATCTATTTACAATATATACCGTATATTGGTTTAAGTCACCGACAGCCGTAGCTACACGCGCTAACGTGCAGCTCTAGGACATAGGGCCAATCTATCTCCGGATTTGGTAGACGTTGATTCGAGCCCCATCGTCAGCCGTCCTTGAAAAGGTTTTCCGTGATTTCCCATTATCAACTCCAGGTAAATGCCGGTTATCAGGCAGATTGTACACACACCCAAAGTACACGGGGCTACATGACCACGTTGTCGCTGGCCCCAAACTAAGGAACCAACCAAAGGGCGGAACAGTGAGATTATCTGCCCCGAGAGGAGAATTGTGTCTTGGTTCAAAACAAATGATGCCATGATTTATTTATCATACACCTGTTAGACACTAAATTGGGAAGACCATACATAGCGGCTTCTTACAGGCACAAGTTTCGACAGGCAGTGAACAGGCAGTCAGTAAGTATGAAACACCTAATAGAAAAGAAACTGGAACATATGACATGAAATACCGGATAATTGCTGTGCATAGATATCTGTTTATTCCACAGGAGACGTGGCAAATAATTTGTGTGGGTTCTAAGGTAAACGAATCTATTAAAACCTCAAAATAATTGCCATTATTTCATTGCACTTTGCCCAACGAACAGATGCTGTAGTCTTTCGCGTCCCACGCTATATCGGAGTGCAATAATTGTTCGGAGAGGATTTTAGCGTTATTACGATCAATATATAATGGATAATATTGCGAAACTGCATTAAAATAAATATAACATTTAATTAATCCACAACGGGCGCGTAATGCAGCTGATTAAATATGCTGCATGTTATTTAGTGTCATTATAATAAATATAATTCCCAGCCCCACAGAGTTTCACTACCACAGGTATCATTGATGGTACTCTTTTAATATCACAAAACTCACAATATGTTTAGCCTATTTTCATTTATGAAAAAATAGGCTTATGAGATCACCTTTTGTCTGTATGTGTATGTGTGTGTATGTGTGTGCCCCTCCCCTACCCCTTAATAACATCTAAGCGGCTGAAGAGATTTCAATAAAACTCGATACACATTTTATTATCTATTTTATTTATTTATTAATCAAAGCACAAACTGCAGCTATGCTAGCCCTTCACGCTTGTACAAATAACAAAATAACAATTAAAAATAAAATATAAGATAAAATTTAACAAATCACCAAACAAAACAAGTCCATATCAAGAGCCGGTAGAATGTCCTTGCTCGTAGCCGTGTCGTCAGTGATGACAGTTCTAAATACAGTTTAAGTTCTCCTTCGCCTGCTTCAGGAACGTCCTCTTGTTTGTGGATATGTCCCACTCGCGTTTCTTTGCTATTCTATTGTACAGGGATGATATGCAGATTTGGAAGGATCTTTGGATTATGGAATGTTTTGTGTGTGGAATGTGCAAAATATATTTGAGCCTGGTAGAACGGGAAGGTGCTCTTAGTTTGAAGAGTGACAGCAGGTGGTCCGAACGGTAATGGCCATTTAAAATAGAATGTAGGAAGGACAGGTCAGTTACCTGTCTTGTCGTGTTGAGGAGAGGGACGTTTATGGCTGAGTACCTGCTGAGTGGTGAAGTGTCTAAACCTTGGCATTCTGTTCCTTACAATGGCAGCAAAGAAGGATTGAATTCTGTTTAATTTAGCTATGTTTGACGGGAACAAGAAGTAGTCCAAATGGGAGAGAAGTAGTTTGCAATGGGCTGGATTATCGAGAGGTAATAGAGGCGAAGAGCTGTGGGATTTGATATTTCTGAGAAGCGGTAGAGTATGCCAAGGAATTTCATGGCTTTGGATAAAGAATGTTGTATGTGTTCTTTAAAGCTTAGCTGGTTGTCGAATATGACCCCGAGATCTCGCTGATGTGCAAGTGCGGTAATGGGCCTGGCAAGTAAGGAATGTGTTGTAGGTACTGGCGAATTGCGTAGGGTTAGTTTCAACTTCTATGTGCGGCACCAGTCGGATAGAGCGTTAAGTGAGGACTGAAGGAGTGCGGCGTCGGCTGGTGTCTTAATTTCCTTGAAAATCTTGCAGTCATCTGCGAAGAGTAGAGTATCGGCTGTGTCAGACAGTTTGGATGGTAGGTCGTCCATAAATAATGAAAATAAAAGTGGCCCAAGGGCACTGCCTTGTGGGACGCCGGAGAGCACAGGTAGCCAAGGGGATGAAGTGCCTGATATTACGACTCTCTGTTGTCGGTTCTGTAGAAAGCCGGCAAGGAGTGTTAGGAGATTACCATGTATATTGAACCGTACAGCGATTTTGTGGAGAAGTAGGGTATGGTCAATTAAGTCAAATGCTTTCGATATATCTACATAGTAGATATCGAGCTGGGATCTTTCTGCAATGACATGTGTTGCATAGCTGTGGATAGTGGCCAAGTTAGTGAGGCACGATCCTCCAAGAAGGAAGCCATGCTGGCTGGTTGAAATATATGGTAAGGTAAAAGACAGAAGACGTTGGTGGATTATTTTTTCAAATATAAAGGATAGTGTGGGTAGTATAGATACTGGTCAGTATGATGATACGTTTGTTTTACCCCAGATTTGATTATAGGGACGTTGTTGGCCTGTTTCCAGGCGGCTGTGCGAAATATTTCACCGGCGTTCTATATCTCCGAAACTATTGCTCATATCACCCCGAAATTTTGTTCAGTGATAAAGGGAACTACTGCTGGTTCATCTATGTAACTTTCAAACCTGATAAGTACAAAACGAATATGGCGGCTAAGCGAAGTTGAAACATTTTAATAGTCTTTTCGCGCAATTTAACCATCTGAAAGATGATGGAGAGGAGCCCGGCACAAGTAAGTGGGAGCAATGCCGGACTCAGCTGGAGACCCCTGGTCGCCAACTTACGTGCCACTAGATGTGAGCCCCTGGGGGAATTCTGGTGAATCTGAGGAGGCTCTTGCCAGTGAAGCTACATGACGTCTCCACGAATACATTTGGCTCATCTTCCCCCGTAAATTCCCGATCTAGCAAACAGTTCCATTCGCTTCACACAAATAATAGCCATAGTAAGAGACTTGGTAGGAGTGCTTAACATTCTAAACTCATATGTCGGAAACGTTCTGACATGATGATTACTCCAAGATAAGCGAGTTCTAACAGAAGCTAGCGATTCACGGACAATATCTACACAAAATTTAGAGAACCCATGGCCTTCTGAACATAATTCTTATGATATTTTGGGCAGGCAGAACCTGTGTTTATAGTCGAAAGGCGCAAAAAATAGCCGCACGCAATCGAAGTAGGAGAGCTTAAAACTAAAAAAAAGAACAACAACAACAAAAAAACACACCTGTTAAAAAGGGTAAATACAAAAGAAATAAATCTTGATATAAAACCAGCTTGAAGAAGGAACCAACATGTGGATGTTATATAGACAACTTTTTTAGGTTTAGATTGAAGTTGTCAGAATGGGTATAATCATGTTAAATTGTGATGAAGCTGAGGAATGTTATCGTTGAAATAAATATTCCAAGCTGTAGAGAGTACAATAGTTTTGAGAACAACCTCATTTTATGGTAAAATGTTTCATGTACTTTGCTTTTCTATTCATATTATTGTGCTGAGGAAGGAAATTGGTACAATAAAATGTACAAATTAATATTGACCTCAGGTCTTTAATCGTCAGAACTTATTAACCTTATGTATGTACTATCTGTTGTATGATATATAATGTACACATTTCACTGCTGGCCATGTAGTAGTGGTTTTGTACGGGTTCTATATCCACCTCCTCCACACCCTCCACACGAGATGGCGGCGGCGCGATATCTCTCGAACGCATGGTCGTATTTTGACGAATGAGGTGTCATTGAACTCGGGCTGACACCCCCTTTCCAATGGACAACATATTTCCACCCCAAAATAAACCCTATCCCTACTAGGGGGTGAAATTGTATTTTTTAGAAAATCTTGCTTTCCAAGTGCAACATGTGAGAGTTTGAATGCCAATATGGAATTAAACGTTGTTCTACACAAGAGACATGTATACGGCGGATAGCCAATATGAATTAACATGCTTGTTGTTTGCTTTTACGCATGCCCACTCATAGCTTTTGTAAGAGGGCGGACTTTTTAAAGATGGTGGCTGTATTGTAACCTAGCCTAACCCCACCCACGAGGGGTGATCAAAAAGTTTTTCCAAGTGGCGCTTATCGATAGGCGAACCAATAATCAAAGAGGGGTATGTTAGGTCTTGAGGCCAGAGCCCCTGTCATTGTTGTCGAGTCCCTGTGGACTGGCCCCCTATTGACTAGCCTCTTGGACGGGTCCTTGTTGACGGGTCATTGTTGGTGGATCCCTGTGGACTAGTCCTTTTTTGACAGGTCATTGTTGACAGGTCCCTGTGGTCGGGTCCCTGTGGATGGGCCCCTTTGGACTGGTCATTGTTGACAGGTCCTTGTGGACGAGCCCTGGTGGACGAGCCCCTGTGGACGGGCCCTTTTTGACTAATCCCTCTAGACCGGTCCCTTTGGACTGGTCCCTATGGACTGGCCCATGGACCCTAATGCTATGATGAAATTAAACGTTGTTCCACATGAAACGCATGTGAAGAGCCGATTGCTACTATGAATTAACATGTTTGTTTTTTGTTTTTACGCATGCGCACTTGTTTTTTTTTGTAGGCGGGTGGGCTTTTTGAATAATGATTTTTAGATGAGTTTTTTTAAATTACCAAAAGATTCAAAACTAATAGGTCATTAGCTTTTTAATATCTCATGAATCATTAAGGCTAGGGACCTGTATGAGAGGTCGTTGGACTTGAAGTGACATTCTGTTTTTGAATATATTATTTATTTATGTCAAAGGGGCCTAACTGCACTTTTGTTAATATCTCGCTAACTAATAATCAGAGAGTGTCAAGTGAGGTGTCATAGGACTCAGGATGGTCAACCCTTTTCCATGACCAACGAATTTACCCAAAAGATCTAAGGTCATTAGCTTTTTAATATCTCATGAATCAATAAGGCTAGGGACCTGTATGAGAGGTCGTTGGACTTGAAGTGACATTCTGTTTTTGAATATATTATTTATTTATGTCAAAAGGGCCTAACTGCACTTTTTTAATATCTCGCTATCTAATAATCAGAGAGGGTCAAGTGAGGTGTCAAAGGACTCAGGATGGTCAACCCTTTTCCATGACCAACGAATTTACCCAAAAGATCTAAATCAGCAAGGTCATTGACCTATGATTTTATAAACTAATAATCAGAGAGGCTCAAGTGAGGAGTCATGGGACTCAGAATGGTCAACCCCTTTCCATGACCAACGAATTTACCCAAAAGATTCAAAACAGCAAGGTCATTGACCTAATATTTTATAAACTAATAATCGAATATCAACATGCGAGGTGTCATAGGACTTAGAATGGTCAACCCTTTCCCATGGCCAATGAATTTACCCAAAATACCCAATACATCAAGGTCATCGACCTGAGATTTTATAAACTAATAATCGGATACGAACATGTGAGATGTTTACCATTTGTGATGAAACATAGCTAGGTAGAGAAAGAATTAGTGTAGGCTACAGGTATGGTGACTGACAACTCTTTTACCATTGAAACTAGTTTTTCAGATCAAACTGCAGCATAGAGAGAGTATAGGTTGCAGGTATGGGTTAATAAATGACAAACGGTGTACACAAACTGATTTATCGATTCAAGAATTAAGAGTAGACTATCTGTAATTGATTGGTTCAAGAGGATAGCTAAAACACAAAAATGCTCAGTGGTTATCGGGACAAGATGGTCGCTACACACAACAAGCTTTAAATACTTGAGGCTAATCATCTATACACACACACTCGCTTGTTCTAAACTAAACTGTGATGCTTTCAGTGCTCAGACAGTAGGCTGATGACAAAATGCATTGCTAACAGAAACATAATCATTTCCGGTTGTATAATGTTACCAGCTATCCATTTTGTGTTGCAGTGTTAAGCACTTTTAGCTCTTGTACTGGTGGTCTTAACTCGATTTCCAGGTCCGAGGCCTAGAACGAGTCAAACTTAGAAACAAGGGCATGGTGGTGTAGTGGTTAAGCTGTTAGCCTTTTCACCAGGGTTTGATTTCAGGTTAATATGCATGTCATCAACATATTAAACAAAACAAAACAGAGATAACGTTTAAAACTGATTACATTTGTGTCTTTTCAAATTATTACTTGGATTACAAATACAAAGGTGAACTGGGTTTGATATACAGTTAATGCTGTCTATCACACACTAGAATGTAAGAAAGCCAAAAGAGCAAAAGGAGTAGATAGAGCAGTGGTAAAATTGCTATATGTAGAGAACTACCTAGCGGTTTTATGAACTGGCAAAGCTATACCGCATAATAAGTGCAGGATACAATCCAGCAATCAAATTTGTATCTTGTGGAACAGAGAAAATGCACTTTTACCTTGATGGATAGCAAATGAATGCAGATAAATGACCTATGCATTAGCCTACCATAGGGTTATAACCACGAGGTGGAGGTGTGATTTCTATATTTTATTGTTTAGAGACATGGCTTTTTTGTAACCAGTAGATTTAGTATTTTGTAAATATTCATTTTTGTAATTGTAAATAGTGGAAACATTTTTTGTAATAGTAAATGTTAAATGTATAACTAAAAGTTATTTGGGATAAGTGTGCATGTCAAGGATAAATAGCTTGGTTGTATTTGTTTTTAAAGACAGGTATGGTTGTGTGAAAGTATGACTATAGATAGAATGATAGAGAGAGAGAGAAAGCTTGTGTGTGTGTGGGTAGCATTGATTGTTCAACCAAAGCAAACACGGCGAGGAAGGATGGTGGGGTAATTAATGTATATAGCAAATGGTAAATAGTATACTGTAGTTTTTTTAACACTTGTGTTTTTAGCCTACTTTCGATTTTTGCAAAAAATGAAAGTAGACTTATGAGATCACTACAGGGCGAAAAAAAGTGTGTCTGTCTGTGTGTGTGTGTATGTGTGTGAGTCTGTGTGTGTGTGTGTGAGTGTGTGTACTCTGAATGTCTGCCCCCCCCCCCTATCAATTCGAACACGGTTAAACCGAATTGAACGAAATTTGGTACAGAGGTAGCACTGGCAAAGGGCACCTCAGTGTCATGTTTTATATTGCCGCCATCTTTACCAAAAGGTAATGGCGGTCAATCGAATGGTCAAAACTTAATAATGCATTACGACCAAACTAATCATCGGATCTTTACCAAATTTGGTAACAACCTACCTTCATATGGGACGCGTCTTGTGCCCAAACTACAAGGTCATCAAACGTACCATTTCAGGATGGCGGCCGTGTGAATTATGCAAAATTTATAATCCATAACATGGGACCCACCAGTTCCGATTATCGAACCAAGAATCGTTTAATCTGTTCTAAGCGACGTGGTTCGTTCGAAATTAAAAGTTTATATTGTAATATTATAATCTAGAAGTGACTTTAAAAATCTGAATCGTCTCGGCTATTTTACAAGATGGCAGCTGATCTCTCGTTCTGACCTACATTTTACTAATTTCAGTATGTTGCATGCAATATAACCTACTGATAAAAATTATATGAACTTAATATGAAATGAACTCGGTTTGAAATACACTCCAGTGAAGAAAACTTCAGTCCAAGTGATTATTTGCTAATACAGTACGTTATATTTATTTGATCGATAACGCGTGAGTTATGAGTGTACGATTGGCTGTGTGGTTAGAGCTCCCGTCTCTCATGTGGCTGGCCGGGGTTCAAATCCTATCAGAGTAGAACTTTTTGCTTGATTTTTTTTATATTCATTGTTTCTTGAGTACTGAGACGTTATAAAATAAAGCGTTATATGGTGCTTTTTGCAATGGAAATTATATATTTAAAAAAACGACATTCTCCACCGGAATGACATCTACCAGCCTTCAGTTGTACTATGCGGAAACTATAGATTCGAGCAGCGCTCTATACCGGCCAGTTAGTGAACCCAGACTTAACGACTGCTAGGAGTAATAATACAGTAACATTCGTTTATTCCTTGTGCACAGAGACGTTGTTGATAACCTCAAAACTTGCAATATGGATGATTTGGAGATGGATTATTTTGTTATACCGTGTATTTAAGATTAGCCAATAAATTAACGGGTTGCGAAGTTACTTCACTTAGTCCTATATCATTCGTATACGACACAGAACAACAACGTGACGTCAGTTTCTGATCTGCTCTGATTGGCTATTACATTGCTGCAGTCGGGTAGTTGGCAGTCAAGGATAAAATTCGCGACTGCCAACTGCCAGCTACCAACTGCAACTTCATGTTGTGTATGGTGCCTATAGTATACACGGAGTCGATCGCGACTGCCGACCGAGGACTACCAACTACGGACTGCCGACTGCGCATTGTAGATGGGCCTTATTAGAGCAACGAAGTTTCAATTATTGTAAGTAGTCGGTGTTTGGAGTGTTGGCTGATGAAATTGCAAAATGCTGGGGTAAATTATAAACTATGGTTTGAACGCCACTGTTCAAATCCTGTGTGCCAATTTGCACTTCAAATAGGAAGAAATTAGGAGATGATAAGGACAGAGAGTTATAACTATACCCAAACATTTAGGAGAAAGTAGGCTATATGTTCTTTCCCGAACATCTTGTTTTTAAATACAGCGGTAGATGGGTGTTATTTTGTAAAACAGTCTTACCTACAGTAGTAGTAGTTGTAGTAGTAGTAGTAGTAGGCCAGTATGACTTTGGAAAAAAAACAGAAAGAGAATGCACTATTGCCATGGCCAAGCACTTCCATTAAGGTGATTTCAAGAAAATTTAAATCAGCAAATGTGTGTTTTACAAAACTAAACTTTCAGCATGGACTAAATCATAAACGTGTCGTCTGTGATATGAAAAAAAAAATAGGAAATCCCTGTTTCCATATCAACACAATTTAAAAACTTAAAACTGACATTTAAACTAGAAGTTCCGTGACGAACTAAAGAGCCTACTTTTCATGCCAATGATTATTCTACAGTATATGAATCTCTCTAGAATAATGACGAAATTAAGTTGCTAATATCTAAATTTCTAATTAGTTAGAAATACTGTATACCTGGCATAATGTAGCCTAATAGTGCACCAGAGATGGCAGCCCTGGTGACTGAATATATTCTTAGTTCCATCTCTTAAGGTACAGAATACAAAATTTGGTTGAAGTCCAATGAATAGCATGGACGTTACATGCAGTTAAACATTGGATCTAACAGCGCGCGTAAAATCATGTTGGCAACAATTTCATGCATGTATTGGTCATAAATAAACTGAAAAATTATGATCCATTAGTTAGTATAGAAGTTACATGCATTTTATAATTGAACCTATCAGCAGGCTTAGAATCATGTTGGCAGCACTGACGTATATTAGTTACTCCAAATTCATGTAGAATGCCAGGTACTATACGTGTGCAAAGTTTAGAGCTATTGGCTTGCATACTTTCTGATATGTTGATATCAGGGTAACAAAAATAGGGACAGTACATATTAACAGTTGGCAGCCCTGGTTGCTCTTAAGAATACGCATAGTCATATCTGTTATGGTACACATAGCACATACGGAATTTGGTTGAAATCCAAATGGTAGTATGGAAGTTACATGTATTTAAAGTTGGACCTGTCAGCAGGCTTAGAATCATGTTGGTAGCACTGACGAATATAAGTTACTCCAAATTATTATAGAATGTCAGGTACTATACGTGTGCATAATTTAAAGCTGTCAGCTTGCATACTTTCCGATATATTGGTATTTGGATAAAATAAATTAGGAGCATTTATTAACAGTTGGCAGCCCTGGTGGGTCTTAAGAATACGCTCAGTCATATCTGGTTATGTTCACATACAACATACGAAATTTAGTTGAATTCCAATTGATAGTGTAGAAGTTATATGCATTAAAAATTGGACTTATCAGCAGGCGTATAATCATTTTGGCAACACTGCCATGTATGGCCTCCTGGAAATTAAACTGCAATGTTATTATCTATACGTGTGCCAATTTTGAAATAGCTCCCATTCATACCTTCCAATTTATCCAACATGGAGCTCAAATTTCAATTGCGATTTTTTAGCAGTTGGTAGCACTGACATCATTTTCAAATATGGCCGTGAGATATTCAGGTATAGATCTTTACTCCTACCAAATTTTGTTTCGATTGCTCCAGCCGTTTAGGAGTTGATAGGGGGGGACACACACACAGCCAGCCAGACAGAAGGACAGACAGACAGACACACATTTGCCCGATCCCATAAGTCTACTTTTTCCTCATTTTTGCAAAATGTGAAAAGTAGGCTAAAAATGTAAATGGGAAATTGACAAATGTCTAAACAACAAAATGGAAAATTCTTGTTTCCATATCATGAAATCCAAAAACTTTAAACTGACATTTTCTAATCGTGTACATGGAAAATTGACAAATGGCAATGTGTGAAATGTGAAAATGAAAAAAATGAACAAATGGCTATCATTATTTAAAAAAAAACCGTCGTGTTCTGTCGTTAAAGTGTGAATCTAACCACATCTACTTATTTGGATCACCCGAGACTGAGTAGACCTGTTTTAGTCCTAATATACTTTTAAAATTTTATGTTAAATCTCGAATTGAACTCAAGAGCTTTAGAGTGCCAGCTAACTATTATAACCGTTACGTCACAAAGACAACTTTACACTACTCTTAATGAACAATAATACGAAAAAGAATAATAAATGTTGAATTTTTTTAAAGGATGAACAAGGTGACACTGTTTCTGTTGCACAGTCTGCTAGCTACTAGCCAGCAGCTGGGGTCTTAGAAAACGATACAGTTGACATTTTGTAATGAGATGTGACATGTTTCAAAGTACAGTATTATGGGTTGCTGTTGAGTAAAAACTAATCCTGTACAAGGAAGCAAGGGTTCGAACCCCTTACCTAACATTACTATTGCCTGAACATGGCTTGACGACACTGTATTATTATGATACTTGGTACACAAACCATAGATAGAGTGTATTGTTTAAGATCACTTTCTTTCTGAACATAGGTGGAGACTGTTGATGGTTAACAATGGCATTAATATAGTAGGACGTGGGTAAAGCAATTAAGAAAAAACAGACAATATTTTTATTTAATACAAGCTGTAACCGGCATGCGTTGCAATGCCAATCACAGAAAGTGTTGGCGTTGAAATTCTGTTTTTTGAAGTGCTTTTGGATACACAACATGTTTACTGCCTCTAAGCTATCGTAAAATGGATTTTCTAATTTAGAACCATTCGTGGGAGCGTGCACAACAACTTTCAAAAGTTTCATCGCTGTCACACATTAGTTGAATCAACTCGTACACTACCTATTGTGAAATGGATTTACTAAGTCGGAACCCTCCCCTGGCGTGTACACAATAACTCATCTATGATTCATCGCAATCGGATGAATGGTATATGCACGTATACGGGGTTTTGTTTAAACGATTCGTGCGCTGTCACTCATTTGTTGAATCTACTCGTGCGCTACCTATTGAGAAATGTATTACTAAGTCGAAGCCCTTCCCTGGCGTGTACACAATAACTCATCAAGGTTTCTTCGCAATCGAAGAATGTTATATGAACGCAATAGGGGATTTTGTTGAAACGCTTCGCGCGTCGTCACCCATTTGTTGCATCTACTCTTGCGCTACTTATTGTGAAATGGATTTACTAAGTCCCCTTCCCTGGCGGGTACACAATAACTGATCAATGTTTCATCGCAATCGGTTGAATAGTATATGAACGCATACCTGATTTTGTTTAAACGATTCGCGCTCCGTCACACATTTGTTGAATCTACTCGTGCGCTACCTACTGTAAAATGTATTTACTAAATTAGAAACCGTCACGTAAGTGTCCACAACATCTCACCCAAGTTTCATCGCTCTCGGACTAATGGGATATGAAGACATAGGGGACTGTATTGAAACGCTCCGCGTGTCGTCGTTCATTTGTCAAATCTACTCGTGTGCTACCTACTGTGAAATGTATTTACTAAGCCAGAAACCTTCCTTGGAGTTTCCACCATATTTCACCCAAGTTTCACCGCTAACGGCAGAATGGTATTATTATTTATTATTATTTATTTGGATTTATTGTGCTTCTAACAGGCATATGCCTAATAAAAAGAAACACATGTACATTTGGTTACACAATTCTATCAAATTATAATATAATTGACAGACATAATGCTGACCTTATACGGGACTTTGTTGAAACGCTTAGCGCGTCGTCCCTCATTTATTGAATCAACTTGTGCGCTGCATATTGTATAGTGGATTTACTAAGCCAGAAATCTTCCATGACGTGTACACAACATCTCACCCAAGTTTCATAGCTACGGACGAATGGTACATGAATGCATACGTGATTTGGTTGAAACGCTTCGCGTGTCGTCGCTCATTTGTTGATTCTACTCTTGCGCTACATATTGTAATATGGATGTACTCAGCCAGAATCCTTCCCTGGAGTGTACGCAACATCTCACCCAAGTTTCATCGCAATCAGATGAATGGTATGTGAACGTATACGGGACGTTGTCGAAACGCTTCGCGCAAAGTCACTCATTTGTTGAATATAAACGTGGCTTCGTATTGTAAAATGGATTCACTTAGCCAGAAACCTTTCCTGGAGTGTACACAACAATTCACCAAACATTTTTCACTATCAGACGAATGGTATATGACTTTATACGGGACTTTGTTGAAACGCTTCACGTGTCATCGCTCATTTGTTGAATCTACTGGTGCGCTACCTATTGTAAAATGTATGTACTAAGACAGAAACCTTCCCTGGAGTGTACACAACATCTCACCCAAGTTTCATCGCTATCGGATGAATGGTATATGAAATTATATGGGACTTTGTTGAAACGCTTCGCGCGGCGTCGCTCATTTGTTGATTCTACTCGTGCTCTACCTATTTTTAAAGGGATTTACTACGCTAGAAACCTTCCCTGGAGTGCACACAAAATCTCAGCCTAGTATTATCGCTATCGGACGAATGGTATATGAACGCAAACGTGACTTAGTTGAAATGCATCGCGCGTCGTAGCTCATTTGTTGAATCTACTCGTGCGCTGCCTATTGTAAAGTGGATGTACTAAGCCAGAAAATTTCCCTGAAGTGTACACAACATTTTACGCAAGTTTCATAGCTATCGGACGAATGGTATATGAATGCATACGAGACTTTGTTGAAACGCTTTGCGTGTCGTCGCTCATTTGTTGAATCTACTCGTGCGCTATCTACTGTGAAATGTATTCACTAATTTTGAAACCTTCACGTAAGTGTACACAACATCTCACCCAAGTTTCATCGCTATCGGACGAATGGTATATGAACACATACGGGATTTTGTTGAAATGCTTCGCGCATCGTCGCTCATTTTTTGAATCTACGCGTGCGCTACCTATTGTAAAATGGATTTACTAAGTCAGAAACCTTCCTTGGAGTGTAGTCAACATCTCACCCAAGTTTCATCGCAATCTGACGAATGGTATATGAACGCATAGGAGACATACCCACAGACATACCCACAGACAAACTATCACGTTACATTGATTTTTATATATATACAAGCTGTACCCGGCATGCGTTGCAATGCCAATCAAAAGAAGTGTTGACATTGTAATTTTGTTTCTTGAGGTGCTTTTGGATACACAATATTTTCTTCAATTTCCGTTTACTGCCTCTAAGCTATCGTAAAATGGATTTACTAATTTAGAAATATTTGTGAGAGCGTACGCAACAACTCACCAAAGTTTCATCGCAATCGGATAAATTGTATATGAACGCAGAAGGAACTTTGTTGAAACGCTTCGCGCGTCGTCACTCATTTGTTGCATCTACTCGTGCGCTACCTATTGTAAAATGTATTTACTAAGTCGAAAACCTTCCTTGGCGTACACACAACAAATCATCAATGTTTCATCGCAATCGGATGAATGGCATATGCACGCATACTGGATTTTGTTTAAACGATTCGCGCGCCGTCACTCATTTGTTGAATCAACTCGTGCGCTACCTATTGTACAATGCATTTACTAATTCAGACCCCCTTACCTGTAGTGTGCACAACAACTCACCCTAGTTTCATCACAATCGGAGGAATTGTATATGAACGCAGATAGAACTTTGTTGAAACGATTCGCGCGCCGTCACTCATTTGTTGAAACTACTCGTGTGCTACCTGTTATACAATGGACTTACTAAATTAGAAACGTTCCCTGCAATGTACACAATAATTTACTCAAGTTTCATCGCATTCGGATGAATGGTATATGAACGCATAAGGGATTTTATTTACACGATTTGTGCGCCGTCACACATTTGTTTAATATACCCGTGCGCTACCTATTGCACAATGGATTCACTAAGTCAAAAACCTTCCCTGCTGTGTGCACAAAAAAACTCACCCAAGTTTCATCGCAATTGGATGAATTGTATATGAACGCATACGGGACTTGGTTGAAACGCTTCGGGCGTCGTCACTCATTTGTTGAATCTACTCGCGCGCTATCAATTGTAAAATGGATTTACTAAGCCAGAAACCTTCCATGGAGTGTACACAACATTTCACCCAAGTTTCATCGCTATTGGACGAATGGTATATGAATGCATACGGGACTTTGTTAACGCTTTGCGTGTCGTCACTCATTTGTTGAATCTACTCGTGCGCCATCTACTGTGAAATGTATTTACTAAGTTAGAAAGCTTCACATAACTGTACACAACGTCTCACCCAAGTTTTATCGCTATCGAACGAATGGTATATGAACACATACGGGACTTTGTTGAAATGCTTCGCGCGTCGTCGTTCATTTGTTGAATCTACTCCTGCGTTACCTATTGTAAAATGGATTTACTAAGCCAGAAACCATCCTTGGAGTGTACTCAACATTTCACCCAAGTTTCAGCGTAATCGGATGAGTGGTATATGAACGCATAGGAGACATACCCACAGACAGACAAACTATCACGTAACATTGATTTTTATATATATAGACAAGCTGTACCCGGCATGCGTTGCAATGCCAATCAAAGAAAGTGTTGGCGTTCAAATTCTGTTTTTTGAAGTGCTTTTGGATACACAACATGTTTTTCAATTTCCGTTAACTGCCCCTATGCTATCGTAAAATGGATTTTCTAATTTAGAATCAATCGTAGGAGCGTGCACAACAACTTTCAAAAGTTTCATCGCAATCGGATGAATGGTATATGAACGTATACGGGATTTTGTTTGAACGATTCGTGCGCTGTCACTCATTTGTTGATTCTACTCGTACGCTACCTATTGAGAAATGAATTTGCTAAGTCGAAACCCTACCCTGGCGTGTACACAATAACTCATCAAGGTTTCATCACAATCGAAGAAGGTTATATGAACCCAATATGGGATTTTGTTGAAACGCTTCGCGCGTCGGCACCCATTTGTTGCATCTACTCTTGCGCTACTTATTGTAAAATGGATTTACTAAGTCGAAACCCTTCCCTGGCGTGTACACAATAACTGATCAATGTTTCATCGCAATCGGATGAATAGTATATGAACGCATACCGGATTTTGTTTAAACGATTCACGCTCCGTCACTCATGTGTTGAATCTACTCGTGCGCTACCTGCTGTAAAATGTATTTACCAAGTTAGAAACCGTCACGTAAGTGTCCACAACATCTCACCCAAGTTTCATCGCTATCGGACTAATGGGATATGAAGACATAGGGGAGTGTATTGAAACGCTCCGCGTGTCGTCGTTCATTTGTCGAATCTACTCGTGTGCTACCTACTGTGAAATATATTTACTAAGCCAGAAACCTTCCTTGGAGTGTCCACCATATTTCACCCAAGTTTCACCGCTAACGGCAGAATGGTATATGACCTTATACGGGACTTTGTTGAAACGCTTCGCGCGTCGTCCCTCATTTGTTGAATCTACTTGTGCGCTGCCTGTTGTATAGTGGATTTACTAAGCCAGAAACCTTCCATGAAGTGTACACAACATCTCACCCAAGTTTCATAGCTATCGGACGAATGGTATATGAATGCAGACGGGACATGGTTGAAACGCTTCACGTGTCGTCGCTCATTTGTTGATTCTACTTGCGCTACTTATTGTAATATGGATGTACTCAGCCAGAAACCTTCCCTGGAGTGTACACAACATCTCACCCAAGTTTCATCGCAATCGGATGAATGGTATGTGAACGTATACGGGACGTTGTCGAAACGCTTCGCGCGTAGTCACTCATTTGTTGAATCTAAACGTGCGCTTCGTATTGTAAAATGGATTAACTAAGCCAGAAACCTTTCGTGTAGTGTACACAAAAATTCACCAAACATTTATCACTGTCAGACGAATAGTATATGACCTTATACGGGACTTTGTTGAAACGCTTCGCGTGTCATCGCTCATTTGTTGAATCTACTGCTGCGCTACCTATTGTAAAATGGATGTACTAAGCCAGAAACCTTCCCTGGAGTGTACACAACAGCTCACCCAAGTTTCATCGCTATCGGATGAATGGTATATGACCTTATATGGGACTTTGATGAAAAACTACGCACGTCGTTGCTCATTTGTTGATTCTGCTCCTGCTCTTCCTATTTTTAAAGGGATTTACTAAGCCAGAAACCTTCCCTGGAGTGCACACATCTCAGCCTAGTTTCGTCGCTATCGTACGAATGGTATATGAACGCATACGTGACTTTGTTGAAATGCTTCACGCGTCGTAGCTCATTTGTTGAATCTACTCGTGCGCTGCCTATTGTAAAGTGGACTTAATAAGCCAGAAAATGTCCGTGAAGTGTACACAACATTTTACGCAAGTTTCATAGCTATCGGACGAATGGTATATGAATGCATACGGGACTTTTTTGAAACTGGCTTTGTTGAAATGCTTCGCGCGTCGTAGCTCATTTGTTGAATCTACTCGTGCGCTGCCTATTGTAAAGTGGATTTAATAAGCCAGAAAATATCCCTGAAGTGTACACAACATTTTACGCAAGTTTCATAGCTATCGGACGAATGGTATATGAATGCATACGGGACTTTTTTGAAACTGACTTTGTTGAAATGCTTCGCGCGTCGTAGCTCATTTGTTGAATCTACTCGTGCGCTGCCTATTGTAAAGGGGATTTACTAAGCCAGAAAATTTCCCTGAAGTGTACACAACATTTTACGCAAGTTTCATAGCTATCGGACGAATGGTATATGAATGCATACGGGACATTTTTGAAACACTTTGCGTGTCGTCGCTCATTTGTTGAATCTACTCGTGCGCTATCTACTGTGAAATGTACTCACTAATTTGGAAACCTTCACGTAAGTGTATACAACTTCTCACCCAAGTTTCATCGCTATCGGACGAATGGTATATGAACACATACGGGACTTGTTTGAAACGCTTCGCGCATCGTCACTCATTTGTTGAATCTACGCGTGCGCTACCTATTGTAAAATGGATTTACTAAGTCAGAAACCTTCCTTAGAGTGTACTCAACATCTCACCCAAGTTTCATCGCAATCGGTTGAGTGGTATATGAATGCATAGGAGACATACACACACACCCACAGACAAACTATCACGTAAGATTGATTTTTATATATATAGATAGATAGATAAAGAGAAGAGTACTTGTACAATAGTTACATTCAAAATACACTTCTTTTTTCTCTATTACTATTTAGTCCTTTTTGATTCTCTTGCATATGAAGGGTAGATAACCTTGTAGTTCAGCCCCTTAAAACATCAAACAACACAACCTTTTGCATAGTCTGTGATGTTGATGACTCTTGAGATGTGGAAGATGGATTAAACATAACTTTTACAGCAGGGGTTAAATGTTGCTCATTAAACACTGCACTATTTTGAGTAGCAACAATTTTTTCTTGTACTAGCTTTTTAGCATTGTCATGATTATTTGTTGACACCAACAGTGTTTCATCTGGTACACCACATTGATGATCACTCACACATAAAACCTTACCATTTCTACTTTTTAGATTGCCTCGACATCTTCTTGACCTCTCTTTTGAGCGTCACCAAAATATTATTCCTTTTTCATTTTGACGATTATAGTTATAAGAGTAGCCTTTATAGAGTACACGTTGTTTACCATTGTTAGTTGTAGTAAGTTTCATAGTAGCAACTAACCTGTTAGTATGATTTGCTCACTACAAAGGTTATAACTGTTCTGATAATAAAATCATTTAGCGTTGGCTTTTATATTTAATATGTACAGTTTGAAATGATAGCAAAAGTGAGAGCAAAATGGTAGAAGAGTGGTAGAAAATATTACATGTAATGTTAATAAATAGTTTAAGCGGTTATGTGGATCCAATACATAATAATTTTGGCTCGACGAAGCTCATTTTCTATATCCAATAGTTCTTCCTCATATTCAGTATAACCAGCCTGTTTATAGACATGTAGTTGCTGAAGCCGCCGGATTAGCTTACTTGGATTGTTCCAGTAGACAAATTCAACAAATGATTTTTTGGTGTAAACAAAGCATCATCATCATCATCATCATCATCATCATCATCATAACCATTATCATTATCAATATCAACATCATTATAATCCTCATCACTATTACTATATTGTACTTTTTGATCCTTTTGCAATACCACATTTTGCACAGTCTGTGTTGCCTTTGATGATGTTGGGAGTTTTTCAGACATTGACAGCTGTCCTAACACGACTTTCTGAGGAGATGATACATGCTTCTTAACAAACAATGCACTATCTTGAGCTGCAATATCTTTTTCTGAGACAAGTGTTTTAGCATTTTGAAGGTTTTTTTTAAACAGCAACGATGTTTTATCTGGTACACTACATTGATGACCACTCACACTTAAGACATCACTATCTTTACTTTTCAGCTCACCTCGACACTGTTTTGAACGATGTTTTGAACAACGCCAAATAACAGTTCCATTTTTATTGGTTCGTTTTACAATATATGTATATCCTTTATAGAATGCTTATGGCATACCATTGCTATTTGTTGATACTTCCATGTCAATTTTCAAGCATGAACTAATCTCTAGAAAAGTTCACTCGATAATATAAATAATAGTTTAAAGTGAGAGGAAAAGTGGGAGCAAGAGTGGGTACATAATGGGTGCAAAAGTGGGTGCAAATGTGGGTGCAAGTGTGGGTGCAAAAGTGGGTGCAAATGTGAGTGCAAAAGTGGTTGAAAAAGTTCTTGTAAAAGTGGGTGTAAAAGGGAGTGCAAAAGTGGGTGTAAAAGTGAATGCAAAAGCGGGTGCAAAAGTGGGTGCATAAGTGAGTGCAAAAGTGGGTGCAAAAGTGGGTGTGAAAGTCAGTGTAAAAGAGAGTGTAAAAGTGAGTGCAAAAGTGAGTGCAATATTGGATGTAAATGTGGGTGCAAAAGTGGGTGCCGCTTATAGTAGGCAGGAATTTTACTAGAATGTGATTTGAGTAAATGTAATTTCTAAACCCAAGTAGTGAATCGTCAGTTGGTTTTGATCTATGCAAGCGTAAACATGTCACATACACTGGTGAAAGATACTCAAGGCTTTAAGGTCAACGAAAACAAGTACAGTATATATTTAAGAGGTGGCTATCATTGATTGCACAACACGCGGGTTACCATATCTTTTTTCGGACTTGTGTTTTAACATTTGAAGAGTTTTTTTAAACAGCAATGATGTCTTATCTGCCTCACTACATTAATGATCACTCACACTTAAGATCTCACTATTTTTACTTTTTAGCTCACCTAGACACTGTTTTGAACGATGTTTTGAACAATGTCAAATAACAGTTCCATTTTATTGGTTCGTTTTACAATATACGTATAACCTTTATAGTATGCATATGGCTTACCATAACTATTCGTTGATACTTCCATATCAATTTTCAAGCATGAAATAATCTCCAATAAAATTCGCTCGATAATAGAAATAATAGTTTAAAGTGGGTGCAGAGGTGGGTGCAAAAGTGGGTGCAAAAGTGAGTATAAAAGTGGGTGCAAAAGTGGGTGCAAAAGTGAGTGCAAAAGTGAATGTAAAATTGGGTGCAAAAGTGGGTGCAGTTTATAGTAGGCACGATTTTTACTAGAATGTGATTTGAGTAAATGTCATTTGTAAACCCAAGTAGTGAGTAGTCAGTTGGTTTTGATTTATGCAAGCGTAAACATGTCTCATACACTGATGATGGATACTCAAGGCTTTATGGTCAACAAAAACAAGTATATAGTTAAAGAGGTAGCTATTATTGATTGCACAACACTGAATCTATTTTTGAAATTTTGACAAAGGGTCTAAGTGCACTTTTGTTAATATCTCGCGAACCAATAAGACTAGGGCATTGTATGAGGTATTGTTGGACTTTTTGCCGAAGACTGCTGGTAAACACCTATGTTCCCACGACCTTTTTTAAGATGGCGGCTGACCCACGAGGGGTGATTCAAAATTATTCCAAGCGGCGCTTGTCGATAAGCAAACCAATAATCGAAGGGGGGTTTGACAGAGCTTGAGGCGATAACCCCTTTTGATTGATCCCTGTTGATTTGCCCCTTAGGACTGGTCCCCGTTTACTAGCCCCTTTTGAAGGGAGTCATTTTTGACGGGCCCCTGCTGACGGGTCACTTTAGACGGATCCCTGTGGACGGGTCCCTGTTGACAGGTCCTTTTGACTAATCCTTTTGGACCCGTCCCTTTGACATAATTTGGATAAATGCATGGGCCAACCCATAGGGATCAGTCCAAAGGGACCGGTCCACTTTAAACTATTATTTCTATTATCGAGCGGAATTTATTGGAGATTATTTCATGCTTGAAAATTGATATGGAAGTATCAACGAATAGTTATGGTAAGCCATATGCATACTATAAAGGTTTTACGTATATTGTAAAACGAACCAATAAAATGGAACTGTTATTTGACGTTGTTCAAAACATCGTTCAAAACAGTGTCAAAGTGAGCTAAAAAGTAAAAATAGTGAGGTCTTAAGTGTGAGTGATCATCAATGCAGTGTACCAGATAAAACATCGTTGCTGTTAAAAAAAAACTCTTCAAATGTTAAAACACAAGTCCGAAAAAAGATATGGTAACCCGCGTGTTGTTCAATCAATGATAGCCACCTCTTTAAATATATACTGTACTTGTTCTCGTTGACCTTAAAGCCTTGAGTATCCATCACCAGTGTATGTGACATGTTTACGCTTGCATAGATCAAAACCAACTGACTATTCACTACTTGGGATTAGAAATTACATTTACTCAAATCACATTCTAGTAAAATTCATGCCTACTATAAGCGGCACCCACTTTTGCACCCACATTTACATCCAATTTTGCACTCACTTTTGCACCCACTTTTGCACCCACTTTTGCACTCACTTTTACACTCCCTTTTACACTGACTTTTGCACCCACTTTTGCACCCACCTTTGCACTCATTTTTACAGCCACTTTTGCACCCACTTTTGCATTCACTTTTACACCCACTTTTGCACTCCCTTTTACACCCACTTTTGCACTCACTTTTGCACTCACTTTTGCACCCACTTTTGCACCCACTTTTGAACCCACTCTTGCACCCACTTTTCCTCTCACTTTAAACTATTATTTATATTATCGAGTGAACGTTGCTAGAGATTAGTTCATGCTTGACAATTGGCATAGAAGTATCAACAAATAGCAATGGTATGCCATATGCATTCTATAAAGGATATACATATATTGTAAAACGAACCAATACAAATGGATCTGTTATTTGGCGTTGTTCAAAACATCGTTCAAAACAGTGTCGAGGTGAGCTGAAAAGTAAAAATAGTGATGTCGTAAGTGTGAGTGATCATCAGTGTAGTGTACCAGATAAAACATCGTTGCTGTTTAAAAAAACTCTTCAAATTGCTAAAACACTTGTCCCAGAAAAAGATATTGCAGCTCAAGATAGGGCATTGTTTGTTAAGAAGCATGTATCATCTCCTCAGAAAGTCGTGTTAGGACAGCTGTCAATGTCTGAAAAACTCCCAACATCATCAAAGGCAACACAGACTGTGCAAAATGTGGTATTGCAAAAGGATCAAAAAGTACAATATAGTAATAGTGATGAGGATTATAATGATGTTGATAATGATAATGATAATGGTTATGATGATGATGATGATGATGATGATGATGATGATGCTTTGTTTACACCAAAAAATGATTTGTTGAATTTGTCTACTGGAACAATCCAAGTAAGCTAATCCGGCGGCTTCAGCAACTACATGTCTATAAACAGGCTGGTTATACTGAATATGAGGAAGAACTATTGGATATAGAAAATGAGCTTCGTCGAGCCAAAATTATTATGTAATGGATCCACATAACCGCTTAAACTATTTATTAACAATACATGTAATATTTTCTACCACTCTTCTACCATTTTGCTCTCACTTTTGCTATCACTTCAAACTGTACATATTAAATATAAAAGCCAACGCAAAATGATTTTATTATCAGAACAGTTATAACCTTTGTAGTGAACAAATCATACCAACAGGTTAGTTGCTACTATGGAACTTACTACAACTAACAATGGTAAACAACGTGTACTCTATAAAGGCTACTCTTATAACTATAATCGTCAAAATGTAAAAGGAATAATATTTTGGCGACGCTCAAAAGAGAGGTCAAAAAGATGTCGAGGCAATCTAAAAAGTAGAAATGGTAAGGTTTTAGGTGTGAGTGATCATCAATGTGGTGTACCAGATGAAACACTGTTGGTGTCAACAAATAATCATGACAATGCTAAAAGGCTAGTACAAGAAAAAAATGTTGTTACTCAAAATAGTGCAGTGTTTATTGAGCAACATTTAACCCCTGCTGTAAAAGTTATGTTAAATCCATCTTACACATCTCAAGAGTCATGAACATCACAGACTATGCAAAAGGTTGTGTTGTTGTTGTTGTTTTAAGGGGCTGAACTACAAGGTTATCTACCCTTCATATGCAAGAGAATCAAAAGGGACTAAATAGTAATAGTGAAAAAAGAAATGTATTTTGAATGTAACTATTGTACAAGTACTTATTTAATAAATAAAAATATTGTATGGGTATTGTCTGTTTTTTCTTAATTGCTATACCCACGTCCTACTATATTAATGCCATTGTTAACCATCAACAGTCACCACCTATGTTCAGAAAGAAAGTGATCTTAAACAATACACTCTATCTATGGTTTGTGTACCGAGTATCATAATAATACAGTGTCGTCAAGCCATGTTCAGGCAATAATAATGTTAGGTAAGGAGTTCAAACCCTTGCTTCCTTGTACAGGATTAGTTTTTACTCAACAGCAACCCATAATCCTGTACTTTGAAACATGTCACATCTCATTACAAAATGTCAACTGTATCGTTTTCTAAGACCCCAGCTGCTGGCTAGTAGCTAGCAGATTGTGCAACAGAAATAGTGTCACCATGTTCATTCTAAAAAAAATTCAATTTTTATTATTCTTTTTCTTATTATTGTTCATTAAGAGTAGTGTAAAGTTGTCTTTGTGACGTAACGGTTATAATAGTTAGCTGGCACTCTAAAGCTCTTGAGTTCAATTCGAGCTTTAACATAAAATTTTAAAAGTAATTAGGACTAAAACAGGTCTACTCAGTCTCGGGCGATCCAAATAAGTAGATGTGGTTTGATTCACACTTTAACGATAGAACACGACGTTTTTTTAAAATAATGATAGCCATTTGATAATTTTTTTCATTTTCACATTTCACACATTGCCATTTGTCAATTTTCCATGTACACGATTAGAAAATGTCAGTTTAAAGTTTTTGGATTTCATGATACGGAAACAAGAATTTCCCATTTTGTTGTTTACACATTTGTCAATTTACCATTTAAATTTTTTAAATGTCAGTTTTAAGTTTTTAAATTGTGTTGATATGGAAACATGGATTTCCTTATTTTTTTGCATACCACAGACGACACGTTTATGATTTAGTCCATGCTGAAAGTTTAGTTTTGTAAAACACACATTTGCTGATTTAAATTTTCTTGAAATCACCTTAATGGAAGTGCTTGGACATGGCAATAGTGCATTCTCTTTCTGTTTGTTTCCAAAAACATATAGGCCTACTACTACTACTACTACTACTACTACTACTACTACTGTAGGTAAGACTGTTTTTCAAAATAACACCTATCTACCGCTGCATTTAAAAAAACACAAGTGTTAAAAAAACTACAGTATACTATTTACCATTTGCTATATACATTAATTACCCCACCATCCTACCTTGCCGTGTTTGCTTTGGTTGAACAATCAATTCTACCCAGACACACACTCACACAAGCTTTCTCTCTCTCTCTCTCTATCATTCTATCTATAGTCATATATTCACACAACCATACCTGTCTTTAAAAAACAAATACAACCACGCTATTTATCCTTGACATGCACACTTATCCCAAATAACTTTAAGTTATACATTTAACATTTACTATTACAAAAAAAAAATGTTTCAACTATTTGCAATTACAAAAATGAATATTTACAAAATACTAAATCTACTGGTTACAAAAAAGCCATGTCTCTAAACAATAAAATATAGAAATCACACCTCCACCTCGTGGTTATAACCCTATGGTAGGCTAATGCATAGGTCATTCATCTGCATTCATTTGCTATCCATCAAGGTAAAAGTGCATTTTCTCTGTTCCATAAGATACAAATTTGATTGCTGAATTGTATCCTGCACTTTTTATGCGGTATAGCTTTGCCAGTTCATAAAACCGCTAGGTAGTTCTCTACATATAGCAATTTTACCACTGCTCTATCTACGCCTTTTGCCCTTTTGGCTAACAGCTTAACCACTACACCACCATGCCCTTGTTTCTTAGTTTGACTCGTTCTAGGCCTCATACCTGGAAATTGAGTTAAGACCACCAGTACAAGAGCTAAAAGTGCTTATCACTGCAACACAAAATGGATAGCTGGTAACATTATACAACCGGAAATGATTATATTTCTGTTAGCAATGCATTTTGTCATCAGCCTACTGTCTGAGCACTGAGAGCAACACAGTTTAGTTTAGAACAAGCGAGTGTGTGTGTATAGATGATTAGCCTCAAGTATTTAAAGCTTGTTGTGTGTAGCGACCATCTTGTCCCGGTAACCACTGAGCATTTTTGTGTTTTAGCTATCCTCTTTAAACAATCAATTAAAGATAGTCTACTCTTAATTCTTGAATCGATAAATCAGAGTTTGTGTACACCGTTAGTCATTTATTAACCCATACCTGCAACCTATACTCTCTCTATACTGCAGTTTGATCTGAAAAACTAGTTTCAATGGTAAAAGACTTGTCAGTCACCATACATGTAGCCTACACTAATTCTTTCTCTACCTAGCTATGTTTCATCACACATGGTAAACATCTCACATATTCGTATCCGATTATTAGTTTATAAAATCTCAGGTCGATGACCTTGATGTATAGGGTATTTTGGGTAAATTCGTTGGTCATGGAATAGGGTTGACCATCCTGAGTCCCATGACACCTCACTTGAGCCTCTCTGATTACTAGTTTATAAAATCATAGGTCAATGACCTTGCTGTTTTAGATCTTTTGGGTAAAATCGTTGGTCATGGAAAAGGGTTGACCATCTTGAGTCCTATGACACCTCACTTGACCCTCTCTGATTATTAGTTAGCGAGATATTAACAAAAGTGCAGTTAGGCCCTTTTGACATAAATCATACTGTAATGGCTGTGAGTTTGTGTCATCACTCGCCGCATGAGTCACAACTGCCCCAGGGCTGGGCTGTGCCCTGCCTCCTTTATTGCGCGCGCCTTATGCAACAGGGCTACTAGGACAAAGGGATCAAATCAACAACAACAAAATCAACCCCTGGCACTATCCAGCCCATGACGGGCTAAGGCCGACCAAGCGACCGCTGTCCAGCCACTTGGCCTGCAGATATTGGGGTGACGCGTGATCAGCGCGTCGGGTCCCCTCGGCCGTTAATCTTGGTATTCGTGATCGGGGCGCTGTCTCACTGTCAAACAGCTACTCATTTGTCCTCACGAGGCTGAGTGCACCCCGTTCCAACCCTCACGTCAGTTTTAAAATCCCTGACGGAGCCGGGGATCGAACCCGGGGCCTCCGGGTGAGAGGCAGGCGCGCTACCCCAACACCACGGGGCCGGATAGTCCAGAATATTCGTGACTGGACCAGCGATGGAAACCTCGAGAAGCCGTGGACCCTGGATGGATCTAGAAGCATTTATTGAGTCACCGACCTGCTATATAAGAGTGACCCGTCAAGCAGTGGTTGTTGTTGTGTTTTATGAGCTAGTGCGAGTATTTATCCCGGGCGACAGAAGTGTGGTGACTTGCGAAACCCCTAGTGGAGCGGGGAAGTGAGACTCCTACAGAGGAACTGTGTCTTGAGCGAGTGTGTTTATTTCCAGTGCGACAGAAGTGATTGTGCTACATTGGGAAACGGTGAGTAGTACGGTGACAGACCTAGTGCAGCTATTTCCAGCGAGCGTACAGGAGCGGACTCATTAGTGAAGAGGATTAACTGTGGTCTGTTGACAAGTGAAAGGGAAAGTATTCTCGACGTGAGGAAACCGGAGTAAGGTAATGATTGCTGTTGAGTAGTGTATTTGTCTGGCTGCAATAAAATTAATTATTTCTTTAAGCAGTAATTGGTGTTGTGCTTCCTACCCACCGTATTCCAGTTAACAAAAGTGCCACTAGGGGTGGAACGTAACAACTGGTGTCAGAAGCCGGATTACGAACTCAAGCACAACACCTGACGGTCCTGGTTTCCAAACCCGAGCAGGTCATTTTCTCTAATTTTCCTGTGAGTGCATGCCCTTTACAAGGCAAACAACTAAAATGGAGGCGCAATTGGCAGCATTGCTAGAAAAGTTAAATGGCATAGAAGACGGCCAGAAGAATTTAACCAAGGAGCTAACTGCCAAATTGGAAGACAGCCAGAAAAGTTTAGCCGAGGACCTAACTTCCAAATTAGAAGACGGTCAAAATAAGTTAGCGGAGGACCTGAAGAAGACGGAGGACGGCCAGAAGGAGATGGAGGACGGCCAGAAGAAGTTAGCCGAGGACCTAACTGCCAAACTAGAAGACGGCCAGAAGAAGATGGAAGACGGTCAAAATAAGCTAGCGGAGGACCTGAAGAGGATAGAGGACGGCCAGAAGAAGATGGAAGACGGTCAGAATAAGTTGACACAGGACCTGAAGAAATTAGAACTGGGTCTGCGTGAGGAAGTCACGGCAGTGGAAAAGAATTTCGACGTCTTACAAGTGGAAGTTGCCGAGCTGCGCCAACGCCCGCTGATGGGGGTGGAGGAGAAATTCAACGTCTTACAAAAGGAAGTTGCCGAGCTGCGCCAACGCCCACTGACAGGGGTGGAGGAGAAACTCAACGCCTTGTAAGTGGAAGTTGCCGAACTGTGCCAACGACCGCTGATGGGGGTGGAGGAGAAATTCAACGCCTTACAAGTGGAAGTACCCGAGCTGTGCCAACGCCCGCTGATGGGGGTGGAGGAAATTCAACGCCTTACAAAAGGAAGTTGCCGAGCTGCGCCAACGCCCACTGACGGGGGTGGAGGAGAAATTCAACGCTCTACGAGAGGAAGTTGCCGAGCTGCGCCAACGCCCGCCGACCGTTACACCGGGAATATCAGGAACGGGACATAGCAGAGTGACGCCCCCAACCTTCGACGGAAAGGTCCCGTGGAGCACCTACTTACGTCAGTTCGAGGCGGCCTGTTCCATAAATAACTGGAACAACACAGAAAAGGCTACAGCTCTCATTGTAGCGCTGAGAGGTGACGCCCTTAACGTCCTTCAGGCCATCCCGACTGGATCCCAGGACTACGCTTCCCTGATCGCCCATATGGAGTCCCGATATGGAGATAGCCATCTTCAGCAGGCCTATCAGATGCAGCTCCGGACCCGGGTACAGAAGAACGCGGAAACCCTGCAGGAGTTCGAGATGGACATCGCACGCCTCGTAAGGCTCGCCTACCCAACAGCGCCGGCCGACTTTCTTGAGCAGATAGCGACGCAGACTTTCACCGACGGGCTACGGGACTCGGACACTCAAGAGGCGCTGCGTCTCGCGCGCAATAAGACCCTGGCAGATGCGCTGAGCCACGCACTTGATTTCGAGACGGCAAAACAGGCATCCAGAATGCACGCGCGGGTGCGTCTAGTGGACGTCGACGAACCAGCAAAAACCAACAAGACCAAGCCCCTGGCCGATGAACTGATGGAGGCGCTAGGCCGGTTCTTCAAGAGTCGCAGTACCACCAACAAAAAGGTAGCCGAAGAACATCCGGAGAGGCGGCCCAGAAGAGGACTACCGACCAGCTGGACCTGCCGTAAGAGAGGTCACCTGAGCAAGGACTACGGTGATCGCCGCCGCCAAGGGTTTCCGTCGGGACAGTCAGTCGTAGGGAAACCGCGCGGCCCAGGAAAGCAAGTATCAGCCAGCCTTCGGGGGCAAAGGTTGGCTTGTGACAGTCGTCAAGCCCCAGCAGTCCAAGTGCGTGTGATGAAGTTACGGAGGGACAATAGCAGCCTGATGGTCGACGGAGTCGTCAACGGAGTGAGTTGGCCCATGCTGATCGACACGGGAGAGTCGAGGACCTTCGTCAATCCCACCGTGATCCCGAAGTGGAGAGTGCAACCCACACAAAGGAACCTCCAGCTAATAACCGCGACTGGAGAGACCGCACCGGTACATGGCGAAGCATCACTGGAGCTCGTCATTGGTCGACGGGTGGTGCAGCATCCAGTGCTTGTGGCTGACGTATCAAACGAAGTGATCATCGGACTGGACTTCCTGGACCAGAACAACATCATCTTGGACTTGAGTACAAACACTCTGCACTTCGGAGGTGAGGAACTTGCTTTGCAACCAGCACACGAGGCCGTCACCGCACGACGAGTAAGGCTGAGAGAGGACGTCATCGTTCCGGCCAGGACGGAGGTCAGCGCCGCCGTAATTGTCGACGGAACTGCTGAGGGAGTGGCGGCTGTCATCGAGCCAAAATATGAGGACATCCAGACAAAAGGATTGCTACTTGCCAAGACCCTCATCAACACGACGCCTCGGCCGTACGTCCGCCTGTCCAACCTGAACGACTACGATATTACGGTTCACCGGGACACCAACCTAGGAGTCTGCGAGCCCGTTATCTGGATTGCCCGCATCACAGAAACGACGGACGGACACCTGCAGACGGACAACCGAAGAAGACGCGCCCTGCCAGAAGAACTACAGAAGCTGTACCAAGGATCCCAGGACCATTTAGACGAAGAGCAATCACTCCAACTTCAGGACCTGCTACGCGAATTCCAGGATGTCTTCTCCGTGGGGAGTAACGACTTCGGCAGGACAGGCTTGGTCCAGCACAGAATCGACGTTGGGGACAGCGCACCGATTAGGGCCCCATTCCGACGTGTCCCGCTCGCCAAGCAAGCCGAAGTCGACCGGATGGTAGAAGAGATGAAGGAGCAAGGGGTGATCGAACCATCACATAGTCCTTGGAGTTCTCCGGTCGTGCTTGTGAAGAAGAAGGACGGTTCCACCAGGTTCTGCGTGGACTACAGGTGGGTGAACGACGTCACGAAGAAGGACAGCTACCCTCTACCCCGGATCGACGACACGCTGGACACCATATCAGGGTCAAGATGGTTCTCCACCTTGTATTTGAAGAGTGGCTACTGGCAGGTGGAGGTCCACCCTAAGGACCGCGAGAAAACGGCGTTCTCTGTGGGCAGCGGGCTCTGGCAGTTCACCGTCATTCCATTTGGTCTGTGCAACGCCCCTGCGACCTTCGAAAGGCTAATGGAGTCCATTCTGAGGGGACTACACTGGAAGACCTGCCGGGTATACCTAGACGACGTCATCGTTCTGGGGAGGAGCTTCGAGGAGCACTACAGCAACCTGAATGAGATCTTGTTGAAGCTACGGGCTGCCCAGCTGATGTTGAGCCCCAAGAAGTGTCAGCTCTTCCAGAAGCGGGTCCAGTACCTTGGGCATATCGTCTCCGAGGAAGGGGTGCGCACCGACCCAGAGAAGACCGCAGCTGTGAGAGAGTGGCCAGTTCCGAAGGACAAGTCCCAACTACGAAGCTTCCTGGGACTCTGCACTTATACCCGTCGCTTCGTGAGAGGATTCGCCGACATCGCCAAACCTTTACATCGACTGACTGAGAAGGACCAACTCTTCACGTGGACAGAAGAATGCCACAGTGCCTTCGAACAACTCAAGCAGGCTCTGTGCACCGCACCTATTCTGGCCTACCCCAGACCTGGAACAAGGTTCATCGTGGATACCGATGCCAGCGACTTTGGCATAGGGGGAATCCTGTCGCAAGTAGTGGACGGCGAGGAGAGTAGTGGCCTACTTCAGCAAGGCCTTGTCGAAGCCAGAAATGAACTACTGCGTCACCAGGAAGGAGCTGCTCGCCATCGTGAAGGCCATTGAACACTTCCACAAGTACCTGTACGGGCAAGAATTTCTCATCAGGACTGACCATGCATCCCTGCGGTGGCTCCTGAACTTCAAGCAGCCCGAGGGTCAACTCGCGCGGTGGTTAGAGAGGCTTCAACAGTACAACTTTGAGATTCAGCACAGGAAAGGCCAGCTGCATTCTAACGCCGACGCCCTGTCACGAAGACCGTGCCCCGAAGACTGCACCTTCTGTGCCCGAAGGGAGGAGAACACCGGGATACAGTGCCGAAGGACTAGCGTGGAACTTCAAGGGAGCTGGAGCCGCGAATCTTTCACGCGGGCACAAGCAGAAGATGGTGACCTGGGACTGATAGCAGAATGGAAGGGGGCCTGTGTCCCCAGACCCGGGTGGAACATTGTGAGTGACTGCAACCCAAAGTTTAAGTCCTACTGGGCGCAGTGGGGCTCACTGATTGTAAGGGATGGCCTCATCTGCCGCGCCTGGGAGAGCACCGACGGGAAGATATATCGGGAACAAGTCGTCGATCCAAAGGCTATGACGGAGGAAGTCCTGAAGGAAGTTCATGGAGGATCATCTGGTGGACACCTAGGGATAAAGAAGACCCTGGAGAAGCTGAGAGAGCGGTTCTACTGGATCGGATGCCGAACAGACGTGGAGAACCACTGCGCGAGGTGCCACGATTGCGCAGCCAGCAAGGGCTCAGGACGAAGACGACGGGGTCCACTGAAGACCTACAACGTGGGCGGCCCCATGGAGAGAGTGGCCATCGATGTTGCTGGGCCATTCCCGTTAAGCGAGGCAGGGAACCGCTACATATTAGTCATCAGCGACTACTTTACCAAATGGCCGGAGGCGTATGCGCTCCCTAACCAAGAAGCCGCGACGATCGCAGAGACCCTGGTGAAGAAATTCGTCAGCCGGTACAGAGTACCCCTGGAGCTGCACTCCGACCAAGGGAGGAACTTCGAGTCGCAGGTGTCCAGAACCTATGCCAGCTGCTGGGAATCCGGAAGACAAGGACAACGCCGCTACACCCTCAGTCCGACGTGATGGTAGAGCGATTCAATCGCACCATCGAGAACCATTTCCGAATAGTTGTCAGCGAGCACCAGAGGGATTGGGACAAGCATCTTCCACTATTTCTCCTGGCCTACCGCGCCACCGTGCATGAAGCCACCGGGTGCACACCAGCCCGGGCCACGTTTGGGAGGGAGCTCCGTCTACCCGTCGATCTTGCCTTCGGCCGACCTGGGAATGATCCGATCCCGGTAAGCCAGCTTTGTCAAGAACTGGTCGACCAACTGGAGGACGTGCACGCGTTCGCGAGGAGGAAACATCGGATCGAGACCGACCGAATGAAGACCCGATACGACCAGCAGACGGATGCCGGAGGATTCAACGAGGACGACCTGGTCTGGCTCTTCAACCCATTACGGAAGAAAGGACTGTCACCCAAACTGCAGAAGTCCTGGGAGGGCCCGTACCGAGTCGTGAAACGGATCAACGATGTCGTCTACAGGATCCAGCGGAGTCCGAGGGCGAAGATGAAGATCGTGCATCGAGATCGCCTGGCAGCCTACGGAGGTACACAGACGGACCAATGATTGATCGAGACGATCAGCCTTTTTAGGAAGGGGGTGGTGTTACGGCTGTGAGTTTGTGTCATCACTCGCCGCATGAGTCACAACTGCCCCAGGGCTGGGCTGTGCCCTGCCTCCTGTATGCGCGCGCCTTATGCAACAGGGCTACTAGGACAAAGGGATAGGTCAGAATATTCGTGATTGGACCAGCAATGGAAACCTCGAGAAGCCGTGGACCCTGGATGGATTTAGAAGCATTTATTGAGCCACCGACCTGCTATATAAGAGTGACCCGTCAAGCAGTGGTTGTTGTTGTGTTTTATGAGCTAGTGCGAGTATTTATCCCGGGCGACAGAAGTGTGGTGACTTGCCGAACCCCTAGTGGAGCGGGGAAGTGAGACTCCTACAGAGGAACTGTGTCTTGAGCGAGTAAGTTTATTTCCAGTGCGACAGAAGTGATTGTGCTACATTGTGAAACGGTGAGTAGTACGGTGACAGACCTAGTGCAGCTATTTCCAGCGAGCGTACAGGAGCGGACTCATTAGCGAAGAGGATTAACTGTGGTCTGTTGACAAGTGAAAGGGAAAGTATTCTCGACGTGAGGAAACCGGAGTAAGGTAATGATTGAGTAGTGTATTTTTCTGGCTGCAATAAAATTAATTATTTCTTTAAGCAGTAATTGGTGTTGTGCTTCCTACCCACCGTAATCCAGTTAACAAAAGTGCCACTAGGGGTGGCACGTAACAATACTAATATATAAAAATGAGATGGTGTGTGTCTGTCTGTCTGCCTGTGTGTTACTCAATAACACTTGAACCACTGGTTCGATATAAATGAAATTTTGCATGGGCGTAGCTGATTTACCAGGCTTACATAAAGGCTACTTTTGATTTCGATATTTTGCACTATTTTAAAATGGCGACTATTTTCATATTTTCATTCCAAATAAAAAGAGAACGCTAAGAAATAGCAAATCTTTGATGGCACTACGAGCTTTAAAATTTAATTTTCTATTCGAAGGGTCCTTATCAATTTTCGTGTATCTCCAACGGTTAGCGAGTAAAACCCACATTTGTGACGTCACTACACCCTTTTTGTTTCAAAATTTCATATTTCCATCATCTCTATCTATATATATATAAGAATGAAAGTTTGTCTGTTTTTCTGAATTTCTACGGAAATTTGCGTTATTTACTCGTTTCAGACTGTTTTATGGCGGATGCACACGAACATAAAATGTTTGTCTGTTTGTCTGTATGTCTGTCTGTCTGTTCGTCTGTGGACAATTTTGTTCCCTTATAACTCGAGAACGGCTGGGTGGATCAGCGTCAAATTTGGTACAGATATCCTTCAGAGGCACGACACTAATCGTTGATGTAAATCTTCTCAGTACCTCTCCTAAAAGGGGATCTACCCGCCTTAAATTCTTGCTGAAATAGGCGTATAAGGGCGAGACAAAGTTCCTTTTTCAGCCCCTCAATGTGAGAAATGAAACTCGGGGCCCATTACATTACTGAGATAGTTTGCAAACGGCTAAAGGTTATAACGGAACTAAATTAAGCTGTAAAATTCATCAATACATATAATGCGCTTAAGGGGGTCAAGGGGTACTGTAGATTTTTTTCACGAGATTTACACGTGCTGGTGTGGTACGGATGGTCTATTATATCCCTATCCCTATATTGTTATGTTATTATTATAATTATTATTCTGATACTACGGCCTACAACGACGAGACAAAACTTATTTAAAGCCCCTTGGTGTCAGAAACAAAACTCGGGGCCCCTAAACAGCCGTAAAGGGTCCCCGAAAACTACATTTTTAAGGCTCTAAAACCAAGAGTTTCTGAGATATTCCCAGAAAACTAATTTCATTTAATAAACTAATGTAGGAATACAAGCCAGTAACCATGACAAAAGTGTCTCAAAATGTTACATCCTACTTTCCATCTATTTCTGCAAGAAGTAATGCCACTCCATTTATAAAATTTCTGTGAAAGTTTGCAACTAACTCTAAGGTTATCACGGAACCATCAAAAACTGTCAAATTCATCAATACGCTTAAGGGGGTCAAGGGGTACCCAGCATTTTTTCACAAGACTTAAACGTGCGATATGTCGTACAGAAGGTCTATTATATCATCAAACAGCAACATTATTTTCAAAAATTCCTGATTTGAAATAGTTTATTTTTTATTTTATTTTTTTGCTTTTAGGAATTTGGGCCATTGAGGCTAAAAGAATTGAATTTTTATGCACCACAAGCCTTTATAATTTATTAAAGGGGTCTTCCTCTGGATGGGGACTTGGCACAACAGTGAAGGCCAGTTTCATTTGACGTGTATTGAGTTTCGCCTACGAGGTTTTCATTTTTATTTTCACGTCAGGGAGTTCACGTTAGGTAAATTAAGTTTCAGAGCATATTTTAACTAATCATTTTTCTTTGTCAACAAAGAGGTTCCAAGCCTCTAACCATTGCAACAGTAGCTCAATTGATTACGTCTGTTTATTAATGCCGAAGACCGTTCGAAGAATGGTTACTTCTGCTAGTAAATAATATATTCAAAAACAGAATGTCACCTCAAGTCCAACGACCTCTCATACATGTCCCTAGCCTTATTGATTCATGAGATATTAAAAAGCTAATGACCTTAGATCTTTTGGGTAAATTCGTTGGTCATGGAAGAGGGTTGACCATCCTGAGTCCTATGACACCTCACTTAACCCTCTCTGATTATTAGTTAGCGAGATATTAACAAAAGTGCAGTTAGGCCCTTTTGACATAAATAAATAATATATTCAAAAACAGAATGTCACCTCAAGTCCAACGACCTCACATACAGTTCCCTAGCCTTATTGATTCATGAGATATTAAAAAGCTAATGACCTATTGGTTTTGGATCTTTTGGTTATTAAAAAAAACCTCATCTCTAAATCATTATTCAAAAAGCCCGCCCGCTTACAAAAAAAACAAGTGCGCATGCGTAAAAAGGTTAATTCATAGTAGCAATCGGCTCTTCACATGCGTTTCATGTGGAACAACGTTTAATTTCATCATAGCATTAGGGACCATGGGCCAGTCCATAGGGACCAGTCCAAAGGGACGGGTCTAAAGGGATTAGTCAAAAGGGGCTCGTCCACAAGGACTCGTCCACAAGGACCTGTCAACAATGACCAGTCCAAAGGGGCCCGTCCACAGGGACCCGACCACAGGGACCTGTCAACAATGACCTGTCCACAAGGACCTGTCAACAATGACCTGTCAAAAAAGGACTAGTCCACAGGGATCCACCAACAATGACTCGTCAACAAGGACCCGTCCAAGGGGCTAGTCAATAGGGGGCCAGTCCACAGGGACTCGACTACAATGACAGGGCCTCTGGCCTCAAGACCTAACATACCCCTTTTTGAATATTGGTTTGCCTATCGATAAGTGGCACTTGGAAAAACTTGTTGATCACCCCTCGTGGGTGGGGTTAGGTTAGATTACACTACAGCCACCATCTTTAAAAAGCCCGCCCTCTTACAAAAGCTATGAGTGGGCATGCGTAAAAGCAAACAACAAGCATGTTAATTCATATTGGCTATCCACCGTATATATGTCTCTTGTGTAGAACAGCGTTTAATTCCATATTGGCATTCAAACTCTCACATGTTGCACTTGGAAAGCAAGATTTTCTAAAAAATACAATTTCACCCCCTAGTAGGGGTAGGGTTTATTTTGGGGTGGAAATATGTTGTCAATTGGAAAGAGGGTATCAGCCCGAGTTCAATGACACCTCATTCGTCAAAATACGACCATGCGTTCGAGAGATATCGCGCCGCCGCCATCTCGTGTGGAGGGTGTGGAGGAGGTGGATATAGAACCCGTACAAAGCCACTACCCCATGTAACCTTAGTTTCTGATCAACCCTCGTATGTCAGCAAATCATTCAACATTATACTACCTGAGCTACAAACATAATAGCTTCAACAATATTTTAAGTTTTAAATATGACAATATGTTCACGCCACAAGTATTCAGGCACACCAACAACCTGCAGCAAATATTGTTTGTAATCATCCCCGCAACATCCTGTAGTCCAGTGTTTCCCAAACATTTTTGTGTGAGTACCACTTTAAGAGATGAAAATCTCTCGCGTACCACCTAACGGTTGGGAGATATAGTAACAAAACCCCCACCACCACCACTACCTAGCAGACCAAAAGATGGATTGTAAATTGTGTTTTGTTAGAGGTAGACTGTTGAAGTTCAAATAATAAAATGTGTGTCGAGTTGTTTTATTATGTATTACAATAAGTATCAATTCAAACATTCAGAAATGACACTGTACAAATAATATTAATAGAAGATCTCGTAATAATTGAACATAAAAACCAAAGTTCAGCTAACAACTTCAATGTGAAAGGGGAGTTTGAAAATTAGAAGCCAACTTAGGAATGTCTGGTTTAAGAATGCTGAGTCTCAAACGAAGATCGTTTTCCACTGTAAGGAGCGTATTCAGGTATTTATTCTTGAGTTAAACAAGAGAAGAAAATGCAGTCTCGCACAAGTACGAAGTAGTGAAAGGCAGTAAAAATCTAATTGCTTCGTCGGCTATGTCTGCATAGTCTGCACGCCCCTCAACTCAAACGTTTGCCTTAGTTCTGAGTCACAATTCAATTCATAAAACTTCTCCTTATCTTTGGCCTTAAAGTCATCAAGCAACATATTGAACCCTTGCAAAGAAGCATATGAGACTCAATTTCTGGGGGTGTAACAGTCCATTTCGTAAAGTTGTTGTTAAGCGCTTCTTATAACATGCAGGGTAACATATAACAAAATAACATGCAGGAAAAAGTGAATACCAGGATTAAAACATATGAATTTAATAAACAGATCAACAAATTTACACTATTTACAACAAAAAGAAAAAAACAAGGTCTCCCAAATGACACCCACTTGAATTAATAAAAATTGCCAAACTAGGCCTGATCTCAGGAGAGATCGTCAACATCTGGACCAAATGTCCCCAAACACTGCAATGACATGTGCGTGTGCGGCTTTTCTACATTCGTTACGATGTGTACAAATTAATGCAAGATTCGTTACCATCCAGTAAATCTTCAGGGGACGAATCTGCATTGTCTTAGAGCTAGACAGACACGAGGAACCAACTAAACACTAATTAAACTAATCCGACACTTCCTACGCTAAATAAGACAAAAATAATTTCCGAATGAAATTGGAATCAAAGAACTGCCGTAGCAAACAACATTAACTCCTAAAATTAGGACGTTTCAAATCAACACAAGTATATCACCACGTGACCAATCAAGAAAAATACACATATGGCCGCTTGCCATGTTTACAAGAGAAATACAAAATACACCCAACGGTGTCACAACAGACAAAATCTAACAATACAAACAAATGAAATGCGTCACAGAAATCGCTAGGCTCAAAGCCAACATTTACATCATAAAACAAACATTTCATTTCATACGATATGCGGTAATTCGTAACGGACATGGCGAATTCCCAATTAAAATTATGATCCAATGACCATTAAAAGAACAGGTTTGCTACAGATAGCTTACAGGGGTCAGTCGGTCAGCTGGACTGCCTAAACGATGAATCACCAGACATAGACGGGCGCAAGGTGGAATCTGCACATCTGTCAACCCACGTGTCAATAACCTCGACCTGCCGTAGCAATGGTCCGAGTCTCGAAGAAGCGTGCTCAGAATAGCACATAATATAAGTGTGTGTGTGTCAAAATAAAATATCTTAGCATTTCCCAAGGAAATCCAAGAATCAGCACAGGACAAGGTACAGTAGCCTCGAAGAGCGCTTTGCCTTTCCATAAAAATACAACCACAATAGTATGAGGGCGGTAGACACATTCTACCCCTCATCACGAAGAATCAATACGCACACCTTGACACAATACACACACCAGAATCACACGTATGGGTTAGACAGAAACCTGAAATAAAGGACATAAAATATTTTCCACCGACTTGCGCTCCCAATCTAGTCCGTGACTAAAGAACCTGAAAAGGAATCTCAAAAAAACTCAAAAAATATAGAACTAAGGTGTTCTACAGTGACATCTTAACTTGTTGCGCTCGGCAACCCTAGTATGAATAAAAACCTGTTCGTAAAACATCTAACAACCTTACCCCCCTTCTCCTACTAAAAATGAATTTGAATAAAAGCACCATTTATCGACCATGACGAATTTCGCATTCGCATGAATAAAATCAAAATACACACGCCGTGCATACTAATAATGACTCATAAGAAAAATATACAATCAAACAAACATTTTGGCCACTTGCCAACGTACATTTAAATATAACAGTGTCGGCGCACAAAAATCTATATACACAAGAAAACCATGAATTTATTTACTCGTGTCAGGAACAAATATATTACATAACAGACTATGTACAAAATGGGCAAAACAATGGCAACACTTGAACATTTAAGGTTCTAAATAATGCATGACAAATATTTTGTCATGTCACGTCCATTTGGTGTAGCCTTCACCAGATCCTCCATGGTGCACAGGATAGGACACAGACTGCACTGAAGCAGATGACCCATAGTCTGTTGTTCTTCACCGCATTCACAAAGGACCGGGTCGCTGCAAAAAAACCATTTATGAAGGTTGGACTTGGATCTGCCAACACCAGATCGCAATCTGTTGAGAGACTTCCAAGTTGTCCAAACCTCTGTATGTCCTGCTGGGAGGCTTTCAGATGGAACCATCCACTGGGTAATGTGGGGGTTTCTGGTCAGCCAAGATGTAATCCTCAAAACCTGAGGTTTGTCAGTTAGGCATTCAGTTGTGTGAAGAAAGCTTCTTCTGGACTTCAGTCGAGAGTGGGCTGGTTGAAGGCTAAACAATGGATGTGCTTGAGACACATCAACCCTAGATCTCACACATTTAGCTGCAGTTTCTCTTCTGATATCTGGGGGTGCAATGCCTGCTAAACAATACAGTTTATCACCTGGCGTGGGTCTCAGGCAGCCAGTGATAAGTCTACACGTTTCATTTAATGCAGTATCAATCTGCTTGGTATGACACGACCTATACCACACAGGACATGCATATTCTGCTGCAGAGTAACAGAGTGCTAAAGCAGTGGTTCTTATTGTTTGAGCTTGAGTCCCCCAGCTGGTACCAGATAATTTGCGAAGGAGGCAGTTTCTTGCGGATACCTTATTTTTGGTGTTTAGACAATGTCTTTCATACGTGAGTGCACGATCCAATGTAATCACTAAGTATTTGGGATTCACACAGTGATCCAACAGCATGCCTTCCCACGTTACATGCAGTTTCCTCTTTGCCTGTCTGTTCTTGAGATGGAAAGCGCAGACTTGTGTTTTCAAAGGATTTGGAAAAAGAAGAATAAAAATTATTTACAACGTTCCCGCGTCTAATCTAGCTACATATTGAATAAATCAATGGTTTGTACATCACCGTGCAGCCTGTAGAATATCAACCTCCATCCCAATGCATTCCCCCACGGGAAATCTACTCCTTCATCGTCGACGTTCTGGTAGAGGCGTAGCACTTAATTCCACCAATCGACCTTCCTGTAGACATCTTGGCGTGGCTTCTTGGAAAGAAATGTTCAAAGTTATTATTCTACCTAGCTAGAATCGCTATGAGCTACTGACTTTCACTCAAAATGTCCTGGGCGATTACTCAACGTTGAACTGGCCCTATCTAAGCATTTTCTTACTTCACACGTACATATACATCACACAAAATATAACACAAAATTTACAGAAAATATTACAATCTTCGTCCACCACGCAACTGGCTTTTAACGAGTCTCACAAATTACGTCTACCGCGTAGCGCTTATCTCAACTAGAGATCTCCCTCCGCTAGGCCTGAACTCTGCTCCCAAGAGCACAATAAAATGTTCGTTCAGACAGACGTGAAGTATGCTCACTAGAGCCTGATAAAATCGTGCTTCAAACTGGCGTGAACGATGCTCCTCAGAGCCCGATAAAGTTGTGTTTCAAACTACTCATCACCGATCAATTTATTAGAAACTGACAGAAAGGAGTGGAGTGGGGGCAATCTGTGAAAATAATCTGCAATTTTCAACTCACAGACTTGGGACAAGTATCAAACTTCTTCTTTTAATTTAAACGTCTCAATGCACTCATGCGGAATCCTATCGCATCGGCGGTTCTTCATACACGTGTTTTTAGCGCCTTTTTTTGTTACGCAAATCTCTGCGTGATTTAGGCGTCCTCTCTCCTGATTCGCTGATTCAGTCGTGTATCGGTCGGAAATTCATTTCTGGCACGCCCATAATGACGCCGACTTGGATGCGCGTTCACCCTGAATTTGTCCTTGAACTCGGCTTAACCGGTCATCCACAGGAATAACTACCACGCCACCCCTGTTGTAAGCGTTGCGACACACTACCTGTCTTCCCTTTGTCATTCTCCAACATGTATTGCCTGGGTATCAGTAATAATAATAATAAAAATCATGAAGACTTATTGATCGGCAAATCAATAAGGATTCAATATCAAAGTTTATATATTTTAAAATTTTATATTTTATATTATTATATTGTTGTATTTTTCGTAACGTAGATAATATACATATTTTTTGTAACATCACCACGTACCACTACAGCAGTACGATCGTACCACCAGAGGTACGCGTACCACAGTTTGGGAAACGCTGCTGTAGACTATTATCAAATGACAAGTAATTCTTTTCAGATAATTTTTCCCCATCGAACTCGTAATCTGGTTTAGGAGAACAACCTGACATACTACATACCGTTACTTTATTCATCGTAAGAATGGGATTGAAGGGGACTGGGAAAAAGGGGCTAAGTCATAATCTTAAAATGGTCAGTAAAACCGTTTAAAGAGTTTATCTCTGTTTACCAAATTAGTGTCACGTGCCACCCCCTAGTGGCACTTTTGTTAACTGGATTACGGTGGGTTGAAGCACAACACAGATTGCTCCTTTAAATGAAATAATTAACTTTATTGCGGCCTGAACATACACCACTCATCAGCAAATACAAGCAATTATTACCTTACTCCAGTTTCCTCAAGTCTCTTCCTTATGGAGAGCTCTTGACCCCTTTCACTCGTCAACAAACCACAGAAGTTAATCCGTGCTAATGAGTCCGGTCCCGTACGCTGGCTGGAAATAGCTGCACTAAGTCTGTCACTCACTGTTTTGCAACTCACCACAATGACCTCTGTCGCACTAGGAAAGCACACTCGCTCAAAACACAGGCAGTCCCCTGTATGCTTCTCACTCCCTTCGCTGTCAAGAGAATCGGCTTTACTAGGGGTTTCGCAAGTCACCACACTTCTGTCGCTCAGGATAAACGCTCGCACTAGCTCGTAAAACACAACACACACTGCTTGACAGGTCGCTCTTATATAGCAGGCCGGTGACTCAATAAATGCTTCTAGACCCATCCAGGGTTCACGGCTTCTCGAGGTTTCCTTCACTGGTTGAGTCACGAATATTCTGGACCATCCCTTTGTCCTAGTAGTCCTGTTGCATAAGGCGCACGCAATACACAGAACCAGGGCACAGCCCAGCCCTGGGGCAGTTGTGACTCATGCGGCGAGCGATGACACAAAATCACAGCCGTAACACCACCGCCTTCCTTAAAGGCTGATCGTCTTGATCAATCATTGGTCCGTCTGTGTCCCTCCGTAGGCTTCCAGGCTATCTCGATGCACGATCTTCATCTTCGCCCTCGGGCTCTGCTGGATCCTGTAGACGACATCGTTGATCCGTTTCACGACTCGGTACGGGCCCTCCCGGAACTTCTGCAGTTTGGGTGACAGGCCTTTCTTCCGTAATGGGTTGAAGAGCCAGACCAGGTCGTCCTCGTGGAATCCGCCGGCATCCGTCTGATGGTCGCATCGGGTCTTCATTCGGTCGGTCTCGATCCGCAGTTTCCTCCTCGCGAACGCGTGTACGTCCTCCAGTTGGTCGACCAGTTCTTGACAATACTGGCTTACTGGGACCGGACCATTCCCAGGTCGGCCGATGGCAAGATCGACTGGTAGACGGAGTTCCCTCCCAAACATGGCCCGGGCTGGCGTGAACCCGGTGGCTTCATGCACGGCGGTGCGGTAGGCCAGGAGAAATAGAGGAAGATGTCTGTCCCAATCCCTCTGGTGCTCGCTGACGACTATTCGGAGATGGTTCTCGATGGTGCGATTGAATCGCTCTACCATCCCGTCGGACTGAGGGTGTAGCGGCGTCGTCCTTGTCTTCCGGATTCCCATCAGCTGGCATAGGTTCTGGAACACCTGCGACTGGAAGTTCCTCCCTTGGTCGGAGTGCAGATCCAGGGGTAATCCGTACCGGCTGACGAATTCCTTCACCAGGGTCTCTGCGATCGTCGCGGCTTCTTGGTTCGGGAGCGCATACGCCTCCGGCCATTTGGTAAAGTAGTCGCTGACGACCAATATGTAGCGTTTCCCTGCCTCGCTTAACGGGAATGGCCCAACAACATCGATGGCCACTCTCTCCATGGGGCCGCCCACGTAGTAGGTCTTGGGTGAACCCCGTCGTCTTTTTCCCAGGTACGGCATATGAAGCCATCCCTCACAACAAGCGAGTCCCACTGCGCCCAGTAGGACTTAAACTTTGGGCTGCAGTCACTCACAATGTTCCACCCGGGTCTAGGGACACAGGCCCTCTTCCATTCGGCTATCAGTCCCAGGTCATCATCTTCTGCTTGTGCCCGCCTGAAAGATTCGCGGCTCCACCTTCCTTGAAGTTCCACGCTAGTCCTTCGGCACTGTATCCTGGTGTTCTCCTCCCTTCGGACACAGAAGGTGCAGTCTTCGGGGCACGGTCTTCGTGACAGGGCGTCGGCGTTAGAATGCAGTTGGCCTTTCCTGTGCTGAATCTCAAAGTTGTACTGTTGAAAACTCTCTAACCACCGCGCGAGTTGACCCTCGGGCTGCTTGAAGTTCAGGAGCCACCGCAGGGATGCATGGTCGGTCCTGATGAGAAATTCTTGCCCGTACAGGTACTTGTGGAAGTGTTCAATGGTCTTCACGATGGCGAGCAGCTCCTTCCTGGTGACGCAGTAGTTCCTTTCTGGCTTTGACAAGGCCTTGCTGAAGTAGGCCACTACTCTCTGCTCGCCGTCCACTACTTGCGACAGGATTCCCCCTATGCCACAGTCGCTGGCATCGGTATCGACGATGAACCTCGTTCCAGGTCTGGGGTAGGCCAGAATAGGCGCGGTGCACAGAGCCTGCTTGAGTTGTTCGAAGGCACTGTGGCATTCTGCTGTCCGCGTGAAGAGTTGGTCCTTCTCAGTCAGTCGATGTAAAGGTTTGGCGATGTCGGCGAATCCTTTCACGAAGCGACGGTAATAAGTGCAGAGTCCCAGGAAGCTTCGTAGTTGGGACTTGTCCTTCGGAACTGGCCACTCCCTCACAGCTGCGGTCTTCTCTGGGTCGGTGCGCACCCCCTCCTCGGAGACGATATTCCCAAGGTACTGGACCTGCTTTTGGAAGAGCTGACACTTCTTGGGGCTCAACTTCAGCTGGGCAGCCCGTAGCTTCATCAAGATCTCCTTCAGGTTGCTGTAGTGCTCCTCGAAGCTTCTCCCCAGAACGATGACGTCATCTAGGTAGACCAGGCAGGTCTTCCAGTGTAGTCCCCTCAGGATGGACTCCATTAGCCTTTCGAAGGTCGCAGGGGCGTTGCACAGACCGAATGGCATGACGGTGAACTGCCAGAGCCCGCTGCCCACAGAGATCGCCGTTTTCTCGCGGTCCTTAGGGTGGACCTCCACCTGCCAGTAGCCACTCTTCAAATACAAGGTGGAGAACCATCTTGACCCTGATATGGTGTCCAGCGTGTCGTCGATCCGGGGTAGAGGGTAGCTGTCCTTCTTCGTGACACGTTCACCCGCCTGTAATCCACGCAGAACCTGGTGGAACCGTCCTTCTTCCTCACTAGCACGACCGGAGAACTCCAAGGACTATGTGATAGATCGATCACTCCTTGCTCCTTCATCTCTTCTACCAACCGGGCGACTTCAGCTTGCCTGGCAAGCGGGACACGTCGGAATGGGGCCCTAATCGGTGCGCTGTCCCCAACGTCGATTTTGTGCTGAACCAAGCTTGTCCTGCCGAAGTCTCTGCTCGCCACGGAGAAGACATCCTGGAATTCGTGTAGCAGGTCCCGAAGTTGGCGTGATTGTTCCTCGTCTAAATGATCCTGGGATCCTTGGTACAGCTTCTGTAGTTCTTCTTGCAGGGCGCGTCTTCTTCGGTTGTCCGTCAGCAGGTGTCCGTCCGTCGTGTCTGTGATGTGGGCAATCCAGGTAACGGGCTCGCAGACTCCTAGGATGGTGTCCCGGTGAACCGTAATATCGTAGTCGTTCAGGTTGGACAGGCGGCGTACTGCCGAGACGTCGTATTGATGAGAGTCATGGCAACTCGCAATCCTTTTGTCTGGATGTCCTCATATTTTGGCTCGATGACAGCCACCACTCCCTCAGCTGTTCCGTCTACAATTACGACAGCGCTGACTTCCGTCCAGGCGGCAACGATGACGTCCTCTCTCAGCCTTACTCGTCGTGCGGCGACGGCCTCGTGTGCTGGTTGCAAAGCAAGTTCCTCACTTCCGAAGTGCAGAGTGTTGGTACTCGGATCCAAGATGATGTTGTTCTGGTCCAGGAAGTCCAGTCCGATGATCACTTCGTTTGATACGTCAGCCACAAGCACTGGATGCTTTATCGCCCGTCGACCAATGACGAACTCCAGTGATGCTTCGCCATGTACCGGTGCGGTCTCTCCGGTCGCGGTTATTAGCTGGAGGTTCCTTTGTGTGGGTTGCACTCTCCACTTCGGTATCACGGTATGACTGACGATAGTCCTCGATGCTCCCGTGTCAATTAGCATGGGCCAGCTCTCTCCGTTGACGACTCCGTCGACCATCAGGCTGCTATTATCCCTCCGTAACTGCATCACACGAACTTGGACTGCCGGGGCTTGACGCTTGTCACAAGCCAACGTTTGCTCCCCAAGGCTGGCTGATACTTGCTTTCCTGGGCCACGCGGTTTCCCTACGACTGACTGTACCGACGGAAACCTTTGGCGGCGGTGATCACCGCAGTCCTTGCTCAGGTGGCCTCTCTTACGGCAGGTCCAGCAGGTCGGTAGTCCTCTTCCTGGCCGCCTCTCCGGATGTCCTTCGGCTACGTTTTTGTTGGTGGTACTGCGACTCTTGAAGAACTGGCCTAGCGCCTCCATCAGTTCATCGGCCAGGGGCTTGGTCTTGTAGGCTTTGGCTGGTTCGTCGACGTCCTCCTGACGCACCCGCGCGTGCATTCTAGATGCCTGTTTTGCCGTCTCGAACTCAAGTGCGTGGCTCAGCGCATCTGCCAGGGTCTTATTGCGCGCGAGTCGCAGCGCCTGTTGAGTGTCCGAGTCCCGTAGCCCGTCGGTGAAAGTCTGCGTCGCTATCTGCTCCACAAATTCGGCTGGCGCTGTTGGGTAGGCGAGCCTTACGAGGCGTGCGATGTCCATCTCGAACTCCTGCAGGGTTTCCGCGTTCTTCTGTACCCGGGTCCGGAGCTGCATCTGGTAGGCCTGCTGAAGATGGCTATCTCCATATCGGGACTCCATATGGGCGATCAGTGAAGCGTAGTCCTGGGATCCAGTCGGGATGGCCTGAAGGACGTTAAGGGCGTCACCTCTCAGCGCTACAATGAGAGCTGTAGCCTTTTCTGTGTTGTTCCAGTTATTTATGGAACAGGCCGCCTCGAATTGACGTAAGTAGGTGCTCCACGGGACCTTTCCGTCGAAGGTTGGGGGCGTCACTCTGCTATGTCCCGTTCCTGATATTCCCGGTGTAACGGTTGGCGGGCGTTGGCGCAGCTCGGCAACTTCCTCTCGTAGAGCGTTGAATTTCTCTTCCATCCCCGTCAGTGGGCGTTGGCGCAGCTCGGCAACTTCCTTTTGTAAGGCGTTGAATTTCTCCTCCACCCCCATCAGCGGGCGTTGGCACACCTCGGCAACTTCCACTTGTAAGGCGTTGAATTTCTCCTCCACCCCCATCAGCGGGCGTTGGCGCAGCTCGGCAACTTCCACTTGTAAGGCGTCGAACTTCTTTTCCACTGCTGCGACTTCCTCACGTAGGCCCTGTTCTAATTTCCTTTGGCTCTCCTCTAATTTTGTCAGCAGACACTCTTCCAGATTTTTCTGGCCATCCAGAAATTTGGCCGTTAGGTCCTCTGCTAACTTATTCTGGCCGTCCTTCAGGTCCTCTGCTAACTTCTTCTGGCCATCCTCCATCTACTTCTGGCCATCCTCCATCTTCTTCTGGCCGTCTTCCATCTTCTTCAGGTCATGCATCAGGTCCTTGGCTAATTTCTTCTGGCCGTCTTCCATTTTCTTTTGGCCGTCTTCCATCTTCTCCTGGCCGTCTTCCATTTTGGTTTCCATGCCACTTAACTTTTCTAGCTATGCTGCCAATTGCGCCTCCATTTTAGTTGTTTGTCTTGTAAAGGGCATGCACTCACAGGAAAATTAGAGAAAATGACCTGCTCGGGTTTTGAAACCAGGACCGCCAGGTGTTGTGCTTGTGCTTGAGTTCGTAATCCGGCTTCTGACACCAGTTGTTACGTGCCACCCCCCTAGTGGCACTTTTGTTAACTGGATTACGGTGGGTTGAAGCACAACACAGATTGCTCCTTTAAATGAAATAATTAACTTTATTGCGGCCAGAACATACACCACTCATCAGCAAATACAAGCAATTATTACCTTACTCCAGTTTCCTCAAGTCTCTTCCTTATGGAGAGCTCTTGACCCCTTTCACTCGTCAACAAACCACAGAAGTTAATCCGTGCTAATGAGTCCGGTCCCGTACGATGGCTGGAAATAGCTGCACTAAGTCTGTCACTCACTGTTTTGCAACTCACCACAATGACCTCTGTCGCACTAGGTAAGCACACTCGCTCAAAACACAGGCAGTCCCCTGTATGCTTCTCACTCCCTTCGCTGTCAAGAGAATCGGCTTCACTTGGGGTTTCGCAAGTCACCACACTTCTGTCGCTCAGGATAAACGCTCGCACTAGCTCGTAAAACACAACACACACTGCTTGACAGGTCACTCTTATATAGCAGGCCGGTGACTCAATAAATGCTTCTAGACCCATCCAGGGTTCACGGCTTCTCGAGGTTTCCTTCACTGGTTGAGTCACGAATATTCTGGACCATCCCTTTGTCTTAGTAGTCCTGTTGCATAAGGCGCACGCAATACACTGAGCCAGGGCACAGTCCAGCCCTGGGGCAGTTGTGACTCATGCGGCGTGCGATGACACAAACTCACAGCCGTAACATTAGTTTAAAAAATAACAATCACATATATTTGTTTCCTTTCCTACTACCTATATAATTTTTAAACCATTTTAACTAATATCTGGAGTAAAATGGCCGTTATATTTTTAGACCTTTCTTTCTCATACACTGTTTCTTGTTTTCCCGGTAAACTTGGATCTAAGTAATATTTTCCAAAGCAACGTGGGCATTGTTTAGGACCATGAAAGAAACTTTAATTCACACAATAAGATAAAACATAACCCTTTCTTTCCATGTACCCTTGGTTTTTAATCGCGAGACAGACAGTAAGTTACCACAACATGCATTTTGCCAACCAAGAATACCGTGACGTAAGAAGTTGGAGCGGAAATTGCAAGCAGCTGCGAGCGGATTAGATATCAACTCCTCCTCACATATAAATATTTGCGTCTTCTCTACCCCGCAATATCCGGCTTTAACAAAGGCACGCAACACAGTCGATGCAATCACAATATTGAAATTACATTTTATTTCCCCAGTCATCTTGAAATATTCCTCTCCAACTTAAGCATCTTCTTCTCCCGATGATACAGTGTATTGTACTGCCATTGTTTCAGCGTGTGATCAGTAGAGAAATATCAGCAGATGGCGTAGATCGTTGATCTGGTTTTGCTGACTTGAAGGACCACTCATCATCGCTCTTCCAAAAGCCCTTGACGTATAATCATAAAATGTGTTAAACATATTCCTTGCAAAACCTAAAAACCCACGGAGAACGGATTTTTAGAAATTCGAGATTCAGGGAGTGAAGTGGTGGAGAAAGTATTTTTAATTAGTTACTTTATTACGGAAAGTGAAATTTGACTGATAAAGACGCCTTTAATATAAACAAATGAGTGTTCGAGAAATCTGATAATTCTAGGGGTGAGAAGCTGCATGTTCGGGAGTTAAGTTTGTCGCTTAACATTGCGTGGATAACTTCTTGTTGTTAAGCTTTGGTCCGAAAGGTTCTCCATGCGGCTGAGTGATATCTCATTCAACAGAAATGAAGAAGTCCAGTTTGCAGTGTGATGTCTATATTTAATAGTATACCATTATACCGTATACAGTTGGTTGCTTCATGGAGTGAAGTTCTTAGTAAGCTCGAAGAGCGAAATTTAGAGAGAGCAATTTCTTATGATACATGATATTTTATACAAGTATTTTACTCAAGTGGGGGTAGCCGAGTTCTCTCGAGTCTACCCGAATATCCTTTAGCCAATCAAGAGGATTTTTACACAATTGTCTGACTAATGGGATAACAATCCCCGCTTTTTACACAATTGTCTGACTAATGGGATAACAATCCCCGCTTTTTACACAATTGTCTGACCAATGGAATACCAATCCCCCACACAGAAGTCGACCTATCACAAAATATCTTGTATAGTCTTCCAAGAACGAGAAGGTAACTTACAATCAGCACTCATGTTGGAAAAGTGAGGAAGCTTGTTTTGAAAATTATCTTAAGTAACCTTGTTCTGAGATGGAGTGTTCTTGTCGCCGAAAATTGACTACATAACAATTCTTTTAAGTTTATTTGAGGGTTCCTCACATTTCTGAAGGCTAAAATCTGTTTCTGTACTTAAGAGAATACATAGACTTTTACTTAACTTTACGACAGCCAAGCCCTGGTGGTCTTGTGCGTAGTTGAAACTCGCTTACAGGCTAGGGCTTGTGTTTCCATTGTGAGAGAACTGAAAATAATCTTAGAAGTTAAATTCATTAGGAGTCACAGGCTGGGGTTCAATACCAGGCAAGATATGCAATTCAGGCACCCTGTTTAATTGAGGGAGAAACTGTGTTATTCCCTCCTGTTTTTTAAGGGGAGTTCCAATGGATAAAATATGAACAATATCAATTTTCAGATTTGCATACGATGTAAAAGCTGGCACTTTGACGTTTAAAATGATGTATAACACTTGATATTTGTTATTATCAAAACATGTCTAATATTTACTTAAATAATGTAGTGCGCGTTGTAGCGGACCCTGCTCCAAAGCGGGACAAACGCTAGGAAGATGATGATGATGATGATGAATGTAGTGCGCGTTAGATAACATTGAGAATTAGAACAAACAAAGGCATTTTTTCAGAACTTAATTTTTGCACATAAATGATCTATATTTTTCAGTTGTTACTTATCACAGAAGTTTCAAATTTTTACCACCTGTAGCTTGGCTTGTAAATGTGATTTTAACACAGGGATTTTGTTCTAGCTCAAATACATTATGAAAAAATAGATATATATAAATTTTTAAACGAAAAATTTGAGAATAAAGAAAAAAATATTATTATGGTCACAATAGTACAAACACCAAACGCCCGCGTTAAAATACTAAGAATTGATCACTAATTACGGCAATAAAATTTCATCTAAATCTACCCAGTAGTTTCTTCAAAATAGGAACATGAATTTATTAAATATTAACATTAAGAAGATAGGCCATTGGAACTCCCCTTAAATCAATAGGTCAATTTCTACATTCAAATCTCGAAAATGAAGCCACATTGAGCGTGGTGAGAACTAGGATAGGTGACTGGTTCTGGATGTGTTGCAGACTGTGGAATGAAAGGAGTAAATGTTACAGAACTAGCAACCCTACTGCAGGTAAACTCTGCCTTAGAAACACCGCCTCGAGATTTTAGAACTGACTACAAAGCAGTTAACAACCACCACCCTTTCTTCCTCCTCCTCTTTTCCGGCTCCTCTTCTTCTTCCTCTCTTCTCTTTCGTCTTTCTTCTTCTTCCTCTCTTCTCTTTTCTCCACCCCTTCTCTTGCTTTTTTCTTCCCCTTTTCCTCCTCCTCTTTTCTTCTTCCTCCTCCTATTTTCTTCCTTCTCCTCTCTAATTCCTCCTCTTTTCTCCTTCCTCCTCTTATTCTTCCTCCTCTCTTCATTTCTTCTTCTTCTTCTTGTTCCTCTCTCTCTCTCCTCTCTTCTTCTCAAACAATGAATGAATCAATCAATTTTTTTTCTTCCTTCTCTTCTTCTTTTGCTTCTTCCTCCTCTTAGGGGCGTGGTGGTGCAGTGGTCAACCTGTTGCCCTCTTGTCAAGGTGGACCGGGTTCGATTCCCGGTCAATGAGATTTTCGAAGTGAAATGCCATGTCCTATGGTTCAGATTCAACGTTAAAAGGAGGTCCTGTGGCTAGTGGTCGCATGATTAACGGTCACGTAAAACTAAAAGCTTCCTTTCCTCTTCTTCTAGTTATTGTTCCTTCTCTTTGTTGTTGTTATTCTTCCTTCTTCTCTTCCCCTTTCTCCACCTCTTATTGTCTTCTTCCGCCCCTTCCTGTTTTCTTCTTTCTCTTCTTCTTCCGCTTCTTCGTGTTTTGTTCTTACTTTTCTTGTTCTGTTTTCCCCTCTTCTCTTCTTCCTCTGCCTCCAACTCCTCCTCTACTTGTTATTATATTTATACATTCGTTTGTTATTGTTGCTCATACAGCAATGCATTTCCCGTAGTCAAACAATGTAGACTGGCACCAAGAACTTGAACAATAGGTGTGGGTCGGTTCTCGATCACAATGTTCGACTGTTGATGCTCAGTTGTCTAGAGACTCATCCTTGCATGCGTGACTGGAGGGACCCACTTCTAGTAGAGACTAAGAACACAGATCCATCATGTTTAAAGCCTTGTAGCTGTGTGTGTGTGTTAGCGGCTTCGGTGGTGTAGTCGGTAGCATGCTGAGCTTCTATGCCCAAGATAGTGGGTTCAAACCCGGACGAAGCCGTCGGATTTCTTTAAGAGTGTTAAAAATCCCTCAGTATGCCTTCCTTCGGAGGGGAAGTAAAGCCGGCGGTCCCATGTCATAGATTTATGGCATGTTAAAGAACCTTCCACTAATTGCACCTGTGTGAAGCTAAATTGTATAGGTTAAGAATGTAAACAACGCTCTTAGGTTTCTACGTTCGTTGCCAAGAGCCGACTGCGGTGGCGTCTAGTAGCTAAGTTCTGAATTTGGCCTAGTAGTCGTTGACGGTGGGGCTTGGCGGCAAAGGTAGGAACTATTTGAAAAAATCTAAGTTGCAGTACTTAAATAAAAAAACAGATAACACACACTAATACAGTCATCACAATTAACACCAGTTATCAGACAGAATCTACCCACACCCAAAGTACACGGGGCTACATGACCGAGTTGTCGTAGCCCCAAAACGTAAGAACCAACCAACCAACTTGTAGCTGTGGAACAAATTCCTGCTTGGTGGCAGCAGATCTGAGCAGGAGGGATATTTGCGAGCAACCCGCTTAGTCTAACGAAGTTGCAAGCAATACCGCGTATCAGACAATGTTCTATTCCGTTATGACTGGTCAGCCTGTGCCGTGGAACAGAGCAATCCACGTTAAGTTCGCTAGAGATAACTGAGCTTTACATTCATTGTACTGGATGAAAGTATTTTTAAGGTTCATTTTCCTTTAGGTTTGCACATACGGGTGGTAGGCGTGATGGTTGGTTGGTTCCTCAGTTTAGGGGCTGCGACAACGCGGTCATGTAGCCCCCGTGTACTTTGGGTGTGTGTAGAATCTGTCTGATAACCGGTGTTAATTGTGATGGCTGTATGAGTGTGTGTTACCTGTTTTAATTTAAGTAAGGACTGCATACATTACATTTTCAAGTAGTTCCTACTATTGCTACCAAAAGCCACCGTCAACGTCAACTAGATCTGAACTTGGTTACTAGATGCCACCGCAGTCACCTCTTGGCGACGAATGCTGGAACCTAAGAGCGTTAGTCCATTTTAACCTATAATTTAGCTTCACACAAGTGTAATTAGTGGAAGGTTCGTTTACATACCATAAATCTATGACATGGGCCCGCCGGCTTTACTTCCCCTCCGAAGGAAGGCATACTGAGGGATTTTCAACGCTCTTAAAAAATCCGACGACTTCGGCCGGGTTTGACCTTGGGCATAGAAGCTCAACATGCATGTTTGGAACAGAGGGCAGCACGGTGCAGATGGATATTGAGAAGGCTGTGGATGGCAAACCGTGTATCTTTGCTGTATATTATCTTTATGGTCATGTTCCATGCTGGGGTGATTATTAAGAAAAACAATGCTATGAAATGTCTGGCTATCTTTAACTGGACTTTCTTGAATTTTACGCATAATCTAATAAGTCAAATAGACGATCGGAAACTTACCTTAGAAGCAAGTTTGTCTTTATCTGCTGACTGTGCGCAGGTTCCTTGTGTGGCTACAGAGTAAAATAAATTAGTGTATAGCCTACAATAGCCTCCTAAATGGCATGCTATTCGGTATCTGTAGAGAGAGACAGTTAGATACTCGGTATTATTCTTTCCGTGTCCGAATCGAATTATATTTTGCCAGTAAGTAGCATTAGTATTTGCAGCCATAAGATAGTCTTTTGAACATATGTCCTCCATCAAGGGGCAGATCAGCAGGTGTACTGGATCTTGTAACATGCTGCAGTCACAGAACTCATTGTTGACGAGCATGTTCCATTTCTTGAGATTGTTCTTGCAGCGTGAAACCCCCCGTCCTCAGCCTGTTCAATGATTTCCAAATTCCATATGGCAAGTTGTGACCAGGTGCCACTTCTTCTGATACAGGAATAATGGGGTCTTTGATTCTCGGTATGACTCCATTGGCTCATTGTGATGTTTTGATTTCGTTTGGATACTTCAGCAGTTGGATACAAGTTTTTAATGTTCTGGCAGTGTGGCAAACCTTACTAATCCTCCTGTAGAAATGTCTGTTAGTCGCAGATGGGTAGTCATTCCAGTGAAGGCATCGCGAATGCCTGAACACCGCCGACAAAATTCAGATTTCAGAGCTAGCAAGCGAGTAGGTAATTACGTGTGCGCTGTCATCGGCTCATTAAGATATTCAGTAGTGTACTTTGCCACTGTTTGAAGTGAGCGGTTTCTCTCTGCCTCTTCCGTGATTAAAAGTGCAGTGGCGTGCGCCTAAAACGTTCTGTGCAGACACAGGTAGCCTTTATACACCTGCGAATTGGTCTCCTCGGGACAAGTATGGAGCCTACAGTTCCCGTAAGTCGTGGGTTCTATTGAATTTCCAAGGTTGCAGGTTCGAAACCTGGCGCAGTCAGCTGGCATTTGAGGGTGCGCAAATGCGAGGGAGCCGTGTCAGTAGATTTACTGGCACGTTAAAGATCCCCTTCGGGGCAAAATTCCGGCACCCCGGCGTCTCTAAAAGCCAGTGTAGTTAAAAGGGACGTAAAACCAATAACATATTATTGAATTTCACGGACCATTTACCCCATGTGTGTAGAATTTGTCTGAGCAGGGGATCAAACCCGGACCTCCATGACGACAGCCAAGACCAGGAGAGGATCTACTTCCAACCTCACGAGGATCATTGTAGTCTGAAAGTTGAAACGGGAAGGAGGTGGGTTCGATTCGTATCACAACCCTCTTGGAACTGGTAGAATTTGTCTGGTAACCTGTATTATTGTAGTTTCTGTAGTAGTGAGTGTATTTCTAAGTCAGGGAGGGTTAGGAAGGAGGCGGCCGTGGCCTTAAATTAGCAAGCTTCCTGGCATTTGTGTGGAGTAGAAGAGTAAAACCACGGAAAACCACAATCAGGATATAAAATTTAAAAAAAAATACGAGCCTTACAGTAGTCGCATTTGATGTGTAACATCTGACATGTTATTCGAATAATTCCATATAACTTACTCGCATTTTTTTAAAGAATGAACTCATAGAGCTACATTGTGACAGCAAACATGAAAGGATTCTCCAATGCATCTGCAGTAGTGCCATATACCTGCAACTGTATGCGGGAGCAATCCACTGCCTACTTGATGCGAGCTGCGCTTTATACCGACCAGTTAGTGAACCCATCCCAGCGGTGTTGTTGAAAATGGCCTCTTATTGCCGATATAGCGCACTGCCAAGTATAGGCGCGATTAAAAATTAGGTGTGCAGTAGGTATATTAAATGCGTTTCTCCCAGTGATACGTTTAGACCAACGAAGTTTCAATTATTGTTAGTAGTCGGTGTTAATATACTGAATTCCTACGTTGATTGGAGTGTTTGTTGATGCGATATAGCCCTCGAGGTATCGAGTGCTTACATTAAATAAGAATGCAGAAAAAGTATGAAGATTTAATAAATCGTAATTGTTTTCAGCAAAAATGATATAATGAATATTTTCTCACCAAAGAACGACAACTTGAAGATGATTTATTGTAGGAATTTCTTTAATGGGGCCTCCAAACCTTGAGGTAAACCGTATGCGATTTACATTCCACATAGTCACATGGTTTACAGTACGTCGTTGTATCGATTTCCGCCACCGCGCGCGCTCATTGTTTCCGTCCAATGCACTTCCGTCCCATCCATTTCCGTCCCATCCACTTCCGTCTCTTTTCCAAAATCACTCCCACAAAAATGTCCAGCTACCGAGTGCCACAAAAATATCCAGATACCGAGTGGAAAGATATTATACATCAAAAAGGCTGGCGTCACCACCCATGAAGGGCCTAGGCCTACCAAGCGATCGCTGTCCAGCCATTTGGCCTGAAGATATTGGGGTGACGCGTGGTGAGTGCGTCAGGTACCCTCGGCCGTTAATCTTGGTTATCGTGACCGGGACACTGCCACACTGTCAGACAGCTATTCAATTGCCCTTCGAGGCTGAGTGCACCCAGTTCCAGCCCTCACATCAGTTTATAAAATCCCTGACAGAGCCGGGAATCGAACACGGGGCCTCCGAATGCGAGGTAGGTACACTACCCCCAACACCACGGATCCTGCACCTTTTAGGATAGCGGATATGGGAATCAAACCCGGGGCCTCCGAGTGCGAGGCGGGCACACTACCCCAACACCACGGGGCCGGCACCTTTTAGGATAGCGGAGATGGCAATCGAACCCACCTATTCTCAATTTTGCCTCACGATGCTGAGTGGACCACTTTCCAGTCCTAAGATCAGAATTAGAGCCGGGGATTGAACCCGGACCTTCTAGGAGACAGACGCTATAAACCTCGTGCGCTAAATGGAAGAAATTGCAGATTTCAGCTCTACAAGAAGTGGTCTCCCACATTCTCCTGGTAAATGGCGGACAGTGCTATGTCAAAACAGTGGTTGATGCTGATATTCTGGTCAGTTGTATGTAGAGACCATATATTAAAGCACTGGAAATAAGATATCTGTTTGGATCTTTCATATTGGCAGGTGTTTGTCGCTCTGGAAAACAAAAACTTCTCTTAATAAAATCAATTTTGAGAGAAAAGTGCCATGATTTATGCCATATTATGAACTGGGTATTTAATAGACGAAAACTATATTCTTTTATTTCTGAGAAGTATTCATATGAACTAGAAAATAATACGGAAGGAGAAATTTGAATATTGGCATTTGAAAATATTATCTCATTCATTCATTCATTATTTGCAATTGGGGGTGTGTTCCCCGGTGGCAAATTGGATATACATAACAAATAAATAATTATACATAACAATTCAATAACAATTAAACTGGAGTATTTACACAAATAGTCAGTCTTTTCTTAAGCACACCGATATGTTTGGGAAAAGGCTCTAAGACTGCGGCAGGTGGTGAGTTCCAATATTATCAATGGCACGGTTTACGAAAGAATATTTACCATAATTTGTTCGCTGTGGTCGGCCCTTATCTTTGAAAGGATGATCGCTCCTACTCATGTAAGTGGGATTTCCTATCTCAGAAACTTATACACACATTGTATAAACTTATAGAGATAGAAATGAAAATCCCACGGAAAGAACGGAGTAAGTCCATATTTTTTTCGGAAATGAGTTTATGGCGTATTTCGGCGGTCAGCCATCGTCACTACACATCAGTTGAAATCAATTTCAAAAAAGCGCAATGTCACAGAGATACAGAGCTTTTATTTTTAGTGTAGTGGAAACGGAAAGAACGTACCGTATCTTCTCACTTTTTCATAATTTAACTCTAGTAGTTATTTATTTTACATGTACTTCCTTTATAAGAACAAAAATCGGTAAAAAATAACTTGCTTACCCTCAATTGGGTTGTTTTATTTATTTCTTTTTAGTATTGAAAGTTTGACATAAAGGAAGTCATCATAAATGATCAAAAAATTAACATAGTTCTACAATTTAAATACCTTGGAGAAATCATTATTCATAACTTAAGCGAAAAAACAACATGGGTAAATAGAACCAACAGAATGAAAATAGCACGATTTCTAACCTGGTCAACTTATAACAAAAAATGCTTGTCAATTGGCACTAAGATCCGACACTACAAAACTTTGCTCGAAGCCACTTATGCTTGCGAAACCTTGTTCCAAATTTAAAATAAGAGAAGAACTGATCAGCTCCTCAAAACTGAAAGAAGAATTATCAGAACCTGCATAAATAAAAAGTAGCAGGTTGAAGGAGTCTGGAGAATCCTCTCCAAAGAAACAGTCTATCGAGAGATTGACCCAGTTACCAGCAATATGAAGAAGAAAAGAATCTCTTTATTTCTTTCACATCCTATGATTACCAGAAAACAGGATTTTACGACACACAACTAGTGATGAAAAATCTGGGAAAGAAGACTGGAGGGCATTGGATCAAAGAAATTCAAGAGGATCTCAAAACAGTTGGACTCGAAATTACAGATGCAGAGAACATGGATAAAATTACCACCCTTCTTAAGAATCACAAATTTTCAGCAGAAATGATGCACAGACGGCATGTAGAGATTTCAGACAAATTAAGAACACTGCGATCAGAAAGAATGAAGAAGTAGTGGGCAGATAAGAAGAATCGAACATTACAACCTTCAGAGAAAAAGTGTACATGGAAGACTCAAGTGGTCCAATGTGGCCAATAAAGTTAATAATAATGATAATAATAATTGAAAGTTTAAATTTTCTCTCCTGAAAAATGTACAGACTGTGCCTTAGCCTGTTTTTCCCGTGGAGTCTTCAAATGTGTACGACTCGAGTACAAGAGTTGTTTTTGCTAAAATACACACATCAAAACAAGTTTCGCCTATTGTTGGCCAAGAATCGTAGTGGTCTCAAAACCATTAGTCGTTCTTGCGTGCTTGTATATCGGCTGTGTACACTCGTCTGTGTCAGTGCGACCCGGTGAACGTACGCACGACCGATACCAACAGGGATCATGTATGTGTGTATGGCAGGAATACTATCCTGGCACCTGGAGTGAAAGGCTATGCTGACAGTTTCGGCCCAAATTTCACTTTCGAGGATGATAACGCTCGCCCGCTCAGTCAATGCCTTTCTTCAGGAGGATGGAATGGCCTGCCTATTCTCCAGATCTCAATTGTGAAGAGCTGGCATGAACACGACTTAAGAAATAAGTCCGTCCTCACCTTTTTCCATGGCAATATCCAAAACCTTTTTTGATGTGTGTAGAATAAACCCCATTCATTATTTGAGATATTTTAAAAGTATGAGTGCGTCTTAAATGATGCAATATTGGTATACATTAGCTCTTAATGAAAGGAACATCTTTGTGCAAGCCCTCGGGCGAGGAAGGTCATTCAAATTTTATAACCGACTGAAATTTTACTGCGCAGAAACTCGCTACAGAGAGGATGAAGGTATTAGCGCAGTGAGTAATGCGAGTGATTCAATAATTCGTTCACAAAATCCCCATTGTAATGATGGTGGAGTCGGGATTACACGGTATTAACAGCAGAATATGATCATTTTATAGATTCATTTTACTGATGGGAAAATCATGGTCGTCAGACACATATACTTGGACGCGTGTGTCATACTTGTCTGATAACCTCAGTTATTGTGGCGTGTGAGGATCGGATTGGGAAGAAAATGGCTGTGGTTTTTACTTAGGAACGATCTCGGTAATGGCCTGTGTTAAAGGATGCAATGAGATGGAAATGGAGCACATCTTTTGTCAATATTATTCACCAAGAAGCTGAGTGTACCAACCTTCAGACCACAATTACAGAGCCCGGAATCTGAACCCTGACTTGTGAATCCGGACTCTCATAGAAGGCAGCTCGTAAAACAGCTATCAAGAAGGGGAGGATATGATAAGAAACTTACGCACTTCCTCCATATTTTTCTCTGGATTTGAAACTCTCCATAATTTTATTTATTGCCTACCGGCCAATCGAATTTCGTTCCTGTCGGAAAGTTGAATTTATATAATTATACCTACATTTCTAGTATTAGATCACATATCATTATAAAATTCTCTGGGAAATTGAATGTTCATGTGAAAACTGGATTTCTTCAGACCTTTCCTACGCGTCTAAAAATGTTATTTTCCCAAATTACGTTTTCAACAAGCACTGATGAAGAAGTGCAGCGATTTTCTCAAGTCTAGGTAAAGTGATGGACGAAGCAAAGAGGATATAAAAAGTAGGCTGGCTCAGGCAAGCAAAGCATTTCTACAAAAGAAAAAAAAAAGGAATCTGCTGACATCGAATATAGATTTAGGTATTAGGAAGTTATTTTTGAAAACCTTTGTCTTGAGCGTGGCGCTCTATGGAAGTGAAACTAGGACTATTGGTGCAGCAGAAAAGAGGAGAAATGAAGCGTTTGAAATGTGGTGTTACAGGAGAATGATGAAGATCAGATGGGTAGATAGGGTAACAAATGTAGACAAACGGGAGAGAAGATATGTTTTTGGCAACTGTTAATTAAGAGAAAAGATAGGTTGGTAGGACACATACTAAGGCACCCAGGAATAGCAAGCTTAGTTATGAAAGGAAGGGTCGAGGACAAGAACTGTAGGGTAGACCATGGTTAGAAGAAGTTAAACAGATTTCCTCGGATGTAGGGTGTGGTAGCTATGTAGAGATGAACTATTAGCTCAGGACAGGGAGGGATGGAAAGCTGCATGAGACCAGTCAAAAGTCTGAAGACTCAAACAACAACAGTTAAAGCAAACAAATATTACAGCTGCATGTAGAGAATAAAAAAGAGGCAGGTTCAAATTTCCAAACGTTTTCATATTAAGGAACGTAACGCACCACGTTCTCAGCGATTGATATATTTCATTCTCTGTTCAATATTTTCACAACTGAAAGTTGGGGAAGGGGGGGGCATACAACATCCCTGTGCTTGAATGTTTCACGTTGATTGCGGAAATATAATAAGTGCAGTTAATGAGCACGGAAAAAGACTTGCCACTGTAGCAAGTTTTGTTCATTTCGGTTCAAGAGACACATGTGACATTTTAGAGTTTTATGAGATATTTACTAGGGATTATGTTCATTGGTTCAATAGATTGAGGATATCAGTCAATAATACCGGTAATCAGAATGTAAGTGAGAAATTTTCGCGAAACTTGACAAGTGTGAAGTCACAAATAGAAGAGATTGTATACATAAGACACACGAATATTAAGATCTAATGACACAGCACATGATGAAAATACATGCATAAACATTGGCAAGGTAATACATTCAGTTCGTAAGGTAAACATTAAAAAACCAAGTCTCTTATACCAGTACGGACTATCAGTGCATATTGTGCTGGAATCTGACCTCTCTGAATTTAATGAATCTTACTGCAGAATGAAATAAGAAAATAAAAATAATACCGGGTATTGAAAGTAGGCTATGCATTCCTTATAAAACATTCTGCAATAATAAAAATAGTAATACTATCTTGAGGAAGATATTTAGGAAAATTCTAGGCCCGATAAAAGGCAAAGGTGAATATAGACGACGGCATAAAAATGAGCTGCGTATTCATGTCCAAAAGATCTCTGATGTTATGAGGAAAAGGAGAAATGCATTTTATGGCCACTTTATAAGAATGAAACCCACACGATTGATGAACCGGATCTTTACCTATTTTAAAAAAGTCCTCTCGGCACGCCGGAAGGCGGAGGTAGATTTCACCAGACAAACTTGGGGATAGGCGAAAATAGGCAGAATATGCAGGTTTTCGTAGAAGGATCAGACCTCATTTATTGCGAGAAAGTATTTTATAATTGGAGATTAATTAACTTTGTTTTTCGTCATTTAATGCATATTTTAAACATTTTATTGTCTTATGATGACGGTAACCTTCTTGTCATTTGGAGTCCATTTTTATATTAGTGGTCACACTGTCCTTATGCAAGGTTTCGACACTGATGTGTAACTATGTAACGGTCTGTTACTTCTTCACGCAAAATTATATCTCCCGCAGAGATTTTGGTTGGTTCCTCAGTTTAGGGGCTGCGACAACGCGGTCATGTAACCCCGTGTACTTTAGGTGAGTGTAGAATCTGTATCATAAACGGTGTGAATTGTGATGGCTGTATTAGTCTGTAATTCAGGTAAGGACTGCAGACGGTCAATTTCAAGCAGTAGCTCCTAATGTTTCTACCAGATACTACCGTCAACGACACCTAGCTGTGAACTTGGCTACTAGATGCCACCGCAACCAGCAACTCACAACGAACGTTGGAACTTCCCCTCCAAAGGAAAGCATACTGATTGTGAGGGACTTTTAGCGCACTTAGAAAATCCGAAGACTTTGGCCGGCTTTGAACCCGCGACCTTGGGCATAGAAGTTCAGCATGCTACCAGTTACGTCACCGAAGCCGCTTCACACTTAGTCAGATGAAAATCTGAATCTGATCTCGTGCAAGTGCGTTGTCATGGCAACGTCTGATGGCTCATCCCTCATCAATTTAGTAGTGTTGCCATGGCAACCACTGATAGCTCTTGGCATTTTCATATAATTCCGAAATCATTTTTCTCATCCCTTGGCGTAATGGTGGGTCATATCAAAAATTCTTTCAGACAAAAGTTTTAGGTAATTATTAGGGGAATATTGTCCATTTTGTACGGTTTTAATATTGTGTCTATTAAGAGAGATATGATTAATTTTTCCCGAAAAACCCACTTTTTCCCACCTCTTTGGTCAATGGTTGGTGCTATAAAAAACTCTTCAAATATAAATTTTTGGGCTTTATTCAACACATAGTATGAACTTTGAACGGATTCAATATGTCACATATTAAGAGAGTTATAGCAATATTTCATTTTTTCGAAAAAAGACTCCCATTTTCACCCCCTTCGACTTATTTAGCCCAGTAACGAACTCGACCGAAGGGAAATAGAGGACGGGAATTAAAACTAAGGAAAAATAAATGTGGATGTTTATGATGTGTCGATGTTGGCTGTTGTTTTGGGGTGGATAAATGCGAAGAAATGAGAGATATAATCATTATTGAATTTGGAAAATAAATGGTATGAATGGTGGAATGCAGCTGATCAATTTATCTATTACTATATAATGCGTCTATTAGTGTTCTGTATAAAATACTGGTTTCAAAAATTATTTCATTAAGATTGTGGGAAGGGTTAAATCTCTGTGCTTTGTCGATCTCTATTTGTTCCAGAATATTCATGAGTGTGCCTGCGTTTCCTTGATGTAAAATGACTAGATAGTTCTGACATTATATTATCTAAACAATGATTCATACAGCATAAATTCACGAAATTCTACCTCTCTTTGAGTTACACAACACAGAGTGACATGGTTGGTTCCTTAGTTTAGGGGCTGCGACAACGCGGTCCTGTAGCCCCGTGTACATTGGGTGTGTGTAGAATCTGTCTGATAACCGGTGTTAATTGTGATGGCTTATTAGTGAGTGTTATCTGTGATTCAGGTAAGGACTGCAGACGATCGATTTCAAGTAGTTCTTACTTTTGTTACCTAATGCTACTGTCCACGATACCTAGCTGCGGACTTGGCTACTAGATGCTATCGCAGTCTGCACCTCGCAGGGCACTTTGGAACTAATAAAGCGTTATCAAACTAACCTACAAATTTCAGCTTCCACAAGTGTAGTTATTATTATTATGAATATCCATTACAGTAAATGGAACCCTATTACACATAGTACAATAGGGTTATAGTTTGTTACAAAATGAAAAATTAAATTACATCATAAATTATGATATTAATTTTTGAAAAATAAGATGAATAAAAGCTAAAAACTGCTTGTAACAACATTTTTTTCGTGAATATATGATAAAGTGGTTTTGAAAATTTCATGTTGCAGAAATATAAGTGAGAGTTGAAGTTGTATCTGGCTTTACCAAACACGGAGCATTCCAACAACAGGTGATATAGTGTTTGAGGAGAATCACAAAAACAGGAATAACCATCTACAATATTAATTATGAATCGTTCGAAAATAGGATTTAAAACGTCCGTGACCAGTTAAGAATTGAGTAAGTTCAAAATTCGGCACAAACATCTCACACTGGAGGCTAGGGTGAACTTCTGGAAAAAATATATTTCTTGTGACAGATCCTTTTGTAGAACGGGTCCAGTAGTTGTGTAGTTACTGGAAGGTTCTTTTTCATGCCATAAATCTATGACACGGGACCGCCGGCTTTACTTTCCCTCTGAAGGAAGGCATACTGAGGGATTTTTAATGCTCTTAAGATATCCGATGAATTCGGCTGGGTTTCAACCCGCGATCTTGGGCATAGAACCTCAGCATGCTACCAACTACGAAGCAGAAAGTCGATGTTATGGAACTAATTCAGAGAAGAAAAGGAGGCCGTGAATAATTGTAAAGTAGTACATTGCTACAGATATTCTACTCAACGTGCTAGTCCGAAATAGTTCAATACATGGCCGAGAGATGCCGCAGGATTACCGACAATGATGTGAATGAAGCCGAGATTTCTCGGGGCTCGTCACCCTTGTGTTAAAAGCAGGTTATGCTTGAGTCGAAATGTATGCGTTACGGAGATGGAGACGGTGACGTCATGCAGCCGCACGGGAAGCCTAAGTTAATGGATAATGGAGTCTGTAGAAAGAGTCCTGGGGCGTCGAGCGACCTGGGGCTTCGAGTGAAGCGAAAAGAATACAGGGTGACTCCTAAAGAGATATACAAGGTGCCAGGTAAGAATACAAGGTGATTCTTAAAGAGGTGTACTAGATGGCAGAGAAGAATAAAGGGTGACGCCTAAAGAGGTGTACAAGATGTCACACAAGAATACAGGGAGACTCCTAAAGAGGTGTACAAGATGTCACACAAGAATACAGGGAGACTCCTAAAGAGGTGTACAAGATGTCACACAAGAATTCAGGGAGACTCCTAAAGAGGTGTACAAGATGTCACACAAGAATACAGAGTGACTTCTCAAGAGATATACAAGATGCCAGATAAGAATACAGGGTGCCTCCTAAAGAGGTGTGCAGGATGTCAGAGCAAAATACAGTACAAGATGCCAGATAAGAATACAGGGTGACTCCTAAAGAGATATACACCATGCCAGAGAAGAATACAAGGTGACTCTTAAAGAGGTGTACAAGATGGTAGAGAAGAATAAATGGTGACTCCTAAAGAGGTGTACAAGATGTCAGACAAGAATACAGAGTGACTTCTCAAGAGATATACAAGATGCCAGATAAGAATACAGGGTGCCTCCTAAAGAGGTGTGCAGGATGTCGGAGCAAAATACAGGGTGACACTTAACGAGATGTACAGTATGTTAGATTCAATTCAAATACAGGGTGACCCTTAAAGATGTTTGCAAGATATCAGATTCAAATACAGGGTGACCCTTAAAGAGGTGCCCGCTTGGGAAGCCTAAGTTAATGGGTAATGGAGTCTGTTGAAAGAGTCCTGGGGCTTCGAGCGAAGCGAGAAGCCCTCCTGAGTCTTTCTAACATGTGTAGCATTTGTAGCATGCGTCATTTGAAATGATATAAGGTCTAGTCTTTCAGACTGACTGTAATTTTTTCTTCTTTGCTCCCTACACAATATTGTTGTACCGTAATAATGGATTATGCACACTTTCTAAGCATGCGTATTTTGAAAGAGTTTTATTAATTCAGGGGCAATCTACTCTGACAAATTCTCAAAATATATATTTTCTTTTTTTAATTCCAAAGGATAGCACACCTCCTCCCCTCTTCCTGCACCAATGTTTATGGGAATGGTTCATGTAGGTTGTGAGATATTTCAGTTTCAGTGAAAAGACGTACGAATTCATTTTGTAACAAGATACAGGCCGAAAATGTAAGTTGAACTTTTAAAATGTATTTTTCACAGTTTTATCGTACGATTTACTGAACATTTGCATGAATTATTGAGAGGCTTTGTGCCTGAGAAGGCTACATGTACCAGCTCTAAAACCAAAATTAAATGTTGTCAGAGCGTGGAGTAAGGGGAAAACCACCTCCAGGATGAATGAGTTGTGAATGGAACTTATTTCTTCTCAGGTTTGTCACACAAGGCTGAGTGTACTGTGCCCGTTTAGACCGGAGTACGCACGACCACATATGCATTTTACCAAGAATCAGTCAGAACGAGAATCAAAATATCCCGGAGCGCCAGATGGGTTGGAGCTAATCGCAAAAACGACATCAAATGAAAAAAATGCTTTACTGATTTTTGGCTCAATGCAACAATAAGGATAGAAGGAGATTCAACTGGGCATAACACATCATGTAAAATTATCTCATTTTATTTTGAATTTAAAATTGACTGCAAAAATGCTCAAAGCAGCATCATTTGTGTGTGGCGACCCACACTCCTATTTACACAATATACAGAAATTTTCCAAACACATTTGACAATTATCTTTGGAAACACAAGTCTGATTATTAGTCCTGTAGACTGTGTTCCAAAATTATATTCATTTATTTGTGATTAAATCCAGTTCAAATTTAATTGTCTCTACTGGAAATATCGTAGTTCACTGTTTGAATTTTTACATAATATTAACATTCGTAGAATAAATGTTCATAGAATTTTTAACTTTCACTTATTTTTCCAGTTTCAAAAATAGATTGTCAAAAAATATTATTATCTTTGAATCAACACAAATTATTTACACATATTAATAACATCTGAAAAGTATTTGACCTTGAGCATAGCATCGAAGAACTGTGCGAAGCACAACAAAAATTAAATTGTTCTTCTGACATTAAATGTTTCGAGAAGTGACTCGATTATGAACTTCAAGTTCCTAACAAAATATATGATTTCTGAATCATCAACTTGGTCAATAAATTGTTGAACCATTCAACTATTTGACTTTCCACTTTGAATCATTATTATGAAAAATATTTATATTCATGGCCATTTTAGTAATCTTCACAACTTGCAATTCTTCGACAGAATGCGGAAATAAGAATTATAGCTTCATAATAAATTCATTTAGTTCATGGCACTAGGATTGAAAACATCCTTTAAATTATTCGTGGTTATAGAATTATTTTAATTGGCAGTGGCCCATTCTATTATTTTCATAAGAACACAATATTCCAACAACAACGGCAAAGGTCTTCCTCTGAAGAAGAATAAACTACTATCATGACAAATCCGGGTTCTAGCAAAATCAAAGTTTAAATGGAATCCGTAAACAAGGTTGAAATAAGAACTGATGGTTTCTAAGAAATAACCTTCGGGTCATTCATACGACGAAATGTGTAGTTCCAATACTCCTATAAACCTGAGCCATCGAACCTGCTATTTGATTGATGCTCGAAAAAAAACCTCCTCATTCCTGCGACTTAAACATGCGCACCTGGGAATGGCATTTCAACTACTCCACACACATAAATTTTCTTCCCAAAATTTATACAATAAATCAAGCCTCTGCTTGTTATCAACACTGGAAGATTAATAAACTTACAAGTTTATTTTATTTTACCATTCAGTTCAACCCGTGAATTTACCATACTTATGAAAATCTTTATTTCACTTTCGAGTGTATATTTACGTCATGATTTTATATAAATACAAAAATATCCTAATTGATACAATTATCAATTGCTTCCCATTTCATGCCTCTCCGTGTTATCTGAAAAATATACTTTGCTCATTGCAAATATTAACTGTTCAACCAGAACTGAAATGTTGGTTGAATGCGGGCTTGCGCTAACCACTCTCCTTCGGAAAATCACCTGTTCCAAACTAGAAATGATTAAACTACTTCATAGGCTCTCTCTCAATACATATGATTATTAGAAAATATAATATCCAAGAATTATTTAGAAAAATTATGAAAATTATTATTATTATTATTATCAGTGGATTATTATTATTATTATTAGTTATATTATTTTAAATATATTTAATTATCATCTCATTATGTGAGAATCCACATGTTCGAACCTTCGAATATGGAAAAAATATCCATTCTTCAACAAAAATAATTATTAACTTTTACAGTTACATCGGCTGATTACCGTGATTTCCCAAAAATATGAAATATTCAAATAAATGCTCGATATGCTCGGTCATCGATCCTAAACTGTTCTGAGTGCTGAAAATACTCAGAATAACTCTAATATGTCTTGCGTAAATCATTGCAAGATTTAAATACGAAGAAAAATAAATGAGTTGGTCATCTGCCGAAAAATAGTTTGTTCCAATTAGTTAGGCATAATATAAAGTCAAAATGTGGCTTACATTTCTTGATGGTCTTGAAGCGTAGCGAACCTGGTTTGTACCAGATTTATCCATAGACATGCCCTATCGGACAAGCATGTATAATCCTTGTATCGGCCGCCATTATATACCCACAACCGGGTGAGTTAGCCGAGGTCGTTGCGGCATGACTGTTGGCAGTCGCTCACATCCGGGAGGCGAGGAGGTTCGAATCCCCCCGCCGGCGACCTTGAAGATGGTCTTCTGTGGTTTCCCATCTTCCTTCCAGGCAAATGCCGGGGTTGGTCCCTAACTATAGGCCACAGTCGCTACCTTCCAACTCCTCGACCCTCCCATCCAACATTCCTCCCCAACGGTACTTGTAGCTCACCCATTGGGTGTCCGTCTCGAAGCAGCTACAAAAAACTGGCGAGCCGAACATGTCCTCGGGCACTCCCGGCACTAAAAGCCATACGCTAAAAAAAATATATATATACCCACAATCCGTCTAACAAGACATAGTGGTAGTATCTCTTGACGTTTGAAGTAACTGTTGATCCATTTTAATATTGGCTTCTGTTAACTCCATAACAGTTTGCTTAAATGGGGTCAGATCTAAGTGATCTATTCTCAGATATGTCAGTTGTAACATAACTCACGGTAATCTTTTCAGTACAAGAAAACACTGACAGTCTAACCAATCAACGGCTGTTCTGAAGATCGTTCCCTGGGCATGGCTTCACACCATCTACCATGCGCGAAGCAACATGTAGTTTCCCTGCGTTGGCTAATGAACACCACCGTGATAGACTGGTCTTCAATGTACTGATAGATCGGAGTGGTTATCAAGTTACAAATATGAAACTGACTGAATTGGACTAAAATATCCAAGTATTAGGTTATTACTGGACTGTGACAAAGTACTAATTCTAGACAAAGTCTAGCATATGTCCATGTGAAAATAAAAATATTTCACCAGTGTCCGTCGAAAAATATCAATCACTTTAGTTATTCTCCCTGCCGGAAACTTACTAAGTTCCACTCGTAGCGCAGCACTTTTGTGACTATCACAACTTTGAAAATAACTTCTGCGTAGATCCGGCAACCATGTGCCTTGGCTCAGCGTAGTAGCACCTTGCTAGGCAAGTGCTTGTGTCGAAGTGAGCTACTGATGCCTGTGCCAGCCGGCTTTTATTCAAAACTGTCAGGGTCACGCTGCATCAGCTGAAATCTGGAAATCCTCATATCTCTGGTATCCCTGGTCCGATTTACTTGATACTAAGTGCATTCTCTTTCATTTGGCCGTGCCAGTAATCTGATCCCAGTCTCAAGTCTCTACTCCATGGTTAACTATTTAATCAATAAATAGCCTCGACCTCTGCTATTACTCGCTACGTCACTTGACATGCTCTTAGCGGTATATTCTTTCCAATTGCTTCTGGAAGCAATGGAGCGCGATATTCAAATATCTCAACTTTCAAAAGCGGCTGTAGCCTTTCCCTTGATATCTAGGTGTCTGAATCTTGGAATACCCGTTCCTAGAGTTGGGCACAGTACCCCGATCGAGCCTTCAAACCATAATTCAACTTCTTGCCTGAGTTGGAAATCGAACTCGGACTTCAGGGATAACACCAAGAATGCTAGCCACTACACCTCAAGGTGGATTTTAAAGTAAGTCTCTTTTATAATTTTTATTTGGTGTCATGAAATGTTAAAGTAACACATACAGTGTTTGGCGTTTGTAATGGGTGTTCATAATTTTATGCAGATTCCCTAATATTTGTTCGAAACAGTCAACAAACCCCTGTGAATAATCGTTTTCCTCGCTCAAAAATAAGACTTGTACTTCAAACTGAAGTTAATTTTCTTTGTTAGAATTTCATTGTTGTAGATCCTGCCATTTCAAGGCTTTATGCCACATTTAATAATGAAAATGAAAATCCACAGCCTGCCTCCAGTCTCCGACCGGGTCAGGAATGGAATGAATGAAGCCCCCATCCAGCGGCGAGGACACGAACTGTGCCGGCTGCCGAGGCCTGACGCACTCCTCTGGGGCAATGATTAAATGAATGACAGATGAAATGAAATGATAGTGGAGAGTGTTGCTGGAATGAAATTTTGACAGGGAAAACCGGAGTACCCGGAGAAAAACCTGTCTGCCTCCGTTTTGTCCAGCACAGATCTCACATGGAGTGACCGGGATTTGAACCACGGACCCAGCAGTGAGAGGCCGGCGTGCTGCCGCCTAAGCCACGGAGGCTTCCCACATTTAATAATAATTAATACAAATATATTAAATAGAAAACCAACTAATACTAAAACAAACATGTAGTTCCGTGAAGAACTATACAGCCTATTTTCATATATCCTACTTATGTTAATTGCCTCTATCGACATACAAAAATCCATTTTGATTGCTGTAATAGATTCGTAGATATTGAGAACCGACTAAATATTTCGGATGGTCGCCATGTTGGATTTTATATATGTAGGTCCAAGAGTTATGTACTGTTACATGAAGATTATTGTGTACGTGAAGCATTCAAACTTCAATCGCAAGATTAGGACACAAGAAGTAACAACGAGATTTTAAAATTTCGCACAGCTGCCATCTTGTGGTTATGGAAACAATTTAAATAAATTAGATGCCAGTGGATTAACATTCGTATAAGGATTTACTGTACCAAGTGTCACTGCACTCGGATGGTTTAATTGCGAGAAACGTCCATGTGAATATTTATACTTCGCGTCACCGCCATGTTGGATTTGTGATCACCAGGTTATTTAAAGTCCTATAGGTGAACTTAAGTGCATAGCCCCTATGAACATAAAAAAAATCAGTTTGATTGCTCTAATAGATTCGTAGATATTCAGAGCCGTCTTAATATTTCGGATGGTCGCCATGTTGGATTGTTAAATGTATAGGCCATAGAGTCATATACCATTAAAGAAAAATTATTGCGTAGGTTCATTATTCAAATCGATCGCATGATTACTACACAAGAAATAAAAACTTAATTTTAAAATTCGCATAGCCGCCATCTTGAGGTTATGTAAACAATTGAACTAAATTAGATACCAGTGTATTACAATGAGTATAAACATTTCCTGTACCAGATTTCATTGCGCTTGGAACATTAAATCGCAAGAAAGGTCTATTTAAAATTTTCAAATTCGCTTGGCCGCCATGTTCGTTTTCTAGTTAACCGGTTTTTGAAAGTCTTATAGATGAACTGCCAGTAGTATCCTTTATCTCCGTACAAAATTCCAGGGTGATACCGCTAATACTTTCAGAGATATTGAATGCCGGTGAAATATTTCGCACATCCGCCATCTTGTGGTTATGTAAACAATTGAACCAAGTTAGATGTCGGTGCATTACAATGTGTATAAACATATACTGTACCAAATTTATTGCGTTTGGTTGGTTATATCGCGAAAAACATATATATTTAAATGTTGCGAATTCGCGTGGCCGCCATGTTGGTTTTGTAGTTACCAGGTTTTCAAAAGTCACATAGGTGAACTTCTAGTAGTTCACTTTATCACCGTAAAAAATTCCAGGGTGATATCGGGAATGGTTTCGGAGATATTGAATGCTGGTGAAATAATTCGCACAGCCGCCATGTTGGATAGGTGAGACTTGACAAAATTTCAAGGGCACGGTCAGGGTCGTCCGGAATAGGGCTATGAACTTACCGAGTTTCATTGAAATCGCGCCATCCGTTTAGAAGTTATTAGGGGGGAAACACACACCTCTCTCACACACACACACGCACACACACACACGGACAAATGGTGATCTCATAAGCCTTTTTTTTTTTTTCAAAATTGAAAATAGGCTAAAAATTTAAAACAAGGAGAATATTACATGAGTGTTCCGGGTTTCTTTGATCACTGGACACACGACCTATTAGTTGAGAGCCAACTCCACCAAAGGTTTGATGAAGGAAGTACCACTACTATAATTTATTAACGTCAGTGGTTGGGGAGATTATTATTGTAAGAGACGAAACAGCTAGGTCCTCCGCCCACTGAGCCATGAGTGATATAACTGATGGGAAGTGGTCTAGAGCAACCTCCCATCACTTCAGTTTTAACATTGGCGGTGGAAATGTATGGTAGGGTTAGGATTGAAATGCGGGTAACCACCGGTCATGGAGTGCTTGACGGTCTGACAAGTGGATGGCTGGTTAGACCACTCTTTGGCCACTTCTGATTTACTGACAGTAAAACAAATATTCCCTGCCACCGAAACTCAGCTGGTTATTTTTCACTTAACAGGTATGTAACCCCCTCCCCAATAGGTATGCGAGGGGCACTCATTAAGTCATGGTAACTATTTTATGTCAGACAAATGCGATGTTATGCAAACATTTCATTATATAGGCTACATACACAATGTGTTTCACCAATCCTGTCCGTAGCGTGAGTTTCTCACGAAGAACTGCAGGTAAGTGAAATATTGTCGTATGATGACAACACTACTCAGCAAACACATTAACATACTCCGACGTAATCTCCAAGGCAATCAATTGTTCGCTGCCAGCGATGATGAAGACGACCAATACCATCAACTACTCTTCTGTCCAATCTGGCAATCTCGCGTCGCAGTGCGTTGGCTATATTCTCGTGTATGGAAGCGTCTCACACTCAATGGAGCTTTCCATTTCGCTATCAAATCGAAATCTCATGGTGACAGATCGGGAAAGTAGGGAGGACGCTATAGTACCTCCCATCTCCAGCGCCGTAAATGGGTCTGAGTAATGTATGCCTTATGGGTTGTAGCATTATCGTGCTATGCACGTTGTTCTAATCAACTCACATCCATACTTGACAAACTACAAACATCAACAATGCGCCGACTGACTTGCGCGCGCATCCCTCTTCTTCTGCCTTGCATTTATACACCATCTAGCGGCATCTGGTACTACTGTATATATCGTGCTGTAAATGCTGCATTTCAAAACATGTGGAATGATGTCCGGGATTCCTCGAAAAATATTGCTGCCATGACTTAGTAATTGACGTCCGCATTGAGAAATATTTTAATATAATGTTGTTATATTGACTACTTTCCCTTCAGTTCTTTAATTCTCCACAAAATGTAAGTCACATGTTCAGAACATGTGAACTGACTGTACCTACCTACGTTGACGTAAGACTACAATTTTAGGATCAAACAGCTTGTGTTAAATACTTACCACGGTATTTATTTATGTCTTTTGCAGTGGCGAAGTTAGGGCTCGTGGCCCTCTTTTACACCACATAGTTATAATAAAATACACAAATACTCCCATTGAATAAGATACGTAAACTAGAAATTAAGTTAGAATGATACAGGACTTAAAAAATAGAGATAGCAATGCACATAAAACAAAGAAACATATAAAACAGTACCGTGAAACAATAATAATAATAATAATAATAATAATAATAATAATAATAATAATATTAATAATAATAATAAGTGATAGTGTTAGATCTAGTAAATAACTGCGTATTTTAATTTAAATTGACAAAGTTAGTTACATACCATAATGGCTGTCTATCATCAGTCACCAATCACACGAAACAGTCAGCGGTGTTCATAAGGAAATCTCTGCAAGCAGTCTTAAATTTTGTATAAGTCTTGCATTTCCTTACGTCAGCTGGAAGTGTATTCCAACGTCGCGACCCAGCCACAACCAAGGATTTATTGTACTTGGTAGAGTGGTTAACGGGAATTGCGAGGGAAGGGCCAGATCTGGTATTAATATTATGAAATGAGGACAGGAAATGAAATTTCGAAGAAATATACAGTGGGAGATTTTCGTCTAGGGTTCGATATACCGACGTAAAAATATGAAAATTTCGCCGCACTTCAGGTTTCAGCCAAGAAAAAGCTTTGTAGCTAGGGGTTACGTGAGAATCGTAATTCAAGTTGAAAGGAAACCGAAGACTAGAGTTCAATGCTCGTTGCAGTATTTTAGTTTGTTCGCTAGTTGCATCAGAAGGACCACTTCGCAGTAGTCAAGTATTGGTAGTATCAGAGTCTCAATAAGTTTTATCCTCACGTCTTGCGTCAAAATGTATGACAGTGTTTGAAACCTAATGGCTTGGCATCATCACCTGTCAGAGGTTACTCAAAGCTCGTGGCCAAGTTTACACCACCCGCGTCTCGTTTCTAACATTAATGTCACGAAAACCACAAATACCTTGCACGTATAGGCCTAAAGACATAAAGCTCCTTAATGGTAGTTTAAGGTTGACGTCGCATCGCGTACCTTTTTTGTTGGCAGTACTGACGCCAAATCACTGAATGTCAACTTACTAAGCTTGGTATCAACTGAGTCAGCTCCAGACAACATAGTATTTACACGACCAAGTAAAGGAACTCCAGCTAAATATTTGCCGTGTCTGTTGCGATGATTCGCCCAGGCGTGCTAATTTGAGCTCACCAGCAGGTTTCCAATACACCCTGCACTGACTCTATTGGGATAGGGAAACTTGCACGTGACTGTTGGCTAAACCGCTTTCGTATATTATCCTCCCTATAAAGGTGGGGGGCGTGGTGGCTCAGCGGTCTAGCTGTATGCCTCTCACCAAGGCGGTCCGGGTTCGATTCCCGGTCAATGCATGTGAGATTTTCAAAATGAAATGCCATGTCCTGTGGTTCGGATTCCACGTAAAAAGGAGGTCCCGTGGCTCATAATCACAAGATTCACGGTCACGTAAAACTAAAATCTTCCTTCCTTCCTTCTTTTGAATTTTTCAATAGTTCCTACTTTTTCCGTCAAACGCCACCGTCAACGACTACTAGTTCAGAACGTAGATACCGGACGCCACCGCAGTCTTGGCAACGAACGTAGCAACCTCGTACATTCTTAACTTATACAATTTAGCTTCACACAGGTGTAATTAGTGTAAGGTTCTTTAACATGCCATAAATAAATGACATGGGACCGCCGGCTTTACGTCCCCTCCGATGGCATACTGAGGGACTTTTAACGCTCTTAAAAATCCGACGACTTCGGCCGGGTTTGAACCCGCGATCTTGGGCATACAAGCTCAGCATGCTACCGACTACGCCACCGAAGCCGCGAATTACGTAGTGTTATGCAAGCTAATAGAGTGATTATATAATCTACAGTACCAATACTGCTCCATTGTAAAGTGAGAGTCATGGCGAAAATCCTGTTGGCAAATAAGACAAGGGAAAGCAAGCAATAGTAGAAAGACTAGATAATACACATAAAATATAGGAATTTCAAATTAGTACGAAATACTGTATAGCCTACATGGCATAATGTAGCCTACTACAGTTGGCAGCCCTGGTGACGGAATATATTCTTAGTTCCATCTCTTAAGGTACAGAATACAAAATTTGGTTGAAGTCCAAAGGATAGCATGGACGTTACATGCAGTTAAACATTGGATCTAACAGAGCGCGTAAAATCATGTTGGCAACAATGACATACATGTATTGGTCATAAATAATCTGAAATAATAAGATCTATTGTTGTGTCAATTTTGAATGAAATCGATTAGTTAGTATAGAAGTTACATGCATTTTAAAATTGGACCTATCAGCAGGCTTAGAATCATGCTGGCAGCACTGGCGCAGGCCTATATTAGTTAGAGCTATTGGCTTGCATACTTTCTGATATATTGATATTAGGGTAACAAAAAGAGAGACAGTATTTATTAACAGTTGGCAGCCCTGGTTACTCTTAAGAATCGGCAGTCATATCTGTTATGGTACACATAGCACACACAAAATTTGGTTGAAATCCAAATGATAGTATAGAAGATACATGTATTTAAATTAGACCTATCAGTAGGCTTAGAATCATGTTGGTAGCACTGACGTTTATAAATTACTCCAAATTAATATAGACTGTCAGGTACTATACGTGTGCATATTTTAAAGCTGCCGGCTTGCATACTTTCTGATATATTGGTATTTGGTTAAAATAAATTGAGAGCATTTATTAACAGTTGGCAGCCCTGGTGGATCTTAAGTATGCGTTCAGTCATGTCTGTTTATGTACACATAGCACATACGAAATTTGGTTGAAATGCAATTGATAGTGTAGAAGTTATATGCATTTAAAATTTGGACCTATCAGCAGGCGTATATTCATTTTGGCAACACTGCGATGTATGGCCTCCTGGAAATTAAACTGCAATATTATTATATATACGTTTGCCAATTTTGAAATAGCTCCTATTCATACCTTCCAAGATATCCAACATGGAGCTCAAATTTCAATTGCGATTTTTCAGCAGTTGGTAGCACTGACATCATTTTTAAGTATGGACGTGAGATATTCAGGTATAGATCTTTATTCCTACCAAATTTTGTTTCGATTGCTGCAGCCGTTTAGGAGTTGATAGGGGGGGGGGACGACACACATCCAGACAGACAAACAGACAGAAGGACAGACAGATAGACAGACACACACACACACACACATTTGCCAGATCTCATAAGTCTACTTTTTCCTCATTTTTGCAAAATGTGAAAAGTAGGCTAATAATGTAGGGTTACAATTTATTGAAGAAACACTTCGTGAGAAAGAAAATATTGTCAATGAATTGGCCAGTGTATTATTCTCAAGTCGTGTCTTGTAACTGGGTGCAAATATGACTGAACAGATATTAGTTTTTAATTACGTAGCACGTAGAATAACTTCAAGCTTATTAATGAATTACATTAATTATAACAACTTCACAGTGGTATTTGAGTTTCACGGCTGCGAGATATGACTGGACTGTACACCAACCAGCAAGCACATTACATTTACAATTGCTATGTGTAAACAACTGAACCACTTGAAAAGGAACGGTAATTTATTTACACACATGTTCCCACTAAAAACCAGAAATGGTGGAGATTTATTTGTGTTACAAATAACTAATTTGATTTTATTGTCGTCTCTGAATCCAAGTCAATAGCAGCTGCTGTTTTATTGAAAACAATTACCGTACGAGTTTAAAAGCAGCAGCTTGTTTGGATGGGCCCGATTATGGCGGCTACATGTGTTTATAACCGCTCGGACACGACCAGGGAAGATCGTTGGCGAGGGGAATAAATGGCTCGCATCCACGTGTAACGATGAGCCGAGAGGAATTAAATGTGTACTCTGATACCTTTGACACCGGTTGGTTGCCCCAGGGTCGGGGGTTGCCGACGTTGGTAACACAGATTTTATTTATTATTTATCGAATGATGAATATATGTACAATATATACCAAAAAAGATGTGCACACACAAGTTCATAAAATATCAACTGATGATGAACATCCATCAACGATCCATGGAAAGCTCGGAGAGGACAGTCAGCGACAATGTGATGTAAGGAGGCACCACAGTCACAAACTGCAGAGTTAGACCAGCCTAATTTATGCAGTGAATACGCACACCTACCTTGTCCTTTGCGTATCCGACTTAAGATCCTCCATTGGCGTCTGGGAAGAACAAATCCAGGTACCCCTTCAAAAGGGTTCCCAACTAGGTGTTTGTTGGTTACTGAAGAATGCTCCCACTGGATTTTCCATGAGTTATTAACATTAAAGGAGGATCCTTCAAGGTTAATTGCTGTGCGCCATGGTGGTTTCCTTGACATCAAACGTTGGTATACTATTTGTGTAATATCTTGATGAATAGGCAAATAGGGATTCTTCTGGATTTTCTTCCATGTTTTTAAGAGTGCCTCTGATCTTCTCAAGGCTGGAGGGGGAATGTTGCAGAGGACAGGCAGCCAAGGTGTGTTCGTGCTCCGAATATATCCTGTAATTATACGCATTGCTTGGTTAAGCTGGACATCTACTTTCTTTGTCTGAGCGCTATTAATCCAGATTGAACAGCAGTATTCATCAACAGATGAGACCGGCATTGTACTGAGTTCTTTAATACTTTCTGTCAACCATCCTTGGTCAACTGTTGTTGTCTTCTAGCTCAGAGAGCATCAGACTTACGCTGTCTTTCCTTCTCTCTCCTTGACGTTTCTCTTTGGATACATTTCTTTTTCGAGAACTCCATTTCTTGTCTTCCTCGGTATTCCCTTCGAATTGTAAGAAGCCCTGAAAGGAGTGTGGTGTGTGCTGCATAACGGGCAGGCTAGTGGGCATGCACAGTTCGCATTGTATTCTGCGTCATATCTCTCCATAGTTGTTACAATTGGTTCCCGAGATCTTGTGCACACCTTGTCTGCCGCATTTGGCACCCCTGGAGCTGATATTGTACATTTTCTGTTGGTCAACTAAATTTAGTCGCAATTACCAAGACATGTAAAAAACAAGAAGTTCCGTGAAGAACTATACAGCCTACTTTTCATGCCAATGATTATTCTACAGTATATGAACCTATCTAAAATAATGACTAAATTAAGTTGAAAAATATCGCAATATCTAATTAGTTCAAAATATACCTGGTATAATGTAGCCTAATAGAGCACTACAGTTGGCAGCCCTGCTGACTGAATATATTCTTAGTTCCACCTCTTAAGGTACAGAATACAAAATTTGGTTGAAGTCCAAGGGACGTTACATGCAGTTAGACACTGGATCTATCAGCACGCGTAAAAGCATGTTGCCAACAATACCATGCGTGAGCTGGTCAGAAATAATCTGAATTATTATGATATCTTGTTATGCCAATTTTGGATGAAATCCATTTGTTAGTATAGAAGTTACATGTATTTTAAAATTGGACATATCAGCAGGCATAGAATCATGTTGGCAGCACTGCCTTGTATTAATTACTCCAAATTAATCTAGAATGTCAGGTGCTATACGTGTGCAAAGTATAGAGCTGTTGACTTGTATACTTTCTGATATATTGATATTAGGGTAAAAAGAATATAGACAGCATTTATTAACATTTGGCAGCCCTGATTGCTCTTAACAATACTTATAGTCATATCTGTTATGGTACACATAGCACATACGAAATTTGGTTGAAATCCAACTGATAGTATAGAAGTTACATGTATTTAAAAATTGGTACTATCAGCAGGCTTATAATCATGTTGGTTGAACTGACGTATATAAGTTACTCCAAATTAATCTTAAATGTCAGAATATACGTGTGCATAGTTTAAAGCTGTTGGCTTGCATACTTTCTGATATATTGTTATTTGGATTAAAACAAATAGAGAGAGCAATTATTAACAGTTGGCAGCCCTGGTGGCTCTTAAGAATACGCTCAGTCATATCTGTTTATGTACAGATATTACATACAAAATTTGGTTGAAATCTAATCGATAGTGTAGATGTTATATGCATTTAAACATTGGACCTATCAGAAGGCTTAAAATTATTTTGGCAACACTGTCATGGTTGGCCTCCTGGAAATTAAACTGAAATAGTATTATCTGCATGTGTGCCAATTTTGGAATAGCTCCCATGCATACCTTGCAAGATATCCAACATGGAGCTCAAATTTCTAGTGCGTTTTTTCAGCAGTTGGTAGCACTGACATCATTTTCAAATATGGACGTGAGCTATTCCGGTGCACATCTTTACTCATACTAAATTGGGTTTTGATTGCTGCAGCCGTTTAGGAGTTGATAGGGGGGACACACACACAGCCAGACAGACAGAAGGACAGACAGACAGACAGACAGACAGACACACATTTTCCCGGATCGATCTCATAAGTCTACTTTTTCCTCATTTTTGCAAAATGTGAAAAGTAGGCTAATAACCTGAAAAGAATTACATGTGATTAAAATAAATAAATAAATATATATATATATATTTGCTATGAACTACGGAAGAGAGGGATGCCATGTTTCACGCGTCAAGCGAGCATCGTCGGAACCAAATGTACAAGTAAAGTACACAAAACTCTGTCAAATCCACTTTGCCACCCACAAACGTTATCTGACCACAAAAAACAAAAAGCACGACAAACCCTTAGATGGTATGGTGACTGTTATTCATTGAGCACCTGAGAAAGTACTATTACTTTAATATCCACAATGTTAAAAGACTGATAAATGATGATCCCATCCACAAACAGTCTCCCATCACGAACTAATGTAGCTGTGATAAGCCCTAAACTGCTGTATTGTAAACTAATATACAGCAATGACCTGCTGAGTTGATTGGATCGTCATTACTCAGTCTTGAAACCTTGTGGATATTAAAATAAATAGTTACTAGTTGAAACCCGTCAATACATGACGGCCAATAAGAAAATATTTACTGAAGAATTTTATTATATACGTTCTTTGTACAATTATTTGTTGGCACTATTGAAACTTTAAGGGCGTCAAAAGATTGCACTCTAGACATTGCAACATACTGCTGGCCATGATTGAAAACTTGATGAGGCAAATTGAGACCTACCAGAGTTTCCCCTTGAGCTTTATTGATTGTGATAAAGTATGCCAAGCGAATCGGAAAATGTTGCCTCTTAAAAGAAAATGATTGTTTTGTCCGATGGTGTTAAATCAAGTCGAAGGATTAGACTTCTCTGCCTAATTTTAACTGCACTTAATTCCAAATCCAAGCATTTTCATGCATATTTCATATAATTGATATGGAATCAAGTCGAAGGGTTAGATCTCTCCACCTAATTTTAACTGCACTTATTATCTCCAAATTCAAGCAATTTTCGTACATATTTCTTATAATTAAAATGGTAGCATTCAGATGCCCTTAGGAAACTTCAGATTTCTAAGGAGCATATCTATGGGTCAATCGTTTGGAGTATGTGGAAGCAAATCACTTAATTCCAAGGAATTCAAGAATTCTGAGGAGTCTAAAATATACAACTGGCCGCAGGAACCGTCGCTTATAATTTTGGAATATACATTAACGAAGAAATGCGATGAGGTGCAATTGCATACATTTTAAAACAATATGGACCGTATGCATGTGGCACAGTGACATTGGCACCAAATGAAACCAAGGACGTAGCATTTGTTCTACTGCCGATTATTCTTGAGATATCATTTCCAGTGAAAAATTGTTGCAGTCTGCCAAATATTTTATATTTAGTAAGATTAATTTTGCCATTACAACACCAAAGGTCAAAGTAACCAAGCGTAGATTTCTCGCTACAGAAATACAGTGCAGAACAATGTTTACATTTGTTCGTCAAGGACCATAGACTGTACGGCATAATATCTGGAATTGTTTCTGAAATGGCATTTTTATATTAGATTTTAAAAGTGGCTTCGTATTTTTCTACGATTTCCCACTTTTTTGTGGCTAATGTTCTTTTTCGTCAAATGGGTATATTTATTGCAGCATTTCTCTCCAAATTAACGTCATATTCAATTACACTATAGTGGCCTGCATCAACGCAGCCGCCAAATATTAAATGGCAAATAATACTTCCATTGCCAAAATCAACAGCGGGGTTAGACTCATTGTTATGTATTCTAAACAAATAATCAATAAACAATAATATTCACGTATACAATGAAGTTCAGATACTTTCATTCTCAAGTTTATTGCTGATGAGAATGCGATGATACTGATCTCCAATAATAAAATCCTTATAATTATTCATGCTAGCAACAATTTTTGCAATTTGCTTGCAAACGCAGCTCAGGATAACGTCCTGCATTTTGTAATAAACAGTACGAAACTGCTCTAAATAAGCAATTTCCATCACCTGGTGTAGGTACAATCCTTTGCATTTCCATGACAGTAAATTAAGCTAGGGAGCATACTTCGTCAACTACTGGAATGAGCATAGACTCACTTCGACAGCCACCGTAATGGAGGGAGTTTAAGAGTTAGACTATATGTTCAGTGCTTGTCAAAAATCGTATTAACACAGGGAAGCCCAATCTGAAGGCTACATTCTGAGCTATCGCCCCGGAATCCAGGTTCGATCCCTGGTTTGCCAAGAAATTTACTTATGGTCTGAGGGCTGGAACGGGGCGCACTCTTGAGGCAAAACTCAGGAGAGCAAGGTTAGATTCCTATCTCAACAATCTGGGATGTGGTTTTCCGTAGTTTGCCACGTCCACTGCAGGTAAATACCGGGATAGTTCGTAACTTAAAGCCTCGGTCGTCAATTCCCCATTCCCCACTTGAATTACAAATGCACACATCAGTACAGCCATCACAATAACACAGGTTATCAGAGAAAATTTTACACAGACACACACACCAAAGTAGACGGGGCTGAGTGAACACGATGTCTGAGTCCATCAAATGAATTATATTCGTCAATTGTCTCTCATGGCGAAAGCGATTGTGGCCATCTTTTATTTAATAATTTAAAAGTATATGGCAATGTAAATCGTGGAGAATTCCTTACTGTACGGGAACAATAAAAGTAAAATATGTTAAGACAATGAATTACCAATAGCCAGAAAGAATAATTAGGAAATAAAAATACATGTCTGAGGTGAGACTCCTTCGACTATGCAAAATTCATTCCTGCGTTCGCAATGTTACCCCTGAGCCACCCAGTCAACAGACTTATAAACCAATATTAAGTTACTTAAACAACAAACGAACTCAAACGCCTGTTGAAGTTCTTCAATCCCCTCTTTTTAATTCTCAAAGACAAAGATCACACTACGATACGGTGAATCCTTTATCCGCCATTTCTCTAGAAATGTAATTCTGGTCTGAGGGCTGGAACGGGGCGCACTCTTGAGGCAAAACTAAGAAGGGGAAGGTTCGAGTCCCATCTCAACAATCTGGGATTTGGTTTTCCGTGGTTTGCCACTTCCACTGCAGGTGTAATTCTGGTCTGAGGGCTGGAACGGGGCGCACTCTTGAGGCAAAACTAAGTAGGGCAAGGCTCGATTCCCATCTCAACAATCTGGGATTTGGTTTTCCGTGGTTTGCCACTTCCACTGCAGGTAAATAACGGGATAGTTCCTAACTTAAGGCCTCGGTCGCCAATTTCCCATTCCCCACTTTAATTACATGTGCACACATCAGTACAGCCATCACAATAACACAGGTTATCAGAGACATTTTGAGACACACACACCAAAGTAGACGGGGCTGAGTGACCACGATGTCTGAGTCCAACAAATGAATTATGTTCGTCAATTGTCTCTCATGGCGAAAGCGATTGTGGCCATCTTTTATTTAATAATTTAAAAGTATATGGGAACGTATATCGTGGAGAATTCCTTACTTTATGTGAATAATAAAAGTAAAATATGTTAAGACAATGTATTACCAATAGGCAGAAAGAATAATTGAGAAATAAAAATATGTGTCGGAGGTGGGATTCGAACTGCTCCCATCGCGCGTTGCATAAATCAAGAGTTTTGAACGCTGCCGTCTGAGCTACCGAATCACTATTCGATGAGTGCAATATTAAGTTACTTAAAGAACATTCACTCTCAACAGTCCGTATAAGTTCTTCTACATTTCCCGTTTTTTATAATATTCTATTCCTGTTTTTATCGTGGAAACTTCATAATCAATATTCTCCTCCTTTATTATAATTCTTATAAATAACTATTACAATAAAACGCGGTGGACATCCGCCATGTCTGTCATTAACCAAGGTGATTCTGCGCATGCGCTTGAGCCAATAATTTTGCAGTTTTGTTTATAAATTTTAAAATATGTGGTAACATATTTGTTTATTTTAAAGACACTCTGCAAATCTACAGGCCAACAGCTTTCGACAGATTGCTCTACGAAGTGAATCGGTTCTACCGTTCCCTCAATCTCGCGGTAACAAATATCAGCTTAGTGTTTTAAATATATAGATAGATTTTTCATAAAACACAAAGAGACAGCAATCCTGTCGTTAACAGGTTGAGTGTTTACCAGGCCGCCATAAGCGACCCCGACTCTTCATATCTATAAACTTTATGCTACTATAGCAACTAACTACCCTTCTTTCACCTGCTGTTTATTCTTTGTGCCGTGTGCACCAGGTCAACTAGCCGATAGGTGAGCCAAACTGACAATTTCTTCTCACTGCGGGATTAATTTTAGTCGGCCTGAGTACTTGAGATACCAGAAAGCGATACTTAATATCCCTATGAACACAGTCGAGCGTCTACGTGATAATATGATTTTTAGCCTACTTTTCTAATTTTGCAAAAATTAGGAAAAAGTAGACTTATGAGATCGACCCGGGAAAATGTGTGTCTGTCTGTCCTTCTGTCTGTCCTTCTGTCTGGCTGTGTGTGTGTGTCCCCTATCAACTCCTAAACGGCTGCAGCTATCGAAACCAAATTTGGTAAGAGCAAAGATCTATACCTGAATATCTCACGGCCATATTTGAAATTTAAGACAGTGCTACCAACTGCTGAAAATCGCAATTGTAATTTGAGCTCTATTTTGGATATCTCAGAAGTTATGCATGCGAACTATTCCAAAATTGGCACACATATAGACAATAGCATTTCAGTTTAATTTCAGAAGACCATACATGCCAGTATTGCCAACATGATTCTAAGCCTGCCGATAGGGCCAATTTCTAAATGCATGTAACTTCTATACTATCGATTAGATTTCAACGAGATTTCGTATGTACAATGTGTACTACAACAAATATGACTGTGCGTATTCTAATGAGCATTCAGGGCTGCCAACTGTTAATAAATGCTCTCTCTATATTTTAACCCTAATATCAATTTATCATGAAGAGAAGAGATAGGTTGGTAGGACACATACTAAGACACCCAGGAATAGCAAGCTTAGTTATGGAAGGAAGGGTCGAGGACAAGAACTGTAGTAGTAGACCAAGGTTAGAATATGTTAAACAGATAGCCTCGGATGTAGGATGTGGTAGCTATGTAGAGATGAAACGATTGGCTCAGGACAGGGAGCATGGAGAGCTGCATCAAACCAGTCGAAAGACTGAAGACTCAACAACAAACAACATAAAGTATACAAGCCAACAACTCTAATCTTTGCACACGTATAATATCTGACATTCTACCTTAGTTTCGTGTAACTTATACAGTATACATCAGTGCTGCCAACATCATTCTAAGCTTTCTGATAACTTCAATTTTTAATTACATGTAACTTCTGTAGTAACAAATGGATTTTATCCAAAATTGGGACTATAATAGATCGTAATATGCCAGATTAATTCTGAGCATCACATACATGACATTGTTCCAAACATGAGTTTACGCGCACTGATAAATCCAATATCAAACAGCATGTAACATCCATACTATCAATTAGACTTCAGCCAAATTTTGTATGTGCATTCTATACCTTAAGAGATGGAACTAAGTATATATTCAGAGTCACCAGAACTGCCCACTGTAGTAAGTTACTCTATTACTTGATTTCATCATTATGCTAGATAAGTCTATATAGATTCATCAATCGTAAATTTTAAGAAAAGTAGACTCTTTAGTTCGTCACGGAACTTCTTGTTTAGTATTTAGATTGTAGACTTCCGCGGCTGGTGTCTAATTTATCATCTAGACTTACAGGATGGAGTACAGTTTGAGTACAGACACCAACTTGTACCCACCCATGATTAAGGGTGCTGCAATGACAGCCGAAACATCGGCAAACAATCGCCGATACACGACGCGGCTACATCCTGTACGCCTCGATGATTTTTGAGCATTCTCAACTGGGATCGTGGAGATATCCTAACTCAAAAATTTTGAAGTCAGGAATTCTCCATTCCATATATATTTAGGGGTTAATATTTGACTTTGTTTGCTGATTCTTAAAAGAAACAAACTAGGCACACTGGTTGATCGCGCCAACCCCATGTGTGGTTAGAGAAGTGTAGCTCCATTGCAACCCGTCCAGGAGACACCAACCACCACACTTTCAGTTTAGCGCATGATATCTACACTTGCAGTCAGTACCTTCAATTCAATAGAACTTTGGAAAGTCTGCAACACGCAAACGATGTACAGCTTACCCACCCGCAATCGGCTTGAAATCTGCTCGCAGCGCGCAAACGACGGGGCTGAGTTCAATGTCACTGATTGCCGCCTTCTTATGCAGCATTGCAAAGAATTTTGGTCTTTCAAAATATATTTACACAGGCTTCACAATAAGTTTCAACAATTTTTGTTTCAGAGCTTGTTATTTTACGCTTCTATTAATGGCTTTTGCAGAGCATTTCAATGAAATAAAATTTTATTTTACAACATAGTTTATTACAACACAATTACAACATGCTTTTTCAACAAGATGGTCATCCAGCGCACTCCTCCAGACTGACGGGAGAAGTTTTAAACCATTTGTTTCCTGTCCGGTGGATAGGAATTGGCGGCTTTATATAATTCCCACCACGTTCACCTGATCTGACCGTCCTGGAGTTCTTCATTTGGGGCTACGTCAGGTCCAGAGTATTTTTAAGATCACCACAAACACCGTAAGCAATTGAGCTCGTCACTACCAAAGCCTTTGCGGAAATTACTCCTCAGATGTTGTCGAACGCAAAAGAGAACTTCATACGATGATTGGCCCTCCACTTGGAAAATGGTGGACGCCACTTCGAACACCTTATGTAAATGTCTATGTGTAGTAGATGTAACGTCTGAGATAAATTAACTTTTTTTAGTCGCATCGAAGACTGATTACAATTTTGTAACAAATCATTTCCCAATTGTATCTCGGTTTGTGATATTGGGTTAAAAAGCAATAAATTGTATTGTAAATAAAATACAACACAAAAATACATTGTATTCTAATAAACTATGTTGTAAAATAACATTTTATTTCATAAAAATGCTCTGCAAACGCCATTAACAGAAGCGTAAAAAACAAGCTCTGAAACAGAAATCATTCAAACTTATTGTGAAGCCTGTGTAAATATATTTTGAAAGAGCAAAATGCTTTGCAATGCTGCATAAGAAGGCGGCAATCAGTGAAACCGAGCTCAGCCCCGTCGCTAGCGCGCTGCGAAAAGATTTCAAGCCGATTGCGGGTGGGTAGGCAACCCATTTTACAGTTCCGTGTTGAATCGGAACACGCTGTAGCTCAATATGAGATGTTAGTCCGGCTCCGTGGCTAAATGGTTAGCGTGCTAGGGCTTTGGCCCAAAGTGCCCCGGGTTCGATTCCCGCCCGAGCCATCAGGGATTTTAATCTCCTGGGGTTAATTACCGTGGCTCGGGGACTGGGTGTATGTGCCGTCTTCATCATCACTTCATTCTCATTACGACGCGCAGTTCGCCCACGGGCGTCAATTAGAAAGACCTGCACTCGGCCTCTCAGGAGGACACACGATCATCATCAGTATGAGATGTTAAGTCCAAGGCCCTGATTTGTCGGTATCTCCTCTGCTTTCGGCGTAAAACGAAGTAGCATACTCCACAGGAAAAAGCTGGAGATTCAGTCACACGAAGCTTACAACTTTAAACTCAATCGTCCACTAAGGCTACCTAAAGCAATTAAATCGCCAACGCTTCCGGAGTACAAACCTCTCATCTGACATTTCGGAAAGCCCCATTACTGCAGGCAGCCCACCTTACAGAACTGCATGTATGTGTTACATCCTGCGCATTGGGGCGTTTTGTGCTGCTTTATGGTCTAATACTTCCTCGACTTATTCCTATATTCTTGTGAACGAACACCATGTATTTATATTGATGATGTCTTATTTACTTGAAGCAAAAGCCTCCTCTGAATTACTCAAACTTGAGGCGTTTTCTGTGGCAAGACAGAACAAATGTAGCCAAAACTTTAATCTTCTCACTTTGAACAAACACGTCGATTATTGCCAAACGCAAGAAAATGAGAAGAAAATTAAATGAACTTTTACAGGAGCTCATTAAAGAGCACCAGACTTAGTTTAATCTCGTTGGCGACACTGTTCTTTCATTGCATGGATTACGAACAGCTGCGAGTTCCCACCGCCTGGCTTCCGACAGCTCTGGGCGCTTCAACCCAAACCGCGACGGCTTTCCATATTAAAACTGCGACACACATGGACACGACATTGTTTATATTGTTACCTTTAAGTCGGTGAACAACCCCAATTACTGGTAAATGTGATACAAGCCAAACAAATTACATGTGATTACAAGCTTTTGCAAATATTTTAAGATAATTCATTATTAATGGTATTGGCACAGATACAATACAAAACTGTATCAACAAAGGTAAAATTAAGACATTATAACACAGTCGTTAAAACAGAAGCTCTATATGCATCTGGAACTATTCTAATTGGTGGAAAATCTCAAATAAAAATGATCGGAAAACATGAAAGGAAAATTCCCAGGAATATGTTAGGATCAAAGTGTGAAAATGGAATTTGGATGAAAAAGAAATCACACGAAATTTATCAAGTCACAGAAAAAAAATCACAGATAACATATTACAGTTTAACGGGCAGCTATATAGATGGTTGGTTCCCAAGTTTAGGGGATGCGTGTAGCCCCGTGTACTTTGTGTGTGTGTAGAATCTGTCTGATAACCGGTGTTAATTGTGATGGCAGTATTAGTGTGTGTTATCTGTGATTCAGGTAAGGACTGCAGACATTCAGTTTTCAAGTAGTTACTACTTTTGCTACCAAACACCACCGTCAATGACTTTTGAACTTGGCTACTTGATGCCACCACAGTTGGCTCCTGCGACGAACTTTGGAACTTAGGAGCGTTAGTCAAATCTAACCTATAATTTAGCTTCACACAAGTGTAATTAGTAATTAGTACCTATATGAATCAGAAACATTAATTTTTGCCTGGCATGAACTGATGATGAGACCTATGTAGCCCACTTAATTCTCAGAATATATTGTTAATACAATGGTATTGAGTGATAGCAACTTCAATAATGAAGTATGAGCCAGGGTAAAGGCAAGCTGGTTGCGGTGGAAGGAGGTCGCGGGTGTGCTTTGCGACAAGAAAATGCCACTTCGTCTCAAATCCAAGATATATGGGACAGTGGTACGGCCAGTTGCGCCGTATGGAGTGGAATGTCGACCATCCGACAAAATTTCAGAACGTCACCTGCACGCCATGGAAATGAGAATGCCCCGTTGGACAATGGGCATCTCCCTTATTGACCATGTCAGAAACGACACAATTCGGGAGAAAATGGGTGTCGTCCCGAGAAACGGCTCCGATGGTATGGCCATGCCCTGCGTGCAGCGCCCGAAACTGTTACTAATTCTGTCCTTCATTTTGAGGTTGAAGGCCTATGCCCCAGAGGACGACCGAAGCAGCGTTGGCAAGACAAAATGAATGGTGACTTGAAGGTTACCGGCCTAAATCCAGCTGACGCACGAAACCCGACAAAATGGAGGTCAATGACCAAAAAAGCGGACCCTACTCCAGCGGGACAACGCTAGGAAGAAGAAGAAGAAGAATGGCATTGAGTGAAGAGCTTCAAAGACTCTTAGAGGCTATAAAAGTCGACAGTAGCGAAAAATTGGAGGCTATGAAAGCCGACAATAATGAACTAAAAGCTCATATAGAGGTGACTATAAATTGTAAATGGGTAATAACAGGCTAACAAGGAAAATTTACAATGAAAAATCAAAACAACTGGGTAAAAGAAATGAGTGAAGACATAAATGAAATTCTCCGTCATGAAGAAACCATTCATAACTTTAACTCACAAACACACATTTTGTGAGAAGACCACCCGACTAAATACAGGATGAACAGAACAGCGCAGAAGAGAACACAGCGAGAGGATGAAGAGATATTGGGAAGGGAAGAAGAAGGAGTGCTAATAAGTTCAAGTGCGCTCTTTAGTTGGGCACAGGGAATCAAAAAATGCTCTTCGAAGCTTCTTAAAGAATGCTCGTTTGCTTATAGGCTACTTTCTTTTTATTGTAACTCGTTTTCCTTATTCATTATAAGAGAAACTACAATGTGTCAAAATACACTTCAATTGCATTTGTATTCTGTTAAGATGTAAAGGGAACTTATTCAGCCGACCAAACACGTGGAGATCACTAGGTGCGAGGTCCGGACTGTATGGTGGGTGGTCGAGACTCTCCCAGTGAAATGACCGGAGCTTGTTGGTGGTTCTGGTTGCCACATGTGGTCTCGCATTATCATGGTCCGCTAAGAAGTTCCTGGTAGGACAGATATTCACCTGCAACAATGGCACCAAGACAGCAGACCGACGATGGTTCCACAGTCAGCCAGCTGAATCCTACCACAGGGGCATCTCGAATGTAATGCTGCGATGGGACAAAAGTGGAGACTATGTGGAAATATCGTGCATGGTACGTACAAAAGTGCGAATATTTGTAATTACCTGTACGTATTTTTTTGGCAAATAAATTGGGGCGAAAGATTTTTCGACCCATCCTCGTATTTAAATGATGTATTTTCTAGAGTAAAAACAGTAAAAAACAATAGACATGTTGTCATATCTCTCTAAAATTCTGTCATTACTTACCTTGGCAACGCGCATCATTACAGGGTGCATCCGACCTACTAACACACACCGGCTTCCCACCCTAAGCCACATATCACCTCCATCCTTAAGAAGATCACAGTCACTGCTTAACTTATGGAAGAAAATAGAAATCAATCCTCACCTCCCTATTCATTCGGATATAGCAGCTTCTCCAACCAAACGACTGAAATCCAGACACCCTTCTTGGCGTACTGCAATGAATCTACAGGACACCTCCTTTTATGTATCGGACGCCTGGAAAGAACAATGGCATCTGCAATCCTCGTTACCAAATCATCACATCATTAAGAACCCCTTTAAGTGCCCTGATGGACGTTCCCTTCCCAGACGACAGTGGAGGACGCTAAACAGTATTAGGACCGTCCTAGGTAGATGTGGAGCCACGCTCTTCAAATGGGGAAGGATGGCATCACCACAATGTGACTGCGGAGAAGAGGAACAGACAGTGGACCACATTACATTCGAGTGTCCTTTACGTGCATACAGAGGCTCTATAGAAGACTTACACTGTGTCTCAAGCGAAGCCCATCTCTTGCTCTCAACTTTTAACATGGAAATCTAGATATGAACATGAGATGGTAGTTGTACTCTATTTATTGTACATAATATTGTATTCAACATACGCTAATTAAATAATAAATAATTTACTTATCTTAATGATGATAACCTGTCACTGATGATTTTTTGTTCCTTCCCTACCAGTTAAGTTAGTGGCCATGTTGTACATAACTCCAGTTGGCATGAAATGTGTCTCGAATGAAATCAATCATCCCCGGAACACGTCGGTCATCAATGATCTCAAGCTCATTGTCCTATCCTGAGGAGATGCCCACTGCGCATTACATCACGGTTTCACACTTGTGTTAGCTCGTAAGCTGCGAGTTATTATTGTCCACACGGTGTGGAAACACTGTGCATGAGATGAACACAAACTGACAGCCGAATGTTGGCCAGAAATGATATTGTATTTATTTGGCTTTGAGGCTGCTCAACCATGTCATGGGTACATGCCAACTAATTTGCATAAAGCTACACGTGACATTCTATTTGCCCTACTCAAATATGTCAACTGCGCGGTTAAATTTGATGACCAGCGTGGAGTTCGTTCGTGTTATTTAAAGCACGATGGATACATGTCATTGCTTTCAGAACTTCTGCCTTGTTAACATGTAACGATCGTCACTAATGGATATTCATATCACAGCAGGATTAAGAAACACGTTTTGTGCAGACATTGGATAATATAACATAGTTTCAGATCGAAATTTGTTTTTCCCTGAAATGTCTGCCATTCCACTGCCTACTAGTTTACATCAGGCCTTGGCAAGCACGGCTTGAAACATGAGCACTGCCTTGTAGATTACACCGGGATTTGACAAGCATGGCTTGAAACACGAGTCACGTCACTAATGTTGAGAACACATAACAACGCCTCTTTTGGATGTTACTGTCCAGGATCCGCTTGGACAAAGTCTACTTACTGTTACAGGAAGGTAATAAGTAACCTTGCCCAAGAAATTGTATTGTGAACTGAGGATTGAAACAGGGTACACGCAGCCCGATGTGGCAACAATGAAAAGAGGTGCGTTGGATTCCCACATCAGTCATCATACAGCTGGATTTTCATGGTTTCCACACTTTTACTCCACGCAAATGCAGGGATAGTCCCACCAACATTAGCCTCAAACACAAGTACTGCGATAATACAGGTTATCAGACAAATTACACACACACCAAAGTTTGTTGTTTAATTGAGGAGCGTGGGCATCGAGGTCGTTTCAGTCCTTTGTACTTTGGTGTGTGTAGACATTTTCTGATCACCTGTGTTGTTATGATGAATTGTAACTGCAAGGGTTGACATTTGGACAGTTGCCCGTGGATTGAAAATAAGGAGGTAATCTAGAGAACCTAAGAGGGGAAAAATCACAAAAATGGCCGTCAACTCCACGAATCGATGCATGTCCGCTACATAATGCGGCGTGCCTCTCCAACTCGTGTCTGCAGAGAGAGGTACAAACAGGTCCAATATACTCGCACTCTGGTTGGTGCTATCATTCGAATAGTCGGTTAATTCTTTCGATTATGTGCTGAAACGGTGTAGATTTCTATAAATATTATTATTGTGGGAACCGGTGTCAAAAACACTCACGTTTGATTTGTTGAAAATGAAAAGAATATTTGTTTATTTAGCAAATGAAAATAAGATAGATAACATTATGAAAACAAAGCATACGTTGTGGTGAACACCAATGCCTTCTCAGCTCCAAAGAACAATAATAATAATGAACTCCATAGCAACTCTTCTCTATGCCTGTGCGCCCTCTATATCACTCGCGGCAAAACCTCGAAACTCCTGCCCGTCTTCCCACATTCGGCCGTCCTGATCATCATTATCCGACCCGGACGATAAGCCTTCCTCAGGCCAGGGCTTCATGTATTCCGCACAGGTGGTGGTGGACTTGGGTCCTTCGTTGGTTCCTCGTCTTTCGACATCGTACGTGTCTTTGGGTTTGACGTTCGTGACTTGATAGGGCCCCAGGTACTTGGCCTTCAGTTTCATACCTGGTCCGAATTGAGTCTTCTTGACGGCCACTAAGTCTCCGATGTTGTAAGTCGAGGCTTCTTTGCGGTTTTTGTTGAAGTTATTGCGGTTCTCCTCTTCAGCCTTGAGAATCTGCAGTTTTGCCTCCTGCCTGATCTGGTCGCGCCGATCCTCAACATTGTTAATGGCTTCTTCTTCCATCATCTGCATGTTCTAAAGATCTGTTTCGTTTCGCATCTTGACCCCGGTCAAGAGTTCAAACGGTGTTCGACCTATACTTCTCTGATAAGTCGAGTACAGTGCCGGTTGAACCGACGGGACGACATTGTACCATTTGGTTGGATCTTCGGCGGACAGTTTGGCTATGATGGACGTCACAATCGCGTTGATGCACTCCACCTGGCTGTTGGCTCTGGGAAACCCGGTGGTCACCAAGAAGTGCTTGATCCCTTGGTCTTAACAGTACTCTTCAAATTCCTTTAAGGTAAAAGATGGCCCTCGGTCCGTGATCATCTGAGCAGAGTTTCCGACGAGGATCCTCTGCAGCTCAAGCTTGAAGATGGTTTCGCTCGACTTGATGGTCTTGACTGGATACAACCAGGTGTAATTGGTAAAGTTGTCCACTACCACAAGGCAAGGATGTGGTTGTAGCCTTTATGCGTTGATTCCAGCGGTCCTACATGATCCAGATGATGTGTGTGTAAAGGCTGACTTTCCTTGAACAGCGGGTGAAGTAATCCTTCCTGGTTCCCAGACTTTCTGTTTACAATCAGGCATTTCATGCAGCTTCCGATCACTTTCTTCACCTTCTCTGTCAATCCTGAAACGTTGTACTGCTGTTTTATCTCCTCTTCTGTTCTTTTCGCCGCGTAGTGTCCTGCATGGACTTTCGTACCACTAGAAAGGGTACATACAGTATACATACAGTGTACATACAGTGTACATACAGTATACATACAGTGTACATATAGTATACATACAGTGTACTTACAGTGTACATACAGTGTACGTACAGTGTACATACAGTGTACATACAGTATACATACAGTGTACATACAGTATACATAAAGTATACATACATTGCACATATAGTATACATACAGTGTACATATAGTATACATACAGTAAGAAGTTCTCGGCCGTCTACAAACTTGAATAACATCTGGTCTCCCAACACGTAATCTCCATAGGTCCCTTCCTTCAAGATAGTCTTCATGGCGAGTAGTCTTTCATCCTTGTCTTGAATCCTCTTGATTCTAGCAATCACACTATCAGCGAATCCGAAAAGGCCTGCGGTACACCGACTCAAGGCTTCAGCATGTCGCATCTTCGTTCCAGACCGATGTTCGATGGTGTAGAAGAATTCTTCCAACGACAGGGCCCATCGAGCAACTCTGGGTGTTAGATCTTTCTCTTGCATATTCTTTTGGAACGCCAAGCAATCTGTCACTATTTTAAAATCCACTTCCAAAAGGTAGACCATGAATTTGTTCAAGGCTCGAACAGCAGCGAGGACTTCGAGCTCGTAACTGCAATATTGTTCTTCTTTCGGCGTAGTCTTCTTGCTCATGTATGAAACCGGGTGAAGTAGACCATCCTCGGGTAGCTTCTGCAGGAGCACGGCGCCATAACCGAACTTGCAAGCGTCTGTATGGAGCTCAGACTCATATCTGGGGTTGTAGATTATCAAAACGGGACTAGATGACAAGATTCTTTTCAACTCCTCGTACGCCTCTCTCTCCTTGGTTCCAAACCAGAAGTCGTGGCCGGTTCTGAGCATATCGCTCAAAGGTTCGGCGGTTGAAGCGTAACCTGGCATAAATTCCGGAAGAATCTTGTCAATCCCAAGAAGCATTGGAGAGCTGTGATCGTCATCTGCACCGGGAAGTTTTGCACAGCTGCTGTCTTCTCATTTGACGGTTGTATCTTTCCTTCCTGGATTTTGTAGCCCAGGAAATGAACCTTCTATTTCAAGAATTAACACTTATTGAAATTTATCAGCAATCCGTAGTCCCGTGCAATGCCAATACTTCAATTAACAATTAAATAGCTTCCAGTAAAATTTTCGCCGGAATTATCAAATTGTCCTTGTAGATGAACGAAGAGTCTTCCGTTTATCAGCTCCCAAAACACAGCGTTAATAAATTATTGAAAGACTGACGGGCTGTTAGTGAGATTAAAGGGGACTTTCTTGAACTCGTACTGACTTGGGTGGGTGACAAACGATGTATATATAAATAATTCATGCTTTTGGGCTAATGCCGTGTGTATTTTTAAATTTAAACCATACATTTCGGAGAAACCTTGCCTCCTTTTTCAATGGAAATAAACAATGTGGCCAAATAAAGTATATCAATGAGATTACAAAAAATATAGATAAATTCCTCTGTTCGTCACCAGAGAGCAGCTGCCAGAAATTACTGTATGGACCATGGTAATTTCTGGCAGCTGCTCTCTAGTGACGAACAGAGGAATTTATCGATATTTTTTGTAATCTCATTGATATACTTTCTTTGGCCACATTGTTTATTTCCATTGAAAAAGGAGGCAAGGTTTCTCCGAAACGTATGGTTTAAAAATACACACGGCATTAGCCCAAAAGCATGAATTATTTATATAATAATCCGGGCCGTGAAAGCCTTAATATGCAAACGATGTATACTTTCTATTCTCTCCTTCAACGTCTACATGGAAGAAACCGTTCTTCAAGTCAAGAGTTGAGAATACCCGAGAATCTTAGAGTTTTTCTATCTAGTCTTCGATGAGAGGGGGGGGGGGGGGGGGTAGTGGCCCTTGACGATGATCCTATTTAGTGGTCTGAAGTCCACGCAGACACGATGTGATCCGTCCTTCTTCTTCACGACTACAACAGGACTGGCGTACTGGGATGCACTTGGTTGCACAATTCCATCTTTCAGCCATGTCTTAATCTGTTTCTCAGCCACCTCCTTTTCTCTGGGTGCCAACCATCTCGGTCTGCAACATATCGGTTCTTCTGTCTTCACAACTATATTCATCTGGATATTCGTGGATTTGATTTTCATCGGGGTGTAACTCGCTACGATGTGCTTGACTGTTGCCTTGGCCTCGTCAGATACAGTCTTCTCAATGTCCATCTCCTTCTCACCAGCGTCAATGCACATGACCAACGTCTCTTCTCTCTTCTTCAACTGAACGCCCTCTCTAGAAATCAACCACCTCAGCCTGATCCAGTAAGTCGATTCCAATAATCACAGAAACTGGAATAGCTTCGACGGTAACAACGTGGATGTCGACACAAATATCCTGATCGTCAACGGTGATCGTCGTGTTGAACCATCCCAGCACGGACGCTTTGCTTGCGCCCAGGCCAGTCAGGATTTGGTCGCTTGGTTGCAGCTCTGGGGTGTCGGTTTCCATGTCCTTGTAAGCGTCCTGCCTCAACAAGTTGAAATGGCAAACACAATTTACTAGGGCTAATAAATTGTGGTTGCAGATTTTGACGTCCTTGTATTTGAAATTACTGACTGCTTCCTTCGACGTGTTCACGGCCACCGTCTGTTTCTTTAATTCTTTATCTTTCTTTGGATTGGTACAATCTGCGGAGATGTGTCCGAATTTGATTCACTGGAAATACTTCTGACCCTTGTCCTTATCCTTGCACGCGCCGGATTTGTGACTTGACTTGCCTCAGTTGTAACACCTCTGCGCCTTGCCCTTATCCTTGCCTGTATCGTCATCCTTCTTTCTATTTGAATCTGATCCACCGGACTGCTTCTTGTTGTGCTGCGACGAAGTGGAAGGCTTCTTGGAAGTAATCCTTCCCGCGGCACGTTCATACTGACGTAGTTTCTCTTTGAAGTCTCTAAGCGACTAAGCGCCGTACAATAACAGCTTGGTGCCAGAGTCATCCTCTATTCCGTCTATCACGTACTGCATGAGTGAGTCATCGTCTATATCTCTTCTACTTGCTATCTCCTTCATTGTAAGGTAATATTCCTGGAGCGACTCGTCCCCTTTTGTTTCTTCGTCTAAACAGCGTCGAATGAATCTCCGCTGTACTCGTCTGCACGTCAAATTCCTCTCGAAGAGATTTCTTCAATGCCGTCCAGCTGGTAATTCCCTTCTCGCCCTCGATGAAGAGTTTTGCCAAGCCGGTTAGAGATTTCGTAGTGAAGATCAACTCTGCAGTTTGTTCCATCCCATCAACGCAGCTGTTTCCTCAAACTCGGTGATCCATCGGTTGACTGGATATCCACTGCTACCATCAAATGACCTGACGGAACCTTCGATGTCGCGAAACGTCAAAGCAAACTTCTGGGATTTCCTCGATGCTTCGCTACCGTCACTTGAGCTGTCCCCTGGTTCACTTTCGTCGTCGTCGAGTTTCATTCGATTTAGCTTCTTTTTTGTTTTCGCCACTGTCAATTTCCTCTTGATAGTGCCACATAACCTCTTTGTCTTCTCTTGATCCACTTGGGAGAGTTTTGCAGCTTAAGCTTGTTCCCTTTTTTTTGTACTTGTTCGTCTTCTTCAGCGTGCTCGTCGACCGACGATTTCTCAATCATCTCAATGTACTCTGAAAAATGTGTCAGGTGGTGACAAATTGTCGCTGCCATTTCCTGCGGGGTGCCCTCGTCTAAGCGCAGGATCGCGCAAGATGCTTGCAGTTCCTCTTCCGTCAATTCTTTTGTTATAAACTCGACCATGGCCGCATAATCCTCCGAATCAGGTTCGAAAGTAAAACCTGAAAATTCTCGCAACCTCTTTCTATTGTTTCGATCATCTGGAGCGTCTTCAAATATAATCTTATGTAAAGCTTATACAGCTGACACTGGAACAGTTGAAATGCTTTTGTTTATAAGATCAATATCTCCTAAAGTCATCATTTTGGAAAAATTATTTATCTGCGTCAACACCGATCCCTAAGCTCTTTTGTCGTCTTTCTAAAATCGTTTTCAACCTCTTTACGTCTTTGTCCAGCTGCAAACCTTTCACTGACGAGATAAGCCTTCGGTTTCGAACATCCGTCGTCAATTCGAGCTGAATTCGTCGTTGGCCTTTCGTCGTTTCATCGTCAGCAAAATTGGCAAGTGAACATAACCTCAGAAGTGCGTCGTTGATTCAATCCAGGACGTACCCCCAATTTGTGGGAACCAATGTCAAAAAACACTCACGTTTGATTTGTTAAAAAACAAAAGAATATATGTTTATTTAGCAAATGAAAATAAGATAGATTACATTATGAAAATAAAGCATTCGTTGAGGTGAACACCAATGCCTTCTCAGCTCCAAAGAACAATACTAATGAACTCCATAGCAACTCTTTTCTCTATGCCCGCGTGCCCTCTATATCACTCGCGGCAAAAGCTCGAAACTCCTGCCCGTCTTCCTACAATATTGACGTGTAACATCTTTCCACTCGGTTGCTGGATATTTTTGTGCGAGTGATTTTTAAAAATGGGATGGAAGTGTGTAAGACGCACTGCCAGTTGGAGGCTAAAGCAGCCAGGAGGGATGTGATCCAGCTGGCAGTGGTACCATGTGGAATGTTTTTCACATACGGATTACTTTGTAACAGCAGAGTATCAAGAAGGCAGTGCGAGAGTAGACATATCCAGTAGGCAGTGAAGAAAAAAAGTCAGTCTCTGTTAACGTAACTTAGTTACTGGCAGGAGAGTGATGAAACAGCAGAGTATCAAGAAGGCAGTGCGAGAGTAGAAATATCAAGTAGGCAGTGAAGAAACAAACGGAGAGTCTTGGAATTGTTATGTATTATGAGAGTGTAAAAAATAAAAAGATGTTTTGCGTGTTGGTGAATGTCAAGGATAATAAAATCGGTAACAACTTCAACGTAGGATAACATGTCAGTTGTTACACATCATATGCGACTACTGTAAGGCTCGTATTTTTAGCCTACTTTCGATTTTTGCAAAAAATGAAAGTAGACTTATGAGATCAACACAGGGCGAAAAAAGTGTGTCTGTCTGTGTGTGTGTATGTGTGTGTGTGAGTCTGTGTGTGTGTCTGTGTGTGTGTGTGTCTGTGTGTGTGTGAGTGTGTGTTCTCTGAATGTCTGTCCCCCCCTATCAATTCGAACACGGTGAATGCGAATTGAACGAAATTTGGTACAAAGGTAGCACTAGCAAAGGACACCTCAGTGTCATATTTAATATCGCCGCCATCTTGACGGAAACGTAATGGCGGCCACACAAATGTTCAAAGCTTAAATCAAATTACGACTAACCTAATCATCCGATCTCTACCAAATTTTGCAACAACATACCTTTATGGGGGGAGCATCATTTGACCAAACCAATAGGCCATAAGCGTAATAGTTTGCGGATGGCGACCATCTTTGTGTGAAAATCGATTCCCCCTATTAATTCGAACACGGTGCAACCGAATGGAACGAAATTTGGTACAGAGGTAGCACTAGCAAAGGGCATCTCAGTGTCATGTTTCATATCACCGCCATATTGACAGAAACGTAATGGCGGCCACACAAATGTTCAAAGTTTAAGTTAAATTACGACTAACATAACCATCCGATCTCTACCAAACTTTGCAACAACATTCCTTATGGAGGGAGCATGCTTTGACCATTCTAATAGGTTATTAGCCTAATGGTTTGCGGCTGGCGGCCATCTTTATGTCAAAATTGATTCCTCCTATTAATTCGAACACGGTGGAACCGAATGGAACGAAATTTGGTACAGAGGCAGCACTAGCAAAGGGCACCTCAGTGTCATGTTTTATATCGCCGCCATCTTGACTGAAACGTAATGGCGGCCACACGAATGTTCAAAGCTTAAATCAAATTACGATTAACCTAATCATCCCATCTCTACCAAATTTTGCAACTACATACCTTTATGGAGGGAGCATCCTTTGACCAATCTAATAGGTCATTCGCCTAATAGTTTGCGGATGGCGGCCATCTTTGTGTCAAAATCGATTCCCCCTATTAATTCAAACACGGTGAAACAGAATGGAACGAAATTTGGTACAGAGATAGCACTGGCATCTCAGTGTCATGATTTATATCGCCGCCATATTGACAGAAACGTAATGGCGGCCACACAAATGTTTAAAGCTTAAATCAAATTACGACTAACATAACCATCCGATCTCTACCAAACTTTGGAACAATATACCTTTATGGTGGGAGCATCCTTTGACCAATCTAATAGGCCATTGGCCTAATAGTTTGCGGATGGCGGCCATCTTTATGTCAAAATAGATTCCCCCTATTAATTCGAACACGGTGGAACCGAATGAACGAAATTTGGTACAGAGGTAGCACTAGCAAAGGGCACCTCAGTGTCATGTTTTATATCGCCGCCATCTTGACGGAAACGTAATGGTGGCCACACAAACGTTCAAAGCTTAAATCAAATTACGATTAGCCTAATCATCCGATCTCTAGGAAATTTAGCAACAACATACCTTTATGGAGGGAGCATCCTTTGACCAATCTAATAGGTCATCAGCCTGATATTTTGCGGATGGCGGCCATCTTTGTGTGAAAATCGATTCCCCTTATCAATTCGAACACGGTGAAACCGAATGGAACGACATTTGGTACAGAGGTAGCACTAGCAAAGGGCACCTCAGTGTCATGTTTTATATCACCGCTATCTTGACGGAAACGTAATCGTGGCCACCCAAATGTTAAAAGCTAAAATGTAATTACGACCAACCTAATAATCTAGTCTCTACCAAATTTTGCAACACCATATCTTTATGTGGGAAACATATTCAGACCAAACTGCAAGAACATCAGCCCAATAGTTTGCAGATGGTGGCCAAGTATGTGTGCAAATCGATTCCCCCTATCAATTCAAACACGGTGAAACCGAATTGAACGAAATTTGGTACAGAGGTAGCACTAGCAAAGGGCACCTCATATTCATGTTTAATATCCCTATAGCACGTTGTATTTCAACAAGCTACTACAACCAACATACGATCATACTCCTTGAAAAGGACAAAGAGTTATAACAATACCCATGCATTTAGGAGAAAGTAGGCTATATGTTCTTTACTGAACATCTTGTTTTATATTATATTATTTAATGTAACATGTTTTAAATATCACAGGACACATTTAAATACATTCTTCGAAAAACATAGGGCAACATTAACAGAAGCCACAACAAAGAACTTACAACAAAACGAGGAAAACTTAACATGAACCCAGAACAACACGAATTAACAAACGACGTTATCATTAGATCCAACTCCATTTATAGACTTCACAAACAACAGATTCAACAGTCTTTAAACGAGGACCACCTCACAACCTACATTACATAAAAATTCAAGACAGGAATTTTTATTGGAATTTATTAACAAAAGGGAGATTGTAATTTTACGTGAACGTTAATCGCGAGATCATAAGCCACTGGACCTTCTTTTTACGTGGAATCCGAACCACAGGAGATGGCATTTCACTTTGAAAATATTACATGAATTGACCGGGAATCAAACCCGGTCTGCCGTGGTGAGAGGCCAACAGCTTGACCGCTGCGCCACCACATTAACATACACAATGCTTAGTTTAATACCTGAACAATGATAATGTAAGGACATCAAATGGTTATTCCAAGAGTTTCTCTTCCACTTGCTGTAATATATGATATCGTATGGCCTCGGGTACCGGGTGCAAGCTTTGCTATTTGAGGCCCAGAAGGCAGCTTGCATGTCGAATTTTGTTTTTCTTTGAAACGCTATGAAAGTCGAGGAGGTTAGATATCTAAGCTCCTTGATATTATAGCGCTTTCTAGTAGAGAGAGGAGGAACTTTTGGGTTGGCGGAAACTCCCGAGATTAATTTTGCCATTATAAACACAGCCTACTAAATTCAAATGGGTTCTTTAACATGCCAACAACGTATGACATGCGTACCGTGATTTTTGTCGCCTTTAAAAAATCACTTACCACGGCCAGGAGTGAACCTGCAAGCTTGGGGTTTGGAAGTCCGACGCGATAAGCATTCACTCATCGTGACAAGTTACTTGCTGTAATGTTTCCTACCCTGTGAATGTTAAGTTTGAGAAGACCCCATTGAGGTTGAAAATATCCTACGTTAAATAATATAATAATAATAATAATAATATTAATAATAGACTAATAATAATAGTAATAATAATAATAATAATATGGTATGGCCTCGGATGCCGGGTGCAAGCTTTGTAATTTGACACCCAGAGGGTAGCTTGCAATTCGAATTTCGTTGTTCCTTGAATAACTATGAAAGTCAAGTATGTTAAGGTGCGTATACACTTGCGCGCCGCGCCGCTCGCGCGCAGCAAGTTCGCTAGATTAGTACGGGGTTTCGAAGCTGCGCGCGCGTGGCGCACGACGATCCATCTACTGTCGGTTTTTTCCACGCGCACTTTGAGTGTTCGCAGTTCAGATTTGGACGGGATTGTGAGAAGTTCGTTGTTTCTCGCGCGCATCTGATTTCAATATTTGTGCGTTTTGTGTGGTGATACTGGAGTGGTCAGACGAATCTGTGTTAAAACTGATCGATGCTCATCGCAAAAAGCCTCTTTAGTGGGATCCTCAACATAAGGATCATTTTAAGAAACCAATAGACTAAAAGCAGATGCCTGGAGGGAAATAGGAGCTGAGATGGATATATCTGCGGACCAATGCAAGAAGAAGGTGATATCTCTGCTGTCTTCCTACCGGCGTAAGAAATGTAAAATAAATCGCAGGGCGGAAATACGTATCTTCTTTGGAAATGTGGGGTCCAATCTTCTGCAGCAGATTCTCAAAGTCAGAAAGTGACATTCGAGTAAAATTCTTATACTGGCCGCTTATTTCTTGTGACTTCAAGTCCATCATTAGCTCCGCACCATTCCTTTTTTTAAACATGTCAGTGTGCCACCAACGTCGTCGTTTCTTTTTCTTTTTGCACAAACGTGCCATTAAAACAGCCGCACCACACATCACCGCAATCGCGAGGTTTTCCTCGTGCGGCGGAGACATGATTATATTTACCACACTCCAAACTGACTAGTGAATGTTCGTGGATTTCCTATGGATCGCGAGAGGTTCGTTTAAATAATAATTCTGGTCGAGCAACACACGCGCCGCGCATGCACCGCGCGCAGTGCGCGGCACGCAAGTGTATACCCACCTTTAGATATCTAAGCTCCTTGAACACTATAGCGGTTTCTAGTAGAGAAATGAGGAACTTTGTGTTGGCGGAAACTCCCGAGATTAATTTTGCCATTATGAACACGGCCTACTGAATTCAAATGGGTTCTTTGACATGCGTGTCGTATTTTTGCCGCCTTTCAAACATCACTTACCACGGCCAGGAGCGAACCTGCAATCTTGGGTTTAGTAGACCGACACGCTATCCACCCACCCACCGTGCCAAGCACGGTAAATAATGTAACATAATAGTAACAGGTGTCACCAGTGAATAGAATTACATTATTCAGGTATATATTTCAGGCACTAGGATATTCATTATTACTTCCTCCCCCAATGTAATTGGGTAAACTCGTGTAGACAGACTCGAAAACGATTCTATCAATAGACACTGAAGATGCCGGGATTTCAACCAACAATCTCCAGACGTTCTGCAGCTCGGAATCACATTAACAGCGCGGGGTGTGGAGCGAGACATATGGTGTTATATTTATCGACAAGTGCAGTAATTGTTTCAGACGCGAGGTGCCTTTTAGCATTGAAATTAGTTTTCTCTCTGTTCACAAACAGGATATCAATAATATTGGCAAGACCTCGACCCTTCATTTGCACATGTCTGACCGCTCGGATTGCCGCGAGCTATACATCGCCCGCCTCGTAGAGTAGTGGCTAGCATGCTTCGCGACATCCCCGAGGTCAGGATTCGATTCAAACTCTGAGGGCAGGTGGCTTCGATTCCCACCTCAGTCATCCTGGACGTGGTTTTCCTTGGTTCCCCACATTTACTCCAGGCAAATGCTGGGATAGTTCCTAAATTATGGCTACGGCAGTCATCTTCCAAACCGTCATCTGAATTACAAATATACACACTAATGCAGCCATTGCAGTAACACAGGTTATTATACAAATTCCACACATGCCCAAGCTGAAAAGAGGAGATGATGATGATGAAGATGAGAATTGTTGTTTTAAGGGGCCTAACATCTCGGTTATCGGCCCCTAATGGTCTGGGTGATAGCGAAAATGTCAATGAAGTGGAAACCAGAACGAAAATTATGTGAGAAGGAAAATACTTACAAAAGGGAACTAAGATTGAAACTACTCACAAAATGGAGAGCGGTAATACTTACAAAAGGGAATTTAGAACGAAAATACTCACAAAAGGAATAGATTGAAAAATACGATCAAAGTGTAGGTTGAGTTCAAAATACGTACAGAATACAAATGAGATTGAAAATACACAATGCAATTTAGACTGGAAAATGCGCATTTCAGATTCCAAATGATCACAAAGTGCAATTGATATTCAAAACACTCACAAAATGCAATTAAGATCGAAAACACTTACAAAATGCATCGGAGATTGAAAACACCTACAAAATGGAGGGTGGATGCACAAAAAAACACTACTTGGAATTTAGATACATGGGGAGCCAATTAACAAAAACAGTGCGGGAATCTTAAAGAGAAAAGGAAATATAATGAAAAGAAAACAAGAGGGCTGACCCCTGAAGAAGGAGGGATCAGGAAAGATGAGACAAGGGCCAATTAAGGCGGGAAAGAGAAAGACTCCCTAGGCCTCGGATACCCGAATACCGTCGGGGTCAGAAATGAACAAGAGTTGACCAAGGGAGGTCGACAGGAAGAAGACGGAGAGGAGCCCGGCACATGTAAGAGGCAGCAATGCCGGACTCAGCTGGGGTCCCGTGGTCGCCAACCCACGTCCCACAAGATGTGAGCCCCTGGGGGAGAAAAGAGGAGAATAGAAGCATTTGAAATGTAGTGTTACAGGAGAATGATGGTCATATGAGCATATAGAGTAAGAAATGAAGAAGTATAAGACGAATGGGAGAGGAGAGAAGAGATAGGTTGGTAGGAGACAAATTAAGAGACACAGGAATATGGTAGTAAGGGTTGTGGACAAGAACGGTAGGGGTAGACCAAGGTGAGAATATGTTTAACATATTGTATCATATGTAGGATGTGGTAGCTATGTAGAGATGAGACGATTAATTCAGGACAGGGAGGCGTGAAGCGCTGCATCAAACCGGTCAAAAGACAGAGAACTCAAACAACAACAGCAACAACGTGTTAACCGACAGAAAAGCATTTATATTTAAAGCGCCTAGAATCAAAACCCGCCAGGTCAATCGAACATGAGAAATGAGATGAAGTTGCCTTTATAAGAACTTCCACGCTGAAAATTCAATGCCGCCACGATTTTCCTCCAAAAGACGCTATTTCGCTATCAAAATGGTGGACAAAACTTGCGGTTAATTTCAAAATCTACTAGATTCGATTGGACTTCCGCCATTGTTAGATTCTAACCCCACCAAGTAGCTTTCAGCCACTCATCACATAGAATTGCTTTACCCATGTGTATTAACGTACAAAGTGTCACCTATTCACAACTGACACTGATGTTGGTTTTCAAATACATGCAAAATTATATTCTTGTCTGGTTTTCATTTGATACATAATTTGGAAGGTTCACGTTTAAATGATTTCCTTCTTCTCTTGTTTTTATTCTTAGAACTGCTTTTCTTAATTTCCAAAGCGTCCATAAGTTCCCTTTTGTCTTTCAACAACAGTCAACTCCAAATAGAATTGTGTTACTTTCCATTAAGGGACAATCCAGTAATTTGTTGGAATGCATCGTTTGTTGACAAAGTAATTAACAAAACGAAATGCTCATATTCCAAGAATGTTTTATTGATGTGTAACATCTTTCCACTCGGTTGCTGAATATTTTTGTGGGAGTGATTTTGAAAAATGGGACGGAAGTGGATCGGAACGATCGAGGTGGCACCAGCTGGCACAATTCCGTTCGATCGAACGGAAGTGTGCTCGAACGGAAGTGTAAGACGCACTGCCAACTCGATCGATCGATCCAGCTGGCAGTGGTAAGATAAACAATGAGTGCGCGGTGTCTGAAATTGATACCATGACGTACTCTCGGCCATGTGGAATGTATATGACATACTGAACGGCAAACGCTCATGCAAACTCTGGTGTCAAATGATTGAAACAAAGCACATGGTACATGTTCGAAGTCTTCGTATCAGTATTTAAATGGTAAAATGCCTTAATATCGAACATTGTAAGTAGTCGGCATTGTCGGTATTATGTTTCTGCACAATGGATATTCAAATATTAACGCACATAACGGTAATGCAGTCATCAATATAATATAATCGTTGTGGCTATACGAGAACTGAGCAAGCCATCATGAACTATTGCTGAATACATTCTCTTTACTCACAAGAGGGCCTATTCTAAGGCATTTTAAACTCAATTTCACGCAGGAACATTATCGAAACAAGCAAAATATAAATGAAACTTAATTCCGTAATGCAGTATTATTGGAACGTGGAAATAAGTCACCATCTTGTGCACACAATTTGCATAGTCGAAAAAGCCGTGGAGTTAGTGCTTATGACTGTGAATCTAGAGATCTCGGGTTCGAATCCCGGACGGGGTAGATATTTTTGCTACCAGATTATCATTTTAAACGATATTTATCATATCAATATGACTCATTTTAACAAAATCCATATGAAATTACGTGTTGGTATGTGAATCAAGAGGACCTGTTTATAAGGAATTTAAGGTTATGAGCGGTGTCGCCTCTATTAATCTAGTTGATCCATATCGTATTCTTTATTTAGGCTAGTGCTGGTGGAAGCTACAAATCATCTAATAAAATGAGTTCCGTGTTATAAACTACAATATCTGTAAAACACTCCCTTTTACAATAGATTAATATTAGTGCCAATAATAGTATAAAATACCGGTGTATCAACAATTTCACGTGAGGTTTCTTCTATGTCATATGTTACACATCATATTCAACTACTGTAAGGCTCGTAATTTTTTTTAAATATATAAACAGTTTTCCTCATTTTCTCACAAAGTATGTTTTTTGGACTTGGCAAGTTTTGATTCTAGGCACCTCATTTCAAGATCCAATGTACTGGAATATTGGTAAAAATATGTTTCATTATTCTGTTTCCATTAATGAATATAGCTTACATTATCCCATTTTAATGCATTCCTTTCTTTATTCGCACAGTTTTAGGAACGGCTGGACCACTGGCTGTGAGATTAGAAAAATTCCCGCTTGCTGCTTATTAATGTAATGTGGGGTGGAAAGATAATCCAGGTGTGTTATCTTGCGGGAATATATCTGCGAGGTGACCGCGATTGCTTCGCAGGGAAACGGAAGTTTCAGAGACCGGGGTTATCTCTCACTGTTGCCCGGATTAGAAAGGGAAGGGGAATTAAAAGCATTCCACAGTTCGTGTGGCGAGCAAACTTTAACACGACTCGTCTCCGACCCAAATAAAATGAATCACAAAATAAAGCTTTCTAAAGATATTTACAAGTAACACATTTTACTGGACGCGATTCATTCAGTACTGTAAGTCTGTTGCTATATCTTGCTGGAAAACCAATCACATTCACCATGCTAGGAGAATGTGTCGTGTTTATTATTAATATATTATTATTAAGGGGCCTCATACCGCTAGTGGGAGTCTTCGCACACAGTTACCAATTAAATCCCAGCTTCACTAATATGTAAAATAGAGTTATGAGCACTTACCAAGTTACAGTCAATACATAGGACTTTTTTTATTTTTATTTATTTAGTCAATTTACCCTCCTGGTTGGTGGTTCCCACGGACTCAGCGAGGGAACTCACCACTACCGCCTCGATGGGCAGTGTCCTGGAGCGCGGAACATCTAGTCGGGATGGATACAACTGGGGGGTGTGATCAGCACTTCGCCCAGGCGGCCTCACCTGCCAAGCGAACAGGGGCCTCATGAGGGATGGGAAGGAATGGAAGATTGGGATGGATAGGCTAGGAAGAGGGAAGGAGGCGGCCGTGGCCTTACAGTAGGTACCATCCCGGCATTTGCCCGAAGACGAAGTGGTAAACCACGGAAAACCACTTCGAGGATGACTGAGGTGGGAATCGAACCCCTCTACTCATTTGGACCACCCGAGGCTGAGTAGACCCCGTTCCAGTCTTCATACCACTTTTCAAATTTCGTGGCAGAGCCAGGAATCGTACCCAGGACCTCCGGGGCGGCAGCTAACCAGGCTGACCGCTACGCTACGGAGGCAACTATCATAGGACTTTTTATTTATTATTATTTACATATTTTACGCCCACATTGGAGCACTTAAATCAATACAATTGAGTAAACTTCTTATTTTTCTCCTCCCAGAACTTTCTCATCCTCTCCGACCTGGAAGCCCTTTGTGTGTCCGATACAGTATATTGTTTCCGTTCAACTGTTATTAGTTTGAGACTTATGCTTTTGTTCTTCAAAATCCTCTTCTCTTCTCTGTCTTTGATTTGTTGCCGACTTATACACAATTCTTCCAAATCATGCTGAACTTCTTTGAACCAATTATTATTGATCTTATTTTTCAAAAAGTAATCAAATAGTAGTTTCAATATCCTGGTTTCTGGCAGTCTTGATATGTGACAGAAAAAGGAAATTCTTCTTTTACGCATTGTAGTTATTATTGATTCACATTCACGATAGCCGATGTTGTTAGGCAACAATCTCCACTGTCCATCAGATTGGTGTTTTTATCATTTAAAATGATCTTGTCGACTTCGTCGTTAGGCTGAGGTCTGGCGTTACGTTACGGTGATGGGACGAAATGTACTTAGAATGCACTGAAGTGTGTGACGTCATAGTACGATGTAGCAGCCGAGTACCAAAAAGGCAGTGCGAGAACAGAGTTCAAGAAGGCAGTGCGAGAACAATCAAGTAGGCAGTGAAGAAACAAAATAGAATCTTGGAACTTTGTTGTCGCACTGCCTTCTTGATACTCGGCTGCTAGCATTTAAAATGATATAAAGTCCAGTCTTTCAGACTGACTATCAGTCTCTTTTTTTTTCGTTAATAATCGTTCTAATAATTCTTCTGTCAGTTTTCTGTAATTTGTGTGTTATAGATTATACATTCAATTTGAATAATGTTTCACTAGCATAAGTTGCCTCTGGTTTAACTATGGAATTATAGTGCTTCAGCTTAGCGTTTATCGAAAGAGATTTCTTTTTATAGGTTGGTCAGGTAGGTCTTTGTGCTTGTTTAAATTTAGTTGTTCTGTATTCGATTGCTTCTTTTTCATTTGTGTTCCATGTTATTAATTCCCCAAGATATTATTATTGTTCAGTTGAACGACTGGTAGATCAACTTTAAAAGTTGACATTATTTCTGTTTTTTGAAATGAAATTTGTTTTCCCGTTCTTTTTGCTATAATTTCTAGTTGTTCAATTTGAAATTTAGCCTCTTTTATTTAATGTATAAAGGCAATCAGTATATAAAGTATTGCGTGATTTATTGGTAGAAAAATATTTGTGATTTTTTGAACGTCATGAATCACAAAAAGCACGATTTAACAAAAACTACCAGTCCGAATGGAATTAATTTCTTTTCCTGTAAAGAAAAGGCATGAATACGGAGGATGAACCTCATTCAAGAAATTATGTTAAAAATTATTAAGATACTGTATAGCCTACTTAAAGAAAACATACTATTGAGAATATAACATTAATGGTGGTTCATCCTCGGTTTCATGTGTTTTCTTTTCAGTAAAGAACAAGATGTTCAGTAAAGAACATATAGCCTACTTTCTCCTAAATGTATGAGTATAGTTATAACTCGTTGTTATTATCAAAGAGTATAATAGAACTATTCTTTGTTGAAGACCTTAGAAACGATTTACCTCTACCAAACGCCACGACCTAGATAAAAACTGCTACCATCATTGAAGAAAGAAAGAAAGAAAGAAAGATAAGAAGTATATCAAGAATGTTATGGATCTGGAGACATAATCGACCGGACTGGCGGCGTGGCTCAGCGGTAACGTTCTCGCTTGCTGGGCCCTAGGTTGCAGGTTCGTATCCTGGCGCAGTCAGCTGGCATTTGAGGGTGCACAAATGCGAGGGAGCCGTGTCAGTACATTTACTGGCACGTTAAAGATCCCCTTCGGGCCAAAATTCCGGCACCCCGGTGTCTCTAAAAGCAGCAGTAGTTAAAAGGGATGTAAAACCAATAACATTATTATTATTATTATTACGACCTGCCGTGGGCAACATCCAACTTTGAGTTGAGGCATGTCTTTACACGTCTGGTTGTGCATGGCTTTCACAACCCTAATTGAATTAACAAATCTTTCCATGACCCTACAGAGACGTGTGTATACAAACTATGTGGATATTTTCGATAATATAATCCTAACAGAGCGAGTGCATTCTAGCGGCCAGAATAAGAAACTTTTCAATAAAATCTGGAAGTTACCTTTTTGGCAGCTAGATGTCTCGAGTAAATCTGCTGGCGAATTATGTTTTAATTAAATATATATTTTACACCATAATGTGGACAATATAACGCTTAATAACATTTTCAAGTAACGCAAAATAGGCTGTTACAAACCATTTAAAATAAAAAGTTAAAATGTATCGTAGTATCAACTTGTCATTCTTCAAATTCGATGCGCATAGAATGATAATGGTATAGTAATCAATGGATCCCCACGTAGACTAGTCGGGACATCTAGTGGTGAAATATCGAACAATATAATCCTAACAGAGCGAGTGCATTCTAGCGGCCAGAAGAAGAAACTTTTCAATAAAATCTGGAAGTTACCTTTTTGGCAGCTAGATGTCTCGAGTAAATCTGCTGGCGAATTATGTTTTAATTAAATATATATTTTACACCATAATTTGCACAATATAACGCTTAATTTTAAAACATCTGAGTCATTACAAAACAATAAACATATAACATTTCAAGCAAAAAAACTAGCTCTGATCGGGTTTGAACCATAGGAATCTGAGCGACAGGCTATCGCTCTACCACTGAACTAATTGTGTCAACGAATATCGTTCTATTTAAAATGACTTACATAGAACTTGTTAGCAAATAATGATTTATACTAAACGATTTCATCACTGGAGTATATTATTTATATATAAAGCATTTCATACAAAGTTTATTTATTTTTTATCAGTACGCTATATTGCATTCAATACTCAAATTAGTGAAATATAAGTCAGGCACAAGATATCCGCTGCCATCTTGTCTTATTAATGAATCAGCTGAGCTTTTTAAAATCACGTCTGCACTATAGTATTACAAAATAAACTTTTAATTTCGTACGTGCCTCTTCCTTTAGAACAGTTAAAACGATTCTCGGCTCGATAATCGGAACTGGTGGGTCCCATGATATGGATTATAAAGTTTGCATAATTCGCACGGCCGCCATCCTGAAATGGTATGGCGGACGACCTTGTAGTTTGGTCACAAGACGCATCCTATACGAAGGTATGTTGTTACCAAATTTGGTAGAGATTGGATGATTTGGTTAGTCGTTATTTGATTTTACGTTTTGAACGTTTGAGTGGCCGCCATTCAGTTTTAGTAAAGATGGCGGCGATATAAAACATGACACTGAGGTGTCCTTTGCTAGTGCTACCTTTGTACCAAATTTCGTTCAATTCGCATTCACCGTGTTCGAATTGATAGGGGGGGACAGACATTCAGAGTACACACACTCACACACACACACACAGACTCACACACACACATACACACACACAGACTCACACACACACATACACACACACACAGACAGACACACTTTTTTCGCCCTGTGTTGATCTCATAAGTCTACTTTCATTTTTTGCAAAAATCGAAAGTAGGCTAAAAATCATATTATTGAGACTGGTATTTCTCGTTAAATCGTGTTTTTCTGTGATTCGTGACGTTTAAAATATTACAAATATTGCCCTATCAATAAATAACGCAATACATTGTAAACTGTTTTATATATTAAATAAAAGCCCTATGTATTGACTATAACTTGGTAAGTTTTCACAATTCTTTGTTACATGTTAGTGAAGCTGCCGGGTGTCAGCTTCGTTATTTGACGCCGATAGGGCAGCTGGCATTTCGAATGTTGTTGTTCCTTGGAATGCTATGAAAGTCATGGAGGTTAGATATCTAAGCTCCTTGACACTACAGCGCTTTCTTGTAGAGGAAGGAGGAACGTTTGTGTTGGTGGAAAATCCCGGATTAATTATCTGTACCTCAGAGCCAGACTAACGTAAGTCACATTATGCCAACTTTTCAACCAACTTGAATTCGGCAGCAAAAAACTATTTACATTATTAAAGTTGTATATACTTAACCCCCTTATTGGTATTTCCTTTAAAATTAACGCAATATTCAGTCAGGACTGGACTTACGTTTTTTTTTTTTTTGGCTGTACTTATGAAATCGTTTTAGGACTTAAGACTGGACTTGCGTTATATTGGCTGTACTTATAAAATCGTTCTAGGACTTAAGACTGGACATGCGTTATATTGGTTGTACTTATAAAACCAGGTTTATGACTTAGCACTATGACAAGGTGCGTTAATTCGACTTGCGTTTTAATGTATTCTTAACGCTTCAGAACCACAATAACGTAAGTAAATTTATGTTTGTCTGGCTCAATCATAGGTTGGGACTTCCGTTCTTACAACCCTTAGTAAATACAAAACGAGATGTTTCACCGGACTTAAGTTGTAATGGCTTAATGTAGATTCAAATTCTACATACAATGATGTAAATACCTGAAAATCGTAATTTTTGGACTTACGTTCGTCTGGTTCTGAGGTACAGATGCGATTATGAACTCGGCCTACTGAATTCAAATGGGTTCTTTAACATGCCAACAACGTATGACATGCGTACCGTGATTTTTTTCGCCTTTCAAAAATTACTCACCACGGCCATGAGTGAACCTGCAAGCTTGAGGTTGGTAGTCCGACACGATAACCACTCACCCACCGTGGCAAGCATAACTATTTAAAGATTAGAAATACCAATAATTTGCTGATTAATCCTCAGACATAATTATTAAGAGAAATGGATATCCTTTCAATATTTATTGTATTTGTAAAAATGACGCCCTAAAATGTAGAAACCGAGTGTTCCAGCCATCAAATTGCAAATGTTTTGTGGTATTTTTGAATGTCGTGCATCAAGTGAGAAATGTGGTTGTGTGAAGTTTCTAGCCTAGCCTGTGTCAAAAGATAAATACATTAATCAACAAGAATTAATTCTTAACAAGTAGCTCCGAGAAGAACTAAATAGCCTACTCAATATGTTAATTGCCTCTATCAACATTCAAAATTTGAGATTGATTGCTGTCATAGATTAGTAGATATTGAGAACCGACTAAATACTTCGGATGGTCGCTAAGTTGGATTCTTATATTTATTTATTTATTTATTTATTTATTTATTTATTGAGCAATATGAAGGAATACAGGCACCTGCCCAAATACATTCATTCTTGACATTATCTGATTAAACAACAACATGTATCAATGAAAAATAGAGAAAACAGATTACACAAATTACACAAATTAAGAACAGAAGATAAATACTACAAAGGAGATCGTGAAAATATAAACCATTAAATGAAAACGAAACTGTATAAAGTAGAAAAAAATATACAAAAATAAAGGAGAAAATAGTACCCAGTATTCAAGGAACAGCTGCTTTTACTTTTTTATTGAATAAGATAGCGCCAGCGAATAAATGTACTTGAACATCAATTGAATTATAAAATGATAATATTTTAACTAAAGGCGAATTAGAATGGTGAACACTTTTAGATTTTGGGATGTGAAATAGTGCTTGCTGACGAGATCTTACTTGTGGTACATAAAAAGTGATGAATTGAAATAATTCTTGGCAGTCAATTTTTCCAGTTAAAATTTTCCTCAGCAGTTGCAAAGAACTTAACGACCTTCTACTTTTCAAAGACATGAAATTGAACAAATTTCGTAAAAACTGAGTCGAAGTATCAAATGGACAAAATACATTGAACGTCTTATAATACATGTATCTTAGAAATTTATTTTTGCACAATCCCAATGTGATGAATTTGATCTTTATAAAAGGGATCCCAGATTACTGCTGAATATTCTAACTTGCTTCGAACTAAACTTTCATACAACTTAACAATTACTCCAGTTTTAGTAAATAATTTAGAGTTTCTAATGACAAAACCAAGCATCTTGTTCGCCGAACTAATTATATTTGCAATATGGCTGTTAAAGGTTAATTTGCTGTCATAAATAATTCCTAAATCATTTATCGACGGTACAATTTCGAGTGTTGTTTCTCCAATGCAATATTTAGGATTTATATACTCCTTCTTCCTTGTAAATACCATGACTTTACATTTTTTTACATTAAGGACTAAATTATTACTAACACACCAGGCTACAATTTTATTAACATCCCTCTGAAGGTCATTCTCGTCTCTCAAGTTGTATATGGTCTTATATAGCTTTACATCGTCAGCAAACAATAAGCAGTCAGAGAAACATAGAATATTAGGCAAATCATTAACCAAAATTAGAAATAGAAGAGGCCCAAGATTAGATCCTTGTGGGACACCAGAAGAACTAAGAAAATTACCGGAAATTTCACTTCTGAAACAAACAAATTGCTGTCTAAATTTTAAGTAGGAGCATAACAATTGAAGTAATGGTTTAGCAACTCCAAACTGGTACAGCATTGTCACCAGAATTTTATGGTCTACTTTGTCGAAGGCCTTTTCTAAATCCATGTATATCACGTCAGTTCTTCTATTGGTATCTAATGCATTGTAAACCTTATGAGTAAAACCCAGCAAATTTGTAATAACTGATCTGCCGGGCATAAAGCCATGCTGATATTGTGAGGGCTCAACCTTAATATGAATGTAAATCTTAGAATATAAGATTTGCCCATATACTTTTGCTATAGCATTTATCACTGAAACAGGGCGGTAGTTGGATATCATTTCAAAGTTGCCTCCCTTTAGGATTGGAATAATTCTAGACCTTTTCCACTTTCCAGGAAAGCTTGACGTCTTTGAAGAAAGATTGAAGGTGAAGGCCAACTGAGAAACCAGGAAGTCCACACAGCCCTTGATTATGTATGGTGGAATGCCATCAGGCCCACAGGATTTCTTAGGCTTTAATTTTCTATTTATAGTTGTTCTTACTTCATCCACCGTTATGTGAGTCACGTTCAGCAAATCAATCCTGGGCAAAACAGGAAATTCATTCAAAGACAAATGATCCGCGTTATAAATAAAATTCGTTTTGATATAGTATTGAAGAGAAATACTCAGCAAACCCATCTGCAATACTTCCAGCTGTATAATGATTTCCATTTAGTATAAATGTGTAGTCGCGTGTACGTGATTCCCGCTTGCTTTTAACATACGTCCAAAACTGATTAATGTTATCCTTAACTCCATATTCTAGACTATGAATGTAAACAGCATAAGCCATTCGTATTTTTGTTCTTAGTTCCGATCCAAGCTGTCTAAATCTTTCATCATAATGTTTCGAGAAACGTCTTTTTCCAGCACACTTCATTTTTATGGATTGGATAATATCTCGTGAGAACCATACTGGATATTTGGATTTTCGAATGAATTTCTGCTTAGGTACACAATTTAAAAAAAAGGCAGAGTGATGAATAGAAGAAATCAACAGCATGATCAACATCCTTAAATGTGTACAGTAAACTCCAGTCTAAATCTCGTATGTTGCAATAGAGTCTCAAAAAATCAGCCTTTTTGAAGTTGTAATATTCACGATAAATTCTAGGAAGCAATGGAACCTTTTTAATGGGTGGAATTACTAAATAAAGTGCAGGGTGATGTAAGTCTTCAGGTACCAACGGGAATTCGTCGTGCTTCAAATTAATTTGAATATTACCTAAAACCAAATCCAATATCTTGAAATTAGAATTTTGAATATTGTTGCGCGCTGTTAATCCAAGATACGAGATGAACTGGAATAAACCACGACAGACCGTGGACCCTTCATTAAAATTATAACCGGCGTTGCTAATTTCAGGTACATTGAAATCGCCCACAATCAGGCAGTCAGATGTTATAAGACTATCAACGTTTTCAATGTAATTAAAGTATCCTTCATATACAGAGAGTTTAGAGGAGGGGGGTAATGTAAACAACATTTATGAATAATTTACGAGTATGACCCTGAAAGTAAAGAGTTAAGGATTCGAATTGTTGTTCATTATAGATAGAACATAATTTGGATTTATACCCCTTTTTGACTGCTACGGCTACCCCTCCACCTCTAAGACTTCCCAGATATAAACATAATCCTATTATTTCTGAACATTACATAACGATCATCGCATAACTCACTATCCATAATATCCTGACCCAAGAAACTCTGTTAATACAATTATATCATAATCACAACAAAGTAGATTTTTAAGAAACACGTCAGTTTTTGTCCTAAGGCCCCGAAAAATTTGATAATAAATGGACAATTCATTTACAGACATTAGTATACAATAAAAATAAAATAAAATATAGTGAATCAAAGAACTGATATAACTAAATATAAATCAATAATGCATACCAAAGTATTAAGAGGAGCCAACGAACAATTAAATACATTTCTGTGCCAGTACATCGAAATCTATGTAGACTATAGAGTAATGTACTATTAGATGACGATTATTGCGTAGGTTCATTATTCAAACGTTGACTTCGATCGGATGATCAGGACACAATAAATAAAAACTTAATTTTAAAATTTCACACAGCCACCATCTTGAGGTTATGTAAATAATTGACTTACATTCGATGTGAGCGCATTGTAATGTGTATAATCATGTTTCACTGCACTAGGATGCTTACATTGCGAGAAAAGTCTATTTAATGTTTCAACTTTGCTTGGCCGCCATGTTAGTTTTATTTGGATTTTAAAAATTGAATACGTAAACTTCTAGTAGTGCCCTTTACTACCGTACAAAATTTCAGGTTGATGTCAGTAATAGTTTCGGAATATATAAGGTGCGTTCAAAAAGTAACGAGCCGGAGGCTGGAATGCGCAAATCGGTGACGACATCGGCTAATCGTGGCGTATGTAACGAGGTGTGGTTCCGACCAGAGCGTGGAAGGTCACAGCCCGTCGCTAGAGGGCACGCGTGCACGTCACGTGACGAAACAAAGCGAGCAGCAACATGCATCAATCGTCCAACGCTGCCAGTCGCATTGTAAATAGTGACATGGGGGCGTCAAACGAATAGCAAAGAGGTGTTGTTCGGTTTCTGACAGCGGAAGGAGTAGGGGGAATGGACATTGACGATTTTCGTTCATTCTTCAACATTGAATATATTAATTTTTTGTTTCTTTTATCTTCATTTGAGAAAATATATTTTTAAAATTTCATTTCGCACGTTGATTAGCGTAATTGCATTCAAGTGGATGTTCGTCTTTCGCCTTCATTCTACCATACATTGGGTTCATCACAATCATTGGCATGATCACTGAATTTGGTATTCCCAGGGTCATAATCTGGATCCCTTCAGGTAAATTATTATCAACCAGGAATATTCCTTACCAAACTAAACTTTCTTCTTCTTCTTCCTATTAAGTGTTGGGGCAGGTGTCCTGTTACGGTCTCGTTCCATCTCTTTGTAGGTCGACCTACGTCTCTTCTGCCTCTAGGTTGGTATTTGAGGATTCCTCTGGTGATCCGGCCGGTCTGCATACGTACTACGTGGTCCTTCCAAGCTGATCTGTAGTTCTGCACTGTGTTGAAAATTGGTTTTACTTTTAGTTCTTGAAGGATATCCTGAGATCTTTTCCTACCCCATAGTGTGTATCCAGTATTTCGGCACTCGTTAGTCTCCGTTCATCCAAGCTTCGCTGTCATATAGAAGGGTAGGTTCGGCTAGGATGTTGTATAGTTTGAGTCGCGTGTGCCTCTGGAATAAAGATGGCCTGAAGATGTTATTTACTAGTCCTGTGACCTTAGTGAAGTTGATGATTTTATGCTGCATATGGGTTTCTTGGATAAAACTGAGGTTGAATGTTGGTACCTCCTTAAGGGTTGTATTTTCTATTTAGATATTTGTTTCCTCATGGTTGTTCCTGATGAAGGCCCTAACTATAATTTTGGTAAGGTAAATCTCCATGTTGTAATTTCTTTCATCAATTTGAAAAAGCCATGCAATCTATCTTCTTCCTGTGACTTGAGATGGAAATAAGCGCATGAAACAAAACTCGAAGAGTCAAAACAAAGCTCCCTGAGACATTTACTACTCTGAGCGAATATCGGAGTTCTACTCACATTAAGGGTGATCGCCATCTGCCACACGTATTCCAAGTGGAACAAGCTTAAACACATTTGGGGTCGTTTCCCTGCAATGTGACTTCTCTCGGGTTAAAACTTCAAGAGACCGTCCAACTTTTCACGAGTTAAAATGTAAATATGGCGAGACATTATTCCTCTACGGACAAAAACTGATAACAATAAAATACACCGAGCATTTAGAGAATAACAAAACAAGACAGTACAGTAAGCTATTTGTATCTGAGAAGGCTCGTCGTGATGGTCCTTCCAGTCAGCTTGTCTTTAGTAGCTCCGTCCCTAATTGGTGTTGTCGATTTGTATTTCCTACACAGCATGGGTGGGGTGTGACTAGGTAGCAGTTATGTTTAGGACGATATCAAACATTCACATCAACAAATGTGGGAAACGTATCCCTGAATTAGTCGTGCGCTTAGAGGTACGTATTTACGGTACTGTAGTCCCACGCGAATTTTTGTTCCACATAATAAATAGGAAGATGATTGTTTTTAAATGGGCTCAGCATCTAGGTAATCGGCTCCTAATGATCTGGGTGATAGTGAAAATGAAAGATGATCAAATGAGACTTATAACTAAAACTAACTACTCTCTTAAAAACTAGAAGAGGAAATGAGAAACAACAAGTAGTTCCGTGAAGATCTATATCGCCTATTATCATATATCCTGCTTATGATAATTGCCTCCATCAACATACAAAATTTCAGTTTGATTGCTGTAATAGATTCGTAGATATTGAGAACCGACTAAATATTGCGGATGGTCCATATTATGTTGGATTTTTATATATGTAGGTCTTAGAGTTATGTACTGTTACATGAATATTATTGTGTACGTGTAGTATTCAAACTTCAATCGCATGATTAGACACAAGAAGTAAAAACGAGATTCTAAAAATTCGCACAGCTGCCATCTTGTGGTTATGGAAACAATTGAATAAAAAAATATATGCCAGTGGATTAACATTTGTATAAGCATTTACCGTACAAAGTTTCACTGTACTCGGATGGTTAAATTACGAGGAACTTCCATGTGATTATTTATACTTCGCATCGCCGCTATGTTGGATTTGTGATCACCAGGTTATTGAAAGTCCTATAGGTGAACTTATGTTCACAGCCCCTATGAACACTAAAAAATTCAGTTTGATTGCTGTAATAGATTCGTAGATATTGAGATCCATCTAAATATTTCGGATGGTCGCCATGTTGGATTGTTATATGTATAGGCCATAGAGTCATGTACCATTGAAGGAAAATTATTGCGTAGGTTCATTATTCAAACTTTCACTTCGATCGCATGAGTACGACACAAGAAATAAAATCGTAATTTTAAAATTCGCACTGACGCCATCTTGAGGTTATGTAAACAATTGAACTAAATTTCATACCAGTGCATTACAATGTGTTTTAACATTTCCTACACCAAGTTTCATTGCGTTTGGATCATTAAATCGCGAGAAAAGTCTATTTAAAATTTTCAAATTCGCTGGCCGCCATGTTCGTTTTGTAGTCAACCGGTTTTTGAAAGTCTTATAGATGACCTTCCAGTAGCGCCCTTTATCTCCGTACAAAATTCCAGGGCGATAACGGTAATAGTTTCGGAGATATTGAATGCTGATGAAATATTTCACACAGCCGCCATGTTGGGTTGGTGGGAGGTAACAAAATTTGAAGGACACGGTCGGGGTCGTCCGGAATAGTGCTATGAACTACCGAGTTTCATTGAAATCGCTCCAGCCGTTTAGAAGTTATTAGGGGGGAGACACACACCATCTCACACACACCATCACACAGGCACACAGAGACAGACACACGGACAAGCCTATTTTTTCATAAATGAAATAGGCTAAAAAGGAGAAGAATATAAATAAAAGAGAGGAGGAAAGGAAATGTCCTCAACCCTCAAAGAATGAGAATTGAGGGTCTTAGAAGAAAGGAGAAACTAGAAAGGCAGAGAGGAAAGGTAGAGAGGACAGGGTCCACCCCAAAGGCAACGGAGAAAGAGGAAAAACCGGACCCAGCTCAGGAATCATTCGGGGTCGCCAACTCCCAAACTCACCAGCCGTGAGCCCTTGGGGGTGTAGCACAATCCAGCGTGCACCAGAAGTAATAATATCGTATGGCCTCAGGTGCCTGGTGCAAGCTTTGTAATTTGACACCCAGAGGGTAGCTTGCATGTCGAATTTCGTTGTTCCTTGAATCACTACGAAAGTCAAGGAGGTTAGATAATAAGATATCTAATCTCCTTGAACACTATAGGTTAGATAATAGATATCAAATCTCCTTGAACATTATAGCGCTTTCTAGTAGAGAAATGAGGAACTTTGTGTTAGCGGAATCTCCCGAGATTAATTTTTCCATTATGAACTCGGCCTACTGAATTCAAATGGGTTCTTTGACATGCCAACATCGTATGACATGCGTATCGTATTTTTGCCGCCTTTCAAAAATCACTTACCAGGGCCTGGGGCGAACCTGCAATATTGGGGTTAGTAGACCGACACGCTATCCACTCACCCACCGTGGCAAGCTACCAGAAGTGGTAAGGCTACACACACCCTGCCTCCTTGAGGGCCTTGTGCAGAAGGCAGGTGATATCATGTAAAGAAAAAGAAGTCTGACCCCTCTCAGAATGAGGATATCAGGAAAGATGAGACAAGGGCCAATTAAGGCATGAAAGTGAAAGACTCCTTAGGTCTTGGAAAACCCTAATACCGTCGAGGTCGGAAAAGAACAAGAGTGGACCAAGGGAGGTCGATAGGAATGACGAGAGAGAGAGAGGACTTGGCACAAGTACGTGGCTGGGGTCCCGTGGTCGCACGTAATAAACAACCGGGAAAACTGTTGAAATAATGAAATTAACACTATTTTATTTAACTAGAAGATCCAGTGAACTTCGTACCACCAGCAATTTATATGACTGTACCGCTTCATAAGCGATTATTAATCCTAATTAACCTTCCAACTCCAATTATTTGCGATCGATAATATTATCCGCATCATGTACGGTTTGAGTTTTGTTTGGTTATTAAATGAAACTCGTTTGTAATTGAAATGAATTCAATGCCTTTTATTTACATGAAAGATTATTGCAGTTAACATTCAATGCAAAGTTTTCTGGTCAACTATGTTTTTAGTTTTGTTTTCCGTCGCGGAAATAAACAAAGATGACGGGTTTCCGACACGCGAACACGTGACATACAGTTGTCCATGCGTGAAACTCGGAAACTCCAAGTTAAGTCCGCAAAGTTCTAATGACTGGCCTTGTGATTTGTTGATTGTCATTGTGAAGGCTGGACATACGGGCAATATCAACCGTCTAAAATGAAATGGCACGTCCATTGGAATCATCGGGATGCGCGGAATCAAAACACTATCTTCTTTGTACTTTTCCTTGATAATCGTCGCATTTATTACGTTGTTCATAAGCTTTCTTACGGCCAGTCTCGTTCGAGATTGATTTATGTTTCGCAACATGATGAAGACTGAGTCTACTTTCAATTGCAAATTGTGAGGTGGTAATCCAGGCAATTCTGTGCGATAGTAGACTACCTCATCCTGTGTCAACCGATTTGAAGGAAAACAACGGACCCGGAATTAAATTTTGAATGGACTCGTTGAGATTTTTGTTTTTCACTGCAAATATGGCTAGTTCACTAAGCCAATTATGGATTTTGAAGTTCTGCACTACGTTCGGAATACCACACCGAATGAGCTACTCCTTTGATACGGTTAACTGTCGTTCCAGGTTCACAGGAGCATTCCGTCGGCGCAATCGGTCATGTACAATGTGTCGAGGCGGCTTCGATGGCGTAGTCGGTAGCATGCTGAGCTTCTATGCCCAAGATCGCGGGTTCAAACCCGGCCGAAGCCGTCGCATTATTTAAGAGCGTTAAAAATACCTCAGTATGCCTTCCTTCGGAGGGGAAGTAAAGCCGGCAGCCCCATGTCATAGATTTATGGCATGTTAAAGAACCTTCCACTAATTACACCTGTGTGAAGCTAAATTGTATAGGTTAAGAATGTAAACACCGCTATTAGGTTCCTACGTTCGTTGCCAAGAGCCGACTGCGGTGGCGTCTGATAGCTAAGTTCTGAACTAGGCCTAGTAGTCGTTGACGGTGGCGCTTGGCGGCAAAAGAAGCAACTATTTGAAAAATTCTAAGTTTCAGTACTTAAATTTAAAAAAACACAGATAACACACACTAATACAGTCATCACAATTATCACCGGTTATCAGACAGATTCTACACACACACAAAGTACACGGGGCTACATGACCACGTTGTCGCAGCCCCTAAACTTAAGAACCAACCAACGACTACATTGTGTCGTGTTTGCTTTGATAGCCTAACTGTAATGGATCTGACGATGATCGCTTGACGTTTGAAACTCGTCATCCAAGTGTATTTAATCTCATGTAAAGCTTTTTAGGATTAGGGAATAACCGATCACACTCATGTTGACCGACTGAAAAACATTGTATTTCGAGATAAGACAGATTGGATTCGGCGCCAAAAATGTTGTACCTGATACCGTGATAATTGTGTTGGGCCAAACAGTAGCAAAGAATGTATCTGTAGACGTTGCAAATAGTCTAACTTTAAGTTACGAATTTTGAGACTAGTTTTGAGATTTAATTTAGCCTACAACTTGTATATGTATTGGCATTCTACTTCAAGTGTTCCAAAATACGCTAAACACAAATCGTAACAATACATTTCATTCGCGCTAAACCACGCAACTTGGAAATCGCAAGCTTCAGTCCTAGAGACACCTGTACTCCTGCTGTTAATTAAATAATAACCGCATTCCTGTTTTCAGTCTCACGAAGGAATTCTCGGGTCACAAACATGTTTACTCATTTGAACAAAACCTGGCCACTGGAAGTGATTTAGGTCATAATAATAATATCGTATGTCCTCGGGTGCTGGGTGCAAGCTCTATTATTTGACTCCCAGAGGGCGGCTTGCATGTCGAATTTCGTCGTTCCTTGGAACGCTATGAAAGTCAAGGAGATTTCTTGACACTATAACGCTTTCTAGTTGAGAATGGAGGAACTTTGTGTTGGCGGAAAATCCCGAGATTAATTTGGCCATTATGAACACGGCCTACTGAATTCAAATGGGTTCTTTAACATGCCAACAACGTATGACATGAGTACCGTGATTTTTGTGGCCTCTCAAAAATCACTTACCACGGCCAGGAACGAACCTGCAAGTTTGGGGTTGGTAGTCCGTCACGATAACCACTCACCCACCGTTGCAAGCATTTAGGTCATAATGGGTACAGTTGCAAATGGAGCATGTGTTATTCTGCACAACTACTGTTTGTGCTATCATCCCCTTCTTGTCGCTTCAATCCTCGATCAGCCTACTCCTGAGAGACTTCCATCTCTTGGTGGTAAAGTATCAGATACTCTTCTCCCGCCAGAGGGATAAGCGTTCCACTTGTGTTATCCAGTACAAGAGTAGGCCTACATCGACACATGTAGATAGGTTCCCTCCTAATATACAGACATACGTACATTTGAGACTGTTTACATTTCAGGCTTCAGAGTAGTCTGCAAGCCTCAGTTTCCGAACGAGTCGTCTCCACAACCCCTTTTAGCATTTGGCACAGCGGCCTCCTCTTCGTCTACACATTTCACTCTGAAATCGTTCAACACTAAATCTACCCATCACCTCCTAGGTCTACCTCTGTTTCTCTTACCCTCTACAGTCGCACTAACAGGTAATTTCTCCTCAGCCATGCTCCCCCAATGACCCCACCATCTGAGTCGGCTCATACGAACACCATCATTTAGCGTGTTCATTTCTAACTTAGTCCCTATCTCCATCATTACGAGTACCCTCAAGCAAATGCTCTGTCCCAGCAATCATTCGTGCTACCTTAATATCAGTTACATCTAGCTTATGTTGGCCAACTCTCACTTCCTGTTGACCAGCTGAAAGTAGTCAATTTGTATTTAGGCAACACAATCCTCTTTGTTAGTCTATTTTCATTTATGAAAAAAATAGGCTTATGAGATCACCCATTGTCCGTGTGTCTGTCTAGATGTGTGTGTGTGTGTGAGAGAGGATTTTTGTGTCCCCCCTAATAACCTCTAAACGGCTGGAGCGATTTTAATGAAACTCGGTAAGTTCATAGCACTATTGCGCGCAACTCCGACCGTGCACATTAAATGTTGTTACGTCTCACCAATCCAACATGGCGGCTGTGCGAAATATATCACCAGCATTCAATATCTTCGAAACTATTAGCGATATCATCCAGGAATTTTGTACGGTGATAAAAGAAACTACTAGAAGTTCACCAATGTGCCTTCTGAAAACCTGGTAACTACAAAACCAACATGGCCGCCAAGCGATATTGCGACTTTTAAATAGACGTTTCTCGCGATTTAACCAACCAAACACAATAAAGCATGGTACAGTATATGTTTATACACATTGTAATGCACCGACATCTAACAGCGTTCAATTGTTTACATAACCTGAAGATGGCGGCTGTGCGAAATTGTTTGCCGACATTCTATATCTCTGAAACTATTAGCGGTATCACCCTGAAATTTTGTACGGAGATAAACGTCACTACAGAAAGTTCATCTATCAGACTTTCAAAATCCGGTTAGCTACAAAACGAATATGCCGGTCAAGCGAATTTGAGAATTTTAAATAGAACTTTCTCGCGATTTAATGATCCAAACGCAATGAAACTTGGTACAGCAAATGTTTATACATATTGTAATGCACTGGTATCCAATTTAGTTCAATTGTCTACATAACCTCAAGATGGCGGCTGTGCGAATTTTTAAATTAGGGTTTTATTTCTTGTGTCGTAATCATGCGATCGAAGTGAAAGTTTGAATAATGAACCTACGCAATAATTTTCCTTTAATGGTACATGGTTCTATGGCCTATACATATAACAATCCGACCATCCGAAATATTTAGATGGACCTCAATATCTACGAATCTATTACAGCAACCAATCTGAATTTTTTAATGTTCTTAGGGGCTATGAACATAAGTTCACTTATAGGACTTTCAATATCATGGTGATCACAAATCCAACATGGCGGCGACGCGAATTATAAATATTCACAGGGTCATTTCTCGCAATTTAACCATCCGAGTGCGATGATACTGGGTACAGTAATTCCTTATACAAATGTTAATCCACTGTCATATAATTTTTTTCATTTGTTTCCATAACCACAAGATGGCAGCTGTGCGTAATTTTAAAATCTCGTTTTTACTTCTCTTGTCCTAATCATGCGATTGATGTTTGAATGCTACACGTACATAATAATCTTCATGTAACAGTACATACCTCTATGACCTACTTATATAAAAATCCAACATGGTGACCATCCGAAATATTTAGTCGGTTCTCAATATCTACGAATCTATTACAGCAATCAAACTGAAATTTCGTATGTTGATAGAGGCAATTTACATAAGTAGGATATGTGGAAATAGGCTGTATATTTCTTCACGGAACTACTAGTTGTAAACCAGATCATTCCTAACATAATTAAGTCGTACATTACTGGACGGAATGGTGGTATGAACATTCGGTTTGCCTGGTGCGATAGAAGGTCGGGAAGAGTGAACGGATTACATCCTTCCTATACTCCATGGCTGTTGGAGGCCGTTGATTTGACAACTATCAAAGTACAATACACAATTTAGAAATTGATCCATCAACAGCGGGTACGCATGCTACTAAGTGGATTTTCACACATTAAATCCCGCAAACTTAATAAGATGAATCATTTAATGCCAATAATCTAATGTGTGAATGTGTGCATGTAGAAATTAAATTCATCCGCTCCGTGCGTCCTTGCCTATTCAGCCCAAATCTTGTGCGTGCTGAGGTTCCTTTGTCAGAGGATAGCATAGAATCCCTCCTTTGACAGCGTAACGCAGTTCCTCTCTGTGTGAATGTGTAATATCTTGTTACACTTGACGAAACTAAGAAAATAACTTAGAGAAACCGTGCTGCGTCTGAGATGATGCATTCAGTCCCGCGTAATGTAATCAGAATTATACGACAGCTGCTTCATCTTTTATTATTGCTCTATACGCCAAATACCAAGACAATCCAAAGTCGTCGGATTTTTAAGAGTGTTAAAATTCCCTCAGTATGCATTCCTTCGGAGGGGAAGTAAAGCCGGCGGGCCCATGTCATAGATTTATGGCATGTAAAAGAACATCCCACTAATTACACTTATGTGAAGCCAAAATGTGTATGTTAGGTTTGATTGAGCTCTTAAGTTCCAACGTTTGTCACCGGGCGCTGGTTGCGATGGCATCTAGTAGTAGCGAAGTTCACAGCTAGGTGTCGTTGACGGCAGCATTTGGTGGTGAAAGTAGGAACTACTTGAAATTATCGTCTGCAGACCTTACTTGAATTAAAAAGATACAGTCAGTCTACAAATGCTACACATGTTAGAAAGGCACAGGAGGGCTTCCCGCGCGGGCACCTCTTTAAGGGTCACCCTGTATTTGAGTCTGACATCTTTAACAACTCCTTAAGGGTCACCCTGTATTTGAATTGAATCTAACATACTGTACATTTCGTTAAGTGCCACCCTGTATTTTGGTCTGACATCCTGCACACCTCTTCAGGAGGCACCCTGTATTCTTGTGTGCCATCTTGTACACCGCTATAGGAGTCACCCTGTATTCTTATCTGACATCTTGTGCACCTCTTTAGGAGTCACCCTGTATTATTATCTGACGACTTGTATATCTCTTTAGGAGTCACCCTGTATTCTTGTCTGACATCTTGTACACCTCTTTAGGAGTCACCCTGTATTATTATCTGACGACTTGTATATCTCTTTAGGAGTCACCCTGTATTCTTATCTGGCATCTTGTACACCTCTTTAGGAGTCACCCTCCTGTATTCTTGTCTGACATCTTGTACACCTCTTTAGGAGTCACCCTGTATTATTATCTGACGACTTGTATATCTCTTTAGGAGTCACCCTGTATTCTTATCTGGCATCTTGTACACCTCTTTAGGAGTCACCCTGTATTCTTGTCTGACATCTTGTACACCGCGTTAAGGGTCACCCTGTATTCTTATCTGATATCGTTTACATCTCTTTAGGAGTCACCCTGTATTCCTGTCTGACGTCACGAATTCGCCGTCTCCGTATCGCATAACGGCAGACCCCAGCAGTAAACTCAAACTCGGTGAGTAGTGGAAATGAATCGGTTCACGGCCCTCCACCTCCACACCCTCCACACAAGATGGCGGCAGCCCGATAACTCCCGAACCCGTGGTTGGATTTTAACAAATGAGGTGTTGTTGAACTCGGGCTAACACCCCCTTTCCAATGGACAACATATCTCCACCCTAAAATAAAACCTACCCCTACTAGGGGGTGAAATTGTAATTTTTAAGAGAATCTCTCTTTCCAATTGCAACATGTGAGAGTTTGAATGCCGATATGGAATGTAACGTTGTTCCACATAAAGTGCATGTGTTCGGTGAATAGCCACTATGAATTAACATGCTTGTTTTTGTTTTTTACGCATGCCCACTCATGGCTTTTGTAAGAGGGTGGGGGAGCGGTTCCCTGTGGACGGGTTATTGTTGACGGGTCATTGTTGGCGGGGTCATGGCTGACGGGTCCTTGTGGACGAGTCCTTGTGGACAAGTCCTTGTTGACAGGTCCTTGTGGACAAGTCCTTGTGGACGAGTCCTTGTTGACAAGTCCTTGTGGACAGGTCCTTGTTGACAGGTCCTTGTGGACAAGTCCTTGTGGACGAGTCCTTGTCCCTTTGGACTGATCCCTTTGGACCGGTCCCTTTGGCCTGGTTCCTACGGACTAGCTCATGAATGTATTTAAATTATGTCAAAGGGTCTAACTACATTTGTGTGTGTTGAACTGACGTTGTTCACCACTACTATAATGGAATAACGATATGAAAGGAAAGTGACGAAATACATGTGAACACGTGTGAGACGACCTTATTACCGTCGTCCTTGTGAAACAAGTCACATTCTGTTTTGGTTCATACGTGAGAAAATGCAAGTTCATGTGTAATATGACCTAACACACAAGTGTACTCATGTGCACGTGCTCGATAAGAGCTAACAAGTCACAACCTGTTTTGACAGTAGTGGGAATAAGGCTAGAGACATGTACGAGTAGTCGAATTACTCCGGCAGACAACCCCTTTCCTATGGATAACTTATTTCCACTCCAAAATAAAATCTACCCCTACTAGAGGGTGAAATAATAATTTTTAGGTAAAAGTCGCTTTCCATGTGCAATATGTGGGAGTTTGTATGCCAATATGAAATTAAACTCGTTCCACATAAAGTGCATGCATACAACTGAATGCCGCTATGATTTATCATTTTTGTTTTTTGTTTTACGAATGCGCAATTGGGGTTTTTGTAAGAGGGCGGGCTTTTTGAATAATGATTTATAGATACGTTTTGTTTTACAAATTAACCAAAGATCAAAAAAAAAACTAATAGGTCATCGGCTTTTTAATATTTTATGAATTAAGAAAGCTAGGGACTTGTATGAGGGGTCGTTGGACTTGGGGTGACGCCCTGTTTTTGAATGTATTATTCATTTTTGTCAAAAGGGCCTAACTGCACTTTCGTTAATATCTCGCTAACTAATAATCACAGAGGGTCAAGTGAGGTGTCATAGGACTACGAATGGTTAACCCCTCCCCATGACCAATGAATTTACCCCCCCCCCAAAAAAAACAGCAAGGTCATTAACCTAAGATTTTATCAACTAATAATCAGAGAGGGATAAGTGAGGTGTCACAAGACTCAGGATGGTCAACCCTTTTCCATGAACAACGAATTTATTCCAAAATACCCAAAACAGCAAGGTCATTGACTTAAGTTTTATAAACTTATCAGTAGAGAGGGTCAAGTGAGGAGTCATAGGACTACGAATGGTTAACCCTTCCCCATGACCAATGAATTTACCCCAAAAATCCAAAACAGCAAGGTCATTGACCTGAGATTTTATAAACTAATAATCGGATATCAACATGTGAGGTGTCATAGGACTTAGAATGGTCAACCCTTCCCCATGGCTAATGAATTTACCCAAAAATACCCTATACATCAAGGTCATCGACCTGAGATTTTATAAACTAATAATCGGATATGGACATGTGAAATGTTTACAGTGAGTGATGAAACATAGCTAGGTAGTGAAAGAATTATTGTAGGCTACATGTATGGTGACTGACAAATCTTTCACCATTGGAACTTGTTTTCAGATCAAACTGCAGTACAGAGAGAGTATAGGTTGTAGGTATGGGATAATAAATGACAAATGGTGTATACAAAATCTGATTTATCGATTCAAGAAATAAGAGTAGACAATCATTAATTGATTGGTTTATGAGAATAGCTAAAATCCAAAATAGTGACTATATCGAACTAAACTGATCCAAGCTGAATCAAACCCAACTAAACCGAACTAAACCAAAAGCAAACTTAATCAAAAACAAGTAGTTCCGTGAAGAACTATACAGCCTATTTTCATATATCCTACTTATGTTAATTGCCACTATTTAACATACACAATTTCAGTTTGATTGCTGTAATAGATTCGTAGATATTGAGAACCGACTAAATATTTCGGATGGTCGCCATGTTGCATTTTATATATGTAGGTCCTAGAGTTATGTACTGTTACATGCAGATTATTGTGAACGTGTAGTATTCAAACTTCAATCGCATAATTAGGACACAAGAAAAAACAAGGAGATTTAAAAAATTTTCACAGCTGCCATCTTGAGGTTATGGAAACAATTGAAATAAAGTAGATGCCAGTGGATTAACATTCGGATAAAGATTTACTGTACCAAGTTTCACTGCACGCGGATGGTTAAATTGCGAGAAACGTCCATGTGAATATTTATAATTCGCGTCACCGCCATGTTGGATTTGTGATCACCAGGTTATTTAAAGTCCTATAGGTGAACTTAAGTTCATAGCCCCTATGAACATTAAAAAATGCAGTTTGATTACTAAAATAAATTCGTAGATATTCAGTATCGTCTAAATATTTCGGATGGTCGCCATGTTGGATTGTTAAATGTATAGGCCATAGAGTCATGTACCATTAAAGGAAAATTATTGCTTAGGTTCATTATTCAAACTTTCACTTCGATCGCATGACTACATCACAAGAAATAAAAACTTAATTTTAAAATTCGCACTGCCGCCATCTTAAAGATTATGTAAACAATTTAACTAAATTAGATACCAGTGGATTACAATGTGTATAAATATTTCCTGTACCAGGTTTCAGTGGGCTTGGAACATTAAATCGCGAGAAAGGTCTATTTAAAATGTTCAAATTCGCTTGGCCGCCATGTTCGTTTCGTAGTTAACCGGTTTTTGAAAATCTTATAGATGGACTTCCAGTAGTGCCCTTTATCTCAGAAAAAAAATTTAGGGAGATACCGCTAATAGTTTCAGAGATATAGAATGCCGGTGAAATATTTCGCACATCCGCCATCTTGTGATTATGTAAACAATTGAACGAAGTTAGATGTCGGTGCATTACAATGTATATAAACATATACTGTACCAAGTTTCATTGCGTTTGGTTGGTCAAATCGCGAGAAACGTCTATTTAAAAGTCGCAAATTCGCTTGGCCGCCATTTTCGTTTTGTAGTTACCAGGTTTTCGAAAGTCACATAAGTGAACTTATAGTAGTTCCCTCTATCACCATAGATAATGTCAGGGTAATATCGGTAATAGTTTCGGAGATCTTGAATGCTGGTGAAATATTTCGCACAGCCGCCATGTTGGATTGGTGAGTCGTAACAAAATTTGAAGGGCGCGGTCGAGGTCGCCGGGAATAGTGCTATGAACTTTCCGAGTTTCATTGAAATCGCTCCTGCCGTTTAGATTTTATTAGGGGGACACACACACACGAATCACACACACACACACACGCACACACACACGGACAAAAGGTGATCTCATAAGCCTATTTTTTCAAAATTGAAAATAGGCTAACAAGCCAATGGTTTAAGTGTAAAACTTGTGGGTGAATGTGGCCATTGGTAATGTCAGAAAGGAAAGGGATAACGCTCTACCTATAGAGGGTAAGGTAAAGCTAGTGCATGATGTTAATGCACACACAAGTACATGAACCACACACAACTAACCTATACTGTTTTTATGGGTTGACTGTTAAAACTTGCTCAGTGGTTACTGGGACAAGATGGTCGCTACACACAACAAGCGTTAAATACTTGAGGCTAATAATCTACACATACACACACACAAACACACAAACACACACTTGTTCTAAACTAAACTGTCTTGCTGACAGTGCTCACACTGTAGGCAGATAACAGAAATGCTTGGCTAACAGAAATACAATCATTTCTGGTTGTCTAATGTTACCAGCTAACCATTTTGTGCTGCAGTGGCGAGCACATGTGCCACTTACACTAGAGATTTTAACTCGATTTCAAGCTCTAAGTCCTAGAACGAATCAAACTAAGAAAGAAGGGCATGGTGACGCAGTGGTTAAGCTGTTAGCCTTTCACTAAAGTGGACTAGGGTTTGATTTCAGGTTAATACGCATGTCATAAACATATAAAAAAGCAGAGATAATGTTTTAAACCGATTACACTTGTCTCTTTTCAAATTATTACTTGGATTACAAATACAAAGGTGGACTGGGTGTGATATACAGTTAATGCTGTCTATCGCACACTAGCTGTAAGGAAGCCATATGTAGAGCTATATGTAGAGATCTACCTAGCGATTTCATGAACTGGTATAGCTATGTCGCATAAACGGTGCAGGATACAATCCAGCAACTATAATTCGTATCTTGTGGAACAGAGAAAATGCACTTTTGCCTTGATGGATAACAAATGTGTGCAGACAAATGACCTACGCATTAGCCTACCAAGGGGTTATAACCACGAGGAGGAGGTGTGATTTCTATATTTTATTGATTAGAGACATGGCTTTTGTAACCAGTAGATTTAATTGATTTAGTATTTTGTAAATATTTATTTTTGTAATTGTAAATAGTTAATTTTTTGTAAATAGTGGAAACCATTTATATTTGTAATGGTAAATGTTAAATGTATAATTAAAGTTCTTTGGGATGAGTGTGCATGTCAATGATGTTTTTAGGGATAAATAGAGTGGTTGTGTGTTTGTTCTCAAAGACAAGTATGATTGTGTGGATGTATGACTACACAGAAAGAGAGAGAGAGAGAGTGTAGAAACAGCCTTACCTGCACTAGTAATAGTAGACCTCTATGTTTTGCATACACATAGACAGACTGTACGATCGCAATGGCCAAGCACTCACTTTAACACCATTTACAAAAAAATCTTAAAATGAAAAAATCATGTTTCGCAAATATGAACTTTTGACATAAACAAAATAAAAATAAAATGCGTTAACAACAAATTGGAAAATCCATGTTTCCATATCATGAAATTCAAAAACTTGAAACTGACATTTAAATGAAATGCAAATGGAAAATTGACAAATTGTAATGTGTGAAATGTGAAAATGAACAAATGGCTATCATTATTAAAAAAAAAAAAAAAAAACATGGTGCTGTATGGTTGAGGTGTGAATAAAACCCTACTTATTTTGGACCACCCGAGACTGAGTATACTTGTTATAGTGCTCATACCACTTTTAAAATTTTGTGTTAAAGCTAGGAATTGAACCCAAGAGCTTGTAGGGGGAGACCAAGGTTAGAATATCTTAAACAGATAGTCTTGAATGTAGGGTGTGGTAGCTATACAGAGATGAAACGATTAGCTCGGGACAGGGGGGCATTGAGATCTGCAGCAAAAACCAGTCAAAAGACTAAAGACTCAAACAACAACATGTAAGCTCACCAAAATAATGTTGTGTAACGGTAAATGTTAGTCAACGAACAGTAATGCATTACTAAAACCCATGACACGATACCTAAGAGCTTTTCTAAAATTATTTTAAAATGCCTTTAACCCTATATTAAACACCAAGTTCACAAGACTCATAACTGCAATGTTATGGTAAAACAAAACAAAATCTATATTTCAAAACAAGCAAGTGGTTTAATCAATGTATACTGGGAAAAGTTTTGTAAGCACTCAAGTCCACAATACTAATTAAATTAGTAACTGTCAGGTTGGTCGAGTGGTTAAGGTGTTTAACTTAAGATCAAATTTTCTGTACAAGGAAGCAAGGGTTCGAATCCCTTACCTGACATAACTATTGACTTAACATTGCTTGGCCACACTGTATTATGATACTCGGTACACAAACCATAGACAGAGTGTATTGTTTAAGGCACTCTCTTTATGAACATAGTCAGAGACTGTTGGTGGTTAACAATTGCATTATTAGTGGGACATGGGGATAGCAATTAAGAAAAAACAGCCAATACCCATACAATATTTTTATTCATTTAGTTTTTTTTAAACAATATTTACACACTGAATACAACTTTTTATCTCTTTACCATTGTTTGATATAGATTTTAAACACAACGCTTGTTGTAGATCCTTTTACAACTTTCTCCAGGTACTCTTGTTCTTAAAAACTGGGGAAGCCGCAATGGTTTTATAGACATTAAACCCTCATCCTCTTCTTTTTCATCATCATCATCATCATCATAATCATCATCATCATTATAAATATTATCTTTATAATTATTATAGTCATTGTCACCATCATTATCATCATCATCATCCTCAACATCACTAGAACTCTCCAATTCCTTTTTTTCCTTTTCAAAAGGGACCTCTTGAAGAATCTGTGTTGCTTTTGATAGTGTTACGGTTTTATTGAACGTTGACAATTGTCCTAACATGACTTTTTGAGGAGATAAATGTTTTTTCACAAGGAAGTCACTATGTTGAGTAACACTATGTTTTTGTTGAGCTTGCTTTTTCTTGTTCTTTTGATCATGTTTTGTTAACACTAACGGTGCTTCATTTGGTATACCACATTGATGAGTACTCACACTTAAGACCTCACCATGTTTACTTTTTAGATGACCTAGACATTTTGTTGTTCTTTGTTTTGAGCACTGCCAAAATATGATGCCATTCGCATTTTCTCGCTTATAGTTATACGAGTACCCATGATACAGGGCACGTGGTTTACCTTTATTGGTTATAGTATATTCCATAGTAGCCACTGACTTGTATAGTCGATCCGCCTACTACAAAGGTCTGAACACTTGCGGTGAAAGAATGATGTTGTGTTGACGTTTTATGCAGGATGATGTTGGTGGCATATGTGGGTGGCTTATGTAGGTGGCTTATGTTGATGACATATGTTGTTGGCTTATTTTGGTGGCTTATGTTGATGGTTTATGGTGGTGGCTTATGTTGATGGCTTAGGTTGGTGGCTTATGTTGGTGGCTTATGTTAGTGGCTTATGTTGATGACATATGTTGGTGACTTATTTTGATAGCTTATGTTGATGGCTAATGTTGATGACATATGTTGTTGGCTTATGGTGGTGGCTTATGTTGATGGTTTATGTTGCTGGCCTATGTTGATGGTTTATGTTAATCGCTTAGGTTAATGTCTTAGGTTGATGGCTTAGGTTGATGGCTTATGTTGGTGGCTTATGGTGGTGGCTTATGTTAGTGGCTTATGGTGGTGGCTTATGATGGTGGCTTATGGTGGTGGCTTATAGTGGTGGCTTATGATGGTGGCTTATGGTGGTGGCTTATGCTGGTGGCTTGTGGTGATGGCTTATTGTGGCTTATGGTGGTGGCTTATGGTGGCTTATGGTGGTGACTTATAGTGGTGGCCTATGTTGGTGGCTTATTTTTGGTGGTTTACGTTAATACCTTATTTGTAATGGCTTATTTGACAAGTTATTTTTATCTATGTATTTAGAGGATTTTTTCTCTTGGTCTTGGAAAGTATAGAATGTGTAAACTAAACAAGGGGAAAATGGCGGCCGTAGCTTAACTTAACCTAACCTAACCCTACGAGGTGTGATCAAAAAGTTCCAAAATGGTGGCTGTAGGTTAACTTAACCTAACCTAACTTAAACCTACGAGGTGTGATCATAAAGTTCCAAAATGGCGGCCGTAGCTTAACTTAACCTAGCCTAACCTACGAGGTGTGATCAAAAAGTTCCAAAATGGTGGCCGTAGCTTAACTTAACCTAACCTAACCCTACGAAGTGTGATCAAAAAGTTCCAAAATAGTGGCTGTAGGTTAACTTAACCTAACCTAACCTAACCTAACTTAAACCTACGAAGTGTGATCATAAAGATCCAAAATGGCGGCCGTAGCTTAACTCAACCTAACCTAACCCTACGAGGAGTGATCAAAAAGTTCCAAAATCTGTAGAGGAATGTGGAGGAGAAAGGTGTTTGTAGAACTCCTAAAAACTACTGGGGTAGGGTGGGGGGTAGTAAGAAATAAAAACAGTATTAATTATTATTCAGCATGAGAGGTTTTTTAATTCGTTAAAACGTACAATACATCTATTGTTTTTTATACCCTCATAAATTAGATATAGAGAATGTCCACCATGATTTAGATCCTCAAGCACACTTTCTGACATATCATTAAAACGTGTAGGAAGGAATGTCTGAAAATTTTCACTAACACATAGTACACGTTCACCATACATTGTGTCCACTTTTTGAATGTTGATGATACGGAATGGAGTATGCATTGGTAATTCAGTGAGCTTTTTTCTCTCCAATCCGCAGTTCTGTCCCATAGCATTGAGAATGTTTATTGTAGTAGCCTATAAAGAAACAAAAAAAATGTCTATTACAGTTTAGCTATAAGTGACCAGAATCACTATATATATATCATTTTATTCTAAGAGCTTTCCATGATGATAAGAAAAAAAGAGCTTACCATAATGATGGATTGAGTATAAGAAAACGTCTTTTGCTGCTTGATGTCACTACTAAAGTGATACTCTTACAACAGACAAGTGAGTTCTTGTTTCGCTGACGTAATCGTATGTTTCCACGCACTTCCTGTGTTGAGCGCGTCATAGTGGCTAAATTTAAAACTCTAGATGAGATGTTTTGCTGACGTAATCATATGTTCCCCGCAAGCACACTTTGGACGGGTCCTTTTTGAAGGGAGTCATTTTTTTACGGATCCCGGGGGACGGGTCCATGTTGACGGGTCCCTGTGGCGGGTCCCCTTTGACATAATTTGGATAAAATGCAAGGCCAGTCCATAGGGGTCGGTCCAAAGGACCCGCCCACAGGGACCCGTCAACATGGACCCGTCCCCCGGGACCCGTAAAAAAATGACTCCCTTCAAAAAGGACCCGTCCAAAGTGTGCTTGCGGGGAACATATGATTACGTCAGCAAAACATCTCATCTAGAGTTTTAAATTTAGCCACTATGACGCGCTCAACACAGGAAGTGCGTGGAAACATACGATTACGTCAGCGAAACAAGAACTCACTTGTCTGTTGTAAGAGTATCACTTTAGTAGTGACATCAAGCAGCAAAAGACGTTTTCTTACACTCAATCCATCATTATGGTAAGCTCTTTTTTTCTTATCATCATGGAAAACTCTTAGAATAAAATGATATATATATAGTGATTCTGGTCACTTATAGCTAAACTGTAATAGACATTTTTTTTTGTTTCTTTATAGGCTACTACAATAAACATTCTCAATGCTATGGGACAGAACTGCGGATTGGAGAGAAAAAAGCTCACTGAATTACCAATGCATACTCCATTCCGTATCATCAACATTCAAAAAGTGGACACAATGTATTGTGAACGTGTACTATGTGTTAGTGAAAATTTTCAGACATTCCTTCCTACACGTTTTAATGATATGTCAGAAAGTGTGCTTGAGGATCTAAATCATGGTGGACATTCTCTATATCTAATTTATGAGGGTATAAAAAACAATAGATGTATTGTACGATTTAACGAATTAAAAAACCTCTCATGCTGAATAATAATTAATACTGTTTTTATTTCTTACTACCCCCACCCTACCCCAGTAGTTTTTAGGAGTTCTACAAACACCTTTCTCCTCCACATTCCTCTACAGATTTTGGAACTTTTTGATCACTCCTCGTAGGGTTAGGTTAGGTTGAGTTAAGCTATGGCCGCCATTTTGGATCTTTATGATCACACTTCGTAGGGTTAGGTTAGGTTAAGTTAAGCTACGGCCGCCATTTTGGAACTTTTTGATCACACCTCGTAGGTTAGGCTAGGTTAAGTTAAGCTACGGCCGCCATTTTGGAACTTTATGATCACACCTCGTAGGTTTAAGTTAGGTTAGGTTAGGTTAGGTTAAGTTAACCTACAGCCACCATTTTGGAACTTTTTGATCACACCTCGTAGGGTTAGGTTAGGTTAAGTTAAGCTACGGCCGCCATTTTCCCCTTGTTTAGTTTACACATTCTATACTTTCCAAGACCAAGAGAAAAAATCCTCTAAATACATTGATAAAAATAACTTGTCAAATAAGCCATTACAAATAAGGTATTAACGTAAACCACCAAAAATAAGCCACCAACATAGGCCACCACTATAAGTCACCACCATAAGCCACCATAAGCCACCACCATAAGTCACAATAAGCCATCTCCACAAGCCACCAGCATAAGCCACCACCATAAGTCACCATCATAAGCCACCACTATAAGCCACCACCATAAGCCACCATCATAAGCCACCACCATAAGCCACTAACATAAGCCACCACCATAAGGCACCAACATAAGCCATCAACCTAAGCCATCAACCTAAGACATTAACCTAAGCTATTAACATAAACCATCAACATAGGCCAGCAACATAAACCATCAACATAAGCCACCACCATAAGCCAACAACATATGTCATCAACATTAGCCATCAACATAAGCTATCAAAATAAGTCACCAACATATGTCATCAACATAAGCCACTAACATAAGCCACCAACCTAAGCCATCAACATAAGCCACCACCATAAACCATCAACATAAGCCACCAAAATAAGCCAACAACATATGTCATCAACATAAGGGAGGAAGGAAGCTTGTAGTTTAACGTGACCGTTAATCTGTAGATCATGAGCCACGGGACCTCCGTTTTACGTGGAATCCGAACCACAGGACATGGCATTTCACTTCGAAAATCTCACATGCATTGACCGGGAATCGAACCCGGACCGCCTTGGTGAGAGGCATACAGCTAGACCGCTGAGCCACCACGGCCCCCACATCAACATAAGCCACCTACATAAGCCACCCACATATGCCACCAACATCATCCTGCATAAAACGTCAACACAACATCATTCTTTCACCGCAAGTGTTCAGACCTTTGTAGTAGGCGGATCGACTATACAAGTCAGTGGCTACTATGGAATATACTATAACCAATAAAGGTAAACCACGTGCCCTGTATCATGGGTACTCGTATAACTATAAGCGAGAAAATGCGAATGGCATCATATTTTGGCAGTGCTCAAAACAAAGAACAACAAAATGTCTAGGTCATCTAAAAAGTAAACATGGTGAGGTCTTAAGTGTGAGTACTCATCAATGTGGTATACCAAATGAAACACCGTTAGTGTTAACAAAACATGATCAAAAGAACAAGAAAAAGCAAGCTCAACAAAAACATAGTGTTACTCAACATAGTGACTTCCTTGTGAAAAAACATTTATCTCCTCAAAAAGTCATGTTAGGACAATTGTCAACGTTCAATAAAACCGTAACACTATCAAAAGCAACACAGACTCTTCAAGAGGTCCCTTTTGAAAAGGAAAAAAGGAATTGGAGAGTTCTAGTGATGTTGAGGATGATGATGATGATAATGATGGTGACAATGACTATAATAATTATAAAGATAATATTTATAATGATGATGATGATGATGATGATGATGATGAAAAAGAAGAGGATGAGGGTTTAATGTCTATAAAACCATTGCGGCTTCCCCAGTTTTTAAGAACAAGAGTACCTGGAGAAAGTTGTAAAAGGATCTACAACAAGCGTTGTGTTTAAAATCTATATCAAACAATGGTAAAGAGATAAAAAGTTGTATTCAGTGTGTAAATATTGTTTAAAAAAAACTAAATGAATAAAAATATTGTATGGGTATTGGCTGTTTTTTCTTAATTGCTATCCCCATGTCCCACTAATAATGCAATTGTTAACCACCAACAGTCTCTGACTATGTTCATAAAGAGAGTGCCTTAAACAATACACTCTGTCTATGGTTTGTGTACCGAGTATCATAATACAGTGTGGCCAAGCAATGTTAAGTCAATAGTTATGTCAGGTAAGGGATTCGAACCCTTGCTTCCTTGTACAGAAAATTTGATCTTAAGTTAAACACCTTAACCACTCGACCAACCTGACAGTTACTAATTTAATTAGTCTTGTGGACTTGAGTGCTTACAAAACTTTTCCCAGTATACATTGATTAAACCACTTGCTTGTTTTGAAATATAGATTTTGTTTTGTTTTACCATAACATTGCAGTTATGAGTCTTGTGAACTTGGTGTTTAATATAGGGTTAAAGGCATTTTAAAATAATTTTAGAAAAGCTCTTAGGTATCGTGTCATGGGTTTTAGTAATGCATTACTGTTCGTTGACTAACATTTACCGTTACACAACATTATTTTGGTGAGCTTACATGTTGTTGTTTGAGTCTTTAGTCTTTTGACTGGTTTTTGCTGCAGATCTCAATGCCCCCCTGTCCCGAGCTAATCGTTTCATCTCTATATAGCTACCACACCCTACATTCAAGACTATCTGTTTAAGATATTCTAACCTTGGTCTCCCCCTACAAGCTCTTGGGTTCAATTCCTAGCTTTAACACAAAATTTTAAAAGTGGTATGAGCACTATAACAAGTATACTCAGTCTCGGGTGGTCCAAAATAAGTAGGGTTTTATTCACTCCTCAACCATACAGCACCATGTTTTTTTTTTGTTTTTTTTTTTAATAATGATAGCCATTTGTTCATTTTCACATTTCACACATTACAATTTGTCAATTTTCCATTTGCATTTCATTTAAATGTCAGTTTCAAGTTTTTGAATTTCATGATATGGAAACATGGATTTTCCAATTTGTTGTTAACGCATTTTATTTTTATTTTGTTTATGTCAAAAGTTCATATTTGCGAAACATGATTTTTTCATTTTAAGATTTTTTTGTAAATGGTGTTAAAGTGAGTGCTTGGCCATTGCGATCGTACAGTCTGTCTATGTGTATGCAAAACATAGAGGTCTACTATTACTAGTGCAGGTAAGGCTGTTTCTACACTCTCTCTCTCTCTCTTTCTGTGTAGTCATACATCCACACAATCATACCAGTCTTTGAGAACAAACACACAACCACTCTATTTATCCCTAAAAACATCATTGACATGCACACTCATCCCAAAGAACTTTAATTATACATTTAACATTTACCATTACAAATATAAATGGTTTCCACTATTTACAAAAAATTAACTATTTACAATTACAAAAATAAATATTTACAAAATACTAAATCAATTAAATCTACTGGTTACAAAAGCCATGTCTCTAATCAATAAAATATAGAAATCACACCTCCTCCTCGTGGTTATAACCCCTTGGTAGGCTAATGCGTAGGTCATTTGTCTGCACACATTTGTTATCCATCAAGGCAAAATTGCATTTTCTCTGTTCCACAAGATACGAATTATAGTTGCTGGATTGTATCCTGCACCGTTTATGTGACATAGCTATACCAGTTCATGAAATCGCTAGGTAGATCTCTACATATAGCTCTACATATGGCTTCCTTACAGCTAGTGTGCGATAGACAGCATTAACTGTATATCACACCCAGTCCACCTTTGTATTTGTAATCCAAGTAATAATTTGAAAAGAGACAAGTGTAATCGGTTTAAAACATTATCTCTGCTTTTTTATATGTTTATGACATTCGTATTAACCTGAAATCAAACCCTAGTCCACTTTAGTGAAAGGCTAACAGCTTAACCACTGCGTCACCATGCCCTTCTTTCTTAGTTTGATTCGTTCTAGGACTTAGAGCTTGAAATCGAGTTAAAATCTCTAGTGTAAGTGGCACATGTGCTCGCCACTGCAGCACAAAATGGTTAGCTGGTAACATTAGACAACCAGAAATGATTGTATTTCTGTTAGCCAAGCATTTCTGTTATCTGCCTACAGTGTGAGCACTGTCAGCAAGACAGTTTAGTTTAGAACAAGTGTGTGTTTGTGTGTTTGTGTGTGTGTATGTGTAGATTATTAGCCTCAAGTATTTAACGCTTGTTGTGTGTAGTGACCATCTTGTCCCAGTGACCACTGAGCAAGTTTTAACAGTCAACCCATAAAAACAGTATAGGTTAGTTGTGTGTGGTTCATGTACTTGTGTGTGCATTAACATCATGCACTAGCTTTACCTTACCCTCTATAGGTAGAGCGTTATCCCTTTCCTTTCTGACATTACCAATGACCACATTCACCCACAAGTTTTACACTTAAACCATTGGCTTGTTTTTGATTAAGTTTGCTTTTGGTTTAGTTCGGTTTAGTTGGGTTTGATTCAGCTTGGATCAGTTTAGTTCGATATAGTCACTATTTTGGATTTTAGCTATTCTCATAAACCAATCAATTAATGATTGTCTACTCTTATTTCTTGAATCGATAAATCAGATTTTGTATACACCATTTGTCATTTATTATCCCATACCTACAACCTATACTCTCTCTGTACTGCAGTTTGATCTGAAAACAAGTTCCAATGGTGAAAGATTTGTCAGTCACCATACATGTAGCCTACAATAAATCTTTCACTACCTAGCTATGTTTCATCACTCACTGTAAACATTTCACATGTCCATATCCGATTATTAGTTTATAAAATCTCAGGTCGATGACCTTGATGTATTGGGTATTTTTGGGTAAATTCATTAGCCATGGGGAAGGGTTGACCATTCTAAGTCCTATGACACCTCACATGTTGATATCCGATTATTAGTTTATAAAATCTCAGGTCAATGACCTTGCTGTTTTGGATTTTTGGGGTAAATTCATTGGTCATGGGGAAGGGTTAACCATTCGTAGTCCTATGACTCCTCACTTGACCCTCTCTACTGATAAGTTTATAAAACTTAAGTCAATGACCTTGCTGTTTTGGGTATTTAGGAATAAATTCGTTGTTCATGGAAAAGGGTTGACCATCCTGAGTCTTGTGACACCTCACTTGACCCTCTGTGATTATTAGTTAGCGAGATATTAACGAAAGTGCAGTTAGGCCCTTTTGACAAAAATGAATAATACATTCAAAAACAGGGCGTCACCCAAAGTCCAACGACCCCTCATACAAGTCCCTAGCTTTCTTAATTCATAAAATATTAAAAAGCCGATGACCTATTAGTTTTTTTTTTTTTTGATCTTTGGTTAATTTGTAAAACAAAACGTATCTATAAATCATTATTCAAAAAGCCCGCCCTCTTACAAAAACCCCAATTGCGCATTCGTAAAACAAAAAACAAAAATGATAAATCATAGCGGCATTCAGTTGTATGCATGCACTTTATGTGGAACGAGTTTAATTTCATATTGGCATACAAACTCCCACATATTGCACATGGAAAGCGACTTTTACCTAAAAATTATTATTTCACCCTCTAGTAGGGGTAGATTTTATTTTGGAGTGGAAATAAGTTATCCATAGGAAAGGGGTTGTCTGCCGGAGTAATTCGACTACTCGTACATGTCTCTAGCCTTATTCCCACTACTGTCAAAACAGGTTGTGACTTGTTAGCTCTTATCGAGCACGTGCACATGAGTACACTTGTGTGTTAGGTCATATTACACATGAACTTGCATTTTCTCACGTATGAACCAAAACAGAATGTGACTTGTTTCACAAGGACGACGGTAATAAGGTCGTCTCACACGTGTTCACATGTATTTCGTCACTTTCCTTTCATATCGTTATTCCATTATAGTAGTGGTGAACAACGTCAGTTCAACACACACAAATGTAGTTAGACCCTTTGACATAATTTAAATACATTCATGAGCTAGTCCGTAGGAACCAGGCCAAAGGGACCGGTCCAAAGGGATCAGTCCAAAGGGACAAGGACTCGTCCACAAGGACTTGTCCACAAGGACCTGTCAACAAGGACCTGTCCACAAGGACTTGTCAACAAGGACTCGTCCACAAGGACTTGTCCACAAGGACCTGTCAACAAGGACTTGTCCACAAGGACTCGTCCACAAGGACCCGTCAGCCATGACCCCGCCAACAATGACCCGTCAACAATAACCCGTCCACAGGGAACCGCTCCCCCACCCTCTTACAAAAGCCATGAGTGGGCATGCGTAAAAAACAAAAACAAGCATGTTAATTCATAGTGGCTATTCACCGAACACATGCACTTTATGTGGAACAACGTTACATTCCATATCGGCATTCAAACTCTCACATGTTGCAATTGGAAAGAGAGATTCTCTTAAAAATTACAATTTCACCCCCTAGTAGGGGTAGGTTTTATTTTAGGGTGGAGATATGTTGTCCATTGGAAAGGGGGTGTTAGCCCGAGTTCAACAACACCTCATTTGTTAAAATCCAACCACGGGTTCGGGAGTTATCGGGCTGCCGCCATCTTGTGTGGAGGGTGTGGAGGTGGAGGGCCGTGAACCGATTCATTTCCACTACTTCGGTGCATATGCACTGAAAAACATGATGACGTCATACACGCCGTAACCGTAACGCATGACGTTAGACCCAAGCATAACCACGAAGTAGACAAGAACATTTGAAATGATAAAACCGATAACACACACTAATACAGTCATCACAATTAACACCAGTTATCAGACAGACGCAAAGTACACGGGGCTACATTACCACGTTGTCACAGCCCCTAAACTGAGGAACCAACCAACCAACCAGAGCGCTAGAAGGAAGGCTAAAGGAGACCTTTTGAACTTGCCGTTGTCATGGCTATGGCTTGCTAATCCCGGATCAGTGTCCAATAGCGGCGATTGTTTTGAAACTGTTGGATCGACTGGAACCTGCCAAGTATTGTTTCTCACACTGTGGAATGTAAAAGAGCAGTGCATGTCCATTGTAATGATGATGATAATTGTTGTTTTAAGGGGCCTAACATCTAGGTTATCGGCCCCTAATGGTCTGGGTGATAGCGAAAATGACAATGAAATGGAACCCATAACGAAAATTAAGTGAGACGGAAAGTACTTACAAAAAGGAACTCAGATTGATACAACTCACAAAATGTTCTTACAAAAGGGAATTTAGAACGAAAGGATGCACAAAAGGAATAGATTGAAAGATAAAAAATACGCACAAAATGCTAGGTTCAAAATACGTACAAAATGCAATGTAGAGTCGAAATACTTACAAAATGCAATTGAAATTCAAAATACTTACAAAATGCAAATGAGATCGACAATACGTTCAAAATGCAATTGAGGTTCAAAATGTAATTGAAATTGAAAATACACAATGCAATTCAGATTGAAAGATCCCAAAATATTCACAAAGTGCAATTGAAATTCAAAATAGGCTACTTACAAAATGCAATTGAAATTGAAAATGTTTACAAAATGCACGGTAGATTCAAACAACTCATTTGGATTGACAATACTTACAAAATGCAATTTAGAATGAAAATACTTGACAAAATGTAATTTAGATTTAAAATACCCACAAATGCACGGTAGATTCAAACTACTCATTTGGATTGACAATACTTACAAAATGCAATTTAGAATGAGAATACTTGACAAAATGTAATTTAGATTTAAAATACCCACAAAATGCAATTGAGAATCAGAATACTTGCAAAATGCCTACCACACAAAATGCAATTTAGATTTAAAATTCTTGCGAAATGTGGTTTTGGTTGAAAATACTTACAAAATGCAATTGAAATTCAAAACACTCACTAAAATGCCCTGCACCTACATTGAAAGTCTTACTAAAAAGCAATTTAGATTGTCAATCTTTACAAAATGCAATCGAGTTTGAAAACAATCGCGTAATGCAATTTAGATAGCAAACTTTAAAAATGCTATGTAGATTAAAAATACCTACAAAATGTAGTGCAGATGAAAAAAACCGCTTAAGGGAATTTAGATAAACGGGGAGATAATTGACAAAAACAATGCAGGAATCTTAAACAGAAAAGGAAATATAATGAAAAGAAAACAAGAGGTCTGACCCCTCGACGAAGGAGGGATCAGGAAAGATGAGACAAGGGCCAATTAAGGCGGGAATGTGAAAGACTCCCTAGGCCTCGGATACTCTAATACCGTCGGAGTCGGAAAAGAATAACAGTTGACCAAGGGAGGTCGACAGGAAAGAAGACGGAGAGGAGCCCGGCAAAAGTAAGTGGAAGCAATGCCAGACTCAGCTGTGGTCCCGTGGTCGCCAACCCACGTCTCACAAGATGTCAGCCCCTGGGGGAGTGTTCATTGTAAGACACATTCAATATTTTACCTTATGTAAGCCTACGCCGAGCGCCAACACCGATTTTGTATGTTGCCGTAGTAACTTTTTACCATCATCACAGCACAGTGTTCGTTCGTCATTTCTGCATATTTAGTTTGGTTGGTTGGTTCCTCAGTTTAGGGGCTGCGATAACGCGGCCATGTAGCCTCGTGTACTTGTGGAATCTGTCCGATAACCGGTGTTAATTGTGATGACTGGGTTAGTATGTGTTATCTGTTTTTAACGCTGGAGCAGTACCCTTATTCTCCAGAAACAGTAACGGTATCCTGGGGGCACTGAGTACTCCAGGATAGAAACACAACTCTGATGCATTAAAATTATGTATTACTAATAACTGCAAGTACAAATGAGTGAAATCAGCCCTGTTGCACAGACTACTTTAACTATGAAGGCTGTAAAATGAAAATAACTGTGTGAATATAATAAAAACAACAATATTAGCAATATTTCAATGATTTGTAGATCTCCTGTCTTTGGTCATCATAATCATAATCACCATTTTCACTTCTCACATTCACTACAAAACACCAAGTTATGATGACCTCTTGAATTCTGAACATACCACAGTTGTCTTGGTGTCTTTGGATCGTGGGCAGATGGAGCACTCAATGCCCTGGAGACACTGTTTTGGGTATAAATAACTGTTACTGCTAAGAAGTACACACATTGACTGAAAGACAGTCAAACTCAAGTAAAAGTCACAGGAGGTGGCGGCTTTTCAGGCGTACCAACATAACGTAATCGGGGAACGAAAATTATCTGGGGCACTGAGTCCCCCACTGTACTTTTCCAGGGTTAATTGAAGTAAGAACTGCAGACGATAATTTCAAGTAGTAACTACTTTCCCTACTAAATGCCACCGTCCACGACACCTAGCTGTGAACTTCGCTATTACTACATGCCGTTTCAACCAGCGCCAGGTGACGAACGTTGGAACTTAAGAGCATTAACCAAACCTAACCTACAAATCTTCCTTCACACAAGTGTAGTTAGTGGAAGGTTCTTTTTTTGCCATAAATCTATGACATGGGACCGCCAGCTTTACTTCCCCTGCGAAGGAAGGAATACTGAGGGATTTTTAACGCTCTTAAAATCCGACGACGTCGGCCAGGTTTCAACCCGTGACCTTGGGCCATATTAGTTTAGGGCTTATCACAACAGGAGTAGCTACATTAGTTGGTGGAGGGAGACTCTTTGTTGATGGGATCGTCAGCAAATAATTCAATAGTTCTTATATCAGGTGTTTAATGTTTTAGTATTTATCAGTAATAGTTGGCACATCTTCTAAGATTTTGTCGTGCTTTGTGTTTTTGGACGGCAGAGACTGTTTGTGGGTTTGGTAGAGCTATTAGCCAATGTTTTGTATATTTGGATCTCATGACGCTCTTTTGACGAGCGAAACATGTCACCCTACAGTTATCTTCCTCATCTGTTGTGCGCAACAATTATCTGCATACTAGATGACCCAGTGAACTTTGTACCACCGGAACATGATTTGATTGTAACTCTTCATAAGCGATTATTAATCCTAATCAACCTTCCAACTGCAATTAATTGAGATCGGTAATATTAGCGGCATCGTGTACGGTTTGGTTATTAAATGAAACTCGTTTGTAATTCAAATGAATTCAATGCCTTTTATTTACAGGAAAGATACATGCATTTAACATTCAATGCAAAGATTTCTGGTAAACTACGTTTTTAGTATTGTTTTCCGATGCGTAAATAAACAAAGATGACGGCTTTCCGAAACGCGAACACCTGACATTCCGGTGTCCATGCGCGAAACTCGGAAACTTCATGTTAATTCAGCAAACTTCCAATGACTGGCCTTGTGATTAGTTAGTTGATGGTCATTGCGAAGGGCAGACGCATGGGGAATTGCAACCGTTTTAAATCGAATAATTGGGATGCACTGAATCAAAACATCCTCTCCTTTATATTTTTAGCCTACTTATCTCATTTTGTAGCAAGATGTTCCCTGACGAACTAAAGAGCCTACTTTTCTTAAAATTGAGATCCATGCCAATGATTATATGGACCTATCTAGAATAATGATGAAATTAAGTTGGTAATATCGAAATTTCTAATTAGTTCGAACTACATCTGGTATATTGTAGCCTAATAGAGCACTACAGTTGGCAGCCCTGGTGACTGAATATATCTCTTAAGGTACAGAATACAAAATTTGGTTCAAATCCAATGGATAGCAATGACGTAATATGCTGTTAGACATTGATCTATCAACGCGCGTAAAATCATGTTGGCAGCAATGACATACCTGTATTGGTCAGAAATAATCGGAAATATTATGATCTCTTGTTGTACCAATTTTCGATGAAATCCATTTGTTAGTATAGATGTTACATGTATTAAAAAATTGGACCTATCAGCAGGCTTAGAATCATGTTGGCAGCACTGACGTATATTAGTTACCTCAAATTGATCTAGAATGTTAGGTACTATACGTGTGCAAAGGTTAGAGCTGTTGGCTTGCATACTATCTGATATATTGATATTAGGGTAAGAACTAGGGACAGCATTTCTTAACAGTTGGCAGCCATGGTTGCTCTTAAGAATACGCATAGTCATATCTCTTATGGTACACATAGCACATACGAAATTTGGTTGAAATCCAATTTACAGTATAGAAGTTACATTATTTAATAAAAATTGGTCCTATCAGCAGGCTTTGAATCATGTTGGTAGCACTGACGTATATTAGTTACTCCAGGTCAGGTACTATACGTATGCATAGTTTAAAGCTGTCAGATTGCATACTTTCTGATATATTGGTATTTGGATAAAAAGAATAGAGGGAGCATTTATTAACAGTTGGCAGCCCTCGTGGCTCGTACGAAAATGCTCAGTCATATCTGTTTATGTACACATATTACGTAAGAAATTTGGTTGACATCCAATTGATAGTGTAGAAGTTATATGCATTTACACATTGGACCTATCAGCAGGCTTAGAATCATTTTGTCAACACTGCCATTTATGGCCTCCTGGAAATTGAACTGAAATATTATTATCTATATGTGCGCTAATTTTGGAATAGCTCCCGTGATTAATTTCCATGCTATCCAACATGGGGCTCAAATTTCAAGAGCGGGTTTTCAGCAGTTAGTAGCACTGACATTATTTTCAAATACGGGCTTGAGATATTCAGGTATAGATCTTTACTCATACCGAATTTGGTTTTGATTGCTGCAGCCGTTTAGGAGTTGATAGGGACACACACACACACACCCACACACACAGGACAGACAGTCAGACAGACAGACAGACAGGCATTTGTCCGGATCGATCTCATAAGTCTACTTATTCCTCATTTTTGCAAAATGTGAACGTAAGCTAAAATGAGAAACAAGTAGACTTATGAGATCGATCCGTGTAAATGTGTGTCTGCCTGTCTGTCTGTCTGTGTGTGTCCCCCTATCAACTCCTAAACGGCTGCAGCTATCGAAACAAAATTTAATATGAGAAAAGACCTATGCCTGGTTATCTCACGGCCATATTTGAAAATGACGTCAGTGCTACAAACTGCTGAAAAATCACAATTGAGATCTATGTAGGATATATCGGAAGATATGCATGGGAATCGTTCAGATATTGACACACGTACAGAAAATATTACATCAGACTAATTTTCTGCATATAATCTATTGGATTTCAACCAAATTTGGTATGTGATTTGCGTACTGAAGAAGATATGAATCTGCATTTCTTTAGTTTCAACAGGGCTGCCAAATGTTGAAGAATGCACTCTATAAATTATTATCCTAATCTCAATATATCAGAAAGTATTGAGGCCAACAGTTCTAAACATTGGATACAAATAGTACCTGCAAATGTAGGTTAATATTCAGTAACCAATATACGACAGTGCTGCCAACATGATTCTACGCGTGCTGATAACGTTGAATCACATGTAACTTCCATACTAATAAATGAAGTTCATTCAAAATTGGCACATATATAGATCATAATATTTCAATTTTAAATTTGAGCATCCAACTTATTGCAGTGCCGCCAACCTGATTTCACGCATGCTGATAAATTCAATATTTTAATACATGTAACGTGCATACTCTCTATTGGACCTCAATCACATTTTACATGTGCTTTGTATAACTTAAGAGATCGAACTAAGAATATATTTAGAGTTGCCATGTCTGCCAACTGTTGATATATGGTATCTATAATTTTAAGAAAAATAGGCTCCTTATTTCCTCACGGAACTACTTGTTTTATAATTACATGGAATTTTCTTCCCAGTTACATTGTGCTGACAGAGAGAAAAGTCGCAATATCAATTGTGAATTCTGCAACACTTGAAAGCTCTCTAAACTATGTTGATGCAGAATTTCAGCTTAATCGGTCGAGTAAGAGTGTTATACGGACAGACATCACTAGATATAGACACGTTATTCATTTTTCTTGTTAAATATTCTATGGTACAAAGTAAATGGTCCATGAAGCACCAATATGTCGTCCATTGAAACTCGAACACGACCATCCATCACGACCCGTCCGATATTACAACGAATAGACATCTCCATCAATATTAGCACGGCGTGACATGTTTTATATCGCGCTTCGCTTAAGGCCCGCGATCACGTCACTCGGCGAGTTCTTACCTGCTAGTACCAGTTGCCATCTACGCTTTGTGCCTGGAGTGAGGCGTGGGTGTGCCACCACGAGACCTCCAACTGAGTCTGGCACCTCTCTGTCACCCTTCCTGTCTACCTTCCATAGTCAACTCTTGTTCTCTTCTGACCACAAGAATATTACGGTATTTGAGGTCTAGAGTGTATTCCACTTTCACGCCTTAATATTTGAGGAATTTTCAGGGCATCTCCTGCCTACTGCACGAGGTCCTAAATGGGCAGGGTTAGTGTAGCCCACCTCACATGTTGCGCCCTGCATAACGTCACACCCTATGGGGATCACGGCTGGTAGCCTCGGGAATTAGGGACCCGAACAAATTTCTGAGCTGGACCCATTTTTAGCTTACTTTCGATTTTTGCAAAAAATGAAAGTAGACTTATGAGATCACTACAGGGCGAATTAAAGTGTGTCTGTCTGTCTGTGTGTGTGTATGTGTGTGTGTGAGTCTGTATGTGTGTGTGTGTGTGTGTGTGTGTGAGAGAGAGAGTGTGTGTACTCTGAATGTGTGTCCCCCCCCCCTATCAATTCGAAAACGGTGAGCGCAAATTGAACGAAATTTGGTACAAAGGTAGCACTAGCAAAGGACACCTCAGTGTCATGTTTTATATCGCCGCCATCCTGACGGAAACGTAATGGCGGCCACACAAATGTTCAAATCTTAAATCAAATTACGACTAACCTAATCATCCGATCTCTACCAAATTTTGCAACAACATAACTTTATGGGGGCAGCATCCTTTGACCAAACTAATAGGTCATCAGCCTAATACTTTGCGGATGGCGGCCATCTTTGTGTGAAAATCGATTACCCCTATTAATTCGAACACGGTGAAACCGAATGGAACGAAATTTGGTACAGAGGTAGTACTAGCAAAGGGCACCCCAGTGTCATGTTTTGTATCGCCGCCATCTCGACGGAAACTTAATGGCGGCCACACAAATGTTCAAAGCTTAAATCAAATTACGACTAACCTAATCATCCGATCTCTACCAAATTTTGCAACAACATACCTTTATGGGTGGAGCATCCTTTGATAAATCTAATAGGTCATTAGCTTAATAGTTTGTGGATGGCGGTCATCTTTGTGTCAAAATCGATTACCCCTATTAATTCGAACACGGTGAAACCGAATGGAATGAAATTTGGTACAGAGGTAGCACTAGCAAAGGGCACCCCAGTGTCATGTTTTATATCGCCGCCATCTCGACGGAAACTTAATGGCGGCCACACAAATGTTCAAAGCTTAAATCAAATTACGACTAACCTAATCATCCGATCTCTACCAAATTTTGCAACAACATACCTTTATGGGTGGAGCATCCTTTGATAAATCTAATAGGTCATTAGCTTAATAGTTTGTGGATGGCGGTCATCTTTGTGTCAAAATCGATTACCCCTATTAATTCGAACACGGTGAAACCGAATGGAATGAAATTTGGTACAGAGGTAGCACTAGCAAAGGGCACCCCAGTGTCATGTTTTATATCGCCGCCATCTCGACGGAAACTTAATGGTGGCCACACAAATGTTCAAAGCTTAAATCAAATTACGACTAACCTAATCATCCGATCTCTACCAAATTTTGCAACAACATACCTTTATGGGTGGAGCATCCTTTGACAAATCTAATAGGTCATTAGCCTAATAGTTTGCGGATGGCGGCCATCTTTGTGTGAAAATCGATTACCCCTATTAATTCGAACACGGTGAAACCGAATGGAATGAAATTTGGTACAGAGGTAGCACTTGCAAAGGGCACCTCAGTGTCATGTCTTATATCGCCGCCATCTTGACGGAAACGTAATGGCGGCCACACAAATAGTCAAAGCTTAAATCAAATTACGATTAACCTAATCATCCGATCTCTACCAAATTTTGCATCAACATACCATTATGGAGGGAGCATCCTTTGACCAAACTAATAGGTCATTAGCCTAATATTTTGCGGATGGCGGCCATCTTTGTGTGAAAATCGATTCCCCCTATTAATTCGAACACGGTGAAACCGAATGGAACGAAATTTGGTACAGAGGTAGAACTAGAAAAGGCCACCTCAGTGTCATGTTTTATATCACCGCCATCTTGACGGAAACGTAATCGCGGCCACCCAAATGTTAAAGGCTATAATGTAATTACGACCAACCTAATAATCTAGTCTCTACCAAATTTTGCACCAACAAATCTTTATGTGGGAAGCATATTCTGACCAAACTGCTAGATCATCAGCCCAATAGTTTGCAGATGGTGGCCAAATATGTGTGCAAATCGATTCCCCCTATCAATTCAAACACGGTGAAACCGAATTGAACGAAATTTGGTACAGAGGTAGCATTAGTAAAAGGCACCTCAGTGTCATGTTTTATATCGCCGCCATCTTGACGGAAACGGAATGATGGCCACCCAAATGTTAAAATCTTAAATCAAATTTCGGCCATCCTAATAATTTGATCTCTACCGGATTTTGCAACAACATGCCTTTTTGTGGAAAGCATCATATGACTGACTACAAGGTCATCAGCCCAATAGTTTGCAAATAGCGGCCATGTATGTGTGCAAATCCATTCCCCAGATCAATTCAAACACGGTGAAACCGAATTGAATGATTTTTTTTACAGAGGTAGCACTAGCCAAGGGCACCTCATATTCATGTTTAATATCCCTATAGCACGTTGTATTTCAACAAGCTACTACAACCAACATTCAATTATACTCCTTGAAAAGGACAAAGAGTTATAACAATACCCATGCATTTAGGAGAAAGTAGGCTATATGTTCTTTACTGAACATCTTGTTTCTACTTTTTGTTCAGTTGTTTTGGCATGAAATATTTTCAAATTTCTCTATAATAACTCAGTTATATTGGCTTTGACATATTTCCAAATTTCTTTATAATCACTCTGTTATTTTGGTGTTAAAATATTTTCAAATTTCTCAAGAATCACTCAGTTATTTTGGCCTTGACATATTTCCAAATTTCTTTATAATCACTCAGTTGTTTGGGCATTCACATATTTTCAAATTTCTCTATAATCACTCCATTATTTTGGTGTTCAAATATTTCCTAATTTCTCTATAATCACTCAGTTGTTTTGGCGTTCGCATATTTCCAAATTTCTTAATAATCACTCCATTATTTTGGTGTTCACATATTTCCAAATTTCTCTATAATCACTCAGTTGTTTTGGCGTTCAAATATTTCCAAATTTCTTTATAATCACTCCATTATTTTGGTGTTCACATATTTTCAAATTTCTCTATAATCACACAGTTGTTTTGGCGTTCAAATATTTCCAAATTTCTTAATAATCACTCCATTATTTTGGTGTTCACATATTTCCAAATTTCTCTATAATCACTCAGTTGTTTTGGCGTTCAAATATTTCCAAATTTCTTTATAATCACTCCATTATTTTGGTGTTCATTTATTTTCAAATTTCTCAAGAATCACTCAGTTATTTTGGCCTTGACATATTTCCAAATTTCTTTATAATCACTCAGTTGTTTGGGCATTCACATATTTTCAAATTTCTCTATAATCACTCCATTATTTTGGTGTTCAAATATTTCCTAATTTCTCTATAATCACTCAGTTGTTTTGGCGTTCGCATATTTCCAAATTTCTTAATAATCACTCCATTATTTTGGTGTTCACATATTTCCAAATTTCTCTATAATCACTCAGTTGTTTTGGCGTTCAAATATTTCCAAATTTCTTTATAATCACTCCATTATTTTGGTGTTCACATATTTTCAAATTTCTCTATAATCACACAGTTGTTTTGGCGTTCAAATATTTCCAAATTTCTTAATAATCACTCCATTATTTTGGTGTTCACATATTTCCAAATTTCTCTATAATCACTCAGTTGTTTTGGCGTTCAAATATTTCCAAATTTCTTTATAATCACTCCATTATTTTGGTGTTCATTTATTTTCAAATTTCTCAAGAATCACTCAGTTATTTTGGCCTTGACATATTTCCAAATTTCTTTATAATCACTCAGTTGTTTGGGCATTCACATATTTTCAAATTTCTCTATAATCACTGAGTTGTTTTGCGTTCAAATATTTCCAAATTTCTTAATAATCACTCCATTATTTTGGTGTTCACATATTTCCAAATTTCTCTAAAATCACTCAGTTGTTTTGGCGTTCAAATATTTCCAAATTTCTTTGTAATAACTCAGTTATATTGGCGTTCACATATTTTCAAATTTCTCTATAATCACTCAGTTGTTTTGGTGTTCACATATTTCCAAATTTCTCTATAATCACTCAGTTGTTTTGGTGTTCACATATTTCCAAATTTCTCTATAATAACTCAGTTGTTTTGGCGTTCACATATTTTCAAATTTCTCAATAATCACTCAGTTGATTTGGCGTTCAAATATTTCCAAATTTCTTAATAATCACTCCATTATTTTGGTGTTCACATATTTCCAAATTTCTCCATAATCCCTCAGTTTGTTTTGGTGTTCACATATTTCCAAATTTCTCTATAATAACTCAGTTGTTTTGGCGTTCACATATTTCCAAATTTGTTTATAATCACTCAGTTGGTTTGGCGTTCACATATTTTCAAATTTGTTCATAATCACTCAGTTGTTTTGGTGTTCACATATTTCCAAATTTCTCAAGAATCACTCAGTTATTCAGTTATCGTTACTTCTAGTTATGGACATCGTAGTATTTTTGGGGCCCACTTGTGTGTACATTGGGGCTGATGACCTTTCTGTTTATTTAGATGTCGGCTATGAAATTGAGAATTTCTATTAAAATTGATACCAAGAATATATTTTCTTTACGTTTTCGATAGTATTTCCGTGTCTTTATTGAACCAGTACTCTAATGGGGAAGCACAACATAAATACTCCTCTCGAATGATTAAACAACGCCTGGTAAAACGGCTGATTGTCTTGTGTCGGGATGTGTATTGTACAAAGCGTCCGAAACGAATGCTTCACAGCTGATGGCCACTTTTGATTGAAAACATAGATTTTGTCAGCTGACGCATCTCAATTCTGTACGTGATACTAGTATATCTGTACTCCAACCTCTTTGGATTGAGGGGCGTGGTGGCTCAGCGGTCTAGCTGCATGCCTCTCACCAAGGCGGTCCGGGTTCGAATCCCGGTCAATGCATGTGAGATTTTCGAAGTGAAATGCCATGTCCTGTGGTTCGGATTCCACGTAAATAGGAGGTCCCGTGGCTCATAATCACAAGATTCACGGTCACGTAAAACTACAATCTTCCTTTTTCTTTGGATTGGCAACGCATTACCTCGTTATTTTGTCTATTAGGGAGAAACATACGATTTGAAGTTTGGGAATAAACCAAGGATTGCCTTAAACAATCATTCCAGTATATTCGCTAAATAGTCACGATAACGGCGATCCATATCCTCTATACTCCGTACATTGTATGTTATGAGTCCATTACAAGCATTCCTTGGAGTGCAAACACAATCATTCATGTGACATTCTCGACGTGAAATATCAAGTCCTGTGGTTCGGAATCTACGTAAACTGCGAGGTTCTATATCTCATGATCGTGCGATTAATGGGCACGTAAAGCTACAAGTTGCCTTTTTCCTTTCCTCTGTTACTTCCTTTCTCCATCCCTAGCATGCTTCCTTCCTTCCTTCCATCCTTCCTTCCTCCCTCTCCTCCCTCCTTCCTTCCTACCCTCCTTCCTTCCTACCCTCCTTCCTTCCTACCCTCCTTCCTTCATCCCTCCCCTCCTTCCTTTTTCCTCCCTCCCTCCCCTCCTTCCCTCCCATCCTTCCTTCCTTCCACCCCTCCTCCCTTCCTTCCACCCCTTCTCCCTTCCTTCCTCCCTCCCCTCCCTCCTTCCTCCCTCCCCCCTTCCTTCCTCCCTTCCTTCCTTCCTTCCTCCCTCCCCTCCTTCCCTCCTCCCTTCCTTCCTACCTCCCCTACTTCCGTCCTTCATCCCTCCCCTCCTTCCTTCCTTCCTCCCTCCCTCCCCTCCTTCCTTCTTTCCACCCATCCTCCCTTCCTTCATCCCTCCCCTCCTTCCTTCCTCACTTCCTCCCCTCCTTCCTCCATCCCCTCCTTCCTTCCACCCCTCCTCCCTTCCTTCCTCCCCTCCTTCCTTCTTTCATCCCTCCCCTCCTTCCTTCCTCCCTCCCTCCCCTCTGTCCTTCCTTCTTCCCTCCTCCCCTCTTTCCTCCCTCCCCTCCTTCCATCCACCCCTCCTCCCTTCCTTCCTTCCTCCCTTCCTTCCTTCATCCCTCCCCTCCTTCCTTCCTTCCACCCCTCCTACCTTCCTTCCTACCTCCCCTCCTCCCTTCCTTCCTACTTCCCGTCCCTCCTTCCTTCCTCCCTCCCCTCCTTTCTTCCACCCCTCCTTCCTTCCACCCCTGCCTTCCTTCCTTCCTTCCTTCATCCCTCCCCTCCTTCCTTCCACCCCTCCACCCTCCTTCCTCCCTCCCCTCCTTAATTCCTCCCCTCCTTCCTTCCTTCATCCCTCCCCTCCTTCCTTCCACCCCTCCTTCCTTCCACCCCTCCTTCCTCCCTCCCTCCCCACCCCCTTCCTTTCTTCCACCCCTCCTCCCTTCCTTCCTTCCTCCCTCCCCTCCTTCCTCCCTCCCTCCCTTAATTCCTTGCTTGCTTCCTTTCTTTCTTTCTTCCTCCATACCTCCCTACCTTTCTTCATCCGTCCTTCCTTCATTCCATTCTCCTTCCCACCCGTCCTTCCTTTGATTCAGTAGATATTTATCGTAGATATTCCTGTTAACGACGTTCTAGTAATCGTAGTGGTCATCATCCCCATCCAGTTCTGTGTGTGTTATTGTGGTGACGACTAGGCTAGAGGAAACACACACTCAGTGCTGTCGTGAAGGGCGCCTTGGAACACTTGGCTATGCTGGCCAAGGTAGCCACTGCCAATCAAACAGCCGAGCAGTTAAGGACTGAATGGAGCAGTCACGTGTAAAACGGTGAACATTTCTCACCCATTCTAGCGAACCGAAGAAACAAGTTGGTGTTATGGAATGATGACAAATGGCGCTGCCAGCCCGGACACAAGATCATCCCCAGAGCCAGTTCTATTGAATTCTCCGAGCAGGACTTCTCACCGGAAACACTAATGTAAGACAACCTAATCGCTTCAATCGCCACAAGAGCTGGGGCACTAGGCTTCCCTGATACCGATCAAACTTCCGCTTTAAAACAGCCGACGTCTGTATTTTATTCTGAAATCAAACAGATGAAGATATGGATTGAAATTGAGAGATGCTAGCAATAATAGCAAAATGTTTCCTCAAGGAACACATAACCTAATTTCTTAGCAATTCGTGATTCTATTTCTATCTTCTGTTCGCAGCTTGCAGTAAGATTCAGTAGATTGAAAGTGGCATACATCAACCTCACGATGAACAGAGTCAATAGGTTCATGGCTGATTTCCTTCAAAAATCTTTTTCCTAACCCGACCTGAAAATAAAATACCCGGTCATTGGCTGCATTATTAAAAATTAATGAAATATCAGATCCGAGGAAAATATTTAGACCGTCAGTGGGAAATTCTGAGGTATATCAAGGGTGATGAAAATGTTATAGTAATGGGAGATTGGAATGCTGTGGTAGGAAAAGGGAGAGAAGGGAAGATAGTAGGAGATTTCGGATTAGGTGAAAGGAATGATCGAGGAAGCAGGCTGGTAGAATTCTGCACCGAGCATGAATTGGTCATAGCTAACACCTTATTCAATAACCACAATAGAAGAATATACACATGGATGAGACCAGGAGATACAGGGCGTTACCAAATCGACTTCATTATGGTCAAGCAGAGGTTTCGAAACCAGATTTTGGATTGTAAAACATATCCTGGTGCTGACATAAACTCTGACCACAATCTGGTTGTAATGAATTGCAGATTAAAGTTGAAGAAACTGAAGAAAAGTCAAAAGCCAAAAAGGTGGGCAATAGACAGACTGAAAGAGAAGGATGTAAACGAAAGATTCAAGAAGAGTATAAAGGAAGGACTAATGAAAAACCCTAAACAAACTTCAATTGCAGACGAATGGGCACTTATGAAGAATGAAATAACAAAATCCGCAGAAGAAAACATTGGTAGGAAAGAAAGAATAGGGAGAAAACCGTGCATCACTCAGGATATACTAGAATTGATGGATGAAAGGCGGAAACACAAGAATGTAAGAGATGAAAAGGGGAAAGCAGAATACAGACGTCTGAGAAATGAGGTTAACAAGAAGTGCAAGGAAGCGAAAGAAGAATGGTTGAAAGAGAAATGTGCAGGTATAGAAAATTGTCTGAAATTAGGAAAAGTAGACACAGCTTATCGAAGGATTAAGAATACTTTTGGAGAAAAGAAGACTAAGTGCTGTAATATTAAGGACACAAATGGAAAGGAGATTTAATGTTGAGATCAGAATTTGATAGAGCTTTGGAAGACTTAAGCAGGAACAAAGCACCAGGCATAGATGCTATACCGATTGAGTTGCTACGCTGCATAGGAGATGAAGGTCTGATCAGGTTATTTCACTTGGTGTGTAGGATTTATGAGACAGGTGAGGTACCCCCTGATTTCAAGAAGAATGTAATCATCCCTATACCAAAGAAAGTGGGAGCTGACAGATGTGAAGATTACCGTACAATCAGATTGCTTACTCATGCTTCAAAGATCGTGTCTAGAATAATTTACAAGAGGATTGAAAGCCAGATAGAAACGGAGTTGGGTGAAGACCAGTTTGGTTTCAGGAGAAATGTAGGAACAAGGGAAGCTGTACTAAGTCTTAGGCTGATTTTGGAAGGTAGAATAAGTAAAGATAAGAGAACGTTCATGGCTTTTGTAGACTTAGAAAAGGCTTTTGATAATGTTGATTGGACTAAATTGTTTGACATTTTGAAATCGATTGGAATAAAGTACAGGGATAGGAGGGTAATATACAATCTGTACAGAAACCAGACAGCAGTCATTCGAGTTGAAGGACATGAGGGAGAAGCTGGTATTCAGAAAGGTGTAAGGCAAGGCTGCAACTTATCACCCATACTTTTCAATCTTTACATTGAACAAGCAATGAAGGAAATTAGAGAAAATTTTAAAGTGGGAGTGAAGATTCAAGGAGAAATAATTTCAACTTTGAGATTTGCTGATGACATCGTCATCTTGGCCGACAAGCCTGAGGATTTGAATGAGTTTTTGAATGGTATGGACTCCGTCTTACGGAAAGAATTCATGATGAAAATTAATAAATGTAAAACAAAAATACTGGAATGCAGCCGAAATAAATCAGAAACCTCCATGGAGATAAAATTGGCAGGTGAAAAGCTGAAGGAAGTAGGAGACTTCTGTTACTTAGGAAGCAGAATAACCAGTGATGGACGAAGCAAAGAGGATATAAAAAGTAGGTTGGCTCAGGCAAAGAAAGCATTTCTACAAAAAAGGAATCTGCTGACATCGAATATAGATTTAGGTATTAGGAAGTCATTTTTGAAAGCCTTTGTCTGGAGCGTGGCGCTCTATGGAAGTGAAACTTGGACTATTGGTGCAGCAGAAAAGAGGAGAATTGAAGCATTTGAAATGTGGTGTTAAAGGAGAATGATGAAGATCAGATGGGTAGATAGGGTTACAAACAAAGAGGTATTAAGACGAGTGGGAGAGGAGAGATGTTTCTGGCGACTGCTAATGAAGAGAAGAGATAGGTTGGTAGGACACATACTAAGACACCCAGGAATAGCAAGCTTAGTTATGGAAGGAAGGGTCGAGGACAAAAACTGTAGGGGTAGACCAAGGTTAGAATATGTTAAACAGATTGCCTCGGATGTAGGGTGTCGGAGCTATGTAGAGATGAAACGATTAGCTCAGGACAGGGAGGCGTGGAGAGCTGCATCAAACCAGTCAAAAGACTGAAGACTCAAACAACAACAGTGGGAAATATATAAGCTCTAAATCTTCACCAATAGCTCTCTCCATCTTCCACTGCTTATGTGCAAATAAATCGAGTAGGTTTTATGATATTTGAGAAGGTGTATGAAGATACAGACTGGGGAAGTAAGTTGAGCTGTTAAAGTTGTAATTTCATTTAAAAGTTGTTAGAATTCGTCAGATGTAAATACAGTATCATCGAGAACGAGCCACAAAGGTTGCAGACTGAAGGTGTTACCGTGTAGAAGCCTCCAGAAATGGACGTACTGTTGATACCAAGAAACTAACGTTTGTGTGAATGCTGATCTCATTGTGGTTCATCCTTTGGAATAATGTGTTTTAATGTATTCTTGGGGAAATTGATAGTTTCGAAAATAACGCAACAAGCATTTGAAAAGCGAACTCTCCACGAGCAGTGGTGTGTTACATTTTCATAGAGATGGTCATTGTATTCGAACCTTCGATCTCGTGACAGAATCATCTACTGTATTATACCACAGCCGCTTCCTGCCAATCCCTTCATTCGTTTCGTCTCACTCTAACTCTTGTGGGGGGATCCTCTACATAGAAATTAATAGCGTAATATCATCCTCAACGCTGTATAAAGGCTAGTCCACACCAAAGTTAATGAACAATGTTAATGAACAATGTTAATGAAAACATTTCTCAACATGTTTACTAAACATTTGTTAACAAACTTCTTCAACATTATGTCCACACCAAATAAACTTTTGTTAACAAACATCTTCAACATTAAATAAACTTTTTGTGAGGTTATAATGGATAGGGTCAGGAAGAAGAAAGTACTTACAACTGCATCTTTCATTATTTTAGTGACTACAAAATTAGAGAAAAGCGCAGATGCAAGGTGTGGAAAAGAAAAATATTGGAAAGGCGTTTAGAATTAAGTTAATTAATATTCTCATGTGCTTCCTGGTATTTCATAATTTCGCGCAATGTACGAGTCGCTTGCGATTCGATAGTCGATTTTTAGAGAAGTAAAAGAGCAACGTATTCCGCGCTACGAATTTACAACCTTAATTGCGTCTTTGCGCATGCGCGAACCAAAATGTTAACGAAAACACGAAAAGTTAATGAAAAGTTTCGTTCACAAAAGTTAAAGAGATTTTGTTCATGAACATGCTCGAAAAGTTAACGAACACCCTATTTTGTTTATGAACAGTCAAAAATGTTCATGAACATTGTTCATGAACAGTGTTCATTAACAAAGTTAACGAAAACATCTTGGTGTGGACGTACCTTAAACGGGGATGACAAGGGGTAGACAAACATATTATCGTTGTGTTGTGGCTCAGCACAGCAAATATCAAGCCACGGGCGGGTTTGACCCTCATCGTCAGCTACAACTGAAATGATATTTCCCAAAGGTTTATTATATTTGATCTCCAGGAAAATACCTGGACAACACCTTTTAATAAATCACGGTCTTCTACCTCCAAATTCTTGCCGATATCCTTTATCTCCATTGATTTCATCACTAAGCGACTCATACAATGAGGTTGGTGTCATGCCAATTAGAAACTCATGTTTATTCTTACATAATCTGAAAAGTTGAAATATTAATCTGCTTTTATAAAAGCTCCTGAAATCATAAAGTTTATCTTGATATTGTTGATTTGCGATCTTCCGGGGAGACTGTTTGTGGATGGGATCGTCATTTGTTAGTCTTGTAAGATCGTAGACATTATCAGGTGCTTAATGCTTTAGTGTTACTTGGCACACTTTCTAATGTTATACTGTGAATTTGGACCTGATGATGGTTGCTTGACGAGTGAAACATATCTTCCTTACTAGCTCTTCTGTGACCTATAAGAAATATTCATAATCACATTTTAATTTGAGTCTTCAGTCTTTTGACTGGTTTGATGCAGCTCTCCATGCCTCCCTGTCCTGAGCTAATCGTTTCATCTCTACATAGCTACCACACCCTACATCCGAGGCAATCTGTTTAACATATTCTAACCTTGGTCTACCCCTACAGTTCTTGTCCTCGACCCTTCCTTCCATAACTAAGCTTGCTATTCCTGGGTGTCTAAGTATGTGTCCTACCAACCTATCTCTTCTCTTCATTAGCAGTCGCCAGAAACATCTCTCCTCTCCCACACGTCTTAATACCTCTTCGTTTGTAACCCTATCTACCCATCTGATTTTCATCATTCTCCTGTAACACCACATTTCAAATGCTTCAATTCTCCTCTCTTCTGCTGCACCAATAGTCCAAGTTTCACTTCCATAGAGCGCCACGCACCAGACAAAGGCTTCCAAAAATGATTTCATTATGCCTAAATCTATATTCCATGTCAACAGATTCCTTTTTTGTGGAAATGCTTTCCTTGGCTGAGCCAACCTACTTTTTATATCCTCTGTGCTTCGTCTATCACTGGTTATTTTGCTTCCTAAGTAACAGAAGTCTCCTACTTCCTTCAGCTTTTCACCTGCCAATTTGATCTCCATAGAGGTTTCTGATTTATTGCGGCTGCATTCCAGTATTTTTGTTTTACATTTATTAATTTTCATCATGAATTCTTTCCGTAAGACGGAGTCCATACCATTCAAATACTCTTTCAAATCCTCAGGCGTGTCGGCCAAGATGACGATGTCATGAGCAAACCTCAGAGTTAAAATTATTTCTCCTTGAATCTTCACTCCCATTTAAAATATTTCTCCAATTTCCTTCATTGCTTGTTCAATGTAAAGATTGAAAAGTATGGGTGATAAGTTGCAGCCTTGCCTTACACCTTTCTGAATATCAGCTTTTCTCTCATGTCCTTCAGCTCGAATGACTGCTGTCTGGTTTCTGTACAGATTGTAGATCACCCTCCTATCCCTGTACCTTATTCCAATAGATTTCAAAATGTCAAACAATTTAGTCCAATGAACGTTATCAAAAGCCTATTCTAAGTCTACACATGCCATGAACGTTCTCTTATCTTTCCTTATTCTACCTTCCAAAATCAGCCTAAGACTTAGTACAGCTTCCCTTGTTCCTACATTTCTCCTGAAACCAAACTGGTCTTCACCCAACTCCGTTTCTATCTGGCTTTCCATCCTCTTGAAAATTATTCTAGACAGGATCTTTGTCCCAGCAATTGTTATTACACTTTGTTGACCGATTGAAAAGTTGCAATATTGATCAAAAACAGTTCTGCAGGTGGGCCACAATAAGAGGCAGAAATACCAGAGTAATAATAATAATATTAATGACAATTATATCATTATTATTATTGTATAAAACTGGCATTCTCACACTTTTTAAAATTTGCACCCCTAAGTCATGACTGGTTTTCTGTTGTACCTCCACTATATGTTTTCGAAATTGAAGTTCAAAGTTGCTGACATAACAAACGTAGTAATATTAGAAACGTGGTTAAGTATCTATATGTTAATTCTGCACCAGCGCCATGACTGACAGGAGTTGGACTAAGCCAAACCAGACACTGGGACATGTTGTGACCAGACTTGCGGTGCATGTGTTCCATCGTAAAGTGTGTTTCAAGACTAATTATCATATCCCAGAGGCCAATTGTGTTTGTAAGCTCTGTAAATTGCAATGTTCCAAATACCATGTGTTATGCTGCAAGCAAGAAAGTAAGTCAGTGACAATGTACAGTGTAGAACCTGATTAATGTCCTGTATAACTTCTTCAGTATTTGGCGCAATACTCACTAATTATCCGTTACAATCTGGATTTAAGAAAGGACACAGCACATCTACTGCACTCATTAAGATCACTGATGACGTAAGACAAGCAATGGATGAGCGTAAAGTGACTATACTCATTCTTCTAGACTTCAGCATAGCATTCGACACCATTAATACGGACGTACTTATGGCTAAATTGCAATCCTTCCATCTTAGCCCCGTTGCTCTCAAATTATTCGCCTCCTATCTTCATAACCGAAGACAACGTGTACTCCTAAATGAAAACAGATCTGAGTGGAAGTTCAAAATAAATGGAGTACCTCACGGCTCAATTCTCGGGCCCCTTATATTCATTCCATATCTGAACGACATCTCATCGAAACTGGAAAACTACAACTACCATCTATATGCAGTCGACCTTCAGATATATTGCCACCCAAAAATAAATGACATAGATGCGGCAATTGAAAATATGAATCTAAATCTAAAGAGGATCAGCCGCTATGCAACTGAAAATTCTCTTGCCATCAGCCCAATTAAAACACAAGCTATCGTAATAGGGCACACTAAATTGCTTTTCCATTTACACAGTAGACCGCTTTCCTTAATTCAACTTAATGCTGTTGCTATCCCGTTCTCTAAATCGGTAAAAAGTCTTGGAGTCACACTAAATGAAACTTTGAATTAGGATGGGCACGTTACTAATACATGCAGGAAAGTTTACTCGTCACATCATCCACTTAAGATTCGCCAGTCCGTTCTACCCCGTAACTTGAAAATAAAACTCGTCCAAACCTTGATACTCCCTATATTTAACTACTGTGATGTTGTATTAGTAGATGCTACCGGAGAACAAAACAAGAAACTTCAGAGAGCTTTAAATTCCTGCATTAGGTTTATTTTCTCCTTGATATTTTCCTCACACGTGTCTTCTTTTTATGATCTACTTTCAAGGATAAAAGTAGAACAACAAAGAAACCTGCACATATGTACCCTCATCTATCGACTTCTCAATGAAAGTACACCTCACTATCTCTCTTGTAATTTTCGTTTTCTTTCTTCCTTTCATGATCGTCACACGCGATCTGGATCTATAATTGAAATTCCTCTACATCATTCATCTGCCTTCAGTAACTCTTTCCTCGTGTCGGGAACTAGAATTTGGAATAACTGTCCTCGTGACGTCAGAAATTGTTCATCCCTAACAACTTTCAATCGTGCATGTAAATATTTCCTCTTAAATTCGTAGGCCAATTAGAACAATTTGTGTATGAATGTGTGAGTGAATGACCATAGTATAATTTTGTTAAAAATGTATGTCATTTAAATTGTATCGCTTAGTTAATAATACGCAGTCGCCAATTTAATTTAATTTTATTCTAGTGTTTAAGTTTGGTAGGTTAAGTATATCATATGTGAGTATTCATGTAAGTTGCACTGTGTGTGGTTAAGTGTAAGAGATGGCCTAGAGCCCTAACTTCGCCACAATAAAGGCATCAATAAATAAATAATAAAATAATAAATATATTCTCATGCACACTAGTGCGAAATTATAAAATTACTATTAATACGGTAATTCAAATGTTGTAGTTTAACATAATGTGTTTTAGTATCGTTGAGATGAGTTTTTCATTACAGTTTCAATCAAACCTTATAAAATTGTTTAAAATAAGGAGAAAAGTATTAACATGCTCTCTCTTATCTCCAAAATTCAACACATGGAATGCTTCGATTCGCGAGCGATAATACCACATATTACATTGTCGTGTAAGTTATTTAAGTCGAACAAGAATGAATGTCGCAACATTGACAGTCACAAACGTATTATGGTTTGTTTCTTAAAGTCAGAAATAATCGTCAACTTTCATTGTTGAGAATGATTCACAGAATCAGGTGTTCCGGTAATAATTCAGAATCCCCAATGCAGCAAAGCCGATGGTAAACCTGTGGTAGTTAGTTAGTTATTGTTGTTTTAAGGGATGTAACTACGAGGTCATCTGCCCCTAAACCCTGTGGTAGTGTAGTAGTGTATCTCAGGCAATCTAAGTAGTATGTTCATATCGAACAGGGTGTGTACTACTCTGGAATACATCGAAAACAGGAATACTCAGGGAATTTTAAATTTTGGAGAACTCAGGAAATTATCGGGGTATTTTAATGGCATTCAGGGAATTTTAGGTTTACAAGGTCCAACCTTGAATAATTGGAAATTAATCATTTACATTTTGATGGGGGAAAAGTATAGTCTGGTGATGATTGTAGTAGATGTATGTTCGTACTGATATTAAATCAGTAAGCTCTCATTCCTTGCAAGATAGAGCACACAAATTACATGTGTATTTGTATATAAGTGTGTAACTGTATGATTCTTGACAGCATTAGACTACCGGTACTATTGATGAACTACTTTCAAAATTCGAAAGTACAATAGTTTTTCTGGATGAAGAATTTAGAAACTTGGCAAAATATAGAGAAAAAAATCCTTTCAACTTTGTCCTGCTACCATTTATAGAATGCAAACACATTTGCCATTAAAAAAATACTACGGGAGAATTTTCAACACGGTAGGATTACTTAATGGTATGACGAATACATTTAATACCTCCTTTTAAATCAAGACTGATTACTATATTTATTCATTTATTTCTCCATAGACGGTTGCATTAAAGCAACACTTTGGCAAATTTAAGAGGAACATCTGATACTGTATTTCCATTTCAAGAACCCCGTTTTTAGCCTATTTTCAATTTTGAAAAAATAGGCTTATGAGATCACCTTTTGTCCGTGTGTGTGTGCGTGTGTGTGTGCGTGTGTGTCCCCCCTAATAAAATCTAAACGGCTGGAGCGATTTCAATGAAACGTGGTAAGTTCATAGCACTATCCCGGGCGACCCCGACCGTGCCCTTCAAATTATGTTACGTCTCACCAATCCAAAATGGCGGCTGTGCGAAAAATTTCACCAGCATTCAATAACTCCGAAACTATTGCCGATATCATCCTGGAATTTCATATGGTCATAAAGGGAACTACTAGACGTTTGAGAACCTGGTAACTACAAAACCAACATGGCGGCAAGCGAAGTTGAGACCTTTAAACAGAATTTCTCGCGATCTAACCATCCAAACGCAATGAAACTTGGTACAGTATATGTTTATATACATTGTAATGCTCCGACATAAAACTTCGTTCAATTGTTTACATAACCTCAATATGGCGGCTGTGCGAAATATATCACCGGCATTCTATATCTCTGAAACTATTACCGGTATCACCCTGACATTTTGCACAGAGGTAAAGGGCACTACTGGAAGTTCATATATGAGACTTTATAAAACCGGTTAACTACAAAACGAACATGGCGGCCAAGCGAAGTTGAAAGTTTTAAATAGACTTTTCTCGCTTTTTAATGGTCCAAACGCAATGAAACTTGGTACAGCAAATGTTTATACACATTGTAATGCACTGGTATGTAATTTAGTTCAATTGTTTACATAACCTCAAGATGGCGGCTCTGCGAATTTTTAAATTAAGTTTTTGTTTCTTGTGTCGTAATCATGCGATCGATGTGAAAGTTTGAATAATGAGCCTACGCTATAATTTTCCTTTAAAGGTATATGACTCTATGGCCTATACATATAGCAATCCAACATGCCGACCATCCGGAATATTTAGAATCTACTAAAGCAATCAAACTGAATTTTTTTACGTTCATAGGGGTTATGAACATAAGTTCACCTATAGGACTTTCAATAACCTGGAGATCACAAATCCAACATGGTGGCGACGCGAAGTATAAATATTCTCATGGTCGTTTCTCGTAATTTAACCATCCAAATGCAGTGAAACTTGGTACAGTAAATCCTTATACAAATGTTAATCCACTGGGATCTAATTTATTTCAATAGTTTCCATACCACAAGATGGCAGCTCTGCGAAATTTTAAAATCTCTTTTTTACTTCTTGTGTCCTAATCATGTGATTGAAGTTTGAGTACTACACGTACACAATAATCTTCATGTAACAGTACATAACTCTAAGCCCTACATATATAAAAGTCCAACATGGCGACCATCCGAAATATTTAGACGGTTCTTAATATCTACGAATCTATTACAGCAATCAAACTGAAATTTAGTATGTTGATAGAGGCAATTAACATTAGTGGGATATATGAAAATAGGCTCTATAGTTCTTCACGGAACTACTTGTTTTTCTTCTAAATGTTTTGGACAATTATTAGAATTGCCACATATCCATATTGGGCATTTCAACTCAAATTCTTGTACGAATTTCCGAATTTCTCCATCCCATACAACGAGGTGGGCGATAATCCCTATCGATATTATAATTGTGAAAATCTGTGTGTCCGTGTGTGTGTTAGTTTGTTACCTCTTGACACTAAAACGGCTGGACGTATTTGGATGAAATTTGAAATGGAGACAGCTTATACCCTAGGATAACATATAGGCTGCCTTTCATCCGGAAATAAATCATTGTTCCCGTCGAACGGGCAACATAACTGAAAAGTCACCTAAAATACTCAGCCGGGAAAAAATATCGAAGTTGTCGCATATGGACCGGACAAAGCTCATTTTACGCCCCTCGATGCGAGAAACAATACTCGGTAGGTCCCTACGGGACACCGAAAACCACATTTTAAGGCCCTAAAACCAACAGTTTCAAAGATATTCGAGGAAACTATCTTCACTCTGGTAAACTGATGAACTAATGGCAAGTCCGTTTCCATGGCAACTGAACCTCAAGGTATGACATCCGATTTTCTATATATCCCTGTAGGAGGCAGTGCCAATCCATTTATTATCTTTTTCAAGAGATATATAAACACAAGAACAGGGTAGCGTGCCTGCCTCCCATCCGGAGGCCCCGGGTTCGATTCCCGGCCCCGTCAGAGATTTTTGACACTGGCGTGAGGGCTGCAACGGAGTGCACTCAGCTTCGTGAGGACAATTGAGTAGCTGTCTGATAGAGAGGCAGCGCCCCGGTCACGAAGAACAAGATAAACGGCCAAGCGAACACGATGCACTGACCACGCGTCACCACAATATCTGAAGGCCAAATGGCTGGGAAGCGGTCGCATGACAGGCCTAGGCCCTTCGTGGCCTGTAGTGCCAGGGGTGAAAAAATTAGGGATAGCGCCTTATAATACCACTTTTAAATTTTAAACACTACACTAGCGGCTATTCAATAAAGTTAGCGATATACCTGCGTTCAATTTCATAAACACTGGGCTTATAAATCCCGTATAGTTAAGTACAAATATCAGTCTGGTCGTTATTTCAGTAGCAACGAAGCTCTGTGGCGGCTATTGCCGTTTCCGTAACACTTAAGGCATCTCGCCGTCACATACCTCAATGTGCACTTACAAAATTGTGAACCAGTCTATTTACTGAAAAGAATTTCTACGTGCGAGTATCCACTCTGGCATAAACCACACTCACCACCTTTTCCAAAATGTACACAAGACATGATTTTTAAAGCACTCGTCTGTATGTTGAGGTACAGAGATATACCACATGGAAAGATACAATAAAATGTTGGCAAATCTGAATTCAAGGAACTGCTGTCCAGAATAGGCTTTCGGTGCAGGTTATGCGGCCCATGTTCGTAACATGGAATGTTATCCTTCGACAATGCATCTACACCATGTGCGAGGACAACGCATTTCAAAGATCTCTAATACCACAATAATCAGAAAATTGGAGAAAAATTTAAAGGGGGAGCGAAGATTCAAGGATAAATAATTTCATCTTTGAGATTTGCTGATGACATCGTCGTCTTGGCCGATACGCCAGAGGATTTGAACGAGTTTTTGAATGGTATGGACTCCGTCTTTAGGAATGAATTCATGATGAAAATCAATAAATGTAAAACAAAATTATTGGAATGCAGCCGAAATAAATCAGAAACCTCTATGGACCTCAAATTGGCTGGTGAAACGCTACAGGAAGTAGGATATTTCTGTTACTTAGGAAGCAAAATATCCAGTGATGGACGAAGCAAAGGGGATATAAAAAGCAGGTTGGCTCAGGCAAGGAAAGCATTTCTTCAGAAAAGGAATCTGTTGACATCGAATATACATTTAGGTATTAGGAAGTCATTTTTGAAAGCTTTTGTCTGGAACGTGACATTATAAGGAAGTCAAACTTGGACTAATGGTGCAGCAGAAAAGAGGAGAATTGAAGCGTTTGAAATGTGGTGTTACAGGAGAATGATGAAGATCAGATGGGTAGATAGGGTAACAAATGAAGAGGTATTAAGACGAGTGGGAGAGGAGTTTCGGGCGACTGCTAATGAAGGGAAGATATAGGTTGGTAGGACACATAAATAAGACACCCAGGAATAGCAAGCTTAGTTATGGAAGGGAGGGTTGAGGAAAAGAACTGTAGGCATAGACCAGGGTTAAACAGATTGCCTCGGATGTAGGGTGTGGTTGCTGTGTAGAGATGAAACGATTAGCTCAGGAGAGGGGGCATGGTGGGCTGCATCAAACCACTAAAAAACTGAAGAATCAAGCAACAACAACAACAATGAGGAATTTTAATTATTTAGAGAGTCATGTGAGGCAACAGGGTTTTTGGAGAATTTCAATCCCTGGGACGTAACACTGGAAGAGACTGCATAATGTACGAGTACATCAGCGGCCAAGGTGAGATATATTTTACTATAGGTCTATTAATAGCGACATGTTGATGTTCAAATCATCAAAAGTGTGGCAAAATTACACCCAGAATAGCTTAAGGAAAAATACTTTTAATTTCCCATATTCCGATAGATTTGCCATTCCAGTGTGCAAGAGTGCAGTTCCCTCTTCAAACTAGATTCGCAATTTCTATTAACAAAGCGCAATGACACACACTTAACAGCAGCAGGTGTACATTTAGACAAAACCTTTTTTTTCCCATGGGCAACTGTATGTGGCGTGCTCGCGAGTATCCGGACAACAAAATCGTTATGTCTGAGCAGAAGATGGCAAAACCAAAAACGTAATTTTAAAATGTGTTCATATAATGTAACATCGTACCCTGCAGATTTTGACAACTCTAAAAAAATCCCACTTTTCAGCTCATATCAATATACTGTACTGTATGTATCAGAATTTTCAGAATTAGAATTGACCCATCTGTAGTCGCGATTGCTGTAATAGAATAGACCAATTAATGCATCGTCCCCATTGTCTTGATCGCGAGCGAAACCGCGGGTACCTGCTAGTAAGTCATATAAAGTAGATTTTTATCAGTTTCATATGCAGGCTAATTATGTTTCGTTTATTTATACAAATTCCTTTCTGACATATTTTATTTTCCGATCTGTTAGGTTAATGCATGTCAACGTAATACTGGTTGGCACTTATTCAAAATTGTTAATAAACTCCGTATTGACGATGACTCAACTTATTTAACTCAAGCGCCGAACTGAATTATTTTATTGATTTTATAAATTACTAGCTGAAGTACCCGTGCTTCGCTACGCGTCATAAATAAATTAAAATGTGAAGGTGACAGTTAAAATAGGGGATAGGCGAAGTGCTGCGCAGAGGGAGATTAAGGATGAAACATTTTGTCCAACTACAACGCTCGGCGTTGACCGTGTTTTATAGCACAAATTTAGATTTTACTCGCTAACCGTTGGAGATACCTTTCGGATAGAAAATGTAATTTTAAACCTCGTATATGCCATCAAAAGTTTGCTATTTCTTAGCGTTCTCTTTTTATTTCAAATGGAAATATGAGTTTGAAACCAAAGGGTGTAATGACGTCACTAAAATGGTCGCCATCTTTAAATAGTGCAAAGTATTGTAATCAAAAGTAACCTATATGTTAACCAGGTAAATCAGCTACTTCCATGTAAAATTCACGTATATCGGACCAGTGGTACTTGCCAGATTGAGTAATACACAGACACACACCATCTCATTTTTAGCCTTGCTTCGCTCGCGTCATTACTTACATTACTTACAAGGGTAGGAGCGATCATCCTTTCAAAGTTAAGGGCCGACCACAGCGGACAAATTATGGTAAATATTCTTTTGTAAACCGTGCCATTGATAACTGGAACTCTCTACCTGCCGCAGTCTTAGAGCCTTTTCCCAAACATATAGGTGTGTTTAAGAAAAGACTGACTATTTGTGTAAATACTCCAGTTTAATTGTTGTATAATTGTTATTGAATTGTTATGTGTAATTATTTATTTGATATGTATATCCAATTTGCCTCCGGGGGCCACACCCTCCATTGCAAATAAATGAATGAATGAACGAATGAGTGTCATATTGTTATATAATGAAATGCAGTTTTAACCCCGTTAACACCCCTTTAGAACCTGAATATCCAAAAATCCCTCCTTAGTATACGTTTTCGACACACAACGAACATATCCCCAAAATGTAATTCTTCTAACTTTAATAGTTTTTGTTGGTCGATGAGAGTGAACATCCAAAAATCATTCCTTAGTGGACGTTTTTCTTCCAAAATTTCACCCCTCCCCATAGGCCCCTTAAATTGCATTTATGAAAAAAACGGTCGAACACCTATTTATTTTATTTATTTATTTATTTATTTTTAAGCTGATTGATTTCCGAGGAGTTTCAAACTCCTCGCCTATGTATTTTAAGAGATACACGCTCCGTTAGGAATCTTTCAACCCCCACTTTTCATTCCTTTAACCTCATAACATACACTACATGGGAAAACCATTAGACATGTGTCAGCTTATTTGTAATGATTAGTATATATGCCAAGTATCACATCCCCAAATGAAACCACTCGTCAGATATTGTTATTCAATGAAATGCACGTTTACCCCCTTAACTCCTCTTTAGAACCTGAATATCCAAAACTCTTTCCTTAGTGGACGTTTTCGACATACAATGAACATATCCCCAACATTTCATGTTTCTAATTTTAATAATTTTGGCTGGGCGATGATGAGTGAGTGAGTCAGTCAGGACATTTTTTCATTTATTTTTGATAATTTCACCCCTCCCCATGAACCCCTTAAATTGGATTTATGAAACAAACTGTCGAACGCCTATTTACTTATTTAAAGCTGTTTTCCTCCTGAGTTTGATGAGTGACTAAGTGAGTCAATCATTTAGGACACTTTCTTTCCTGTTTTCCCCCCCAGAATTTCTCCCCTCTCCAAGGGCTCCTGAAATTGGATTTATGAGAAAAACGGTCGATCACCTATTTACTTGTATTTTAAGCTGTTTTTCCCGCCGAATTTAAATTTTTCGCCTATGTCGTTTCAGAGATACACGCTCCGTTAAGAATCCCTCAACCCCCAATTTTCACCCGTTTCGCCTCATAATATACATCACATCGACAAACCCTTAGACATATGTCTGATTATTTTTAATGATTAGTTTCTATACCGAATATCACATCCCCAAAGAAACAAATCATGTGATATCGTTATTCAATGAAATGCATCTTTACCCCCTTAACACCTCTTTAAATCCCGAATAAACACAAATCATTCCTTAGTTGACGTTTTCGACATACAACGAACATATTCCCAAAATTTCATGTTTCCAACATTAATAGTTTTCGCTGGGCGAGATGAGTGAGTGAGTCAGACAGGACATTTTCTTTCAATTATTTTTACCAGAATTTCACCCTTCCCCATGGGCCCCTTAAATTGGATTGATGAAAATACTCTTGAACACCTATTAACTTATTTTTTAAGCTGTCTTTTTCCCCTGAGTTTGATGAGTGAGTGAGTGAGTCAGTCAGTTAGGACAATTTCTCTCCTTTTTTCCCTCAGAATTTCACCCCTCCCCATTGGCCCCTTAAATTAATTTATGAAAAAAAACCGGTCGAACACCGATTTACTTATTTATTTAGCTGATTTTCTTTCTCTGAGTTTCAAATTTCTCACCTATGTCGTTTAAGAGATAGGCCTTCACGCTCCGTTAGGAATCCTTCAACCCCCACTTTTCACCCCTTGCACCTCATAATAATACACCATATCGAAAAACCCTTAGACACCTGTCTGCTTATTTTTAATGATTAGTTTATATGCCGAGTATCACATCCACAAATGAAACCACTCTTGAGATATTGTTATTCAATGAAATGCAGGTTTAACCCCCTTAAGACCCCTTTAGAGCCTGAATATCCAAAAATCCTCCCTTAGTGTACGGTTTTGACATACAACGAACATATCTCCAAAATGCCATGTTTCCAACTTCAATATTTTTGGCTGGGCGATGATGAGTGAGTGAATGAGTCAGGACATTTTCTTTCATTTGTTTTTCTTCAGAATTTCACCCCTCCCGATGAACCCCTTCAATTTGATTGATCAAAAAAAAACTGTCGAACAGCTATTTACTTACTTTAAAGCAGTTTTTCCCCCTGAGTTTGATGAGTGAGTCAGTCAGTCAATCGGTTAGGACACTTTCTTTCCAGTTTTTTTTCCCCCTGAATTTCACCCCTCCCCATGGGCTCCTTAAATTGGATTTATGAAAAAACGGTCAAACAAATATTTACTTATTTTGTATGCTGATTTCTTTCCGCTGAGTTTCAAACTCCTCGCCTATGTCGTTTAAGAGATACACGCTCCGTTAGGAATCTTTCAATCCCTACTTTTCACCCCTTTCACCTCATAATATACACCACATCGAAAAACCATCAGGCACGTGTCTTCTTACTTTTTAATGATGAGTTTATATGCCGTGAATCACATCCCCCAATGAAACCATTCGAGAGATATTGTTATTCAATGAAATGCAGGTTTAACCCCCTTAAGACCCCTTTAGAACCTGAATATCCGAAAATCCTCCCTTAGTAGACTGTTTTGACATACAATGAACATATCCCCAAACTGTCATGTTTCTAACTTCAATAATTTTGGCAGGGCGATGATGATGAGTGAGTGAGTGAGTGAGTGAGTTAGGACATTTTCTTTCAATTTTCTTTTTTCAGAATTTTACCCCTCCCCATGAACCCCTTAAATTTGATTTATGAAAAAAAAACCTGTCAAACAGCTATTTACTTACTTTAAAGCAGTTTTCCCCCTGAGTTTGATGAGTGAGTCAGTCAGTCAATCAGTTAGGACACTTTCTTTCCTGTCCCCCCCACCAGAATTTCACCCTTCCCCATGGGCCCCTTAAATTGGATTTATAAAAAAACGGTCAAACAAATATTTATTTATTTTTTATGCTGATTTTTTTTCGCTGAGTTTCAAACTCCTCGCCTTTGTCGTTTAAGAGATACACGCTCATTTAGGAATATTTCAATCCCCACTTTTCACCCCTTTCACCTCATAATATACACCACATCGAAAAACCCTGAGACTCAGGTCTTCTTATTTTTAATGATGAGTTTATGTGCCGAGTATCACATCCCCCAATGAAACCAATCGGGAGATATTGCTAGTCAATGAAATGCAGGTCTACCCCCTTAACACCCCTTTAGAACCTGAATATACAAAAATCCTTTCTTAGTGGGCATTTGCGGTCCTTGGGGAAGCTGCATACCAAATTTCATTCCAATCCGTTCGGTGGTTTCTGAGATTTCGTGATGAATGAATGAGTGAGTGAGTGGTATTTGACAAATATATAGTAGAAGATAGTGTCAAGTCTTTGTTATGCTAAACTCGGTTGACAGTGCTGTGTGAGTAGGTGAGTAACTAACGGGATTTCAAGTAAAGATGCTCATTTTCTATACCAGTAGTGCAGAGCACAACTGTCATCCAGACGGCCGTGTCTCGACTTGAGCTATGTTGCCATGGAAACTATCTGCCTTGCCATTCCTTCATGAGTATATTTTATGATTTGATTAGCCTGTGCTTGAGTCCAAAAGGGCCTAAATCAAAAGAATGAGAAAGACTATCGAAAATTCATGTAGCCAGCGGTTCCTTCCGGGTCCTAAACTATGTGTATGCAAAATTTGGTTGAGATTGGTGGAACGGTGTAGATTTGTATACGGAACAGACCCACCCACATACATACCCACATACAGACTTTCACTTTTATATATTAGATTTTGTTGTATATTTTGATAATTTTTTTAAATCTTAACATTTTTACACTCACCGTTAATAGTTCTTATTTTCTAACTACTTTTTTAAAAATTATTGTTAAAAGACCAATCTTATATTTATTTAATTAATACTACATTGTAAGGATATCCATTGTTATTACTATATTTTATTTATTACAATTATTATCATTAATTTTGCATTTTAATTTAGATTTAAGGCACATATCCTATTTTAGTTTTCAATTCTTAATTGATTTTCTTTTTAAGCTGAGGATGACCCCATTGTGGGTCGAAACATTTACCAATATATAAAATATATATTTGTTTATGTATTGATTTGGCGTATAATTTTAAACGTTTAACGTTTAATGCTACCCTTTATTAAAAAGATGGCACATTGACTTTCACGGCCAGTTCGAGCACGATTTGAAATGCTCTTTTTAAGTCAAAGTCTGTTTTATACATTTATTATTGCAACTCCTGTTGCTCAGGGAATTTCCTGATTTATCCAGATTTTAAATCGCTGGTATAAAATATTTACCGTTGTTCAGCCTAGATGTGGTTCTGCCTCGTAGAATTATCGAAGAACCGCCATGAATCAAAGGCGCATCACTACGGCCTAGCACATCCAGTAAGGAAGGTAGGCTCGGACCACAACAATACCTCTCGAGCAATCATTTGAGATGGATACGACGAAGGAAAGGAATTCAGGCCGCACAATACAAAATGTGATGGCTTTTTTTCCTCCTGCTTGTCCTGGCAGACTCCCATTCTCGTCCGGAAGCGGACGCCCACTGAAAGGAGCGTTCCCTAGATTACCGTTCTCATCTTCTACGCGCAGTTTATCCCCAGCAATTTGTGTAATTGGTGCTATTTGCATAGCATTGAAAATACAATTACCTAATTAGTTCCGTTTCTAACGCCATTACAACTGATAATTTCCATATTTAATTCATACTTCAAATTAACGCACGGATTAATACACAAATTCAGTTTATTAGAAAAAAGATGAAGTGTCAATACCCTTAAGCGTTCATAACATAAAATACAATACCGGGGCTTAACTTGGTTGTGTTTATATAGAGAAAATTGTGTCCATTTTGGAAAGCCGGGGATGACACCTTACACTTCCTGAGCCCAATATATCCGATAGTCACGTTATAGGTACCATCCCAGCATTTGCCTGTCAAGGAGGTACAATGAGGAGTAATTTGCAAGCCACCACTACTCATTTCCCCTCACGAGGAACTCATCGACACGAGTGTCAATAAATACTCATAGATAACAACCTGGCTGGCTGAGTGGCTCAGCGGCAACGTTCTCGCTTGCTGTGCCCAAGGTTGCGAGATCGAATCCTAGCGCAGTCAGCTGGCATTTGAGGGTGCGCAACTGTGAGGGAGCCGTGTCAGTAGATTTACTGGAACGTTAAAGATCCCCTTCGGGGCAAAATTCCGGCATCCCGGCGTCTCTAAAAGCCAGAGCAGTAAGAAGGGACGTAAAACCAAAAACATTATTACTATTATTATTAGATAATAATAATAATAATAATAATAATAATATCGTATGGCCTCGGATGCCGGGTCAAAGCTTTGTTAATTGACCCCCAAAGGGTAGCTTGCATGTCGAATTTCGTCGTTCCTTTGAACGCTATGTAAGTCAAGGAGGTGAGATATCTACGCTCCTTGACACTACAGCGCTTTCTAGTAGAGAATGGAGGAACTTTGTGTTGGCGGAAAATCCCGAGATTAATTTTGCCCTTGAACACGGCCCACTGAATTCAAATGGGTTCTTTAACATGCCAACAACGTCTGACATCCATGTCGTGATTTTTGTCACCTTTCAAAAATCACTTTCCGTGGCCAGGGGCGAACCTGCAAGCTTGGGGTTGGTAATCCGACACGTTAACCACTCACCCAGAGTGGCAAGCATTATTATTAGATAACAAGCTCTGTTGGCTGTCACCGTGGAGGTCCAGCTTCAGTTTCCGACTCAGCCAAGAAATGTGATTCTAGTGTGAGGGATGCGATGCACATCTGAGAAGAGACGGCTTTGATTCCTACCCCGGCCATCCTGGAAGTGCCTTTCTCACTCCTACTCAAGGCAACTTACTGATGGACACGGCCTACACACTCTAGTACATATATTACAGCAAAACAGCTTATCAGACAAACTCCAAACCGTGGCCTACGTTATACTCAAGGCCTGGAAATAGAGCAGGGACTTGGTACGCCAAACTGGTAGTTCCATTTTACGCCACTAGGATCGTGGTTCGGCGCCCTAGTTGTCTGCTGCTGACAATCCATTACATGCAACTCAAATACACTAAACACACGTTTTCTTAGTATTTCTTATCTGTTTTACTCCAGTTTCCCCCATATGATTAATATGACTCACTCTTGGCTGTATTTCACTGCACTTTAAGAATCTTCTTGTCAAGTAGCTTACTTCTTAGATTTAGAAACGTTGCACTACTATTGTCATTGCGTGTGGTTTACACCAATATTCTTTAAAAGTGGCATTGACAAATTTTGCATATGAAGCACGCAGAGTTAATTGTCAATATACACTTCACACACTGTGTATGTGTCAGTTAAAATATTAGTGAAATTTGACATTAAATATTTTTAATTGAGGCACGAAATGTACGGCTGTTTAAGTGAGGATTTGTTTCCAATAGAGACATAAAAGGAACATTGGGATGTCTTGAAAATGTATTAACCTTAATGATGGGTTTGAACTTGCTGGATAGGGGCGTGGTGGCGTAGCGGTCAAGCTGTTGGCCTCTCACCAAGGTGGACTGGGTACGATTCCCGGTCGATTCATTTGAGATTTTCGAAATGAAATGCCATGTTCTGTGGTTCGGATTCCACGTAGAAAGTAGGTCATGTGGCTCATAATCGCAAGATTCACGGTCACGTAAAACTACAATCTTCCTTTTTTGAACTTGCTGGAGCTGTTATTTTCTCTAAACTACCCTCTTCTGCCACTCGTGCAAGAAACCCCACTACTAATGCAATTGAAATGGAAGATAGAGACGCTAGCTTTTCTGATAACAAAGAGATTTCAATGCAAAAATACGTTCATGTAAATCAAAATGTTTTTATAGCCTATATGCCCCATATTCCTACCTCGAAAATGCAATACATGTGCCGGAAGCTGGGGTGTTCCTGTAGCACTGGCTATGTTTAGCACCTTCCGCGATCATTTAGGCTTCAGAAACTTGGTCAAGGCACCTGTTGCGACTGCATCTTCCCGTAGTTCCACACTTCCACTTCTAGAAGATGCGATAATTCCTGTGCAATATGTTGACTCAATGGCATGCAGCCATGATCTCACGCCCATCATGTCATTATTACCTCCCTTTTTTTCCCAGGTGACTGAAGAGCAGTTCTACATCGTCACTTGACAGATTTTGAATAATCACCTAATGGAAGCCGCTACTGATTAGAAATCGCATGCAGGACACGGTTGATGAAGTTGTTAGCACCAAAACTTGATTCGTTTCTTTCGTAAGTCTCATATTTTTATCGAAATAACTTTAAAACTGTATCCTGGTATCCTGTAGAAGAATGCCAGGCCGTTCAACAGTACAGTATGCATTATAATTGATTAGCCAATTTATGTTCGATTCCAATTTCATCTTTTTCAATATCACTAATGCCAAAAAAAACATGTCTAAATTCCTGTCGTACAAGTGTCTAAACGTTATGGCCATTTAATTAATGATTAATGAACCAACCTTCTCATTATCGTGAGTCAGTGACTTTTCTTCAGCTGTCAACCTAGCTTTTTCAAGTGACGTGCATCCGCATCTCCGTACGTGTATCCAATGTAGATAGTTATTGTTGTTTTAATGCGAGGAACAGCGAAGTTATCTGCCCCTTACAAGTTTTTAGTGTTCGTGGATGAGGAAGTTGTAAAATATGTATATCTCTCAGTACGCGGTAAATGGACGGTGATTTATTAAACATTTTGATTGTTTCATTGTAATTAGGATAAACTTTCGTCTCGTGAAAGTTCGAATTTATTCAAGTGAGAAATTAGCTTTCAAGCCCCACGATACGCTTCATTCGTGAGCTTCGATATTTGATCATCGAGTTTGTCCTGACGTTGCAGTGAATTTCCTTCGGAGGGGAAGAAAAGCCGGCGGTCCCATGTCATAGATTTATGACATGTTAAAGAACCTTCCACTAATTACACTTGTGTGAAGTTAAATTGTATAGGTTAAGAATGTAAACAACGCTCTTAGGTTCCTACGTTCGTTGCCAAGAGCCGACTGCGGTGGCGTCTAGTAGCTAAGTTATGAACTAGGTTTAGTAGTCGTTGACGGTTTGGCGGCAAAAGTAGGAACTATTTGAACAATTCAAAGTTGCAGTCCTTACTTGAATTTAAAAAAAAACAGATACACACACTAATACAGTCATCACAATTAACACCGGTTATCAGACAGATTCTACACACACCCAAAGTACACGGGGCTACATGACCGCGTTACAATTTGCTCGTAAGTTACAAACAGTATTCCGTGGATTTAAACTAAGGTGTTTACCCCATATGCATGCCACATTTACTATAGTTCACTGGAATAAAACTTGCCTGTCACTACGTCTTGCTCATAAAGACCACTTACTACCCATCTCAATATCAGTCTAAAATAGTCTACTGCCCTTAAAAGGTAATGCGAAACGCTTCGTTGTTGTTGTTTGAGTCTTCAGTCTTTTGACTGGTTTGATGCAGCTCTCCATGCCTCCCTGTCCTGAGCTATTCGTTTCATCTCTACATAGCTCGGACACCCTACATCCGAGGCAATCTGTTTAACATATTCTAACCTTGGTCTACCCCTACAGTTTTTGTCCTCGACCCTTCCTTCCATAACTAAGCTTGCTATTCCTGGGTGTCTTAGTATGTGTCCTACCAACCTATCTCTTCTCTTCATTAGCAGTCGCCAGAAACATCTCTCCTCTCCCACTCGTCTTAATACCCCTTTGTTTGTAACCCTATCTACCCATCTGATCTTCATCATTCTCCTGTAACACCACATTTCAAATGCTTCAATTCTCCTCTTTTCTGCTGCACCAATAGTCCAAGTTTCACTTCCATAGAGCGCCACGCTCCAGACAAAGGCTTTCAAAAATGACTTCCTAATACCTAAATCTATATTCGATGTCAGCAGATTCCTTTTTTGTAGAAATGCTTTCTTTGCCTGAGCCAACCTACTTTTAATATCCTCTTTGCTTCGTCCATCACTGGTTATTCTGCTTCTTAAGTAACAGAAGTCTCCTACTTCCTTCAGCTTTCCACCTGCCAATTTGATCTCCATAGAGGTTTCAGATTTATTTCGGCTGCATTCCAGTAATTTTGTTTTACATTTATTTATTTTCATCATGAATTCTTTCCGTAAGACGGAGTCCATACCATTCAAAAACTCATTCAAATCCTCAGGCTTGTCGGCCAAGATGACGATGTCATCAGCAAATCTCAGAGTTGAAATTATTTCTCCTTGAATCTTCACTCCCACTTTAAATTTTTCTCTAATTTCCTTCATTGCTTGTTCAATGTAAAGATTGAAAAGTATGGGTGATAAGTTGCAGCCTTGCCTTACACCTTTCTGAATACCAGCTTCTCTCTCATGTCCTTCAACTCGAATGACTGCAGTCTGGTTTCTGTACAGATTGTATATCACCCTCCTATCCCTGTACTTTATTCCAATCGATTTCAAAATGTCAAACAATTTAGTCCAATCAACGTTATCAAAAGCCTTTTCTAAGTCTACAAAAGCCATGAACGTTCTCTTATCTTTCCTTATTCTACCTTCCAAAATCAGCCTAAGACTTAGTACAGCTTCCCTTGTTCCTACATTTCTCCTGAAACCAAACTGGTCTTCACCCAACTCCGTTTCTATCTGGCTTTGAATCCTCTTGTAAATTATTCTAGACAGGATCTTTGAAGCATGAGTAATCAAGCTGATTGTACGGTAATCTTCACATCTGTCAGCTCCCACTTTCTTTGGTATAGGGAGGATTACATTCTTCTTGAGATCAGGGGGTACCTCACCTGTCTCATAAATCCTACACACCAAGTGAAATAACCTGATCAGACCTTCATCTCCTATGCAGCGTAGCAGTCAAATACAGAGATACAAATCGCATTATACGTAATGCAAACGATACGAATAAGGGCGCCAGAAAGTGAACCTAGCGGTAAAATGCGGAACAAGTTTGAACCATCGCTCGTATTGTTGTCTGGCGCCTCATTTCGAGGCCTTGTATTATAACGTAGGCCACGCTCCAAACACACCAGAGTAACTGGGACAACATGAACACCAAGTCGCAAAGCCTTTAATCGAATGAACAACAACGATTACTTAACCATTTGTAGTTTGATTAAAATTGAAAATATTTTTAAATGTTATATTTTGAACTGTTTTATAATACGTAAGAAATTTAAAAATCAAATTTAACCTAAAAATCGAAAATAAAAAACAATTTAAAGAATTCTAAAAATTAAACAAATTGAAAATTCAAAATATTAGACAACTGGAAAATTGGAAAATGTTGAAGAATTTAAAATTGAAAAATTAATTAAAATATAAACTGAAAATTTAAAACAAAAACATTTTTAATACTGATAATAAACAAATAATAACACAAGGCTGCAAAATTTAAAATTTCGAAAAATACAAGAGATTATGTTATTTGGTGTGCTTATTTCGAAAATGACCTCTTTTTTTCATCAAGTCCGGGATTTTTGTTGAATTGATATCGATATTTTTGCTAAAATCGACATCCCTCGAGTTTAAACTATTTACATCAAATTCTGGTGCAGTTTCTGGAACAAACTAACATAACATAGACGAGTGACCAACAGGAATAAAGGAACGTTCCAAACAGAATTTAAACTGGGCAAAAAACAAAACAAACTTAAATACGTAGTCGTTTTCCTTTGAAACTTCTCCCAGACATTCATCAACATTGGTCAGAAAAGTTTTGCATATTGCAAGATGTATTTCTGATCACGACCGGTGAATTATGTGGCATTTCATTGTTTTGTATCATCGTTGAAACGCGCTCCATTTGTTTCCCTGGCTCTGTGATCTTAACTGTGAGCGATTCTGATCGGTTGCGACGTAGAGCTGATGGAGTGCAGTTGAAAATAATACTATTTTACCGTGTAATTTACTGCACCACAGTAATAGCAATGCCACGGTACACGATTTCAGCAGCAGATCGAGTTCCAATAGTGACTTTAATGCAACATGGTCACACGACACAAGCCGGAGTAGCTAAAGTGCTGCGATGTAATCAAAGTGACGTTTCCAGTTTGTGGCGGAAATTCCAACAAACACACACTATAGCTGATAAGCCTAGGATATGTTGACCACGCAAAACAACCGATGCGCAAGACCGATACATCTGTATGTCCGCTAGGAGACAACCTAGGAACACAGCAACCACCTTACGGGGGGAGCATCAAGCGGCTACAGGAGTCAATGTGTCTACCTACACAAACTGTGTGAAATTGACTCCACAATGTAGGACTACGTTCACGACGGCCTTCAGGGAACCACGGCTCGAATATCGCCACAGACGTCAGCATGTAGAATGGGTAAGAAGATATGAAACTTGGACCCGGGAACAATGGGCTCAAACGTTATTTACAGATGAGGTAAGCATTTCGTTGCTTCCAGATGACTAAAGTATTCATTTCTGGAGGGCAAATGGTCAACGTTTCAAGGAAGCTTTCATTATTGAACGCTACCAGCACGGTGGTGGTTCAGCACTCTTCTGGGGAGGAATAATGATGGGCCACTGCACACCACTCGACCACATCCAGGGAAATATGATGTCACGAAAATACGAGAACAAAGTCCTTGAACCCATTGCTCGTGAATTTAGAGCTAAAATTGGAGCGGATTTCATTTTCATGGACGAAAATGCTCGTGCCCACCGCGCAAAGTCTGTGAATAGGTTCTTGGAAAGACATGGTATTCACAGGATGGTGTGGCCACCATCGTCTCCTGATTTGAATTGCGTGGAGCATGTATGGATATTACTGAAAATAGCAATTTCCAACCGTCTCCAACCACCACAAGCCCTACAAAACCTCATCCCAACTGCCATAGAGGAATGGGACAATCCTCCAATAGATGTACTGGATACCCTGATATTGAGCATGCCAAATGACGCAGGGCTCCTGGAGGCCACACACACTACTGATTACACAGAAAATTGACTTTAATTGTTGTTTAAGGATTACATGAGTAGTTGTTAACATTGCTGTTCTGACGACATTCGTTTTGCACATTGTCTGATGTGTTAACTCTAAGATAACACGTTTGTTTATGTGATTGTACTGAACACGATTATCGGATAAAACACGTTGTATGATATTTGGTCTAGAAATACAAAATCTTGCAATATGCAAAACTTTTTTGACCAGTGTATTATGTTCAATCTCAGGTAAATGCTCATAAAATTCCAAGTGCAATTGAACTTTTCTAGAAAACGTGGCTTGATAGAACTTTTTAATTCCTTTTTTCGAAATCATCTCCAATAGGTTCAGATATCACTCTCTTGTATTTTTTTTCATCCCAGGCCTGTGTAATCGTCAATGGGGTAATCTACTCTGGACCTGTTGTTGAACACTGCAGTGCACAGAACAACTCTGATGGGTGACCTTTGCCTGAGATTTAATGGATATTCTCTTGTTATCACCAAATACGGAAAGCAGACAGCAATAAAGTTAAGAAATAAAAAGATACAAGAAGTGAATGAGTTTAATAATGTGGGAAGTAAAATAACGAATGATGGAAGAAGCAGCAGAGAGATATTAAGTAGGATTGCCCAAGCCAAGAACGCTTTCTATAAAAAGAAGAACCTATTTACTGCAAAGAACATAAGTCTTGATGTGACGAAACAAATGTTGAAGATCTATGTATGGAGCGTCGCGCTATATGGCAGTGAATCTTGGACAATAGGAGAGAGAGAGAGAGGAAAAGACTACTAGCATTTGAAACCTGGTGGTATAGAAGGATTATGAAAATCAGCTGGAAAGAAATGGTCACAAATGAGGAAGTCTTTAGACGAGTAGGAGAGACAAGATGCTTCCTTAAATATTTAAAAAGAAGACGGAATCACCTCGGGGCCACATACTGCGACACAATGGACTGCTTAAGATGATAATCGAGGGAACAGTAGACGGCAAGAATTGTAGAGGAAGACCCAGACTGGAGTACATGAGTCAAATACTGGAAGATATGGGTTGTAGCTCATACTGTGAACTGAAGAAGAAGGCGGAGAGACGGGAAGAATGGCGAGCTGCTGCCAACCAGTCTCATAGCTGTTAACCACAGAGAGAGAGATCACCAAATGTGACACGAGAGATTTTCTACGATCGAACATTAATGAGTCGAAATGCTGTACATTGTTGTCGCCCTTCGAATGTACGAGTTTCTCAGGCAGGAATCAAACCCACGATCTTAGAATCATGAGGTGGTCACTGAAACATCGAGGGTGGGTTCCATTCAACCACTGTGGCTTCAGAGATACCAGAATGTCACCCTGTAGGGGTTCTTAAACGTGACACGGCTCTTCCAATCACCATGTAGACACGATAGCTTGGGCATAGGAGGCCAGAACCTTACCACCACTTCACACAACTACTCCATTTATACTGCACTTTCCTCATTGCACTGCGAGTTAGACGTGATTGTCATGCTCAGCTCGGCCCCCCCTGGTCACGTAGAGATGTAGCAAACGTTAGAGGTTGTTGTAACTTATTTATTCCTTGGCGCTACAGGGCCTTGACCTCGCGAACAATTTCCATCCCTTCTTCCCTGTTGACTGCCTTGGTTCTCCATCTTCTCAGATCCTCCTTCATCTTGTCCTAGGTCTTCCCCTCACACGACGTCCTCCTGGCTCCCCATTGCCGACCATCCTTACCATCCTGTTATCTGCCATTCCTTCTACATGACCCAAGCAACCAACCAACACAGTGTACTCTCTACTATAAGGTGCGTTCAAAAAGTAACGAGCCGGCGGCATAATTACAGAATCCAGTACCTGTATGTTAGAAGTATTGACCCTGGCTGTTGAGGCACTTGTCCCACTGTGACACGAGGCAGTGAATGGCTGTCTCATACAATTCCCTGGGCTGCGATGTGAACCAGTTCCGCACGTACAGCTGGACGTCGGCGTCCGAGGTGAATCGTTGGCCACGCAGAGCCCTTTTCAGGGGGCAAAACATGGCGTAATCACAGGGAGAGAGGTCTGGACTGTATGGAGGGTGGCCGAGAACCTCCAATTTGAATTTCTGCAGGAGGGCCGCGACTTTGTTGGCCGTATGAGGTCGTGCATTGTCGTGGAGCGACCACGGCGGCTATGGCGTTCACTGTCACTCAGCGATCCTGGGTAATGAGTTCATCAACCAGCTGGACGTTCTCATCGGTAATGCAGGGGACTGACCCAGACCGGGCATCATCGGCTAACGACACCCCTCCTTCCCTGAAGCGCTTGTGCCACGCCTTGACGCTTGCAAGGGACATGCAGTGTTCGCCGTACACTTGTGACATTCGGCGATGAATGTCCGTTCCCTCTACTCCTACCGCTGTCAGAAACCGAACAACACCTCTTTGCTCTTCGGTTGTCGCCTCCATGTCACTGTTTGCAATGCGACTGGCAGCGTTTGACGATTGATGAATGCTGCTGCTCGCTATGTATCGTCACGTGACATGCACGCGTGCCCTCTAGCGACGGGCTGTAACCTTCCACGCTCTGGTCTGAACCACACCTACTTGCACACGCCTCGATTGGCCGATGTCGTCACCGGTTTGGGCATTCCAGCCTCCGGCTCATTACTTTCTGAACGCACCTTATATATCTGGGTCACCATACAACTACCGAGAGCAGTGGCTACGATCGCTAAAGCGCAGCGTTAGGCTAAGGGGCCAAGCTCCCTGCTGACTCGGTAGACACGTGGGTTCGAGCCCCACCGTCGGCCGTCCTTGAAATGGTTTTCCGTGGTTTCCCATTTTCAACACCAGGTTAATGCTTGGACGGTACCTTCTGACAGTCCACGGCCGCTACCTTCCACATCCTTGCCCAGTTTCATTCATCTTCATCCATCTCATCTCTCATCCCGACGCGCAGGTCGCCCACGGGCGTCGACTAGAAAGATCTGCAATCTCTTATCTCCATATTATTTCTGATTCGCCAGAATTCACCCTCTGTTATATCAAATTATGGTGCATTTTCTAGAAGAAACCAACATCTTAATAGTCCCGTCTTCATACTAAGGAGAGATCTGTGGCAGCGACTGAGGCAATATTTGATACCTAGAATCTCAAGCAATTGAGTGTAAGCACCGCTATAAAACTTCTAGAAGTCAAAATTATCCCAATATTGTGTTATGGCTTAGAACTGACTTGGAAAAGCCTCAGTTTATCAGATCTCAAGATATTGGAAAGAGTGAAATCACGATGTTTGAAAATTACACTTGGAATATCCACATTTGCCCCATCGAGGCTCGCATATGAAACCTTTCTAATGGAAGACCTACGTTATACATGCGGAGCATAGGGTATCCAAGAATGATTTCCATCGGGCTCTGTTTGTTGCCAAGTTCTTCACTTCCCTCCAAGTCTTTCCCGCTTTTCTGGCCTCCTCTTTAATGGTGCGTTTCCAGGTCTTCCTTGGTCTTCTTCGACTCCGAGCCCCTTGAGGATTCCAGCCCAGAGCTCCCCTTTCTGTTTCCGCAGAGTATGCCCAATCCTGCCCCATTTCCTCCGTTTAATTTGGACTTCTATAGGTTGTTTGTTAGCCCTTTTCCACAGCTCTTCGTTTGGGATTATATCTGTCCATCATATTCCCAGAATTCGACGCAGACAACGATTGATGAATACTTGAAGTTGGTGGCTAATAGGATTGGTAACTTTCCATGTTTCACATGTATACAATACGACAGCTTTCACATTGGTATTAAAAATTCTGATTTTCGTCTTCCTGGATAGGTTACGGTTTCTAATGGAAGACCTACGTTTAAGATTTTCACTTCCATCAACAACAAACTGGACCATGTTAATAGAAGAAAGAAAACAGAAGAGGGAAGCCATGACAGACCACACATGGAGGCAACCTAATCAACCATTGAGATACATGGTCACGAATTTAGCTGTACATGGCTATCATCATAAAATATATTGAACTAAGACTTTTCATGAACACAGCCGTGAATATGTATGTGAGTTATGCAATGAATACTGTGATCGGTACCGCACCGTTAAGTGCTCTAAGAGAGGAATTTCCATTAGCCAACTTAACCCATCTCCTTGACAAGTCTCCGAACCACAGGTGCGATATACCGTCAACTTCAGATTTCCACTAAGGCTTGTTGCTTTAAATACTTGGCTTAAAGCAAATTAACTCCTATTTCCAGCCACCATTCTTGCAAGTATTTATTCTCCCATATCAGCTATCATTGACCCTAAATATTTAGATGATGATGATAATTGTTGTTTTAAGGGGCCTAACATCCAGGTTATCGGCCCTAATGGTCCGTGTGATAGCGAAAATGTCAATGAAGTGGAAAACAGAACGAAAATTAAGTGAGCAGGAAAACACTTACAAAAAGGAACTCAGATTGAAACTAGTCACAAAATGGAGAGCGGTAATACTTACAAATGGGAATTTCGAACGAAAATACTCACAAAAGGAATAGATTGAAAAATACACAAAAAATGTAGGTAAAGTTCAAAATACGTACAAAATGCAACGTACAGTCGAAATTCTTACAAAATGCAAGTGAAATCAAAATACTTACAAAATGCAAATGAGATTGAAAATACGTACAAAATGTAATTTAGATTCAAAATACCCACAAAATTCAATTGAGAATTAACTACTTGCAAAAAGCGGTTTAGGTTGAAAATAAAAAATGCAATTGAAATTGCTTACAAAATGTATGGTAGATTCAAACTTTTCATTTGGATGGACAATACTTACAAAATGAAATTTAGATTGAAAATACTTACAAAATGTAATTTAGATTCAAAATACCCACAAAATTCAATTGAGAATTAACTACTTGCAAAAAAAGCGGTTTAGGTTGAAATTACAAAATGCAATTGAAATTCAAAATACTCACAAAAGGTCCACCCCCTATATTGAAAGACTTACTAAAAAGCAATTTAGATTGTCAATCCTTACAAAATGCAATTGAGGTTGAAAAACACTCACAAAATGCAATTTAGATCGAAAAGGCTTACAAAATGCAACGGAGATTGAAAACACCCACAAAATGAAGTGGAGATGCAAAAAAAAACACAGTGCGGGAATCTTAAAGAGAAAAGTAAATATAATGAAAAGAAAACAAGAGGTCTGACCCCTTGAAGAAGGAGGGATCAGGAAAGATGAGACAAGGGCAAATTAAGGCGGGAAGGTGAAATACTCCCTAGGCCTCGGATGCCTTAATACCGTCGGGGTCGGAAAAGAACAAGAGTTGACCAAGGGAGGTCGACAGGAAAGAAGACGGAGAGGAGCCCGGCACATGTAAGTGGAAGCAATGCCGGATTCAACTGGGGTCCCGTGGTCGCCAATCCACGTCCCACTAGATGTGAGCCACTGGGGAGTAAGTATTTAGAAGGGTTGTTGTTTTTGTTGGTTTATTTCAGAGAATTCTGCCATGATGGCGTATGGATTCTGTCTGATAACAAGTGTTGTTCAGTTGACCGTACAAGCTAGGTGGTAGTGACCTCATGTTAGTTACCATTCACGCATCTGTCTACAGAAAAGGTAGAAACCATCTAATATCACTTGTAGGACGACAACAGGAAGCTCATGTATTGTACTCCTTGCCACGGTGAGTGCGTGGTTATCGGCCGGACTACCAACCCAAAGCTTGAATGTTCGCTCCTGGCCGTGGTAAGTGATTCTTGAAAGGCGACAAAAATCTCGGCACGAATGCCATACGATGTTGGCTTGTTAAAGAACCCATTTGAATTCAGTAGGCCGTGTTCATAATGGAAAAATTAATCTCGGGATTTTCCGCCAACAGAAAGTACCTCCCGTCACAACTAGAAAGCGCTATAGTGTCTAGGAGCTTATATATCTAACCTCCTTGACTTTCATAGCGCTCCAAGGAACGATAAAATTTGAAATGCAAGCTGCCCTTTGGGCCTCAAATAACAAAGCTTGCACCCGGCACCAAAGGCAATACGATATTATTATTATGTATGGTACTGGAAGTGTGCTACTTCTTGGATGGCTGAGGTATGAATCGAATCCAACCCTTCTTCGTACTGCCTCGTCAGGTTAAGTGTACCCAGTTCAATCCTTCAGACCAGAATTACATACATTTGCAGATGAGACTCAAACCCAGGATCTTTGAGGTATCCTGAAACCACAGACGGCGCGTTGAATGTGTAAGGTGCGTTCAAAAATAACGAGCCGGAGGCTGTAATGCGCAAACCGGTGACGACATCGGCTAATGTTGGCGTGTGTAACGAGGTGTGGTTCCGACCAGAGCGTGGAAGATCACAGCCCGTCGCTAGAGGGCACGCGTGCACGTCACGTGACGATACAAAGCGAGTAGCAGCATGCATCAATCGTCCAACTCTGCCAGTCGCATTGCAAACAGTGACATGGAGGCGTCAAACGAAGAGCAAAGAGGTGTTGTTCGGTTTCTGACAGCGAAAGGAGTAGGGGGAATGGACATTCATCGCCGAAAGTCACAAGTGTACGGCGAACACTGTATGTCGCTTGCAAGGGTCAAGGCGTGGCACAAGCACTTCAGGGAAGGACGGGTGTCGTTAGCCGATGATGCCCGGTCTGGGTCACCCCCCCTGCATTACCGATGACAACGTCCAGCTGGTTGATGCACTCATTGCCCAGGACCGCCGAGTGACAGTGAACGCCATAGCCGCCGTGGTCGGATTGAGCGTCGGAAGGGTGCACATCATCATGAAGGAACGACTGCACTTGCGGAAAGTGAGTGCCCAATGGGTGCCCCACAGTCTTCAACCACATCAGGAAGTATGTCGAATGGCCTACTGTCTTGGTCTTGGTTGGACGATTGATGCATGCTGCTGTTCGCTTTGTATCGTCACGTGACGTGCACGCGTGCCCTCTAGCGACGGGCTGTGACCTTCCACGCTCTGGTCGGAACCACACCTCGTTACACACGCTACGATTAGCTGATGTCGTCACCGGTTTGCGCATTACAGCCTCCGGCTCGTTACTTTTTGAACGCACCTTATAGATGCGGGTGTCCAGCTCTCTGTTAAGCAACCTTCAAGGAAGTATACTAATGGATTTTATGATGATGCTTTAGAGGCAAATGTGGACACGCCACAACAAGGGAGCAAGTGGCGCAGGATATGACGTCATAAAACCTAAGTGAGCACGGAGAAACACTGCACAATTACCTGGGAATGATTCACAGGCGGTCGGTCTGCTTGGGTCGATAGATCGACTCTGCCTTCTTACAGGTTCCACCGTAAGAGTCTCAATATCATCGGTGCAGAAACAAATGTAGCCCTTCCCTCGAATCACAGTGTCCCCAACACTGCAGTTCTAATTCCGTGCTCCATTTTCAATTAATGCCAGACTAGCAGTCGTACCCGTCATTTATTTTACTAACCTATTTTCATTTATGTAAAAATAGGAATATGAGATCACCTTTAATCCGTGTGTGTGTGTGTGTGTGTGTGTCCCCTAATAACTTCTAAACGGATGGAGGGATTTCAATAAAACTCAGTAAGGTCATAGCAACATTTTGGCCGACCCAGACCGTGTCCCTAAAATTTTACTACGTCTCACCAATCCAACATGGCGGCTGTGTGGAATATTTCACCGGCATTCAATATCTCCAAAACTATTACTGATATCACCCCGAAATTGTGTACGATGACAAAGGGTACTACTAGACGTTCAGCTATGAGACTTTCAAAAACCTGTTGACTACAGAACGAACATGGCGGCCAAGCGAAGTTGAAACATTTAAATATAAGATTTGTCTCGCGATTTAACCATCCGAGCGCAGTGTAACGTGGTACTGCAATTGTTTATAAACATAGTAACGCACTGACATCTGATTTAGTTTAATTGTTTTATACCCTCAAGATTGCGTTATGCAAAATTTTAAAATTAGGTTCTTATTTCTAGTGTCCTAATCATGCGATCGAAGTCAACGTTTCAATAATAAAACAACGCAACAATCATCATCTACTCTCGATGGCCTGGATTTATTATAATCCAACATGGCCACCATCTGAAATATTTAGACGGTTCCCAATATCTATTAATCTGTAACAGCAATCAAACTGAAATGTTGTATGTAGATAAAGGCTTTATAATTTAGGATTTTTAATAATCCGATGAGCACTAATCCAACATGGCAGCGACGCCATATCAAAATATTTAAATAGATGTTTTTCGCGATTTAACCATCCTCACTTAGTCGCCCAGGCTTAAGTGCTTGGCTCTGGAATACGATCAACAGCCCAGCATGTTGAGATACAGCCTGTCCTGCCCGACAATAATTACGATAATTACCGATTGCTGGTTGGTTGGTTCGTTCCTTAATTTAGCGGCTGGGACAACGTGGTCATGTAACCCCGTGTACTTTGGGTGTGTGTAGAGTCTGTCTGATAACCGGTGTTAATTGTGATGGCTGTATTAGTGGGTGTTATCTGCTTTTAATTCAAGTAAGGACTGCAGACATTAAATTTCAAGTAGTTCCCACTTTTACTACCAATTGCTACCATCATCGACACCTAGCTGCGAACTTGGCTACTAGAAGCCACTGCAACCGGCACCTGGCGACGAACGTCGGAACATGAGGGTTATTCGAATCTAACTTATAAATTTAGCATCACACAATTACAGTTAGTGGAAGGTTCTTTTACATGGACCCGCGGGCTTTACTTCCCTTCCGATGAAAGGCATACTGGAAGATTTCTAACGCTCTCAAAAAATCCGACAACTTCGGCCGGACTTGAACCTATGATCATGGGCTTAGATGCTCAGCATGCTATCAACTACGCCACCGTAGCCGCCTTACCGATTGTTAACGTTGACAAGTGTGTTGTCCACAAACACGCACCTTCACGTAATCAGCCCCATTTCCCAAAGCATCTACCAATTGTCGTGGATGACAATGCAAGCTGGCTACCCTATTAACTGGACATAGGACTTGGATCTTTCCCCCGAAGTATAGGAACCACTTTAAGAGAAGCGTTTCAATGTACGAGACGTCAGACTTGAAGAGATAGAACGCTCCATCGCGGACATCGCTGCTATTGGCTTGTGGGTAAGTACAGTATACACAAGGTGTAAAAAATATGGTGTCCAATAAAATCTCTGTCGGATGGAGGACATTATACTGATTCTTCTTCTTTCTTCGAGTTTGGCGTACTGTGGATCGCGGGAAACAATTGATTTGCTGGTCATTCACCCAGAATGTCTTCATCCTTTCGCTCTGGTTCCTCCTCCTTTCCTCTGACCAGGTGTTCTTGGTCGTTCTACTGGGTCTTTCCTTGAACCCCTTCAAGTTATCAATTTTAGCTTGAATCAGCCCTATTCCAGATGTCTTTTGGATGTTCGCCAAATTCCTCCATGTCTTTTCTCGTTTCTTCAACCCACATTGTAGTCGCCCTTAGCTTGGTGATGTTATTAAAGATTCTTTTCGTTATTCGATTCTCATCCATCCTTATGAGGTGCCATAAAACGCCAGTCTCCTCTTACGCATGGTGTCCGTGATCTTCTCTGCCTGTCTATATAGATCCTCATTTCTCCTCCTTCTCCTTGTACCATGGTTTCATTTTTCAGACCCTGGTATCTTTCGCAAGATTATTCTCTCTTTCTTCTCTCATTCCTCAATTTCCCCTCTTTTATTCAATATCAGGATTCGGAACTGTAAAGGCTTTCCGGTAGAGTGTCGTATCTTCGTCTGGTAAGATATAGACCTCTTATTGAATCTACGAAATTGTACTAATCTACAGACCAGCATTATACTGATTATTTTCAGTATAAGAGGCAAGATTTCCGGGCCATAATGAGGGAGATATCGGAAACAGTCCATCAGATGAAATGGAGCACATTTGAAAGCAACAGGAGAGACATAGTAATAATTTGAATGTACAACATGGCTCCAATTATTCACTCTCCATCTCAGGGCACATCTAGCAGTATCCTCGACCGCAGGCAGATGTTCGTCAAATATAGTTGTCGTTTCACTTGAGGAGCTTGACTATCGTTGTCATTCATCCCCGTGAACGTGGGTGTAGGCTATGTAGAATTTGTGTGATAACCCGTGCCGTTGTGGTGTCTGAAGTAGTATATGCATTTGTAATTCAGGTGACGATTCGAAAGAGGCTACCGTGGCCCTAAGTTATAAATCATCCCAGCATTTGCCTGGAGGAGAGATGGGTAACCCTCTTCTCATTTTTAGCCTACTTTCGATTTTTGCAAAATGAAATCTACACAGGGCCAAAAATTGTGTGTCTGTCTCAGTGTGTGTGTGTGAGTCTGTGTGTGAGTGTGTGTACTCTAAATTTCTCTCCCCCCCTATCAATTCCAACACGGTGAAACCGAATTGAACGAAATTTGGTACAGAGGTAGACCTAGCAAAGGGCACCTCAGTGTCATGTTTTATGTCGCCACCATCTTGACGAAAACGAAATTGCGGCCACCCAAATGTTAAAAGCTTAATTCAAATTACGACCAACCTAATCATCTGATCTATACCAAATTTTGTAACATTATACCTTTATGTACGAAGAATCTCCTGGACAAACTACAAGTATATCAACCCAATATTTTGCGGATGGCGGCCATGTTTGTGTGCAAACCGATTCCACCTATATATTCAAACACGGTGAAACCGAATTAAACAAAATTTGGTACTGAGGTACCACTGGCAAAGAACACCCCAGTGTCATGCTTTATATCGCTGCCATCTTGACGAAAACGTAATGGCGGCCACCCAAATGTTAAAAGCTTAAATCAAATTACGACCAACCTAATCATCTGATCTCTACCAAATTTTGCAACATTATACCTTTATGTATGGAAAATGTTTCGACTAAACTACAAAGTCATCAGCCCAATACTTTGCGGATGACGGCCATGTATGTGTGCAAATCGATTCCCCCTATCAATTCAAACACGGTGAAACCGAATTGAACGAAATTTGGTACAGAGGTAGCACTAGCAAAGAGCACCTCATTATCATGTTTTATATGGCCGCCATCATGACGGAAACGTAATGTCGGGCACCCAAATTTTCAAAGCTTAAATCAAATTACGACTAACCTAATCATCCGATCTCTACCAAATTTTGCAACAACAGATAATTACATGGCGAGCGTCTTTTAACTAAACTACAAGGTCATCAGCCAAATAGTTTGCAGATGGCGGCCATGTATGTGTGCAAATGGATTCCCCCTATCAATGCAAACACGGTAAAACAGAAATGAACGAAATTTGGTACAGAGGTAGCACTAGCAAAGGGCAACTCAGTGTCATGTTTTATATCGCTGCCATCTTGACGGAAACGGAATGGTGGCCACCCAAATGTTAAAAGATTAAATCAAATTACGACCAACCTAATCATTTGATCTCTACTAAATTTTGCAACAACATACCTTTTGGTGGGAAGCATCTTTTGACTGATCTACAAGGTCATCTGACCAATAGTTTGCAGGTAGCGGCCATGTATGTGTGGTAATCGATTACGCATATCAATTCAAACACGGTGAAACCGAATTGAATGAAATTTTGTACAGAGGTAGCACTAGCAAAGGGCACCTTATATTCGTGTTTAATATCCGGATAGCACGTTGTATTTCAACAAGCTACTACAACCAACATTCAATTATACTCCTTGAAACGGACAAAGAGTTATAACAATACCCATGCATTTAGAAGAAAGTAGGCTATATGTTCTTTACTGAACATTTTGTTTTCCTTTAGTTCCAGCCCTCAGCCTTCTTGCCCGGATCACTTCGGGTAGCCAATGTTACCCGCTATACCACGAGGTGGACGAAGACTAATGTAACTGTGATGCAACAAGGACATTCCTAAAACTACATGACATTCCTTGCCCCAATGAGCCTTGCGAGGTAGAGTTGCCCTTGTACACAAGATCTAGATTAGTTTACGAACTATCTAAAGAAACGATGCTATTAGCAGATCTACGCTTGTCAGGTCCAGTGTATGCACATGTTTCTAGCACTTTCTTTGCGGGCGACGCTTCATGTTAAAAATTCATATAGAAAAGAAAGAACATGGATTGTTTCATAATACGATGATCAAAGAAAGGAGATATTACGGAAGTACAGTACACAGCTAACAAAGGCAGTGTCCTTAATTCAGTTTAGGAACTTGGGACATGTTGGTCATCAGCCCTGAGTAGTTGGGCGTGTGTTAGAGACTTTAAGTAAAAAAAAACTATCCCAGCATTTGTCTGAAGGGAGTGTGGAAGTACCCTGAGGGAATATAACACTCAGGATAGCCGCTATCAGCACTGGGATTCGAACCTGTGATGTCCGTATTTACTGCCCGTGTGGTCGTGGAGCACGATTTAACCCGTTCAGTGCTACGACCGTCTATATGCGGTGCACTCCCTTTTTTTTACATTCCCTGTTCACTTTTGAGTGCCGAGTCGATCAGTGGCATGTTCTGCCGTTTGTTGGGCAATTTGAGTTTAGATTTTTGCCTCCGGAAGTAACTAACAGACGTGTGTCCTCTACAGCTGGAGTTCATCTGTGATGTATTGTTAACAAACAGGGCGGAGCAGCAATCAATTTCTTCTCACCGCGTTGCGATTAGGATCAAAGTACAGTAACATGAGCAGTAACATGAATCAGTTGCCTAGTGATTTTAGGAACATTTAATTTGCGCCCTTTACCTAGTGTAGAGATGAAAGCGTGACCACAAAAACATTACATTTGATTTTCTCAAAGTAAAAATATACACTTAGGATTTTTAATTTACATTTAAATTAATAAACACCCTAAACCTAGATACATTTTAATCCTATCAACCCCTCCCCCTTGATAAGCTGAAAATTACGGCTTCTACAATATTGTAAAATGCGAAAGAAAAAATTCAGTACTCAAGAGCTTAATAAGCAGGACTACGTCACATGCTGGCGTCTTCATGTAACAATGAAAACCTGGTTCGAGGAACAAAACTTGGAGAATGTCTCAAGCTTTTGGCTCTGAATATGTTGTGATACGAGTGATCTCTATCCTGTTCTCTTGGGGTAGAGGAGCAATGGATTCCTTCCTGGGTGAGTTAATAACAAAATAACAAATGCTGCTGTACTTTACCGTTGATGACGAACCAAATGCTCGTTCCTCGAACTGCTTACCTGGAAAGATAAAAGTCATAGGTTACAACACACTCCTTCACAGTTGTCTGTCGAGTTGGGCCTGTGAGTGTGTGAACCACTGCTGTACAGTATATGGTTGGAATACGCCACAGCGGTCGGGATCCTTATCAAGTAGGGCTCATCAATGAGTTGGAAATGGTACAAAGAAAGGCCACTCGATTTCAGCTCAGTGACTTAAATCCCAGAAGAAGTGTGACGCGCATGTTAAAGAACGTGGGGGTGGGGAAATCACTTGAGGCTAGGAGGATGAAATCTAGACTGTGCTCTATGTACCACCCTCATGGGGTGAGCTTAGCAAACGAGGGGGTAGGGAACTCACTTAAGGCCAGGAGGATGAAATCTAGACTGAGCGCTATGTACCACCAGCATGGAGTGACCTTAGCAAACGTGGGGGTAGGGAAGTCACTTGAGGCTAGGGGGATGAAATCTATGTACCACCAGCATGGGGTGAGCCTAGCAAACGTGGGGGGTGGGGAAATCACTTGAGTCCAGGAGGATGAAATCTAGACTGTGCGCTATGTACCACCAGCATGGGGTGAGCTTAGCAAACGTGGGGGTGGGGAAATCACTTGAGGCTAGGAGGATGAAATCTAGACTGTGCGCTATGTACCACCAGCATGGGGTGAGCTTAGTAAACGTGGGGGTGGGGAAATCACTTGAGGTTAGGAGGATGAAATCTAGACTGTGCGCTATGTACCACCAGCATGCGGTGAGCTTAGTAAACGTGGAGATGGGGAAATCACTTGGGGCTAGGGGGATGAAATCTAGACTCTGCGCTATGTACCACCAGCATGGGGTGAGCTTAGTAAACGTGGGGGGTGGGGAAATCACTTGAGGTTAGGAGGATGAAATCTAGACTCTGCGCTATGTACCACCAGCATGGGGTGAGCTTAGTAAACGTGGAGATGGGGAAATCACTTGAGGTTAGGAGGATGAAATCTAGACTCTGCGCTATGTACCACCAGCATGGGGTGAGCTTAGTAAACGTGGAGATGGGGAAATCACTTGAGGCTAGGGGGATGAAATCTAGACTCTGCGCTATGTACCACCAGCATGGGGTGAGCCTAGCAAACGTGGGGGGTGGGGAAATCACTTGAGTCCAGGAGGATGAAATCTAGACTGTGCGCTATGTACCACCAGCATGGGGTGAGCTTAGTAAACGTGGGGGTGGGGAAATCACTTGAGTCAAGGAGGATGAAATCTAGACTGTGCGCTATGTACCACCAGCATGGGGTGAGCTTAGTAAACGTGGAGATGGGGAAATCACTTGAGGCTAGGGTGATGAACTCTAGACTGTGCGCTATGTACCACCAGCATGGGGTGAGCCTAGTAAACGTGGGGGTGGGGAAATCACTTGAGTCCAGGAGGATGAAATCTAGACTCTGCACTATGTACCACCAGCATGGGGTGAGCTTAGTAAACGTGGAGATGGGGAAATCACTTGAGGCTAGGGGGATGAAATCTAGACTCTGCGCTATGTACCACCAGCATGGGGTGAGCTTAGTAAACGTGGGGGTGGGGAAATCACTTGAGGTTAGGGGGATGAAATCTAGACTGTGCGCTATGTACCACCAGCATGGGGTGAGCTTAGTAAACGTGGAGATGGGGAAATCACTTGAGGCTAGGGGGATTAACTCTAGACTGTGCGCTATGTACCACCAGCATGGGGTGAGCTTAGTAAACGTGGAGATGGGGAAATCACTTGAGGCTAGGGGGATGAAATCTAGACTCTGCGCTATGTACCACCAGCATGGGGTGAGCTTAGTAAACGTGGAGATGGGGAAATCACTTGAGGCTAGGGGGATGAAATCTAGACTGTGCGCTATGTACCACCAGCATGGGGTGAGCTTAGTAAACGTGGAGATGGGGAAATCACTTGAGGCTAGGGGGATGAACTCTAGACTGTGCGCTATGTACCACCAGCATGGGGTGAGCTTAGTAAACGTGGAGATGGGGAAATCACTTGTGGCTAGGGGGATGAAATCTAGACTCTGCGCTATGTACCACCAGCATGGGGTGAGCTTAGTAAACGTGGAGATGGGGAAATCACTTGAGGCTAGGGGGATGAAATCTAGACTGTGCGCTATGTACCACCAGCATGGGGTGAGCTTAGTAAACGTGGAGATGGGGAAATCACTTGAGGCTAGGGGGATGAAATCTAGACTCTGCGCTATGTACCACCAGCATGGGGTGAGCTTAGTAAACGTGGGGGTGGGGAAATCACTTGAGGTTAGGGGGATGAAATCTAGACTGTGCGCTATGTACCACCAGCATGGGGTGAGCTTAGTAAACGTGGAGATGGGGAAATCACTTGAGGCTAGGGGGATGAACTCTAGACTGTGCGCTATGTACCACCAGCATGGGGTGAGCTTAGTAAACGTGGAGATGGGGAAATCACTTGAGGCTAGGGGGATGAAATCTAGACTCTGCGCTATGTACCACCAGCATGGAGTGAGCTTAGCAAACGTGGAGATGGGGAAATCACTTGAGGCTAGGGGGATGAAATCTAGACTCTGCGCTATGTACCACCAGCATGGGGTGAGCTTAGTAAACGTGGAGATGGGGAAATCACTTGAGGCTAGGGGGATGAAATCTAGACTGTGCGCTATGTACCACCAGCATGGGGTGAGCTTAGTAAACGTGGAGATGGGGAAATCACTTGAGGCTAGGGGGATGAACTCTAGACTGTGCGCTATGTACCACCAGCATGGGGTGAGCTTAGTAAACGTGGAGATGGGGAAATCACTTGAGGTTAGGAGGATGAAATCTAGGCTGTGCGCTATGTACCACCAGCATGGGGTGAGCTTAGTAAACGTGGGGGTGGGGAAATCACTTGAGGTTAGGAGGATGAAATCTAGACTGTGCGCTATGTACCACCAGCATGGGGTGAGCTTAGTAAACGTGGAGATGGGGAAATCACTTGAGGTTAGGAGGATGAAATCTAGACTGTGCGCTATGTACCACCAGCATGGGGTGAGCTTAGTAAACGTGGGGGTGGGGAAATCACTTGAGGTTAGGAGGATGAAATCTAGACTGTGCGCTATGTACCACCAGCATGGGGTGAGCTTAGTAAACGTGGGGGTGGGGAAATCACTTGAGGTTAGGAGGATGAAATCTAGACTCTGCACTATGTACCACCAGCATGGGGAAAGCTTAGTAAACGTGGAGATGGGGAAATCACTTGAGGTTAGGAGGATGAACTCTAGACTCTGCGCTATGTACCACCAGCATGGGGTGAGCTTAGTAAACGTGGGGGTGGGGAAATCACTTCAGGCTAGGGGGATGAAATCTAGACTCTGCACTATGTACCACCAGCATGGGGTGAGCTTAGTAAACGTGGAGATGGGGAAATCACTTGAGGTTAGGGGGATGAACTCTAGACTGTGCGCTATGTACCACCAGCATGGGGTGAGCTTAGTAAACGTGGAGATGGGGAAATCACTTGAGGTTAGGAGGATGAACTCTAGACTGTGCGCTATGTACCAACAGAATGGAGTGAGCTTAGTAGACGTGGAGATGGGAAAATCACTTGAGGTTAGGAGGATGAACTCTAGACTGTGCGCTATGAACCACCAGCATGGGGTGAGCTTAGGAAACGAGGGGGTGGGGAAATCACTTGAGTCCAGGAGGATGAAATCTAGACTGTGCGCTATGTACCACCAGCATGGGGTGAGCTTAGTAAACGTGGAGATGGGGAAATCACTTGAGGCTAGGGGGATGAACTCTAGACTGTGCGCTATGTACCACCAGCATGGGGTGAGCTTAGTAAACGTGGGGGTGGGGAAATCACTTGAGGTTAGGAGGATGAACTCTAGACTGTGCGCTATGTACCACCAGCATGGGGTGAGCTTAGCAAACGTGGAGATGGGGAAATCACTTGAGGTTAGGAGGATGAAATCTAGACTGTGCGCTATGTACCACCAGCATGGAGTGAGCTTAGTAAACGTGGAGATGGGGAAATCACTTGAGTCCATGAGGATGAAATCTAGACTGTGCGCTATGTACCATCAGCTTGGAGTGAGCTTAGTAAACGTGGAGATGGGGAAATCACTTGAGGCTAGGGGGAAGAAATCTAGACTCTGCGCTATGTACCACCAGCATGGAGTGAGCTTAGTAAACGTGGAGATGGGAAAATCACTTGAGGTTAGGAGGATGAAATCTAGACTCTGCGCTATGTACCACCAGCATGGGGTGAGCTTAGTAAACGTGGAGATGGGGAAATCACTTGAGGCTAGGGGGATGAACTCTAGACTGTGCGCTATGTACCACCAGCATGGGGTGAGCTTAGTAAACGTGGAGATGGGGAAATCACTTGAGGCTCGGGGGAAGAAATCTAGACTCTGCGCTATGTACCACCAGCATGGGGTGAGCTTAGTAAACATGGGGGTGGGGAAATCACTTGAGGTTAGGGGGATGAACTCTAGACTGTGCGCTATGTACCACCAGCATGGGGTGAGCTTAGTAAACGTGGAGATGGGGAAATCACTTGAGGTTAGGAGGATGAAATCTAGACTCTGCGCTAAGTACCACCAGCAAGGGGTGAGCTTAGTAAACGTGGAGATGTGGAAATCACTTGAGGTTAGGAGGATGAAATCTAGACTCTGCGCTATGTACCACCAGCATGGAGTGAGCTTAGTAAACGTGGGGGTGGGGAAATCACTTGAGGTTAGGAGGATGGACTCTAGACTGTGCGCTATGTACCACCAGCATGGGGTGAGCTTAGCAAACGTGGAGATGGGGAAATCACTTGAGGTTAGGAGGATGAAATCTAGACTGTGCGCTATGTACCACCAGCATGGAGTGAGCTTAGTAAACGTGGAGATGGGGAAATCACTTGAGTCCAGGAGGATGAAATCTAGACTGTGAGCTATGTACCACCAGCATGGAGTGAGCTTAGTAAACGTGGAGATGGGAAAATCACTTGAGGTTAGGAGGATGAAATCTAGACTCTGCGCTATGTACCACCAGCATGGGGTGAGCTTAGTAAACATGGGGGTGGGGAAATCACTTGAGGTTAGGGGGATGAACTCTAGACTGTGCGCTATGTACCACCAGCACGGGGTGAGCTTAGTTAACGTGGAGATGGGGAAATCACTTGAGGTTAGGAGGATGAAATCTAGACTCTGCGCTATGTACCACCAGCATGGGGTGAGCTTAGTAAACGTGGGGGTGGGGAAATCACTTGAGGTTAGGAGGATGAAATCTAGACTCTGCGCTATGTACCACCAGCATGGGGTGAGCTTAGTAAACGTGGAGATGGGAAAATCACTTGAGGATAGGAGGATGAAATCTAGACTCTGCGCTATGTACCACCAGCATGGGGTGAGCTTAGTAAACGTGGAGATGGGGAAATCACTTGAGGTTAGGGGGATGAAATCTAGACTCTGCGCTATGTACCACCAGCATGGGGTGAGCTTAGTAAACGTGGAGATGGGGAAATCACTTGAGGTTAGGGGTATGAAATCTAGACTGTGCGCTATGTACCACCAGCATGGAGTGAGCTTAGTAAACGTGGAGATGGGGAAATCACTTGAGGTTAGGGGGATGAAATCTAGACTCTGCGCTATGTACCACCAGCATGGAGTGAGCTTAGTAAACGTGGGGGTGGGGAAATCACTTGAGGTTAGGAGGATGAAATCTAGGCTGTGCGCTATGTACCACCAGCATGGGGTGAGCTTAGTAAACGTGGGGGTGGGGAAATCACTTGAGGATAGGAGGATGAAATCTAGACTCTGCGCTATGTACCACCAGCATGGGGTGAGCTTAGTAAACGTGGGGGTGGGGAAATCACTTGAGGTTAGGAGGATGAAATCTAGACTCTGCGCTATGTACCACCAGCATGGGGTGAGCTTAGTAAACGTGGAGATGGGAAAATCACTTGAGGATAGGAGGATGAAATCTAGACTCTGCGCTATGTACCACCAGCATGGGGTGAGCTTAGTAAACGTGGGGGTGGGGAAATCACTTGAGGATAGGAGGATGAAATCTAGACTCTGCGCTATGTACCACCAGCATGGAGTGAGCTTAGTAAACGTGGGGGTGGGGAAATCACTTGAGGTTAGGAGGATGAAATCTAGACTCTGCGCTATGTACCACCAGCATGGAGTGAGCTTAGTAAACGTGGAGATGGGAAAATCACTTGAGGATAGGAGGATGAAATCTAGACTCTGCGCTATGTACCACCAGCATGGGGTGAGCTTAGTTAACGTGGGGGTGGGGAAATCACTTGAGGCTAGGAGGATGAAATCTAGACTCTGCGCTATGTACCACCAGCATGGGGTGAGCTTAGTAAACGTGGAGATGGGGAAATCACTTGAGGCTAGGGGGAAGAAATCTAGACTCTGCGCTATGTACCACCAGCATGGGGTGAGCTTAGTAAACATGGGGGTGGGGAAATCACTTGAGGCTAGGGGGATGAAATCTAGACTCTGCGCTATGTACCACCAGCATGGGGTGAGCTTAGTAAACGTGGGGGTGGGGAAATCACTTGAGGCTAGGGGTATGAAATCTAGACTGTGCGCTATGTACCACCAGCATGGGGTGAGCTTAGTAAACGTGGAGATGGGGTAATCACTTGAGTCCAGGAGGATGAAATCTAGACTCTGCGCTATGTACCACCAGCATGGGGTGAGCTTAGTAAACGTGGGGGTGGGGAAATCACTTGAGGTTAGGAGGATGAAATCTAGACTCTGCGCTATATACCACCAGCATGGGGTGAGCTTAGTAAACGTGGGGGTGGGGAAATCACTTGAGGCTAGGAGGATGAAATCTAGACTGTGCGCTATGTACCACCAGCATGGGGTGAGCTTAGTAAACGTGGAGATGGGGAAATCACTTGAGGCTAGGAGGATGAAATCTAGACTGTGCGCTATGTACCACCAGCATGGGGTGAGCTTAGTAAACGTGGGGGTGGGGAAATCACTTGAGGTTAGGAGGATGAAATCTAGGCTCTGCGATATGTACCACCAGCATGGGGTGAGCTTAGTAAACGTGGGGGTGGGGAAATCACTTGAGGCTAGGGGGATGAAATCTAGACTGTGCGCTATGTACCACCAGCATGGGGTGAGCTTAGTAAACGTGGGGGTGGGGAAATCACTTGAGGCTAGGAGGATGAAATCTAGACTCTGCGCTATGTACCACCAGCATGGGGTGAGCTTAGCAAACGTGGGGGTGGGGAAATCACTTGAGTCCAGGAGGATGAAATCTAGACTCTGCACTATGTACCACCCTCATGGGGTGAGCTTAGCAAACGTGGAGATGGGGAAATCACATGAGGCTAGGGGGATGAAATCTAGACTCTGCGCTATGTACCACCAGCATGGGGTGAGCTTAGCAAACGTGGAGATGGGGAAATCACTTGAGGCTAGGAGGATGAACTCTAGACTCTGCGCTATGTACCACCAGCATGGGGTGAGCTTAGTAAACGTGAAGATGGGGAAATCACTTGAGTCCAGGAGGATGAACTCTAGACTCTGCGCTATGTACCACCAGCATGGGGTGAGCTTAGCAAACGTGGAGATGGGGAAATCACTTGAGTCCAGGAGGATGAACTCTAGACTCTGCACTGTGTACCACCAGCATGGGGTGAGCTTAGTAAACGTGGAGATGGGGAAATCACTTGAGGCTAGGAGGATGAAATCTAGACTCTGCGCTATGTACCACCAGCATGGGGTGAGCTTAGTAAACGTGGAGATGGGGAAATCACTTGAGGCTAGGGGGATGAACTCTAGACTGTGCGCTATGTACCACCAGCATGGGGTGAGCTTAGTAAACGTGGAGATGGGGAAATCACTTGAGGCTAGGGGGAAGAAATCTAGACTCTGCGCTATGTACCACCAGCATGGGGTGAGCTTAGTAAACATGGGGGTGGGGAAATCACTTGAGGTAGGGGGATGAACTCTAGACTGTGCGCTATGTACCACCAGCATGGGGTGAGCTTAGTAAACGTGGAGATGGGGAAATCACTTGAGGTTAGGAGGATGAAATCTAGACTCTGCGCTATGTACCACCAGCATGGGGTGAGCTTAATAAACGTGGAGATGGGGAAATCACTTGAGGTTAGGAGGATGAACTCTAGACTGTGCGCTATGTACCACCAGCATGGGGTGAGCTTAGTAAACGTGGAGATGGGGAAATCACTTGAGGTTAGGGGGATGAAATCTAGACTCTGCGCTATGTACCACCAGCATGGGGTGAGCTTAGTAAACGTGGGGGTGGGGAAATCACTTGAGGCTAGGGGTATGAAATCTAGACTGTGCGCTATGTACCACCAGCATGGGGTGAGCTTAGTAAACGTGGGGGTGGGGAAATCACTTGAGGCTAGGGGTATGAAATCTAGACTGTGCGCTATGTACCACCAGCATGGGGTGAGCTTAGTAAACATGGGGGTGGGGAAATCACTTGAGGTTGGGAGGATGAAATCTAGACTCTGCGCTATGTACCACCAGCATGGGGTGAGCATAGTAAACGTGGAGAAGGGAAAATCACTTGAGGATAGGAGGATGAAATCTAGACTCTGCGCTATGTACCACCAGCATGGGGTGAGCTTAGTAAACGTGGCGGTGGGGAAATCACTTGAGGTTGGGAGGATGAAATCTAGACTCTGCGCTATGTACCACCAGCATGGGGTGAGCTTAGTAAACGTGGAGATGGGGAAATCACTTGAGGCTAGGGGGAAGAAATCTAGACTCTGCGCTATGTACCACCAGCATGGGGTGAGCTTAGTAAACATGGGGGTGGGGAAATCACTTGAGGCTAGGGGGATGAAATCTAGACTCTGCGCTATGTACCACCAGCATGGGGTGAGCTTAGTAAACGTGGGGGTGGGGAAATCACTTGAGGCTAGGGGTATGAAATCTAGACTGTGCGCTATGTACCACCAGCATGGGGAGAGCTTAGTAAACGTGGAGATGGGGAAATCACTTGAGTCCAGGAGGATGAAATCTAGACTCTGCGCTATGTACCACCAGCATGGGGTGAGCTTAGTAAACGTGGGGGTGGGGAAATCACTTGAGGTTAGGAGGATGAAATCTAGACTCTGCACTATGTACCACCAGCATGGGGTGAGCTTAGTAAACGTGGGGGTGGGGAAATCACTTGAGGTTAAGAGGATGAAATCTAGACTCTGCACTATGTACCACCAGCATGGGGTGAGCTTAGTAAACGTGGAGATTGGGAAATCACTTGAGGTTAGGAGGATGAAATCTAGACTCTGCGCTATGTACCACCAGCATGGGGTGAGCTTAGTAAACGTGGGGGTGGGGAAATCACTTGAGTCCAGGAGGATGAAATCTAGACTCTGCGCTATGTACCACCCTCATGGGGTGAGCTTAGTAAACGTGGAGATGGGTAAATCACTTGAGTCCAGGAGGATGAAATCTAGACTCTGCGCTATGTACCACCAGCATGGGGTGAGCTTAGCAAACGTGGAGATGGGGAAATCACTTGAGTCCAGGAGGATGAAATCTAGACTCTGCACTATGTACCACCCTCATGGGGTGAGCTTAGCAAACGTGGAGATGGGGAAATCACTTGAGGCTAGGGGGATGAAATCTAGACTCTGCGCTATGTACCACCAGCATGGGGTGAGCTTAGTAAACGTGGCGGTGGGGAAATCACTTGAGGTTGGGAGGATGAAATCTAGACTCTGCGCTATGTACCACCAGCATGGGGTGAGCTTAGTAAACGTGGAGATGGGGAAATCACTTGAGGCTAGGGGGAAGAAATCTAGACTCTGCGCTATGTACCACCAGCATGGGGTGAGCTTAGTAAACGTGGGGGTGGGGAAATCACATGAGGTTAGGAGGATGAAATCTAGACTCTGCGCTATGTACCACCAGCATGGGGTGAGCTTAGTAAACGTGGGGGTGGGGAAATCACTTGAGGCTAGGGGGATGAAATCTAGACTGTGCGCTATGTACCACCAGCATGGGGTGAGCTTATTAAACGGGGGGGTGGGGAAATCACTTGAGGCTAGGAGGATGAAATCTAGACTCTGCGCTATGTACCACCAGCATGGGGTGAGCTTAGCAAACGTGGGGGTGGGGAAATCACTTGAGTCCAGGAGGATGAAATCTAGACTCTGCACTATGTACCACCCTCATGGGGTGAGCTTAGCAAACGTGGAGATGGGGAAATCACTTGAGGCTAGGGGGATGAAATCTAGACTCTGCGCTATGTACCACCAGCATGGGGTGAGCTTAGCAAACGTGGAGATGGGGAAATCACTTGAGGCTAGGAGGATGAACTCTAGACTCTGCGCTATGTACCACCAGCATGGGGTGAGCTTAGTAAACGTGGGGGTGGGGAAATCACTTGAGGCTAGGAGGATGAAATCTAGACTGTGCGCTATGTACCACCAGCATGGGGTGAGCTTAGCAAACGTGGGGGTAGGGAAGTCACTTGAGGCTAGGGGGATGAAATCTAGACTCTGCGCTATGTACCACCAGCATGGGGTGAGCTTAGTAAACGTGGAGATGGGGAAATCACTTGAGGCTAGGAGGATGAAATCTAGACTCTGCGCCATGTACCACCAGCATGGGGTGAGCTTAGTAAACGTGGGGGTGGGGAAATCATTTGAGGCTAGGAGGATGAAATCTAGACTCTGCGCTATGTACTACCAGCATGGGGTGAGCTTAGCAAACGTGGAGATGGGGAAATCACTTGAGTCCAGGAGGATGAACTCTAGACTCTGCACTATGTACCACCAGCATGGGGTGAGCTTAGTAAACGTGGAGATGGGGAAATCACTTGAGGCTAGGAGGATGAAATCTAGACTCTGCGCCATGTACCACCAGCATGGGGTGAGCTTAGTAAACGTGGGGGTGGGGAAATCACTTGAGCTAGGAGGATGAAATCTAGACTCTGCGCTAAGTACCACCAGCATGGGGTGAGCTTCGTAAACGTGGGGGTGGGGAAATCACTTGAGGCTAGGAGGATGAAATCTAGACTGTGCGCTATGTACCACCAGCATGGGGTGAGCTTAGCAAACGTGGGGGTAGGGAAGTCACTTGAGGCTAGGGGGATGAAATCTAGACTCTGCGCTATGTACCACCAGCATGAAGTGACCTTAGCAAACGTGGGGGTTGGGAAGTCACTTGAGGCTAGGGGGATGAAATCTAGACTCTGCGCTATGTACCACCAGCATGGGGTGAGCTTAGAAAACGTGGGGGTGGGGAAATCACTTGAGGCTAGGGGGATGAAATCTAGACTGTGCGCTATGTACCACCAGCATGGGGTAAGCTTAGTAAACGTGGAGATGGGGAAATCACTTGAGGCTAGGGGGAAGAAATCTAGACTCTGCGCTATGTACCACCAGCATGGGGTGAGCTTAGTAAACGTGGAGATGGGGAAATCACTTGAGGCTAGGGGGATGAACTCTAGACTGTGCGCTATGTACCACCAGCATGGGGTGAGCTTAGTAAACGTGGAGATGGGGAAATCACTTGAGGCTAGGGGGAAGAAATCTAGACTCTGCGCTATGTACCACCAGCATGGGGTGAGCTTAGTAAACATGGGGGTGGGGAAATCACTTGTGGTTAGGGGGATGAACTCTACACTGTGCGCTATGTACCACCAGCATGGGGTGAGCTTAGTAAACGTGGAAATGGGGAAATCACTTGAGATTAGGAGGATGAAATCTAGACTCTGCGCTAAGTACCACCAGCAAGGGGTGAGCTTAGTAAACGTGGAGATGTGGAAATCACTTGAGGTTAGGAGGATGAAATCTAGACTCTGCGCTATGTACCACCAGCATGGAGTGAGCTTAGTAAACGTGGGGGTGGGGAAATCACTTGAGGTTAGGAGGATGGACTCTAGACTGTGCGCTATGTACCACCAGCATGGGGTGAGCTTAGCAAACGTGGAGATGGGGAAATCACTTGAGGTTAGGAGGATGAAATCTAGACTGTGCGCTATGTACCACCAGCATGGAGTGAGCTTAGTAAACGTGGAGATGGGGAAATCACTTGAGTCCAGGAGGATGAAATCTAGACTGTGAGCTATGTACCACCAGCATGGAGTGAGCTTAGAAAACGAGGAGATGGGGAAATCACTTGAGGCTAGGGGGAAGAAATCTAGACTCTGCGCTATGTACCACCAGCATGGAGTGAGCTTAGTAAACGTGGAGATGGGAAAATCACTTGAGGTTAGGAGGATGAAATCTAGACTCTGCGCTATGTACCACCAGCATGGGGTGAGCTTAGTAAACATGGGGGTGGGGAAATCACTTGAGGTTAGGGGGATGAACTCTAGACTGTGCGCTATGTACCACCAGCACGGGGTGAGCTTAGTTAACGTGGAGATGGGGAAATCACTTGAGGTTAGGAGGATGAAATCTAGACTCTGCGCTATGTACCACCAGCATGGGGTGAGCTTAGTAAACGTGGAGATGGGGAAATCACTTGAGGTTAGGAGGATGAACTCTAGACTGTGCGCTATGTACCACCAGCATGGGGTGAGCTTAGTAAACGTGGAGATGGGGAAATCACTTGAGGTTAGGGGGATGAAATCTAGACTCTGCGCTATGTACCACCAGCATGGAGTGAGCTTAGTAAACGTGGGGGTGGGGAAATCACTTGAGGTTAGGAGGATGAAATCTAGGCTGTGCGCTATGTACCACCAGCATGGGGTGAGCTTAGTAAACGTGGGGGTGGGGAAATCACTTGAGGATAGGAGGATGAAATCTAGACTCTGCGCTATGTACCACCAGCATGGGGTGAGCTTAGTAAACGTGGGGGTGGGGAAATCACTTGAGGTTAGGAGGATGAAATCTAGACTCTGCGCTATGTACCACCAGCATGGGGTGAGCTTAGTAAACGTGGAGATGGGAAAATCACTTGAGGATAGGAGGATGAAATCTAGACTCTGCGCTATGTACCACCAGCATGGGGTGAGCTTAGTAAACGTGGGGGTGGGGAAATCACTTGAGGCTAGGAGGATGAAATCTAGACTCTGCGCTATGTACCACCAGCATGGAGTGAGCTTAGTAAACGTGGGGGTGGGGAAATCACTTGAGGTTAGGAGGATGAAATCTAGACTCTGCGCTATGTACCACCAGCATGGAGTGAGCTTAGTAAACGTGGAGATGGGAAAATCACTTGAGGATAGGAGGATGAAATCTAGACTCTGCGCTATGTACCACCAGCATGGGGTGAGCTTAGTTAACGTGGGGGTGGGGAAATCACTTGAGGCTAGGAGGATGAAATCTAGACTCTGCGCTATGTACCACCAGCATGGGGTGAGCTTAGTAAACGTGGAGATGGGGAAAACACTTGAGGCTAGGGGGAAGAAATCTAGACTCTGCGCTATGTACCACCAGCATGGGGTGAGCTTAGTAAACATGGGGGTGGGGAAATCACTTGAGGCTAGGGGGATGAAATCTAGACTCTGCGCTATGTACCACCAGCATGGGGTGAGCTTAGTAAACGTGGGGGTGGGGAAATCACTTGAGGCTAGGGGTATGAAATCTAGACTGTGCGCTATGTACCACCAGCATGGGGTGAGCTTAGTAAACGTGGAGATGGGGAAATCACTTGAGTCCAGGAGGATGAAATCTAGACTCTGCGCTATGTACCACCAGCATGGGGTGAGCTTAGTAAACGTGGGGGTGGGGCAATCACTTGAGGTTAGGAGGATGAAATCTAGACTCTGCGCTATGTACCACCAGCATGGGGTGAGCTTAGTAAACGTGGGGGTGGGGAAATCACTTGAGGCTAGGAGGATGAAATCTAGACTGTGCGCTATGTACCACCAGCATGGGGTGAGCTTAGTAAACGTGGGGGTGGGGAAATCACTTGAGGTTAGGAGGATGAAATCTAGGCTCTGCGCTATGTACCACCAGCATGGGGTGAGCTTAGTAAACGTGGGGGTGGGGAAATCACTTGAGGCTAGGGGGATGAAATCTAGACTGTGCGCTATGTACCACCAGCATGGGGTGAGCTTAGTAAACGTGGGGGTGGGGAAATCACTTGAGGCTAGGAGGATGAAATCTAGACTCTGCGCTATGTACCACCAGCATGGGGTGAGCTTAGCAAACGTGGGGGTGGGGAAATCACTTGAGTCCAGGAGGATGAAATCTAGACTCTGCACTATGTACCACCCTCATGGGGTGAGCTTAGCAAACGTGGAGATGGGGAAATCACATGAGGCTAGGGGGATGTAATCTAGACTCTGCGCTATGTACCACCAGCATGGGGTGAGCTTAGCAAACGTGGAGATGGGGAAATCACTTGAGGCTAGGAGGATGAACTCTAGACTCTGCGCTATGTACCACCAGCATGGGGTGAGCTTAGTAAACGTGGAGATGGGGAAATCACTTGAGTCCAGGAGGATGAACTCTAGACTCCGCGCTATGTACCACCAGCATGGGGTGAGCTTAGCAAACGTGGAGATGGGGAAATCACTTGAGTCCAGGAGGATGAACTCTAGACTCTGCACTGTGTACCACCAGCATGGGGTGAGCTTAGTAAACGTGGAGATGGGGAAATCACTTGAGGCTAGGAGGATGAAATCTAGAGTCTGCGCTATGTACCACCAGCATGGGGTGAGCTTAGTAAACGTGGAGATGGGGAAATCACTTGAGGCTAGGGGGATGAAATCTAGACTGTGCGCTATGTACCACCAGCATGGGGTGAGCTTAGTAAACGTGGAGATGGGGAAATCACTTGAGGCTAGGGGGAAGAAATCTAGACTCTGCGCTATGTACCACCAGCATGGGGTGAGCTTAGTAAACATGGGGGTGGGGAAATCACTTGAGGTAGGGGGATGAACTCTAGACTGTGCGCTATGTACCACCAGCATGGGGTGAGCTTAGTAAACGTGGAGATGGGGAAATCACTTGAGGTTAGGAGGATGAAATCTAGACTCTGCGCTATGTACCACCAGCATGGGGTGAGCTTAGTAAACGTGGAGATGGGGAAATCACTTGAGGTTAGGAGGATGAACTCTAGACTGTGCGCTATGTACCACCAGCATGGGGTGAGCTTAGTAAACGTGGAGATGGGGAAATCACTTGAGGTTAGGGGGATGAAATCTAGACTCTGCGCTATGTACCACCAGCATGGGGTGAGCTTAGTAAACGTGGAGAAGGGAAAATCACTTGAGGATAGGAGGATGAAATCTAGACTCTGCGCTATGTACCACCAGCATGGGGTGAGCTTAGTAAACGTGGCGGTGGGGAAATCACTTGAGGCTGGGAGGATGAAATCTAGACTCTGCGCTATGTACCACCAGCATGGGGTGAGCTTAGTAAACGTGGAGATGGGGAAATCACTTGAGGCTAGGGGGAAGAAATCTAGACTCTGCGCTATGTACCACCAGCATGGGGTGAGCTTAGTAAACATGGGGGTGGGGAAATCACTTGAGGCTAGGGGGATGAAATCTAGACTCTGCGCTATGTACCACCAGCATGGGGTGAGCTTAGTAAACGTGGGGGTGGGGAAATCACTTGAGGCTAGGGGTATGAAATCTAGACTGTGCGCTATGTACCACCAGCATGGGGAGAGCTTAGTAAACGTGGAGATGGGGAAATCACTTGAGTCCAGGAGGATGAAATCTAGACTCTGCGCTATGTACCACCAGCATGGGGTGAGCTTAGTAAACGTGGGGGTGGGGAAATCACTTGAGGTTAAGAGGATGACATCTAGACTCTGCACTATGTACCACCAGCATGGGGTGAGCTTAGTAAACGTGGAGATGGGGAAATCACTTGAGGTTAGGAGGATGAAATCTAGACTCTGCGCTATGTACCACCAGCATGGGGTGAGCTTAGTAAACGTGGGGGTGGGGAAATCACTTGAGTCCAGGAGGATGAAATCTAGACTCTGCGCTATGTACCACCCTCATGGGGTGAGCTTAGTAAACGTGGAGATGGGGAAATCACTTGAGTCCAGGAGGATGAAATCTAGACTCTGCGCTATGTACCACCAGCATGGGGTGAGCTTAGCAAACGTGGAGATGGGGAAATCACTTGAGGTTAGGAGGATGAAATCTAGACTCTGCGCTATGTACCACCAGCATGGGGTGAGCTTAGTAAACGTGGAGATGGGGAAATCACTTGAGGCTAAGGGGATGAAATCTAGACTCTGCGCTATGTACCACCAGCATGGGGTGAGCTTAGTAAACGTGGGGTTGGGGAAATCACTTGAGGCTAGGAGGATGAAATCTAGACTGTGCGCTATGTACCACCAGCATGGGGTGAGCTTAGTAAACGTGGGGGTGGGGAAATCACATGAGGTTAGGAGGATGAAATCTAGACTCTGCGCTATGTACCACCAGCATGGGGTGAGCTTAGTAAACGTGGGGGTGGGGAAATCACTTGAGGCTAGGGGGATGAAATCTAGACTGTGCGCTATGTACCAACAGCATGGGGTGAGCTTATTAAACGGGGGGGTGGGGAAATCACTTGAGGCTAGGAGGATGAAATCTAGACTCTGCGCTATGTACCACCAGCATGGGGTGAGCTTAGCAAACGTGGGGGTGGGGAAATCACTTGAGTCCAGGAGGATGAAATCTAGACTCTGCACTATGTACCACCCTCATGGGGTGAGCTTAGCAAACGTGGAGATGGGGAAATCACTTGAGGCTAGGGGGATGAAATCTAGACTCTGCGCTATGTACCACCAGCATGGGGTGAGCTTAGCAAACGTGGAGATGGGGAAATCACTTGAGGCTAGGAGGATGAACTCTAGACTCTGCGCTATGTACCACCAGCATGGGGTGAGCTTAGTAAACGTGGGGGTGGGGAAATCACTTGAGGCTAGGAGGATGAAATCTAGACTGTGCGCTATTTACCACCAGCATGGGGTGAGCTTAGCAAACGTGGGGGTAGGGAAGTCACTTGAGGCTAGGGGGATGAAATCTAGACTCTGCGCTATGTACCACCAGCATGGGGTGAGCTTAGTAAACGTGGAGATGGGGAAATCACTTGAGGCTAGGAGGATGAAATCTAGACTCTGCGCCATGTACCACCAGCATGGGGTGAGCTTAGTAAACGTGGGGGTGGGGAAATCACTTGAGGCTAGGAGGATGAAATCTAGACTCTGCGCTATGTACCACCAGCATGGGGTGAGCTTAGCAAACGTGGAGATGGGGAAATCACTTGAGTCCAGGAGGATGAACTCTAGACTCTGCACTATGTACCACCAGCATGGGGTGAGCTTAGTAAACGTGGAGATGGGGAAATCACTTGAGGCTAGGAGGATGAAATCTAGACTCTGCGCCATGTACCACCAGCATGGGGTGAGCTTAGTAAACGTGGGGGTGGGGAAATCACTTGAGCTAGGAGGATGAAATCTAGACTCTGCGCTATGTACCACCAGCATGGGGTGAGCTTAGTAAACGTGGGGGTGGGGAAATCACTTGAGGCTAGGAGGATGAAATCTAGACTGTGCGCTATGTACCACCAGCATGGGGTGAGCTTAGCAAACGTGGGGGTAGGGAAGTCACTTGAGGCTAGGGGGATGAAATCTAGACTCTGCGCTATGTACCACCAGCATGGAGTGACCTTAGCAAACGTGGGGGTTGGGAAGTCACTTGAGGCTAGGGGGATGAAATCTAGACTCTGCGCTATGTACCACCAGCATGGGGTGAGCTTAGAAAACGTGGGGGTGGGGAAATCACTTGAGGCTAGGGGGATGAAATCTAGACTGTGCGCTATGTACCACCAGCATGGGGTGAGCTTAGCAAACGTGGGGGTAGGGAAGTCACTTGAGGCTAGGGGGATGAAATCTAGACTCTGCGCTATGTACCACCAGCATGGGGTGAGCTTAGTAAACGTGGAGATGGGGAAATCACTTGAGGCTAGGGGGATGAACTCTAGACTGTGCGCTATGTACCACCAGCATGGGGTGAGCTTAGTAAACGTTGAGATGGGGAAATCACTTGAGGCTAGGAGGATGAAATCTAGACTCTGCGCTATGTACCACCAGCATGGGGTGAGCTTAGTAAACGTGGGGGTGGGGAAATCACTTGAGGCTAGGAGGATGAAATCTAGACTCTGCGCTATGTACCACCAGCATGGGGTGAGCTTAGTAAACGTGGGGGTGGGGAAATCACTTGAGGCTAGGGGGATGAAATCTAGACTGTGCGCTATGTACCACCAGCATGGGGTGAGCTTAGCAAACGTGGGGGTAGGGAAGTCACTTGAGGCTAGGGGGATGAAATCTGGACTCTGCGCTATGTACCACCAGCATGGAGTGACCTTAGCAAACGTGGGGGTTGGGAAGTCACTTGAGGCTAGGGGGATGAAATCTAGACTCTGCGCTATGTACCACCAGCATGGGGTGAGCTTAGTAAACGTGGGGGTGGGGAAATCACTTGAGGCTAGGGGGATGAAATCTAGACTGTGCGCTATGTACCACCAGCATGGGGTGAGCTTAGCAAACGTGGAGATGGGGAAATCACTGGAGGCTAGGGGGATGAAATCTAGACTCTGCGCTATCTACCACCAGCATGGGGTGAGCTTAGCAAACATGGAGATGGGGAAATCACTTGAGGCTATGGGGATGAAATCTAGACTGTGCGCTATGTACCATCAGCATGGGGTGAGCTTAGTAAATGTGGAGATGGGGAAATCACTTGAGGCTAGGGGGATGAAATCTTGACTCTGCGCTATGTACCACCAGCATGGGGTAAGCTTAGCAAACGTGGAGATGGGGAAATCACTTGAGGCTATGGGGATGAAATCTAGACTGTGCGCTATGTACCATCAGCATGGGGTGAGCTTAGTAAACGTGGGGGTGGGGAAATCACTTGAGGTTAGGAGGATGGACTCTAGACTGTGCGCTATGTACCACCAGCATGGGGTGAGCTTAGTAAACGTGGAGATGGGGAAATCACTTGAGGTTAGGAGGATGAAATCTAGACTGTGCGCTATGTACCACCAGCATGGGGTGAGCTTAGTAAACGTGGAGATGGGGAAATCACTTGAGGTTAGGAGGATGAAATCTAGACTCTGCGCTATGTACCACCAGCATGGGGTGAGCTTAGTAAACGTGGAGATGGGGAAATCACTTGAGGCTAGGGGGATGAAATCTAGACTCTGCGCTATGTACCGCCAGCATGGGGTGAGCTTAGTAAACGTGGAGATGGGGAAATCACTTGAGGTTAGGAGGATGAAATCTAGACTCTGCACTATGTACCACCAGCATGGGGTGAGCTTAGTAAACGTGGATATGGGGAAATCACTTGAAGTTAGGAGGATGAAATCTAGACTGTGCGCTATGTACCGCCAGCATGGGTGAGCTTAGTAAACGTGGGGGTGGGGAAATCACTTGAGGTTAGGAGGATGAAATCTAGACTCTGCGCTATGTACCACCAGCATGGGGTGAGCTTAGTAAACGTGGAGATGGGGAAATCACTTGAGGCTAGGGGGATGAAATCTAGACTGTGGGCTATGTACCACCAGCATGGGGTGAGCTTAAAAAACGTGGAGATGGGGAAATCACTTGAGGCTAGGGGGATGAAATCTAGACTCTGCGCTATGTACCACCAGCATGGGGTGAGCTTAGTAAACGTGGAGATGGGGAAATCACTTGAGGCTAGGGGGATGATATCTAGACTCTGAGCTATGTACCACCAGCATGGGGTGAGCTTAGTAAACGTGGGGGTGGGGAAATCACTTGAGTCCAGGAGGATGAAATCTAGACTGTGCTCTATGTACCACCAGCATGGGGTGAGCTTAGCAAACGTGGGGGTGGGGAAATCACTTGAGGCTAGGAGGATGAAATCTAGACTGTGCTCTATGTACCACCAGCTTGGGGTGTGCTTAGTAAACGTGGGGGTGGGGAAATCACTTGAGTCCAGGAGGATGAAATCTAGACTGTGCGCTATGTACCACCAGCATGGGGTGAGCTTAGTAAACGTGGAGATGGGGAAATCACTTGAGGTTAGGAGGATGAAATCTAGACTGTGCGCTATGTACCACCAGCATGGGGTGAGCTTAGTAAACGTGGGGGTGGGGAAATCACTTGAGTCCAGGAGGATGAAATCTAGACTCTGCGCTATGTACCACCAGCATGGGGTGAGCTTAGTAAACGTGGAGATGGGGAAATCACTTGAGGTTAGGAGGATGAACTCTAGACTGTGCGCTATGTACCACCAGCATGGGGTGAGCTTAGTAAACGTGGGTGTGGGGAAATCACTTGAGGCTAGGAGGATGAAATCTAGACTCTGCGCTATGTACCACCAGCATGGGGTGAGCTTAGCAAACGTGGGGGTGGGGAAATCACTTGAGGCTAGGAGGATGAAATCTAGACTGTGCTCTATGTACCACCAGCTTGGGGTGTGCTTAGTAAACGTGGGGGTGGGGAAATCACTTGAGTCCAGGAGGATGAAATCTAGACTGTGCGCTATGTACCACCAGCATGGGGTGAGCTTAGTAAACGTGGAGATGGGGAAATCACTTGAGGTTAGGAGGATGAAATCTAGACTGTGCGCTATGTACCACCAGCATGGGGTGAGCTTAGTAAACGTGGGGGTGGGGAAATCACTTGAGTCCAGGAGGATGAAATCTAGACTCTGCGCTATGTACCACCAGCATGGGGTGAGCTTAGTAAACGTGGAGATGGGGAAATCACTTGAGGTTAGGAGGATGAACTCTAGACTGTGCGCTATGTACCACCAGCATGGGGTGAGCTTAGTAAACGTGGGTGTGGGGAAATCACTTGAGGCTAGGAGGATGAAATCTAGACTCTGCGCTATGTACCACCAGCATGGGGTGAGCTTAGTAAACGTGGGGGTGGGGAAATCACTTGAGGTTAGGAGGATGAACTCTAGACTGTGCGCTATGTACCACCAGCATGGGGTGAGCTTAGTAAACGTGGGGGTGGGGAAATCACTTGAGGTTAGGAGGATGAAATCTAGACTCTGCGCTATGTACCACCAGCATGGGGTGAGCTTAGTAAACGTGGGGGTGGGGAAATCTCTTGAGGCTAGGAGGATGAAATCTAGACTGTGCGCTATGTACCACCAGCATGGGGTGAGCTTAGTAGACGTGGAGATGGGGAATTCACTTGAGGCTAGGGGGATGAAATCTAGACTGTGCGCTATGTACCACCAGCATGGGGTGAGCTTAGTATACGTGGGGGTGGGGAAATCACTTGAGGTTAGGAGGATGAACTCTAGACTTGCGCTATGTACCACCAGCATGGGGTGAGCTTAGTAAACGTGGGGGTGGGGAAATCACTTGAGGTTAGGAGGATGAAATCTAGACTGTGCGCTATGTACCACCAGCATGGGGTGAGCTTAGTAAACGTGGGGGTGGGGAAATCACTTGAGGCTAGGAGGATGAAATCTAGACTCTGCGCTATGTAAAACCAGCATGGGGTGAGCTTAGTAAACGTGGGGGTGGGGAAATCACTTGAGGTTAGGAGGATGAACTCTAGACTGTGCGCTATGTACCACCAGAATGGGGTGAGCTTAGTAAACGTGGGGGTGGGGAAATCACTTGAGGTTAGGAGGATGAACTCTAGACTGTGCACTATGTACCACCAGCATGGGGTGAGCTTAGTAAACGTGGGGGTGGGGAAATCACTTGAGGCTAGGGGGATGAACTCTAGACTGTGCGCTATGTACCACCAGCATGGGGTGAGCTTACTAAACGTGGAGATGGGGAAATCACTTGAGGTTAGGAGGATGAACTCTAGACTGTGCGCTATGTACCACCAGCATGGGGTGAGCTTAGGAAACGTGGGGGTGGGGAAATCACTTGAGGTTAGGAGGATGAACTCTAGACTGTGCGCTATGTACCACCAGCATGGGGTGAGCTTAGTAAACGTGGAGATGGGGAAATCACTTGAGTCCAGGAGGATGAACTCTAGACTCTGCGCTATGTACCACCAGCATGGGGTGAGCTTAGTAAACGTGGGGGTGGGGAAATCACTTGAGTCCAGGAGGATGAAATCTAGACTGTGCGCTATGTACCACCAGCATGCGGTGAGCTTAGTAAACGTGGAGATGGGGAAATCACTTGAGGTTAGGAGGATGAACTCTAGACTGTGCGCTATGTACCACCAGCATGGGGTGAGCTTAGCAAACGTGGAGATGGGGAAATCACTTGAGTCCAGGAGGATGAAATCTAGACTGTGCGCTATGTACCACCAGCATGGGGTGAGCTTAGCAAACGTGGAGGTGGGGAAATCACTTGAGTCCAGGAGGATGAAATCTAGACTGTGCGCTATGTACCACCAGCATGGGGTGAGCTTAGTAAACGTGGGGATGGGGAAATCACTTGAGGCTAGGAGGATGAAATCTAGACTGTGCGCTATGTACCACCAGCATGGGGTGAGCTTAGTAAACGTGGAGATGGGGAAATCACTTGAGGTTAGGAGGATGAACTCTAGACTGTGCGCTATGTACCACCAGCATGGGGTGAGCTTAGTAAACGTGGAGATGGGGAAATCACTTGAGGTTAGGAGGATGAACTCTAGACTGTGCGCTATGTACCACCAGCATGGGGTGAGCTTAGTAAACGTGGAGATGGGGAAATCACTTGAGGCTAGGGGGATGAAATCTAGACTCTGCGCTATGTACCACCAGCATGGAGTGAGCTTAGTAAACGTGGAGATGGGGAAATCACTTGAGGCTAGGGGGATGAAATCTAGACTCTGCGCTATGTACCACCAGCATGGAGTGAGCTTAGTAAACGTGGAGATCGGGAAATCACTTGAGTCTAGGGGGATGAAATCTAGACTGTGCGCTATGTACCACCAGCATGGAGTGAGCTTAGTAAACGTGGAGATGGGGAAATCACTTGAGGCTAGGGGGATGAAATCTAGACTCTGCGCTATGTACCACCAGCATGGGGTGAGCTTAGTAAACGTGGAGATGGGGAAATCACTTGAGGCTAGGGGGATGAAATCTAGACTCTGCGCTATGTACCACCAGCATGGGGTGAGCTTAGCAAACGTGGAGGTGGGGAAATCACTTGAGGCTAGGGGGATGAAATCTAGACTCTGCGCTATGTACCACCAGCATGGGGTGAGCTTAGTAAACGTGGAGATGGGGAAATCACTTGAGGTTAGGAGGATGAAATCTAGACTGTACGCTATGTATCACCAGCATGGGGTGTTCTTAGGAAACGTGGGGGTGGGGAAATGACTTGAGGCTAGGGGGATGAAATCTAGACTCTGCGCTATGTACCACCAGCATGCGGTGAGCTTAGCAAACGTGAGGGTGGGGAAATCACTTGAGGCCAGGAGGATGAAATCTTGACTGTGCGCTATGTACCACCAGCATGGGGTAAGCCTATCAAACGTATGGGAAAGCCCACTTACATGGGTAGGAGCGATCATTCTTTCAAAGTTGAGGGTCGAACACAGCGTACAAATTAGGGTAAATATTCTTTCGTACACCGTGCCAATGATAACTGGAACTCTCTACCTGCCGCAGTCTTAGAGCCTTTTCCCAAACATATCGGTGTGTTTAAGGAAAGACTGCCGGCTTGTGAAAATACTCCAGTTTAAATGTTATTGAATTGTTAGGTATAATGATTTATTTGAACTAATTGCAGTAGATGCGCCAATTCCCTACATACATGGGGGATGACATCCTCCCCTGCTGTGATTGTTGTGTAGAACGCCAAACGGTTCAGCACATTGTCCAAGCGTGTCCGTTACGAGCATTCCATGGTGACCCGCACGAGATCCTCTTCGCAACAAATAAGGCAATTGAATACAACTCAGTGTGTAGATTATTATGTACAGTAAATATGTATAACTTTATATTTATAAAAATGAATTGCTGTTTCTTTAGTCTCGCTAAAACTCGAGAAGGGCTGGACTTCTTTATTCTCGCTAAAACTCGAGAACGGCTGGACCGATTTGGCTAATTTTGGTCTTGAATTATTTGTGGAAGTCCCGCGGCTCACCTTGACGTGCATCGGAGCATGCCTCCGAAGGTCCAGAAGACGCCTACAACTTCCGGAGACCGATGCTTGGCGCGACGACTCGCTAAGAATCAGCCAAGTGTTTCAACCCACTTTCGAGAAACCAAAGCAGGAACATCAACACCAAAAACGGCAAACAAAAACAAGACGCAGAACCCAAGCAGAACTAGGACACCGTCGCCCGTGAAGCGGCCTCCGGCGAACCTACCAGAAAATCAAGAGACTTCTCATTCAGACGACACCCAATCAGTCACTTCAGCAATGGCCGCGCAACCTGTGAATCCGGAGTTCATGGCCTTGATGCAAGACATCCGCCAGAGATTGACTTTTTTAGAGGAACGCCAGCAAGACGACGATCCCCCGGACGAGACGGTCGACGAAGAGGAAGACGACGACGAGCCAGTGCACCAGCAGCGACGACGTCCAGTTTTACTGTGGAGAGCCTTGGCACCTATGGAATACCCCAAAGGCCTCCCTATTCCGACGGAACAGAGTGTCTACAACTTGGCGGTGGCGCTCAAACAACAACTTCTGTATATCCCGACCGGACGCGATCATCATGACGCGCAAACCATCTTGTTCCTCATCTCCAATTGGCGGAGCCTCGATCAGTGCCAGCGCAAATACGCTTTCAATCGAGCCAACCTTCCCTACGCGGCACTTACCAAAGGTTGGGGCTTCGCCATTCAAATGGACAGCGCCGGCGGGGACGAAATCTTGGAGTTTCCGCCGAACTTCCAGTACCAGCCAGTCCGCCAGCCCGCGGTCTCCCGCGGAGGGCTCCCCAGGGGAGCCGGCCGAGGACGCGAACCACGCGGGGGCGGACGAGGGGCGGCAGCCAAATAGCGCTCGCTCGGCGACCTTCCCGGCAGGTCGACCGATCGAGGCCTCCTTATTCAGTTACGGGTCTCTCAACCAGCATCCTTCCCCGGACCAGGTCGTGGCGCTCGTTGATCGACTACGAGACAGCCCTGGCAGTGCACAGATCACACGTCGCAACTGAGCTCTGCGGCCCGAACTCCATGGAAGAAGAATAGTGTTGTTGGTTGTGTGTGGAGACTCTCTGTGGATGTGCTATGGTGGAAAGACTTATTACCAAAGTGAAGGGTTTTCTATTCTTTGTGTGTTCATATTCTGTGTATATATATATATGTTATTTTGTCCCAGAGGGGACCTCTTCCACTTTGTAAATCTGTTTATTGTAAGGCTGCATTAATTTAAATAATGTACTGGGCCCTCCAAGCCTCCGTGGCTTAGGCGGCAGCACGCTGGCCTCTCACCGCTGGGTCCGTGGTTCAAATCCCGGTCATACCATGTGAGATCTGTGCTGGACAAAACGGAGGCAGACAGGTTTTTCTCCGGGTACTCCGGTTTTCCCTGTCAATATTTCATTCCAGCAACACTCTCCACTATCATTTCATTTCATCTGTCATTCATTTAATCATTGCCCCAGAGGAGTGCGTTAAGCCTCGGCAGCCGGCACAGTTCATATCCTCGCCGCTAGATGGGGGCTTCATTCATTCCATTCCTGACCCGGTCGGAGACTGGAAGCAGGCTGTGGATTTTCATTTCACTGGGCCCTCCTCCCGTCCGCTCCTCGCCAGGCGGCTGCGCCCGTACGCTCGGCTTCGCCTCCTTTGTACACGGCCGGCTGGGTTTTGTATATAAGGAGCGGAGTCGGGCGCTCGGGAGCAGTCGTTCTGGTGAAGGAGTAGACAGCAGGTGAATAAATATGAAAGTTGTAGCGCACGAGTAGATTCAACAAATGAGTGACTGCACGCGAATCGCTTAAACAAAGTCCCGTATGCGTTCATATACGATTCATCCGATTGCTATGAAACTTTGGTGAGTTGTTGTGCATACACCAGGAGAAGCTATAGGCATAGTAAATCCAATGTAAAATAGATGGCGCGCGAGTTACTTCAACAAAATGGCGTGTGTTTGTTTCCACAAAGTCCCATATGCGTTCATATTCCATTCACCCCATTGCCATGAAACTTGGGTGAGATGTTGTGTACACTTCAGGGAAGGCTTCTGGCTTAGTAAATCCACTTAACAATAGGTAGCGCTCGAGTAGATTCAACAAATGAGCGACGACACGCAAAGCGTTTCAACAAAGTCCCGTATGCGTTCATATACCATTCGTCCGATAGCGATGAAACTTGGATAAGAGGATATGTACACTCCAGGCATGATTTCTGGCTTAGTAGATGCATGTTAAAATAGGTAGCGCACGAGTGGATTCAACAAATGAGCGACGACGTGCGAAGTGTTTCAACAAAGTCCCGTATGCGTTCATATACTATTCGTCCGATAGCGATGAAACTTGGATGAGATGTTATGTATACTTCAGGGTAGATTTCTGCCTTAGTAAATCCATTTTACAATAGGTATCCCACAAGTAGATAAAACAAATGAGCGACGACGCGCGAAGTGTTTCGACAAAGACCCGTATGCGTTCATATACCATCGTCCGATGAAACTTGGGTGAGTTGTTGTTTACACTCCAGAGAAGGTTTCAGGCTTAGTCCATTTTACAATAGGCAGCGCACGAGTAGATTCAACAAATGAGCAAAGACGCGCCAAGCGCGTCAACAAAGTCCCCTATGCGTTCATATACCATTTGTCCGATAGCGATGAAACTTGGGTGAGATGTTGTGTATACTTCCGGTAAGGTTTCTGGCTTAGTAAATCCACTTTACAATAGGTAGAGCACGAGTAGATTCAACAAATGATCGACGGCACGTGAATCGTTTCATCATAGTCCCGTATGCGTTCATATGCCATTCATCCGATTGCGACGAAATTTTAGTGAATTGTTGTGTACACCCGAGGAAAGGTTTCTGACTTAGTAAATGCATTTTACAATAGCTGGCACTCGAGTAGATTCATCAAGTGGGTATCGGCGCGCGTATCGTTTAATCGAAATTCCGTATGCGTTCATATACCATTCATGCGATTTCATTGAAATTTGGTGAAATGTTGTTTCCACTCCCGCGAAGGTTTCTGATTTAGTAATTCCATTTTACAATTGGTAACGCGCGAGTAGATTTAACTAATAAGCGACAGCGCGTGAATCGTTTCAACAAAGTCCCGTATGCGTTCATATACCTTTCATCCGATTGTGATAAAACTCTGGTGAACTGAGTACAGTCCTGCGAAGGTTTATGAATTAGTAAATCCGTTTTTCAATGGGTGGCGCTCAAGAAGATTCAACAAATGAGTGACGGCGCGCGAATCGTTTAAACAAAATCCCGAATGCGTTCATATGCCATTCATCCGATTGCGATGAAACTTTGATGAGTTGTTGTGTACAGGCCAGGAAAGGTTTTCGACAGTAAATCCAGTTTACAATAGGTAGCGTACGAGTATATTCAACAACTGGGTGACGGCGCTCGAATCGTTTCAACAAAGTCCCGTATGCGTTCATATACCATTCATTTCATTGCGATGAAAGTTTGGTGAGTTGTTGAGCACGCTCCCTTGAATGTTTTTGAGATATAAATCAATTTTACAATAGTTTAGAGGTGGTTAACGGAAAAAGAAGAAAATATTGGGAATCCAAAAGCACTTCAACTAACAAAGTCACAACGCCAACACTTTCTTGATTGGGATTGCAACGCATGCCGGGCACAGCTAGTAGACTATAATTATCTTTGTGCAATGTGTTTCCAAACGCTAAATAAATAAATCTAGTTGTTATGTATACCCAATTTACCACCAGGACACACCCCCAATTGCAAATAAATGAATGAATGATGACAATGATAATTGTTGTCTTAAGGGGCCTAACATCTAGGTTATCGGCCCCTAATGGTCTGGGTGATAGCGAAAATGACAATTAAATGGAATCCAGAACGAAAATTAAGTGAGACGGAAAATACTTCGGCCTACAGGAATGAACTCAGAATGAAACGACTCACGAAATGCAGAGCGGTAATACGTACAAAAGGGAATTTAGTACGAAAAAACTAAAAAAAAGGAATAGATGAAAAAATACGCACAAAATGTAGGTTACGTTCAAAATACGTACAAAATGCAATGTCGAGTCAAAATACTTACAAAATGCAACTGATATTCAAAATACTTACAAAATGCAATTGAAATTGAAAATGATTACAAAATGTACGGTAGATTCATACTATTCATTTGGATGGACAATACTTACAAAATGCAATTTATATTGAAAATACTTGCAAAAAGCGGTTTAGGTTGAAAATACTTACAAAATGCAATTGAAATTCAAAATACTCTCAAAAGTTCCATCCCCTATATTGAAAGACTTACTAAAAACCAATTTAGATTGTCAATTAAACGTTTAAATTATACGCCAAATCAATACATAACAAATATATATTTTATATATTGGTACATGTTTCGACCCACAATGGGGTCATCCTCAGCCTAAAAAGAAAATCAATTAAGAATTGAAAAACTAAAATGGCATATGTGCCTTAAATCTAAATTAAAATGAAAAATTAATGATAATAATTGTAATAAATACAATATAGCAATAAAATGGATATCCTTACATAGTAGTAATAATTAAATAAATATAAGATTGGTCTTTTAACAATAATTTTAAAAAAGTAGTTAGAAATACGAACTATTAACGGTGAGTGTAACAATGTTAAGCTTTATTTTTTTAAATCAAAATATACACAAAATAATTTAGAAAATCAATAAAATAATTCAGCTCGGCGCTTGAGTTAAATAAGTAGAATCCTCTTCAATACGGAGACTATTAACGATTTTTAAAAGGTGCCAACCAGTATTATGATGACATGAAATAACCTCGTTGTATGGGATGTAGAAATTCGGAAATTCGTACAAGAATTTGAGTTGAAATGCCCAATATGGATATGTGGCAATTCTAATAAATGTCCAAAACGTTTAGAAGAGAAACCAGGATTCTTGAAATGGAATTACGGTATCAGAAGTTCCACTTTAAATTTGCCAAACAGTGTTAGGTTATGTATATGCTGATTTAATGCAACCGTCGTGTTGAAAATTCTCCCGTAGTACCGTATGTACTGCATACATTAAGTATTTATCAAATCAATGAAGTATAGGTGGCATGTCATTATTAGTAATTTAGGCTGAGGATGACCCCACTGTGGGTCGAAACATGTACTAATATATAAAATATATTTTTTTTATGTATTGATTTGGCGTATAATTTAAACGTTTAATTCTAACATCAATACGGATATTTAAAAACATTTGTTTTCAATGGCAAATGTATTTGCATTCTTAGATTGTCAATCCTTACAAAATGCAATTGAGTTTAAAAACACCCGCAAAGTGCAATTCAGATCGAAAAAACTTACAAAATGCAACGTAGATTGAAAATACCCACAAAATGGAGTGCTGATACAAAACAAGTAGTTCCGTGAAGAACTATACAGCCTATTTTCATATATCCTACTCATGTTATTTGCATCTATCAACATACAAAATTTCAGTTTAATTGCTGTAACAGATTCGTAGATATTGAGAACCGTCTAAATATTTCATATGGTCGCCAGGATGGAATTTTATTTTTGAACTATTACTTTAAGATTATTGTGTACGTGTGGTATTCAAAATTCAATCGCATGATTAGAACACAAGAAGTAAAAAAGAGATTTTAAAATTACGCACAGCAGCCATCTTGTGATTATGCAAACAATTGAAATAAATTACATGCCAGTGGATCAACATTTGCATAAGCATTTAACGTGCAACTTTTCACGGCACTCGGATAGTTAATTAGCGAGAAACGTCCATTTAAATATTTATACTTCGCGTCGCCGCCATGTTGGATTTGTGCTCACCAGGTTACTGAAAGTCCTATAGATGAACATATGTTCATAGTCTCTATGAACATAAAAAAATTCAGTTTGGTTGCTGTAAAAGATTCATAGATATTGAGAACCGCTAAATATTTCGGAAGCTCGCCATTTAGGATTGTTATATGTATAGGCCATAGAGTTATGTACCATTCAAGGACAATTATTGCCTAGCTTCATTATTCAAACTTTCACTTCGATCGCATGATTACGGCACAAGAATAAAAACTTAATTTTAAAATTTCGCACAGCCGCCATCTTGAGGTTATGTAAACAATTGAATTAAATTAGATGGCAGTGCATTACAATCTGCAAAATCATTTACTGTACCACATTTCACTGCGCTCAGAGAGCTAAATCACGAGAAAAGTCTATTAAAATATTTCAAATTCGCTTGGTCGCCATGTTCGTTTTGTACTTTACAGGTTTATGAAATATACATAGATAAACTAGTATCAGTACCCTTTATCACCGTACAAAATTGCATGATGATATCTGTAACTGTTTCGGAGATATAGAATGTCAGTGAAATATTTCGCACAGCCGCCATTTTGAGGTTATGTAAACAATTGAACTAAATTAGACTCCAGTGCATTACAATGTGTATAAACATTTGCTATACCAAGTTTCATTACGTTTGGATAGTTAAATCGCGAGAAATGTCTATTTAAAGTCTCAATTTCGCTTGACCGCCATGTTGGATTTGTAGTCACCAGGTTTTTGAAAGTCTCATAGATGAACTTCTAGTAGTGCCCTTTATCACCGTACACAATTTCAGGGCGATATCGGTAATAGTTTCGGAGATATTGAATGCTAGTGAAATATTTCGCCCAGCCGCCATGTTGGATTGGTGAGACGTAACAAAATTTGAAGGGCACGGTCGAGGTCGCCGGGAATAGTGCTATAAACTTACCGAGTTTCATTGAAATCGCTCCAGCCGTTTAGATTTTATTAGGGACACACACACACACACGCACGGACAAAAGGTGATCTCATAAGCCTATTTTTTTTTCAAAATTGAAAATAGGCTAAAAATCGTTAAGATACACGGGGAGCCAATTAACAAAATCGGTGCGGGAAACTTAATGAGAAAAGGATATATCATGAAAAGAAAACAAGAGGTCTGACCCCTCGAAGAAGGAGGGATCAGGAAAGATGACACAAGGGCCAATTAAGGCGGGAAAGTGAAAGACTCCCTAGGCTTCGGATACCCTAATACCGTCGGGGTCTGAAAAGAACAAGAGTTGACAAGGGAGGTCGACAGGAAAGAAGACGGAGAGGAGCCCGGCCCAAGTAAGTGGACGCAATGCCTGACTTAGCTGGGGTCCCGTGGTCGCCAACCAACATCCCACTAAATGTGAGCCCCTGGGGGGCGAATGAATGAAAATGTCGTCCAACACCTTCGTGTCATTGGACCCAGAAGTGTTAATGTTTATAATCGCATAATTATGGTATCGCTCTATATCTCTGAAATCATCACAAATGACGGATTCTTTCTATTATCGTAGGTAAAGTATCAACATTCTCTGTGATAAAATAGGATGATGATAATTGATGTTTTAAGGGGCCTAACATCTGGGTTATCTGCCCTGGGATAAAATAAGCAGTCTCCATATTTAAAGCAAAAGTTTACAAGACCATGGTAAGCCCAATGGCAATTTATGGGGCAGAATGTCGCCCAATTACAAAAGAAAGAAAACAACCTTGAGAAGACCCTGGATACAATGGGTATAATGGTTCTCCGATGAACCCTAGGACTGACTCCACGTGACCACGTACGGAACATAGATGTTCGACGAAAGGCATCGCTCCGACCGTAGAGAAAGTGAGGGAAGTCAAGAGAACTCATTCACTAAAACAGTTCTTCACATTGACCCAGGTGTTTTGAAACCACCTGGAAAAGCAGCAAAGCGGTGGACCGTCAATACCAAGATCTACATGCAGGATGTTGGTTTAATACCGGAAGATGCCAACGGCAAACTGAAATGGAAAAGATGTAGCAAAGCAGCGGAGGTTATAACCGGCAGGTTATTTTGGATTGTAGCTTACCACGGTGGGTGAGTGGATAGCGTGTCGGTCTAGTAACCCCAAGATTGCAGGTTCGCTCCTGGCCGTGGTAAGTGATTTTTTTTTGAAAGGCGGCAAAAATTCGACAAGCATGTTATACGATGTTAGCATGTCAAATAACCCATTTGAATTCAGTAGGCCGTGTTCATAATGGCAAAATTAATCAAGGGAGTTTCCGTCAACTCAATGTTCCTCATTTCTCTACTAGAAAGCGCTATACTGTTCAAGGAGGTTAGAAATTCTACATGCAAGCTACCTTCTGGGTGTCAAATTACAAAGCTTGCACCCGGCCCCCGAGGCCATACGATATTATTATTATTATTATTGTTATTTTGGATTGTGCACGTAGCTGTTTGAGCGATGTGCAGTGCTGCCATCTCCCGATGAAACAGTTACGTGGACAACCCACAACAACCTGACCATTTAACAACAATCACGCTAAGCAAGTCAATCACCACAGTGAGTAACTCAACAAACACTACATATCTTGACGAGTTTAATGACTACTGTAAGTAAATAAGTGTAAATATCATCACCGTTACAAGTAGACATAGATGTAATAGCCTAAGTGTAAATGATCTGATGATGTTCGCTTGACGACAGAAACTGGTCATCCAAGTGTATTTATTAATCTCAAGTAATTTTTCTTCAAGATTAGGGAACCTGTCTGTCTGTTTGTGGGTATCTACTCACATAACCTAACGGCGGTACTGTTTGAGGATCCAACCAGCCTTCGGGCTGATTACCTAACAGACAGACAGATTGAAAATATTGCGTAGATTCATTATTCAACCGTTGACATCGATCGCATGATTAGGACACACGAAAGAAAAACTTAATTTTAAAATTCCCCACAGCCGCCAAATTGAGGTTATGTAATTAATAAAATTAATAATGGCAATAATTAAGACAGGAGTATGTTTACAAAACGAGCGTATGCGAGTTTAATAATTTCTATACGAGTGTCCTAATTACCATATAGGCGAGTTGCATACGACTGTATATGTTCGACGATAATTATTATAACTATTTTATGTTCGGACATAAATATTCATAAATATCTGTCGAGATTTCGCCAGTTTTATGTTCTGAACAGAGCGCTTGAGACGCAGAGAATGCCTTGTATTTGACCATGGCCTCCTCGATTACTCTACTATGACACTAGGCCAGGCAGTGAAATTTAAATTTGAAGGCCGTGGAACTAAGCGCAACTAATTATTTAATTGGTCAAACAACTGTTTCTTGAGCTCTGATTGGTGGGAGAAACTGTTTCATAATGAAAATTAGTGTTATAATGAACCTCATTATAGTACAGTTTTCTGACAAATAATAGTCAGGGTCAAACATAAACAATTGAACTAAATTAGATGTCAGTACATTACAATGTGTATAAACATTTGTTGTAGCAAGTTTCACTGCGTTCAGATGGTTAAATCGTGAGAAAAATCTATTTAAATGTTTCATATCGCTTGGCCGCCATGTTCGTTTTGTACTTAACAGGTTTCTGAATGTCACATAGGTAAACCTTTATCACTGTAGAAAATTTCAGGGTGATATCTGTTATCGGTGACGAGATGTAGAATGCCAGTGACATATTCCGCGTGACCGCCATGTTGAATTGGTGAAACGTATCAAACTTTGAAAGACCCGGTCGAGGTCGGACGAGGTAGTAGTATGCACTTACATACTTTTATAGAAATCGCTTCATCCGTTTACATTTAATTAGGGGGACACCCACACGGACAAAAGGTGATCTCATAAGACTATTTTATACATGAAAATAGAGAAAAATTGGTTTCAAACACGATAATATATAAAGGCAAGGTGGTAAGTATTGCAGGGCGATGATTTAGAACGACTTTACGACATTTTTTCAACGAATGAAAGAAGGAGGATTACAACAACACCCGATGAACTATTTTACAAGTTCCAAAATGGATTGGATTGCAAGAATTTGTTTGAGAGCGTGGTTCTCCTGAGAAGCAATGGACATGGATGATACAGTGCTAGCCTTGTGTGATTGAGGACACATGGTCTGTGTACGAGAGCGAAGGCTCATTCCCTTTAAGTTGGGAACTAGAGCCAATTAGCCTGTTAAAATGGATTTGTGGCAAGCACTCGTGTTGGCCTGAATTGAGTGTGTGTGTGACGTCATGTAACAGTTGAGCTCCATAATGTAAACCCTGTGGTTAGATCTTCAAATCTGGCGACGTGCTCACACAAAGGAACCTACGTACAAAGGAATGACCATAAATAGCGGTCCGTCAAAATTTAAGGGTAGTCTATAGTTCATGCCTGCAAAGTCAAGCAGTGGGCTGTGACGTAGGCTACAGTACTTAACAATGAATTTGGAATTAAGGGGATGCCACAAAGGTTTCAGCGTATACATATGTCATAGAGAAAGAGATGTACAAGGGGCGTACTCCACTGTTTTACACTTTATTTTATCATTTTAAAAGATCTTCGTCGTTACGCTGGGGTCTGGCGTTACGTTACGGTGACGGGACGAAATGTACCCAGATGCACTGAGGTGTGTGACGTCACAGTACCGCTTGGTGCATGTGTACCCCGACTATCTCTACTTCGTTAGTATAAGACAAAAATCTCCGATTCTTGGATGTCACAGGTAATCTCGAGAACCACTTGATGGATTTTGATGCGGTTTTCACCATTCTGTAAAGGATATCTCGAGGAAGGATTCTGTAGAAAATAATTTATGTATGATCAAAGGAAGCCAAGCAGTAACGATTTCAGTGAAAAAGTTGAAAACAAACTTGGCGACCGTGCGCTTCTTAAGCTTACGCTGGTCAAACCGTTGAAAATATCAATATACTATGGGCGTAAGAATTGGTCAGCATGAAAAGTTCTACAAAAAAGTCCGCGAGAGCATATCTCTATCTTCAGTACATCGCCCACTATAAGTGTATTTAGACTGGATGGGAGGGGCAAGTCCCTGCGCGCTCTGGTGAGCGTGCGGCATCCCGCGCGCTTGACCTTGCTTTGCCCTTGGTATGCACTTGCTGTTCGCGAGTAATTTGAAACAAGATAAGCAATATAAGTATAATGCAGATAATTTTCTAACCTGTCAAGAGTCTTTGGATTCGAGCGAAGCGAGAAGCCTCCAGCCTATGTAGCATTTTTCAGTATTTGTAGCATTTAAAATGATACAAAGTCTAGTCTTTCAGACTGACTGTCACTTTTTTCCACCCAAATGAAGTACATTACTCATGAGTTGTTACGTCCACCTTCTCAACATAATCTCCTTGTAACTTTATGCACTTCTGCCATCGATGTGTCAGTCTCTCCAGACCTTGCTGAAACCATTCTTTCGGAGTGCTGCGTACCCATGCCTTGACGGCTGTGTCCAGAGGTTTCTTCATGTCCCGGGCAGATTATGATCACTTGGTGCCAAGTCGGAAGCACCGTGAATCCCAGTTGCTCAATGGCAGTGGTGGTCTCTCGGCTAGTGTGGGGGCAGGCATTGTCATGTCGCAGTAGTACACCTTTAGCTCATTTTTCTGGCCGTTTAGTTTGATTGCCACGACGTAAGCGTTTAAGGGTTGCCACATATGCTGCACTGTTAATCGTGGCCCTATATTCCAGATTGATGTCCTTTGTGTCCCAGAACACAGTCGCCATCTGCTTGCTAACTGATGGCACTGTTCGAGATTTCTTTGGCGGTGGACTGCCCCTATGCTTCCATTGCATGGTCGCCGTTTTGCAGAACTGGACACAGCTGTCACGGCATGAGTACGGAGCACTCGGAAAGAATGGTTTCAGGAATGTCTTGAGAGACTGAAGCATCGATGGCAAAAGTGCATAAATTTGCAAGGAGATTATGTTGATAAGGTAGTTGTAACAACTGATGTGTAATGTACTTCATTTGGGTAGGAAGAATAAAGTGTAAAACATTATAGTACGCCCCTCGTGCTGTTATGGAATTGCTTTTCAACACCATATAGCTTCTGGAGTCAGTATTGGCTGCAGCACACTTTTGTTGGAAGTTTCTATTGTTTCTGGAGCCTCCTCATTTAACAGGAACGGATTGCCTAAAATATACTGTCAAATAAAAATATTGATAATCGACAATTTCCGATTGAAGACACTTTGGAAATAAGCTCTTCAGTTATTCTACTTTGACATCGTCTGCACGTTTCCAAATAAGAAGTTCTCTCTATCTTGAACTACACTTGTGCTCATTTTTCATTACGGCGAAAGGTGCTCATCGGTATCTAGTTACTATTACATTATGTAACAAATGTTAACTTCTTGTTTGTCCTTGTGTTGAAAGTGTTATTTCCCGAATGTTTAAGCCCCAAAATTATTGGAAATGACCATAATGTTCCATAAACTTTACTTTGCTCAAGTGGAAAAGCAACACACTTCTAAATATATGCTGGTGTTTATTTTTCTATGTTCCATGCATTTTAATTGCATTCAACATAATCTTTCTCTCACTTTGTGCATTTGCCAGTTATTATTATTATTAAAGATAAATCGCACAAATTGTGCATATTGATGAAAACAAATTGTCATTCACAAAACTTCACAATGGATGATCCCCGATTTGCACAAGAAATTACGTGGTATCTTCTACATTGCACCCCGCATAATTTACATACCCAGGATTCATCAGGCTCATGAAAGTATTCGGTATTGCACAGTATATGGTGATACCCATGTACCGCCATCGAATTGACAAAGTGTCCAAGTCTTGATTTGTGTTCATCCATGTCCTAGTCAGCATGGCCTCCGTGGTGTAAAACTCGAACCAGATTTCGTCCCTTTTCTGTATTATTTCCTGCATTAGTTTTTTCCAGGCGTCTGTGGATGGTAGCCCTCTCTTCAATGAAGAAGGTCTCCCTGGCGAGTTCATATGCTAATCTTGATTTAGTATACTTCGATATCCCCAGGGTAGCCTTCAGGAAGCGCGATTTGACTGCTTCAAGCGTCCTCAAGTCTGCCAGGGATAATTTCTCCCATATGATTTCAAGTTCATATGTGGCGATGGGCGTTATTTTCGCGTCGAATAATGTCATAGCAGTTCCCAAAGAGAGCTAGTGATGACTAGAAGTGGCAAAATAAATGCCAATACGCTGTCACAAATATCAATGTCCTGCTCACAAAATCAAAGTTTAACGTGAATAGTTATGTTCATCCTACCTTTTAAGACACAATCAGTTGGAAAATAGCATTTACTCTCCAAGGACAGAAATTGTGTTATTTGTGTCATCTTCATTGACTTTATTTCTCATAATTTCTTGGCTTTAATCTCGCCGATGATCGACCCTCCACATTACATGTTATATGTTAGGTCTGCTGAAACTCTGCCCATTGCAGCTGTCATGAGTGTTCTACATCTACTGCCCCACTACTTAAAAATTTCGTCTCGTTGCCACCGCGTGTCCGAGGCAAATTGAGTTAATAACGCAGACTAAGCCAGCAGCTGCACAATCCCCAGCGTATTGAATGCATATCACTGCTCGCACACCTCATATGAAGCCACTTGCGCTGTGGCGGGATGAATAGGCAAAACCATTCCCCAGGTCAGGACGCACCGATACAAATGAGAAACGTGTAATAAAAGTTGTAAATACAACAATTAAATGCGGTTCATAACTTTGTGTTTGCAGCGCAATCCTTGAGGTTTTCCGTGGTTTCGCACTTTTACCCCAGACAAATGACAGGATGTGCTGTTTGAGTCTTCAGTCTTGAGACTGGTTTGATGCAGCACTCCATGCCTCCCTGTCCTGAGCTAGTCATTTCATCTCTACTGAGCTACCACACCCTACATCCGAGCCAATCTGTTTAACATATTCTAACCTTGGTCTGCCCCTACAGTTCTTGTCCTCGACCCTTCCTTCCATAACTAAGCTTGCTATTCCTGGGTGTCTTAGTATGTGTCCTACCAACCTATCCCTTCTCTTCATTAGCAGTCGCCAGAAACACTTCTCCTCTCCCACTAGTCTTAATACCTCTTCGTTTGTAACCCTTTCTACCCATCTGATCATCATTCTCCTATAACACCACATTTCAAACTCTTCAATTCTCTTCTTTTCTGCTGCACCAATAGTCTAGATTTCACTTCCATAGAGCGCCACGCTCCAGACAAGGGCTTTCAAAAATGTCTTCTTAATACCTAAATCTATTTTCGATGTCAACAGATTCCTTTTCTGTAGAAATGCTTTCCTTGCCTGAGCTAACCTACTTTTTATATCCTCTTTGCTTCGTCAATCACTGGTTATTTTGCTTCCTAGGTAACAGAAGTCTCCCACATCCTATAGTTTTCACCTTCCAATTAGACGTCCATAGAGGTTATTAACTTAAGGCCGCCGCCTCCCTCCCAATCCTCACTTGAATCACAAATGTACATACTAATACAACCATAACAATGCGCAGACTATCAAGCAGCACACGATGAACCGGTTGGTGGAAACTGGAAGGATATATGGCATCGAAATCAACATCGATAAATCAAAAGTGATGCGGATTTCAAAACGGGAGAAACCTTTGAGGATAACTATCGACAATGTGAAGCAGTTCAAGCTTGCTGACAAAAGATGCTCAATGCACAAATGAAATTCGCGCCAGAATCGCCATGGCCAAAGCCGCATTCACAAGAAGAGGACTCTGCTCGCCAGCAAGTTGGGTTTAGAACTAGGGAGGAAATTGGTGAAGTGTTACATCTGGAGCATTGCACTGTACGGGGCAGAGACGTGGACAATGAGGAAAAGGGAAGGAAAATTCTTAGAAAGTTTTGAAATGTGGTGCTGGAGGAGTATAGTGAAGATCAAGTGGACAGATCGTGTGACAAACGATGCTGTACCGAGAAGAGAAGGTGAGAAGAAAATACAATTCTTCAGAGGAAAGCCAACTGGATCGGACACATACTTAGACATGAGGGCCTCGTGCACGACGTCATTGAAGGGAAGATCAAAGGAACGACAGGATGGGGAAGAGGAATAATTCAACATCTGGATGACATGAAAGATGGAAGGAGTTACAGCATCAGAAATTCTCTGTTCGAAGACATGGACCTGCCACTAGGCAGAATCTATATCTACACTAATACAATAAAGCTGAAGAGTTTTGTGTGTTTGTTTGTGTGTTTGAACGCGCTAATCTCTGGAACTACCAGTCGGATTCGAAAAATTATTTTTGTATATGATAGCCAGATTCAAGAGCAACAGTTTAGGCTATGTTAAATTTCGAACAGACCACCCTATTCCCTGCATTTATGCCCTTTGGTACAAATCTACACCGTTTCACTGATCTGAACCAAAATGTGTATACTTACACTTTGGAACCCTGCGAGTAACACTGTTTACATGAAGTTTTGGAAAGACCACACCATTCCCTGCATGTATGCCCTTTGGCACAAATCTATACCGTTACACCGATCTGAACCAAAATTTGTATACTTACCCTTTAGAACCCTGCAAGTAATACTGTCTGCAAGAAATTTCGGACAGACAACTCCATTCCCTCCATTTAGGCCCTTTGGCACAAATCTACACCGTTTCAACGATCTGAACCAAAATTTGTATACTTACCCTTTGGAACACTGTCCCCTTTAAATTTTGGACAGACCACTTCATTCCCTACATTTAGACCCTTTATCACAATTCTACACAATTCCTCCTAATTGCCCCAAATTTTACATATACTTTGAAATTCTGCTGGAATCACTGTCCACTTGATATTTTGGAAAATGCTCTCCATTCCCTACATTTAAAATAACAAACAAGCTAAACTTGAAATCCACGTATTAAGGCCCAACCATTCATGCCCGTACTAGTGTAACTGTAAGAGTATTTTAATGTCTATTGTTGACTGGCAATTCGGGCTGCATCACATCGCCTTTACCAGTGTTCTGGTGCAGAATTGCGAAAATAGTTAAATCTTGCGCTGCTTATAAATTGCAGTCACGGGGAGTAATTAGTGCAAAAAGATTTCTTAGGCCCCTTTAAACAGTTATCATCATGAACATATTATGCCTCTGCATAAGTGCAATGGTTTTGGTGCAGTACATTGAGGTGTAGATCAGCTGCAATAAGCGTTGGTGGTTTCAAATGTACCTTCATTTACTCCGAAGCTTATCGTTGAGCGCTATGTGGCGATAAATGATACTATTGCTACCTCAGGAGCTCGGGACAGCCGAAGTTTTCCAAAGTGTTCTGATTATTTTCCTAAGGCGCTATGCGACAAAAGACGACACTATTGGTCTCTACATTTCTAACAGACAATGAGATATAGGCCCGAGGCAGTGTCTTTTATTTCACTTACTCCTCTTTCTAACCAATTTTGGAAATTTGTTTGTAAATTACATGTGTCAGTGCTGTAGTTAGTAAATAGTCGTTTCCCTATTGATAATTATCATTATTATCATTACAGGAAAATGACCTAAATGTTAAGTCCATTATACTGTACTGCTTATCACCCCGATAACAACCACCACCACCACCACCACCACCACCACCACCACCACCACCACCACCACAAAAGGTTTTATATATATATTTTTTCTGTTAGTATAAGTGTCATGTGCCAGTTCTGTAGTAGTATTCATTATCATCCATAGAACAAACAAGAAGTTCCGTGACGAACTAAAGAACCTACTTTTCTTAAAATTTAAGATTCATGCCAATGATTAATCGATATGGATCTATCTAGAATAATGACGAAATTAAGTTGGCAATATCGAAATTTCTAATTAGTTCGAAATACTGTATAACTGGCATAATGTAGCCTAATAGAGCACTACAGTTGGCAGCCCTGGTGACTGAATATATTCTTAGTTCCATCTCTTAAGGTACAGAATACAAAATTTGGTTGGAGTCCAATGAATAGCATGGACGTTACATGCAGTTAAACATTGGATCTGACAGCGCGCGTAAAATCATGTTGGCAGCAGTGTCATGCATGTATTGGTCAGAAATAATCTGAAATAATATGATCTATTGTTGTGCCAATTTTGAATGAAATCCATTAGTTAGTATAGAAGTTACATGCATTTTAAAATTGGACCTATCGGCAGGCTTAGAATCATGTTGGCAGCACTGACGTATATTAGTTACTCCAAAGTAATCTAGAATGCCAGGTACTATACGTGTGCAAAGTTTAGAGCTATTGGCTTGCATTCTTTCTGATATATTGATATTAGGGTAACAGGAATAGAGACAGCATCTATTAACAGTTGGCAGCCCTGGTTGCTCTTAAGAATACGCATAGTAATAGCTGTTATGGTACACATAGCACATACGAAATTTGGTTGAAATCCAAATGATAGTATGGAAGTTACATGTATTTAAAGTTGGACCTCTCAGCAGGCTTAGAATCATGTTGGTAGCACTGACGTATATAAGTTACTCCAAATTAATATAGAATGTCATGTACTATATGTGTGCATAGTTTAAAGCTGTCGGCTTGCATACTTTCTCATATATATTGGTATTTGGATAAAAGAAATTAAGAGCATTTTTTAACAGTTGGCAGCACTGGTGGTTCATAAGAATACGTTCAGTCATATCTGGTTATGTACACATACAACATGCGAAATTTGGTTGAATTCCAATTGTTAGTGTAGAAGTTATATGCATTTAAATATTGAACCTATCAGTAGGCTTATAATCATTTTGGCAACACTGCCATGTATGGCCTTCTGGAAATTAAACTGTATTATTATTATATATATGTGTGCCGATTTTGAAATAGCTGCCATTCATACCTTCCAAGATATCCAACATGAAGCTCAAATTTCAATTGCGATTTTTCAGCAGTTGGTAGCACTGACATCATTTTCAAATTTGACCGTGAGATATTCAGGTATAGATCTTTACTCCTACCAAATTTTATTTCGATTGCTCCAGCCCTTTAGGAGTTGATAGGGGGGGGGGGACACACACACAGCCAGACAGACAGACAGACAGACAGACAGACAGACAGACAGAAGGACAGACAGACACACACACATTTTCCCGGATCGATCTCATAAGACTACTTTTTCCTCATTTTTGCAAAATGTGAAAAGTAGGCTAATAAATCCACCTGGCGAAGCCGGGCACTACTGCTAGTACTGTATTATAATAATTATTTTATTAACAGAAAAGCGCACGAATGTGCATAACATAGATTTACACTAGCGAAACAAACATGTTTGTATTATAATAATAACAAGAAGTTCCGTGAAGAACTATACAGCCTACTTTTCATGCCATGATTATTCTACAGTATATGAACCTATCTAGAATAATGACGAAATTAAGTTGCTAATATCGAAATATCTAATTAGTTCAAAATATACCTGGTATAATGTAGCCTAATAGAGCACTACCGTTGGCAGCCCTGGTGACTGAATATATTCTTAGTTCCATCTCTTAAGGTACAGAATACAAAATTTGGTTGAAGTCCAATGGACGTTACATGCAGTTAGACACTGGATCTATCAGCACGCGTAAAAGCATGTTGCCAACAATACCATGCGTGTGCTGGTCAGAAATAATCTGAATTATTATGATATATTGTTGTGCCAATTTTGGATGAAATCCATTTGTTAGTATAGAAGTTACATGTATTTTAAAATTGGACATATCAGCAGGCTTAGAATCATGTTGGCAGCACTGCCTTGTATTAATTACTCCAAATTAATCTAGAATGTCAGGTGCTATACGTGTGCCAAGTATAGAGCTGTTGGCTTGCATACTTTCTGATATATTGATATTAGGGTAAAAAGAATATAGACAGCGTTTATTAACAGTTGACAACCCTGATTGCTCTTAACAATACTTATAGTCATATCTGTTATGGTACACATAGTACATACGAAATTTGGTTGAAATCCAACTGATAGTATAGAAGTTACATGTATTTAAAAATTGGTACTATCAGCAGGCTTATAATCATGTTGGTAGAACTGACGTATATAAGTTACTCCAAATTAATCTAAAATGTCAGAATATACGTGTGCATAGTTTAAAGCTGTTGGCTTGCATACTTTCTGATATATTGGTATTTGGATAAAAAAATAGAGAAAGCAATTATTGACAGTTGGCAGCCCTGGTGGCTCTTAAGAATACGCTCAGTCATATCTGTTTATGTACAGATATTAAATACAAAATTTGGTTGAAATCCAATTGATAGTGTAGAAGTTATATGCATTTAAACATTGGACATATCAGGAGGCTTAAAATTATTTTGGCAACACTGTCATGGTTGGCCTTCTGGAAATTAAACTGAAATAGTATTATCTACATGTGTGCCAATTTTGGAATAGCTCCCATGCATACCTTGCAAGATATCCAACATGGAGCTCAAATTTCTAGTGCGTTTTTTTTAGCAGTTGGTAGCACTGACATCAATTTCAAATATGGACGTGAGCTATTCCGGTGCACATCTTTACTCATACTAAATTTGGTTTTGATTGCTGCAGCCGTTTAGGAGTTGATAGGGGGGGGGGGGACACACACACAGCCAGACAGACAGACAGACAGAAGGACAGACAGACAGACAGACAGACACACATTTTCCCGGATCGATCTCATAAGTCTACTTTTTCCTCATTTTTGCAATAAGTGAAAAGTAGGCTAATTATCAGACAAAACATTCCACACACACCCAAGTACCCGGGGATAAATGACTTCAAACGAAGTTATACTAACAACTTCAGTCTCGCAACAGTGCTACAAGTGTCACGTGCACTTCCTATAGGGGAGGGAACGGTTGTGCGAATCCCGTGAAACCGGTCCACTAACGAAGTGGCAGCATGACATTTAATCAGTGTTACGTACAATAGCGTTAGCATTAAAACTAGAAAATCGTTTATCAAAACATTTGTCTGGAGTGTTTTCTTATACGGATGCGAAACTTGGGTTCAAAGGAAACAGGACATACAACGCCTGGAAGCAGCGGAAATGTGAATGTGGTGAAGGATGCAGAAATTACGCTGGACGGAGAAAAAGACTAACGAGGTCCTCAAGGAAGTAGACGAAACAAGAAAATTGATCACTACTAGAGAAAAGAGGAAAGCAAAATTCGTTGGCCACACCCTACGTCATAATGAGTTCCTGACCACCATACTGCAAGGAATGGAGGAGGAAGACCGCGGAATGTTCAACTGGATTCTGTGATGCATGGACTTCAATTTAAACAGTATTCTGGCTTAAAACGCTCAGCAAGCAAGAGACAAAGGTGGTTGCAGCGACAAGGCCTAGCCTCTAGATGTTGACGACGTACAATAGCAGTTGCAAGTGGTGTAACGGCCGCATTCCCTTCCTGGCGCCAACTTTCGCGAGATATGTAATGCTTGAAGATTATAAACTGAGCAGGGGGTTTAAATAAGGCCGTAATGTCCTATCCTGGTGTTTGGAAACTACGTAAAACCATTTCATAGACGACTTAAGGCGCGGTTCGAACCCGTTTGTTAGCCTATTTTCATTTATGTAAAAAATAGGCTCATGAGATCACCTCTTGTCCGTGTGTGTGTCACTAATAAAATCTGAACGGCTCGAGCGATTTCAATGAAACTCGGTAAGAACTTAAGTACTTTTTAGCCTACTTTTCACATTTTGCAAAAAATGAGGAAAAAGTAGACTTATGAGATCGATCCGGGAAAATGTGTGTCTGTCTGTCTGTCTGGCTGTGTGTGTGTGTGTGTGTGTGTCCCGCTATCAACTCCTAAACGGCTGCAGCAATCAAAACCAAATTTAGTATGAGTAAAGATGTGCACCGGAATAGCTCACGTCCATATTTGAAAATGATGTCAGTGCTACCAACTGCTGAAAAAACGCACTAGAAATTTGAGCTCCATGTTGGATATCTTGCAAGGTATGCATGGGAGCTATTTCAAAATTGGCACACATGTAGATAAGACTATTTCAGTTTAATTTCCAGAAGGCCAACCATGACAGTGTTGCCAAAATAATTGTAAGCCTTCTGATAGGTCCAATGTTTAAATGCATATAACTTCTACATGATCAATTGGATTTCAACCAAATTTTGTTTGTAATATCTGTACATAAACAGATATGACTGAGAGTATTCTTAAGAGCCACCAGGGCTGCCAACTGTTAATAATTGCTCTCTCTATTTTTAAAATCCAAATACCAATATATCGGAAAGTATGCAAGCCAACAGCTTTAAACTATGCACACGTATATTCTGACATTTTAGATTAATTTGGAGTAACTTATATACGTCAGTTCTACCAACATGATTATAAGCCTGCTGATAGTACCAATTTTTAAATACATGTAACTTCTATACTATCAGTTGGATTTCAACCAAATTTCGTATGTGCTATGTGTACCATAACAGATATGACTATAAGTATTGTTAAGAGCAATCAGGGCTGCCAAATGTTAATAAATGCTGTCTATGTTTTTTTTACCCTATTATCAATATATCAGAAAGTATGCAAGCCAACAGCTCTATACTTGGCACACGTATAGCACCTGACATTCTAGATTAATTTGGAGTAATTAATACAAGGCAGTGCTGCCAACATGATTCTATGCCTGCTGATATGTCCAATTTCAAAATACATGTAACTTCTATACTAACAAATGGATTTCATCCAAAATTGGCACAACAAGATATCATAATATTTCAGATTATTTCTGACCAGCACACCCATGACATTGTTGGCAACATGCTTTTACGCGTGCTGATAGATCCAGTGTCTAACTGCATGTAACGTCCTTTGGACTTCAACCAAATTTTGTATTCTGTACCTTAAGAGATGGAACTAAGAATATATTCAGTCACCAGGGCTGCCAACTGTAGTGCTCTATTAGGCTACATTATACCAGGTTTATTTTGAACTAATTAGATATTTCGATATTACCAACTTAATTTCGTCATTATTCTAGATAGGTTCATATTCTGTAGAATAATCATTGACATGAAAAGTAGGCTGTATAGTTCTTCACGGAACTTCTTGTTATTTCCGACCTTGACTGTGCCCTTGAAAATTTATTACGTCTCACCTATCCAAAAAAGCGGCTGTGCGAAATGTTTCACCGGCATTCTATATCTCCAGAAATGTTGCTCATATCACCTTGAAATTGTGTACGATGATTAAGGGTACTACTACAATTTCATCTACTGTACGTGACATTCATAAACCAGTTAAATACAAAACAAACATGGCGGCCAAGCGGGGTTGAAACATTTAAATGGACATTTCTCACGATTCAACCATCCGAGAGCAGTGACACATGGTACAGCAAATGTTTATACACATTGTAATGCCATGACATCTAATTTAGTTCAATTGTTTACATAACCTCAAGATGGCGGCTGTGCGAAATTTTAAAATTAAGTTTTAATTTCTTGTGTCCTAATCATGTGAGCGAAGTAAACGTTTGAATAATGAACCTACGCAATAATCGTCATCTAATAGTAGTTAGTTAGTTAGTTATTGTAGTTTTAAGGGGCATAACAGCCAGGTCATCTACTCCTCATCTAACTCTAAAGCCTACATACATAAGAATCAAACATGGCGACCAACCGAAATATTTAGACGGTTCTCAATATATACGAATCTATTACAGCAATCAAACTAAAATTGTGTATGTTGATAGAGGCAATTAAATTAAGTAGAATATATGAAAATAGGCTGTAGGGACTACTTGTTGACCAATCCCACAGCCACATGGCCTAGTGCTGTCCGTACAGTACATCATCCCTGCAGTGACCTTTCTCCTTTATAACGAGGAGATATCCGTGAAGTAGGTTCATTGAAGCTCTATGTGCCATTGAAAAGCAGATATCCCTGGCTCTTTCACTCTTTTATTCGTCCGCGGTCTATAATCATCATGTTCCTGCGTTTACCACCGCATGAATGCGATTATATCTTTGAACGTGAAATATGGCTTTCACAGCTGCGTTTGTATCAGATTAGCGTTATGAATTACTTGTGGCCCATCAGATATGTTTCAGAGTACAAACAAAGAGTGGAGCAATCTGAAGGTACAATCTGTAATTTATATAAACAGCTGATCTGGAGATATGGAGAGACGTGCCCCCGAGTCAGCGTGGTCTTGTGGCGGTGGTGGTGACATCAACAACTCGTAACTATGGGCTTATTATTGCTACAAGAACACAGTGGACAATACAAATGCACTCAACTCTCGAAGAATGCAATCTGAGGGTATCAGGAAATGTGATACAAGGCAACCTAGGAGTAGGACAGTCTAATACCCTCAGGGCAAGGAAGATCCACAGGAAAAGGAAAGAAGAGTTCTTATCCCTTGAAGAATGAGGGTATCAGAAAAGATGCTTCAAGGGCAAACTAGGACTAGGGTAGTCTAATACCTTCAGGGCAAGGAAGGTTGACAGTAAGAGGAAATAAGTCTTACCCCTTGAAGAATGAGGGTATCAGAAAAGATGGTTCAAGGGCAAACTAGGACTAGGGTAGTCTAATACCCCCAGGGCAAGGAAGGTTGACAGTAAGAGGAAATAAGTCTTACCCCTTGAAGATTCAGGGTATCAGAATACATGGTTCAAGGGCAACCTAGGACTAGGATAGTCTAATACCTTCAAAGCAAGGAAGATTCACAGGAAGAGGAAAGAAGAGTTCTTATCCCTTGAAGAATGAGGGTATCAGGAAAGATGATACAAGGCAGCCTAGGACTAGGATAGTCTAATACCCTCAGGGCAAGGAAGATCCACAGGAAGAGGAAAGAAAAGTTCTAACCCCTTGAAGAATGAGGGTATGTGAAGAGATGATACAAGGCAGCCTAGGACTAGGATAGTATAATACCTTCAGGACAAGGAAGGTCGATAGTAAAAGGAAAGAAGAGGTCTTATCCCTTGAAGAATGAGGGTATCAGGAAAGATGATACAAGGCAGCCTAAGACTAGGATAGTATAATACCTTCAGGGCAAAGAAGGTCGATAGTAAAAGGAAAGAAGAGGTCTTATCCCTTGAAGAATGAGGGTGTCATAAAAGATGGTTGAAGGGTGACCTAGGACTAGGATAGTCTAATAACTTCAGGGCAAGGAAGGTCGACAGTAAGAGGAAAGAAGAGGAGAATGGCACAAGTAAATGGAAGTGGTCCCGTGGTTGCTAGCTCATGTCGAACTAGTTCTGAGCTCCTAGAGCGCATTGCGATACCGTGTTTGGGCTGCACATGAAGACACAGCTCAATCCGCAATATTAGGAGATTGATGAAACACGTGATGAAATATGGGAAAGGGTTGAAAAAATTAACATAGAAATAAATTATTTACATACCTGTGACATATATTTAGTTCTCAAATTTTCATCTGGTAGTCTAATAATCATCTAATATTGAAAATATAATTCTCAAGGAAATTTGATTTTATTAACATATTTTTGGTTGATACTATAGGGGCTAAATCCTCAGCACCTTGTTTAACGCCGCAATATCAAAAATCTAATAATAGCCTATGCTACGGTATAAAAACACCACCGAAATACATGAGATTTTATAAATATTTTCCAAACAAATAACGATACGATTTGAAAGCTGAAAGCAAATCTCGTTTCGAAATTCATAGCTTGTCTCCTGCGCTGGGGTATCTCAGCAAAGTCTCCCCTGTAGGGTAGAACAGGTACCAGCCATCGTGTCCTTGATTCCCTCCTCCTAGAGTCAAGAAGTCAATGGGCGACAGCAAGTAATAATAATAATAATACTAATATCGTATCAATTCATGAATGTCAGCCAAAATGGGAACAAACTTCAAAAGGCACACTTACAAAATAATTCTTTCCAACAGTTGCAGGTAGATTAAAATCCAAAATCACCCTAACACCTAATATGACTACAATACTGACTGGACATGGAAATATTGCTTCGTACTTACACAGACTTAAAATTATACCTAATTCCGAGTGTTCCTGTAAAAGCAGCCCTCAGACTGTAGATCATATACCTTTCGTGTGCAGTGAAGTGAAAAATACTAGGCAATTCTTGATTAATACTGTTAATAGAGACGATAACTGGCCGATTTAGAGATCTGTGCCATTAAAAAAGCATTTGAAGGAATTTTCTAAATTTTTTAATGCTCTGGATTTTCAAGCTCTTAGGAAAAACGATGAATAATATTGTTTGATATTGTTAAGATTAAGTCATCTAGAAATTGAATTATTATAATGTAATTGATTTTGTTCATTTATAAAATGTAATGTAAGTGCATGTATACTACTTATGAAGTGGAGCATGCAAAGAGTATGAACAATAAATTAAAAAAAAACAAGAAGTTCCGTGACGGACTAAAGAGCCTACTTTTATTAAAATTAAGATTCATGCCAATGATTAATCTACAGTATATGAACCTATCTAAAATAACGACGAAATGAGGTTGGTAATATCGAAATGTCTAATTAGTTCGAAATATACCTGGTATAAAGTAGCCTAATAGAACATTACAGTTGGCAGCCTTGGTGACTGAATATATTCTTGGTTTCATCTCTTAAGGTTCAGAATAAAAAAATTGGTTGAAGTCCAATGGACATTACATGCAGTTAGACATTGGATCTATCAGCATGCGTAAAAGCATGTTGGCAACAATGTCATGCGTGTGCTGGTCAGAAATAGCCTAATCTGAAATATTATGATACCTTGTTGTGCCAATTTTGGACGAAATCCATTTGTTAGTATAGAAGTTACATGTATTTTAAAATTGGACCTATCAGCAGGCAGAGAATCATGTTGGCAGCACTGACTTATATTAATTATTCCAAATTAATCTAGAATGTCAGGTGCTATACGTGTGCAAAGTATAGGGCAGTTAGCAGCCCTGATGGCTCTTAATAATACTTATAGTCCTATCTGTTATGTTACACATTGCACATACGAAATTTGGTTGAAATCCAACTGATAGTATAGAAGTTACATGTATTTAAAAATTGGCCCTACCAGCAGGCTTAGAATCATGTTGGTAGAACTGAGGTATATACGTTACTCCAAAATTAATCTAAAATGTCAGGTACTATACGTGAGCATGGTTTAAAGCTGTCGGCTTGCATACTTTCTGATATATTGGTATTTGGATAAAAGAAGAGAGAGAGAGAGCAATTATTAACAGTTGGCAGCCCTGGTGGCTCTTACGAATACGCTCAGTCATATCTGTTTATGTACACATATTACATAAAAAATTGGTTGAAATCCAATTGATAGTATGGACGTTATAGGCATTTAAAAATTGGACTTATCAGAAGGCTTAAAATTATTTTGGCAACATTGTCATGTATGGCCTCCTGGAAATGAAACTGAAATAGTGTTATCTACATGTGTGCCAATTTTGGACTAGCTCCCATGCATACCTTCCAAGATATCCAACATGGAGCTCAAATTTCTAGTGCGTTTTTCAGCAGTTGGTAGCATTGACATCATTTTCAAATATGGACGTGAGATATTCCGGTATACATCTTTACTCATATTAAATTTGGTTTCGATTTCTGAAGCCGTTTAGGAGTTGATAGGGGGGGGGGGGGTTGCACACACAGCCAGACAGACCGAAGGACAGACAGACAGACAGACACACATTTTCCCGGATCGATCTCATAAGTCTACTTTTTCCTCATTTTTGCAAAATGTGAAAAGTAGGCTAAAAATCGTATGGCCTCGGGTGGCGGGTGCAAGCTTTGCTATTTGACGTCCAAAAGGCAGCTTGCATGTCAAATTTTTTAGTTCCTTGAGTCAAGGAGGTTTGGTGTCCAAGCTCTTTGACACCCCTGTGGTGTTGGGGTAACGCGCCTGCCTCTCACCCGGAGGCCCCGGGTTCGATTCCCGGCTCGCCAGGGATTTTATAAACTGACGTGAGGGTTACAACGAGGTGCACTCAGCCTCGTGAGGACCATTGAGTGAGTAGCTGTCTGATAGTGAGGCAGCGCCCCGATCACGAAAACCAAGATTAACGCTGAGGGGAACCGATGCGCTGATCACTCGTCACCCCATAATCTGCAGGCCAAAAGGCTGGGCAGCGGTCGCTTGGTAGGCCTAGGCTCTTCAAGGGCTGTAGTGCCGGGGGTTATTATTATAGTAGAGAAAGGAGAAACTTTTGTGGTGGCGGAAACTCCCGAGATTAATTTTGCATTATGAACACGGCCTTCTGAATTCAAATGGGTTCTTTAACATGCCATACGAATGACATACGTGCCATGATTTTTGTCGCCTTTCAAAAATCACTCACCAATAAGGGGAGTGAACCTTAAAGTTTGGGGTTGGTAGTCCGATACGATAACCACTCACCCCCTGTGGCAAGCATAAGTAGCAAATGAAAAGTAGGGGAGTGTGTGACAAGAGGTTGTCGCATATTATCAATAATTTTTCGAATTATCTGGATGCGTCCATTATTGGCAAGTACACAAATAAACACAAAATAAGAATCAATGTATCCAATTTTTAGCCTATTTTCATTTATGAAAAAATAAGGGTGTGATATCACCTTTTGTCCGTGTGTGTGTGTGTGTGTGTGTGTGCGTCCATCTGTGATCCCCCCAACCCCCTAATAAAATCTAAAGGGCTGGAGCAATTTCAATGAAACTTGGTAAGGCCATAGTACAATTTTGGTCAACCCCTACAATGCCCTTCAAAATGTTTTACGTCTCACTAATCCAACATGGCGGCTGTGCAAAATATTTCACCGGTATTCTATATCTCCAAAACTATTACTGATATCACCCTGTACTTTTGTACGGTATTTAGGGTGCCACTAAAAGTTCACCACAGCACGCCTAGTTTCACTAAGAGCAGCAATATCTATGTTATATTTCTTCAACTCACGACTTATTATTGCTGTACGCCGCTATGGTCGATTATCTACATCAGTATCCAGAACTAAATGGCGTAAAATTGTATACAACGGAGTTGAACAATTAGAGCAAGATAGGAGAAGACTCGAAGCTGAAAGGAGGAACCGGAGGAAAGAATGTGCGAATGCAAGGGATGGTGTGCCTGCACAATCATCTGCTGATACAACTAGTGTGTGCTGTCACTGCAGTAAGTGTGTGCTTCCAGAATTGGACTGTTCAGCCATCTGAGACGGCATAATACTTCCAAATAACAGTGTTGGCGTTGTAACTTTGTTTGTTGAAGTGCTTTTGGATTCCCAATATTTTTTTTTCTTTTTCCGTTAACCACCCCTAAACTATCGTAAAATTGATTTACTATCTCAAAAAAAATATCATGGGAGCGTGCTCAACAACTCACCAAAGTTTCATCGCAATGAAATGAATGGCATATGAACGTATACGCGATTTTGTATAAACGATTCGCGCGCCGCTACTCATTTGTTGAATCTAATCGTGCGCTACCTATTGTAAAAATGATGTACTAAGTCAGAAACCTTTCCTGGAGGGTGCACACCAATTCACCAAAATTTCATAGCAATCGGATGAATGGTATATGAACGCATACGGGACTTTGTTGAAAGGCTTCGCGCGTCGTCGCTCATTTGTTGAATCTACTCGTGCGCTACCTATTATAACATGGATTTACTACGCCAGAAGCCTTGCCTGTAGTGTACACAACCTCTCACCCAAGTTTCATCGCTATCGGACGAATGGTATGTGAACGCTTACAGGACTTTGTTGAAACGCTTCGCCCGTCGTCGCTCATTTGTTGAATCTACTCGTGCGCTACCAATTGTTAAGTGGATTTACTCAGCCAGAAACCTCACCTGAAGTGTACAGAACATCTCACCAAAGTTTCATCGCAATGGGATGAATGGTATATGAACGCATGTGGGACTTTCTTGAAACAAACGCACGCCATTTTGTT